>JAJJWX010003101.1:0-1200000 GCA_023529315.1 Papaver bracteatum
AAGAATGAGAACCAAGGAGAAGCTTCTGTTGCTGGTGATGGGATGTGTATTTAAGCTGTGAACAAATGGATTGTTGTTGGAATGAGACAGCAACACTGATGAATTGAAATTACATAGACGTATGCTAGGAATTGTGCAGGAATTGAAGACCATAAAGGCCTGAAATTATGGCCGGAAATGCCCTATAATCAGCCAAAACTCGCCGATTTCCCCTTCGGCGAGTTGAATCGATACTGACGACCGATCCGACGATCCGGTGACCGATCCGAACGAGTTCAATGAGCCGATCCGACCCAACTCGGACTACTCAGCCGACTAAGAAGCTAACTCGTCCTATGAATTGACTCTTGACCAACAATTTGAACCTTTGACCGTTATCTTGACCGTTAGTCTTAACGGTGGACTGACGAATATTCCGTCGACGGAAGGAATCTCGAGTGGCGGAGGCGACGGATTCGGACTATTTCCGACCAAAACCCGGTTTTCGGCGAGCAAAAGTTGCAGAATTTTGTGTGGATTTCTCTCATGGGATGTGAAGACTTGGACTTGGAATTGGATGAAGAACTTGGTTTGAATATGGAAAGAGATGATGGAAGATTTGAGAAGGCTTGGATTTGGAAATTGAAGTGCTAAAGGAAAGGGATTCTATTCCTTGGAAGATATGGAGAACATTGAAGCCTATAAATAGAGAAGTTCTTTACTTTTCTATACACACTTCCATACACTTTGATGCACTTAGATACACACATCTTTTACATAATTTTTGTGCACACTTTTACACACACAATACTTTTATTCTTTGTGTGAACTCCTTAACATGAGTAGCTAATTTTATTGATTGAGGATGAATTCCTAGTTCTTAACATGTTTTGAGTTTTGTTTCAAATCTACTTTGAAGTTTTCACATGATTATCGTTTGTTTTTACTAATAGGAATGTTTATACATTCATGATTGATTGATAGATTGTTTAGCTGCGCAACTAAATTGATTTGTTAATTTGATCTAAAGCTAGTGAAAGTTAGGGGATAAGTAATCGTTTCTTGACTATTTACATGATAAAAACCCAAGACCTTACGGAGGGATTCATTGGAGCAATTGTGTGTGAAAACAATTCGTGAGTGGACCTTGATCTAGTCCACTACTAATATCAACTAATAAATTCATAAATCTTAATGCTAGTTTAACTAAATTACATCTTGAGTGATCTACTACTAGGTGGTTTGGTGAATAGAATCCGGTGATCAAGAACTTTTGTATCCTGGCGGATATAAAAGAGAGTTTTAGTTACACTGATCTAGCTGCTATACCTCTGATTAAAGTGATAAATTTGTGACTAATAAAAAGTGGAAAAGAACATAACTTTAATCATTGTTTTACCAGCGTAGAAGGATTCCTTGATCTAATCTCTCTTATTGATTTCTCTTATCTTTTAATTGTTTTGTTTATTTATTTTATTTTCTTTTACTTATCTAAAACATACCCCTTTTGTGACATTATAAGACAACTAGAATCTCGTGCTCTCGTTGGGATGATCTTGACTACCCTATATTACTTGTTAATTAGGTAGTAAAATATTAATTAATTTGTTGTGGTTAATGACATGCATACAAATTAAGGTAATTCAACAGGGAGCATCAGGATGATTTTAGTTGTTTCTTTTTACTATTTGCTTTATTCTTTACTTTGTTGGATTCTTTATCATATCTAACTTAGTTTTTGAGAATATTTTGATCTGGTTTTCCATGTATAGTGGACAAGCAAGCATATTACAACAATCAATCGGTTTTCAACTCAACATCATGTAACTTCCCAACCATCCTTTGGATACAATCAAAACCAATCTTTTAGCTATGATCAATATCCTTGGAGCATATGGATATTCTGTTGTACATCTCAACAACCTTAGACGGGGTAAGTAAACAAATGCAAAATGAATGGACGATAATTAATGCTTCTAATACATTGTTTTCTAATAATTTGCAGACAGAGAATTGAATATGCTCCCACTCTCCATCGTCTTTTCCTTCACTTTTTAAGGATACAATCTAGAAAACTCTATACACGTAGTAAGCGTGTTAATGTCGTAAACTTGCAAAAAGTTATACAAATTGGAAGATGATATGGAGACTTCGGAAGAGATTGTCGTGAGAAATTAGTAGGACCATTCATATGGAACTTAAACGACGTCGAGGATAAAGGATATGAAACGGGTAAAGATTCTTATTATGGTGATTAGATAATAAAGATGATTGTGTTAACAGGTTCAACAACTGAAACATTAGCTAGTGTAGATTACAAGAACGCCTTGATCTAATAATGATCAATCACTATTCAAAAGGTAAAACTGAGAGATGCATTTTAGTGCTTGGAAAAAATTTCTTAGGGAAGATGAGGTCGGCGAGTGTAGGCGTTGTGATGAGGAAGTTGTTCCAACTAGGATCTATATGTGATACTTACTATTAGGAGGAGATTGTGTGTGACTTACCTATTGTTGTAAACGGTGTAACACCCTCACAAGAAGATCCTACAATCTATACCAACGAAAATCATTTTAGTGAATGGCTCGATTTCGATGATGAAGATGTTGAAGAGATGATGCTCGATAATGAAACCGAATTGAATGATATTGTGGAAGACCCAATTGAACTTGCTAATGATTATGATGATGCCGAGACTTTGGTTAAGGTAGAAAATGATGAAGAATGGTTGCAAAGTTTGATAGAGGACCATGATATGCAAGAGGTAAGTAATTCACTCGAATTTTTTAAGAATGAAGAAGATACCGTAATATAAGAAATTGTGCAAGGTTTGTCTAACCCTTTGCATATTGATTCTTCTCCTTTACCTCTTATTGGTTTGAATGTATGTGCTTCGAAAGTATTTTTGAATGACTTTGTTTCTCGATATCCACCATTGGAAACACTTGATGCTAACACTATGCAGGTTTTCCAAGAGGAATATATGGAAATTCCCAAATTCTATGTTCTTTATACACTTCCGAGTGTGGACAAGAATAAGTGTGGGGGAAATTTCTATCGAGCGATAATTTCACTATTATTTTCTTGTGCTAATATTTGTATGAAGCTATTGTTTGCAAAACAGGTACTATGGGTGGATCCCCAAATTTTCCGATTGTTAGTATATGGGGAATGAATCTTACAAGATCCATGTCGGGCCGTCGACTTTAAAACAAGCGCTAAGTGGGAGGCAACCCACCGGTTTTGTATTTCTTATCCTTTTGTTTTTATTTTCTTTTTGTTTCGTTTATTTATTTTTCTTGTTCCATATCATATTAAGATTTCCCACCTTGACTTTACTTGGACGATTCAATTACATTGAGGACAATGTAAGGTTTAAGTGTGGGGGAGTGGCTAAGCATATTTTGCATAAAAAAAATAAAAAAAAATTTGCATAAAACTTCCAACTTTTAGAGATTTTAGAGTCACTAGCATACTTCTAGGTATGATTACATAGAGAATTCTGACCGACATAATTGAACTTGGAAGTGTTAGGGAACTACGTTCGATTTCTTGCTTGTTAGAGTGTTAAATAATGGATTTAATCATGCCGGTGATGCAAATTAGGAGCAGAGAAGAATGCATTATTAGAGTTGTTGATCAATCATTAGTGGAGACTACCCATTTTCATATCATGTGAGGCACCGACCAAAAATTCTTCCTTTACTAAAGAGCTTCTTTTGAGTGTGTGTCACCGTACGTTAATTCCGGGTAGAATGGTGAGCTACCCAACTTCACACCAATTTCAGCACTATTTTGATCTCTTGAGTGCTAATTTTTGTCAATCATGAGGGTGACGTCTATGATGAAAGCCTCCTTCTTGTAGTTCGATTTGCAGTTAGCACCATTCTCTCTCTCGACAACAACGGGTCCATAGAAACACCACAATCATCAACAAGGAGCGACATCAAAATCTACAAGGAAAGTTGAAAAGGTTCAAGGTTTGCAAGCAACAATGGAACAAGAAAAAGAGCAAATTTCAAATCCAAGTAAAGCAACATACAATGAGCATATTTTTACATCCAAGTATGAAGACTAATTTACAAGAGCGAAGAAATTAAAAGGTGAGAATTATTGAAGTTTATGATTTCAAGACGATACAAGTTGTGAAGAATCAAGCGGTAAAGTACTTTTCCACGGCCATGGTTTGTTTTATTTCACTTTGTTTTGTATTTTGTTTCTCTTGTCTAAAAAAAAAATTAAAAAAAAAAAATTAAAAAAAATGAAAAAAAAGAAAAGAAAAGAATATATATATGAGACAAGAGAAATATCTATTATTGTGTTTGTTTTTATTGAATAAGCTGTGGGGAAGAAAAATCTATAAGGAAGTTTTAAGCAACAAGGATTTTAAGGAAAAAGGTTACAAATTGTCAAGGATTTATGAAGTTCAAAAGTTTATCATCAATAGTTGAAGCCGAAGACCAAGAAGATGAAGACAAGGAGCGGAAGACGTTTCTATTGGATTCCGTGAGAGTGGTGTTATCATAATTGGCAATCGGATGTGAAGGTAAGTAAGTAATCTCATCCTCGATAAGTGGTTGATTTCCTTTCTTAGAGATCGTTAGAAAAATGGTTTTTCAAAATGTTAAAAGATGTGGGTTTTTCAAAATTTGGAAGTTATCCTTCCACCATTCAACGTGTTGAATTCTCTCTTCATTCCTACCTGCACACATGTGAGACCCATAAAAAAGCCGTCTTTTTGAGTGCAATTATCATAAAATCCTTTTGGTGAGGCGAAGTCGAGGCGAAATGCTTATTGATCGTTTCTCAAACACGTGTTCTCTCATTATGGTGTGGTTATTTCTCACTCAACATTTAAGAATGAGAATATGTTCTTTAGTATTTCTAACTTCTTATTACTAGCATGCGAAACTCTATGTCTTCATAACTCTTAGGATGCTTGGGACGCTGAACGCTTTGAAGTTGTAAGTTTTAGTTTGATTTGCTCGAGGACTAGCAAAGTCTAAGTGTGGGGAATTTGATAGGTGTAGAATACACCCAATTTACTATCTAGTAGTTTATGCTTTCTTTGCTATTTTTCTTGTAAATTATGTATTTTTTACGTGTGTTTTTGAACTATTAGGTACTCTGGAGTCTGAAGGAAGAAGAAGGAATCACCAAAATTGAGAAAAAAGGGCATAATTGTCATTTCATAAAAGTACAGGTCAATGTTAAGGGAAACTATTTCTGAGGGTACCAAGTTATGGTTTAGGGGCTTCCATCTAGGGTATCCCTTATCATTTATTCAAGTGTAATCAGCTTTGGGTAGCCCTTATCCGAAAATTTATGTGTTGTAAGCACCCGGTTTGGGTGGTTCTTATTTTGGGCGTTTAAATCCACCAATTATTGACTTAGCCCTAAATCGAGAAAGTCATTTGTTTCGATCGGTGATGTGTCATTCTCTTCCCACACCATAGCTGTAAATCCAAGAAATCAAAAGAGATCGAGATGGAGATAAGGTTGGACGAGATTATGATAGGTTTTGATTTATTTGTTCAGCAATGAGAAACGTTAGATGATGGGTTCTCATCGCTATTAAAAATCATATGGTGATTGGACGTCAAGAAGAATAGAAAGAAGAAATTAGGTCTTGGTTATTGGATATCGAAAGAAGATGGGGTTCTTCACGTAAATTGGGTTTATAATGGTGTTGAGATGAATCTATAAGATGGGTTGGACTGAAGTCGAGATTCAATCAAAGATAGAAGATCGGGTATTTTTACTGGATTTGTTAGTGTTGTTGGGTTGTAAGTAGATTTCGAAGTTAGAAGATGATTGAGTTCATTGTTCTTGTTGAACTGTCGAAGGATAAGAAATCGAGAAGAAACAATGGTGTTGTTGTTAAAAATTCAAGAAGTTGGGATAAGAATGAGAACGTTAAGGAGAAGCTTCTGTTGCTGGTGATGGGATGTATTATTAAAGTTTGGACAAATGGATTGTTGTTGGAATGAAGCTCAGAGCACCTTAATGAGCTTCAAATGTTGCAATTGAAACTACATAGATGTATGCTAGGAATTGTCTTGGGAATTGAAGACAAGAAAGGCACAAAATGCCTTAAAATGCCACATGTCAACAAGAAACAGTGATTTCCCCTCCTATTAGAGTTAATCTGATCACAGCCAATGACGACTGATCCAAATGAAAGGTGACCGATCGAACGAGTTCGATGACTACGACCGAATCAGGCCCAAATACGGATTGACTCAAGTAGACTAAGAAGCTAAATTATCCTCGACTTGACTCTTGACCAAAAATTTGACCTTTGACCATTATCTTGACCGTTAGTCCCAACGGTGATCAACGGAATATTAAGATCAAAGGAGAATCTCAGTGTGAGCGACAATGGATTGGACTATTTTGGACTTAAAACCAGTTTTAAAATCGAGCAAAGTTGTAAAAATTATTGGATTTCTCATGGGATGTGAAGACTTGGACTTGGAATTGGATGAAAATTTGGTTTGAATATGGAAATGAGATGATGGGAGATTTTTGAAAGGCTTGGATTTTGAAATTGAAGTGCTAAAGGAAGGGATTCTATTCCTTAGAAGATTGAGAACATTGAAATATAAATAGAGAAGTTCTCTACTTTTCTATACACACTTCCATACACTTAGATGCACACACATCTTTTTACATAATTTTTTGTACACTTCTACACACACAAACTGTGCTGTGTGAAATCCCTTAGCATGAGTAGCTAATTTTATTGATTGAGGATGAATTCCTAGTTCTTAACATGTTTTAGGTTTGTTTCCAATTTACTTTGAAGTTTTCATACATTATCGTTTGTTTTACTAATATTAGTGTTTATGATTAATTGATTGATATATTGTTTAGGTGCGCAACTAAATTGATTTGTTAATTTGACCTAAAGCTAGTGAAAGTTAGGGGATAAGTAATCGTTTCGATTTGTTTACACATAAGTAGAAAACACAAGACCTTGCGGAGGGATTAAAAGGTGGAGCAATTGTGTGGAAACAACGTTAGAAAGTGGACCTTGAATCTAGAGTCTAATACTAATATCAACCTAATAAATTCATAAATCTTAATGCGTTTAAATAATTACATCTTGAGTGATCTACTACTAGGTGGTTTGGTGAATAATCAGTAGTCGAGGACTACATTCGAAATAAGGAATTTTAAGAATAAGGTTTAACCCTATCTTGCATACAGGATAATCAGACTAATAAAAAAGTGGAAAAGAACATAAATTTTAATCATTGTTTTGCAAATGGCTATTGATTCTCTTTGATCTAATTTATTGTTCCTTATATTTTTAATTGTTTTTATTTACTTTTTGTGACAATTCAACCCCTTTTGTGTGACAATTTTAACTATCCGTGCTCCTTCGTGGACGATCTTGACTACCCTATATTACTTGTTAATTAGGTAGTAAAATATTAATTAATTTGTTGTTGTTACGACACGCATACAACTCATTTCACCTAGGGTAGTGAAGGCCAATACTTGGAAGCCATAATCATGTGTTGCACATTTGTCAAGGTATTTACGTAGTTTGTGCATTACAGCAGCTAAGATAGCATGACCTGGTGTAAAGGAGCGAGTTCTAGCACTTGTGAGGAGAGACTCTGTGACGTCAAAGCAAACATCTTTACCATCTTTCTAGTTGTAGACAAGAATATCAGCTGGCTTTAGAGTGTTCGCGGTGTTTGAGAGAAAATATAACGAAACTTCTTTCCTTGCGGCAATTCTTGCCTTGTAGCACATGTCAGCAATAGCATCCCTGACCATATCATGCCTAAATTTGAGACCCACTTCACCGGCATAATATATTTCGTGGTCACCATAGATGTCCATGGGCCTTGCGCAGATGGAGCACAAACTATTAGCCTCGAAGAAAGGTATTCCTAATCGATATTGTAATACGACACTGAACTATCTCTACCAATTGCTTGGTTCATTCAGCGATAGTAATCGCCTTTAGAAATCAAAGCATGTTCCTTTCATTACCTTGCCACAAAATAGATTCGCGGTCATTCAAAGCAAAGCAGAAGGGTAGAGTGTCCTTAACAACATCAAAGTAAATTGCTTCCAAAGACTTCATGAAATAGGGAGCAGCGTCGTTGATGTTGAAGTTGGAACTGTAATCCCACATGCTTGTTTAAAAATATGTTAATCATGTTCAAAGCTTGGATTCGGATCTGAAGACGATGTAATCTTTAGCATGTTATGTTGTGAGTGATGAGTCTGTGCATACGAGGCCAGGTAGTAGTACTTCCCAGTATCATTCATGGTGTAAACACCAAAGCCGCCATATTTGATAGGTAAGGTAGACAATATTTGTTATACCGGTGCAAAACCTGCTCCATCACCAACCACAAGATGACGCAAGTATTGAAGTAAATGTTGGTCGAAATGTGAATTTGTCGTATGTAAAGCTGAGGGATTGGTGGTACGCAGCGTGAAATAGAGTTTGGAGATGCATGTGCGATTACGCAATAATAATAACTCACATTATGGGTCATGTAGTTGTTGCACCTTGAGTATCGGTTGTAGTGACTTATCAACCCTACCGATCACCATATTATTGCAACATTGCTGGTCCAAAATGACCGGGCCTCCTAACAACTCACACGAATTGATGGCCTACTAATGCTTGCAGAAATACGTCTTCGCATAGCTCCTCCTAGGGACGATAGAAGGCCAAAATATCTCGGTTTTAGTAATGTTTAAGTAAAAACCTCTCTATGGTCCTTCCTAGTGAATATATTAAAAGCCTTGGAAACTTCTAATGTATCAACTACAATGATACCATCATCAAGATACCATGCATGGAAAACCAGTGAACAACGAGCTACAATCTTGATGTGGTAAGGGGATGTAAAGTCAGCGCAAATAAAAGGGGACCAAGTGGGTCCCCCTGTTGTACACTTTTAACTGAAGAAAGTGCAAACTCATTGTAGTAAAGTCTGGCTGGGTTTGAGTAGAAAAACTCAACCTATTTTGAGATATTAGGGTAGTGTAACATGACTTCATTAATCATTGCAGACATGTGGACAAGGTTGAAAGCATTGGTGAAGTCTATCAACATCATGGTATGCGTTGTGAAATCTCCTTTTAACTCTAGTAATCTATTTGCCGCATGTAAAATGCCTTCACCACCGCTGGGTGTACCCACCCCGAACTGATATGTACCTAAATAGGAGGATAACTTCTTGCATACTGAAGTAGCAGCAAGATTGAAGCATAGTCTCCTCCATATAGTTCCATCTGCAATGGGTCTCACACCCCCTCCTAGATTAAGTAATAGTGTTAACGAGCACTGGCAATATATTCCCCAAGAGTTTGAGGAAACTACCTCCTAACCACAAATTAGCCACCCTTGTGAGTGATTGTAATAGATCATCAGAGATTGCAGCAGTACCACCACTGAGTGCATCAAGTAGATTATGTGCTCGAAGGTCATCCCTCCCATATGAGGTGCCTTTGGGAAAGCTTTTAATAGCTGAGAGTATGGAACTTGCATCAACTAATAGTGCAGGTACATAAGTGTCTTGTACAGATATATATGGAGGTGGGGCATGGGGGTATTTAAGAAGCAGGTCATGTAAGGTCTCATGGGTAGATGGTGCTAAGACATTAGAAGAAAGTACACGTATAACAACCATGTAATGTCCGTAGATAATCTTTTTTTTATAATCTAGGATATTGACACTTACCTGCTTCTTCTTTTTTATTGGTTTGCGGTTGGATGTAGTTTTCTTTGAGAAACCAAGTAATTTGTGGACTAAGGTTGCACATCCAGATGGATCACTCCATGCAATCAAGGCTTGGTTGATTGTAGCAATCTACAATTTCTTTCTTTTTCCATATCTTTCATCACTAGAGAATTTAGGTACATAAAGGTTGAGTGTACAAATGGGGAGCAAAACTAATTGTAACCATGCATGTAAGTCTCTAGATTTTACAATCACTTTATCTAATGTTGATTTCCTAGTACTAAAAAAAGTAAATTTACAGGGAGGGGGTATACTTTCTATGGTGGTGATTCGCTCTCCGAAAACCATATCCAATATATCTAAAGTCGCCTCAACTGTTGTATCATTTCCAGATTCACCATTAGCATGTGGCTTCAAACATCGTAGTCGAGAAAATTAGCGCCATCTCCATTAAATGGACCCACAACAACAAACATTCGGGCGTGACTTTGAAGTACAAGGCTTTTTCCATGTGATGTGAAGGCATTTAATGCAATAAACCATATTTGGCTATCAAGCAAGACCCTTCCCAAGCAACGAAACAATCATGACTGCTTTGTATACATTCTCGTAAATTTATTTATCCTTCTCGAGGGGAAGTGCTTATCTATTACAAAATTACAGATTGCGCTCGACATAGCCCCTTCCATAAATATTATCACAACATCCATCATAGCCTTTGAAAGGGCAATAAAACTTATCACTCTACGATATTGATGTTGATGGAAACTTGGAAGAAGATGAGGAGATGAGGGTGATGGGACTTTGGTAAAGATGACGTGATTGACGATGATGTTACTACACTTTGAGGTTGAAGATTTAGAATGAGTCAAGGCATGGTATCCTGTGAAAAATAGCCGTTGTAACTGCCCTAGTGTCGAAGAGAAAGCGATTGAATATGGTATCGATGAAATAGAATAACAAGGGGAGTTGAACCAGGAATAAATCTCAAACTTTCGATTAAGCACAGGAATTCCGAAGACTCTCTCACCTTGCATTATTATTTTATTTTTTGGATAAAGAGTATTATTACAAGAAACTAGTTGGAAGCCTATCAAGCTAAGCTCCGAAAAGTGTACTACTACATTAGTTGAACATGTTGTCGTGCTAGCCTACCAGTGAGCCTCATGATGAACCAACCCAAAGGAGCCAAATCGGATAGGGAAGATTATGTCGTAAGGAGGGAAAGATAACTCTACCTTCCATGTCAAAATCTGCAATATTACATCTTTTTATATTATTATTATTATTTAGGGTTTCATCTTTCAAGGACATCCTCTCTTGATCAAAACTGCTAGAATTTGATCAATAATTCTGGGTGAAAGACTAGAATTTAGGGTTAGCAAAGACACAAATTTGGTTAAAAGACCAAAATCAATAATTCCTGGGTGAAAAAGACATCTAGAATTTGATACTGTTTAAATGGACAAAATGTAAAAATAGCCAGGATGTAAACAGTTTCATCCTGCCCATTTTCAAATACTTTTTATTATTTTTAATTTACACAGGATGCATCCAGTTTCATCTTCGCTATTTTTTAAGTTTAAGCCAGGATGAATCCAGTTTCATCCTTGCTATTTTTTTTGTGTCCATTTCACCCATAAAAAATTTTACTCGTCCATTTGAACCGTGTTTTAAAAAATTTGGACAAATGACCCATTTTCCGTAGCAAAGAAGGTGGTCTCGTAACCATCATGTCTTTCTATCATGGAAAATATTAAAATATTATTATTATTTTAATATTTTTAATAGTTGGTCTTTCAACCAAAGTTCAGAGTTTCAGTTAAACTCATATTATTCATAAAAAGATCAAATAATGTCTTTCTATCGATGGACCATCAGAAGATGCCAAAATTATCATAATTGGTCCGCAAACAACATGGAGACACGATCATGCCACCATGACCGATCATGGTCATCCCTTTGGTTTGCAAGAGCAGGTCCCACCTCTTTCACTGATTAATGACCTAATTAATCATCCACAATTCATAATTAGTTCAAACTCTTTCTTGAAACTGGGAAGATCATTCATTCACATTAGAAGGTCCCACAACCACCAAGGGACGGTTCCACACCCCTTTGGTCGGTCAATCCTCTCTCTGTAATTAGGTTTTACCACATATTACTCAGTCAAGCATTATTTTTTAATAATGATTAAACACTAATTAATCATCATTTCACCAACTTATCTGTAAAGGACTTTGGTGAATGCTCAGTTGGAGCGTCTAGACACTACATAATTCGGTCCACCACCTCATGTAGGCGGTCCCTCTTTATTCCATTGTTGATTCTTAGTTGATCATCCATTGATCAAAATTAGGATAATTCTTTTAGCATAATTCGAATAGGTTCAAACACTAAATTGAATAGGTTCAAACACTAATAATTTTATGTTGATCCAGCAATCAATATTTAATTAATAATCCCTCAGTTTCAAAAAGACTGTCTTCTATTTCATTTTCGTCTGTTTCAAAATTGCGTCCAGCTTCTGTTTATAGTCATATTTTTCCAATGAATTCTTTAATATACCCTTAACCTTTTTATATCCATACATTATTTTTAACGAGACCGATCTAAGATATTGAAGAAATATATATAATTAAGGAAACAAATATATCCTTCATTCCTTTTGAGAGAATACATATTTGGCTCCAACAATTAAATTCCATATAAAGTTTTGTTGATGGTGGTTTTTGAATATAGCTAAAATTTTAAAACCCTGTATTTAATGCGATGACGCCCTGCAAGGTGATAAAGCCATTTAAGAAGTGATGAGTGCAAAAACCTCTTCACTCATTGAGCAATTTAATATATATGGAATTCATTGAATGGTGCAACAATCCCGAATATTCTATGAATTTTCCTAGTAGCATTATCCATTTAATGCATTGTGCGCCTTGTATTTTCCTACGCTATGTTACGCAAGAGAACCCTCAATGTTGGCATGACATGACAATTAATGTTCACTCGTGAGTAGCATGAATCTCCGAAGTGTTTATTGAAATCGCATGAAAGTACTCACACAAGTCGCATAGTTCTCGACAAGGAGATCTCCGATCGACGCGCTTTTAGGAGCTAGTTCGATCGAACTCGTTTAAATTCCTTAAACAAAAATCCAGACTGTCTATATCAGTCTCAAAAAATGATCACGACCACACAATTTAGATATATGATCCAACAAGTGTAGCCTAGTCCTAATAGAGCTAGGCAATCACCGTGGTGACCACCAGCGGGGCCACTAGTACCCTATTCGATCGAGTCTCACTAGGTGAATTCTAAGCACTACAAACGTCAACCCTTATGGGTGTTCGTGTTGTTAAGAAACTAGCTCGAATGAGCTAATACTGCTAAAAAAAGGTCTTTAATGCATCATGACCATCCAACATAGCTTGACCTAGTTTGACGGCTAAGATCTTCCATGGAATGATCAAAGAGGCGCCTACATGCACATTAACGTCCCGACTTTCCCCTGCTCAATCGACCTGCCCACGGCAAGTTTATAGAGAACAAAATCATTTTCCCAAATTAAGGAAAACGCGCTTATTTCCAAAACCCTAATTAGGGTGCGTGGAAAGGAAAAGGCACAAATCGATTGTGTTTGTCCAACTTGGACTGGCCTAACGGCTTAGATTGCATTTTGGACGATCAAGGAGGTGCACATAAAATCATTGTTGGCCCAACATTGTCCCGCTTTGATTGACTTACTTTTGTGAGGAGTCAATGAGGTGACAAATCACTTGATCGAACTAGGGTGGACGCGGCTTCCTGAAACCCTAATTCTTATTTGTGGCAGTATGCTACTACCGACAATCGATCGCGACCACTCATTTTCGCCAGCCAAATCGAGTGGCTTAGATCTGATTTTAGTTGACCCAGGAGATATCAACACGCTCACCGGAAGCTCTTCTTCAAATTGGGCCAATTGTCCTACTCGAATCAATGCACGACACTTGGAGTCGATCAGTTAAAAACAGGGTAGCGGCGAGCTGCCAAACCCTAAATTAGCGACAAGTGATCGTTGTCTCAAAGCCATCTCGTCCGTCGTCCTCGCAAACTTGGTAGGACGGCTTAGATTGAGTATTAAGAGATCTATGGGCGTGTCAATGATCATTGACCACCCGTTCCATGAGGAATAATTGGCCAAGCTATGCCTTGACCATGTGGCTGGAGACGATCGCCCAAAAATAGTCCCTCACACTGCTTCAACAATGACCATTAACTTCCGCAAATCATCTCGACCACTCAACTTGGCCAGCCGATTTGAGCCGATCCAGATCTAATTTAGATCGGGACTGTAGGATTTTAGAATGGCTACCATCCGCCACTCGCCCACGAGGAGCGATCGACTAAGAAATAGCTCATCCCCGGAGCTACCAAACGATCGCCCAAACATGTCCGGTCACGCTCTCCTTTAATACGGTCGAATCACGACTAACTTAGACGATCTTTAAAACAACGATGCTTCATCGACTATTTTGAACAGACTTAAAATCGGTTTTTACTTACATCGAGTACGTACGATATATTATATCGTGTTCACAAACAAATTAGTTGTTTAACCTAATAGCGTCACGTGCTATTCTTTGCGGCAAGTCCCACGACTTGAACCACTTACTCGAGACATCAAACGTGTCACAAACGGGGGATGCTCACTGGGGTATTGGTCGGCGGTTTACAGCGTGCGGCGTGCAACACGCCCAATACGAGAAAGCGTTAGGAAAAGCCGGACGGTCGGCAGTAATGAGAGTAGTGGGTGAAAGAGTGACCGATTTTCCCTCATAGTGGAAACTTGACAATCACCACCACCTACACAACCCCGCTACTCCATTACTCAATCTCCTCCACTTCCTACGAGATCATAGGTTTGCGTTCAATGACTTGTATAAATAGGCTTTCAGCCTATTTCAACAACAGGACGAACAACGCAAGTGTTAACATAAGTATCCAAAAACCTTCAAGAGCTGATAGCTTCCATTTTGCAAGCCAGTTCAATATTCTAACACAAGTCATAAACATCTATACCTTCATAATTCAACATTTTGATCTCAAACACCTTCTTCGCTTCCCTCCCTAAGATCAACCCTTCTCCTTCACTTTATGACCAAATTTTTTTGTAAGTCAAAAATTATATTTATGAATAGCCAAATACAATAGAAATTAACAAGAAAGAGGAACTAAAGCCTCCTCCCTTGCTAACTAATTGAAACGAAAATATGTTACATTAGGGAATTCAACAACAGTTAAGAAATACGGTTTACCATTGTAGTGCATTCCCACTTCATTATCAAGGTAACATCCTTTCTTAGCCATCTTGTCCGGTGCAAAAGTTAGCTTCCCTATAAGAGTGAACAAATCTTATAGAATCGTATCTCCGACTTACTTCTAGCTAGCATTTTCTTGAAAACCACTGTAAACTTGAATTGTTAAAAGCTTCCGGCACACTTGAAGAGTCCGAGCGAATGCAGATGTGTTTGACTCCCAATCTTGTAGCCCATTCCATACCAATAATGATTCCATATAACTTAGCCAGATAATTGGTAGTAATACCCAAACCAACAGACAAAGATCCCATAGCATTGCAAGAAGAGTCCCTAGCCATTACCCCGCGCCCAGCTCTTCCTCGGATTCCCCTCGATGCCCCATCACAACAGATTTGGATTTCATTGTCTTCAGAGGAAGCCAAAAGCATTCAGATTGGTTGGTGGAACCTAACCTTTCTATGCTCAACTCTAAAGAAGTCCAAAATCACCACATCTTCAGCTGAATTTTTTCATGAAGCCCTTCAACCTGACTGAAAAGTCTTGAATGAGTTTCAGGACCCTTTTAAAAACATGTTCAGTTGGTGAATCTGTCAAAAACACACTTGTTTTCGCCGCCTGCTCAGACTTGATAACCATGATCGCCAACAACCAAAGATCTTGCACCATCTCACTCCTTCCCTTAGATGCCTTATAATCTTTTACTAGATTACTGTCAGGCTTCAAACCAAAGATTTGAGCTAACCATGTCCAAGCTCTAGCTGCAACTAAATAGCACATGATCTAAAGTTTCCTCCGCGTTTCCACAAAGGCAGCACTTGTTTGCAAGTAGGATTTTAAAACGTTTGAATTAGATCATAAATAGCACACACACTTCTCTGGAATTTCCAGTTCTGAGCAGCTAAAACTGGGTGGATTTGCTTCCTCCACAGGATAGATCTCCCTTCCATCAAAGGGTGTTTTTATCTCAGAACTTCTTCATGCCACGACTTGACGCTAAAAACTCCTTTCGATCCGGCATCAAATTCTGTTGTCCTCCCTCCACTAGGGGTAGGGAGTTCAGAAATGTTGACAGCAGCAGCCTCAAAATGCTCCGGATGAACTTCATCGAAGTTCCAATGATCTGATCCAAAGATGACCAACCTTAATGTTTCTATCCAGGACCTTGATTGTTTAGAATGTCATCTAGACTCTCCTCGATCACCAGATATCAAAGTACCCAGGAAGTTGACATTCCATCTCCCAGCAGAACTTTAGTGTTGTTCTCCATAATCTTGTAACGCAACACGAATCCCTGGAAGGACTGGTCACTTAATTCCCAGCCTTGATGCAACCATTACGACCAAATAACTTTGCTCTCCAGGAAAACCTGCCCTTCTTCTTTGAGTTTCTAATTCTCCACCACAAGTGCATAAGTAGAGCCTTGTTCATTTTAGCCATACGAGTTAGGCCTAGTCCTCCCTACCGAAAAGGACAACACACTTGGTCATACGCCACTACAACTGCCCTACTGATCTCAGAATCCCCAGACCAAATAAAATTCTTAATTGCTCTCTCATACCAAAATGAATTTATTGACCACTTATAGACACTATGTTGTGAATAGAATAACTCGCAATTACCGCCTTGACCAGCACTATTCTGTCATGAAAAGATAGCATTCTACCCTTCCACCCTGCTAAGTTCATCTTTATTTTGTCTATCACATCACAAATGTGGTGGTATCTCACAGTGCCCTGCATTAACTGAACTCCCAAGTAACGATATGAAAACATAGCCACAGACATTCCTAAGATACCTGCAATGTAGCTTCTTCTACTCAACGGCCCCCCACCAAAGTAAATATTGCTCTTTTGACGACATATGGTCTGACCTAAAGCCTCCTGGTACTTAGTCAACAAATCCAACAAATTATGAATGCTTTTAAGATTACCTTTTCGAGAAAATCATTATGTCGTCTGCAAAAAAGAGGTGGGTAGGAGAGAACCCCTTTATAGTAACCATAGGAGTCGTTTTCTTATCATGAAAAAGCTTTGTGATGTTTCTGCTAAGAACATCTTCTATCAACACAAAGATCAACGGAGACAACGGATCACCCTGTCGCATTCACTGTATGGCCGAATTAAATCTGGAACGGCTGTTTTTTGGTTTAGGCCAGAGTCTTATAGATTGATCTCTCGAATCTAAAAGTACTCCTATGCAGTGCATTATTTAGGGTTTTAATTCGTTTCTCATCCACACATCCAAACTTACTAAAAACAGCAGAACCAGTTTTTACCCTCAAACAATTGGCGACCCACGTAGGAGTTTGATCTCTCGATTTGCAAAAAAAAAATTGATTTCAATCTTCATTTTAATCTTCCCAAATTGAGAACAGGTAGATCTTAGTTCTAAAACTCAGTCATTAACCTGATTTCATTCCAATCACCAATCTCAATTTAAAACTCAGTCATTAACCTGATTTTATTCCAATTACTAATCTTGATTTCCGCTCCGTGATCCCTACCATTGAATTCTCAAGAAAATCACAAGTGACCAGAATTCAATCACTCTGGAAGACATAGCCAGGATGTTAGAAGATGTTCTCATGAATCAAGCTAACATCGCCAAGCATCAAGAAGAGATGCTTCATATTCTAAGGAATGTCAAACCGATTGTGGGAGGAATCGACAAAGCGTGAAAAAGCGGGGTCTAACAACCACACCCAATATTTCGATTAACAATCTGTATGGACAACTCGAGTTGTTTTCTAGAGAATCAACTAGGCAGTTAGACTCAATCAATAGAAAATGTAGCGCCCCCTAAGCTAGCAGCTGACTGATTCAAAAGATTAACTTTAAACCGAGGCACTAAAGTTCTAAAATTCTAAAATATCTAATTAAATGCTAAGAAATAAGTTTTAAACAAAGATTAACTGAATCTAAACCTCTCTGAAATAAATACAAGAACTCATCTCAAGCGATACATATTTAATAATGAGTTGGTTTACAAATAGAATATAAACATAAAAATAAACATAGCGGAAGCTAACCAACTAATGAAACCAACTCTTCTAAAGCTTTCATCGCCACACGCACATCTTGATATGTCTTAAACCGAAAGTGGGAATGTGTGAGCACATCATCGAAGGGTGCCCGATGAGAAATAACAACTAACTTTCAAGTAATCATTAAAATGATTTAAAGACAATGCAGGTTTACTGAAAACCGATAAAACACGAAAAACATATTAAAATAATAGTAACAAAGAAAATATAAAGTTCTACCAACCAATAAACGGCACACATTCACAACATAAATAGTAGTTGAGCGACGTCTTCGGAGAGTGGCAAGGCATGACTATTGTGGATTCTTCAATGATCATTAAACTGCCGTGAGGTTTCCGGCCTCGAAGTCATAAAACGATAAGTACCTTACCAGTACCTCATTCTACGCGCACTCTACATATCAAGTGCCTAAAGAAATCTAATGAAACATAATATAATAGCTTTTGAAAAGTAATTTAAAAGAACAGTAAACATACACGTATGTGATATACATGGCCCGTACAGAAATAGGGAAAGTAATATTCAAATAACACTAGTACATACCTAATACTCAATCAATAGAAAATGTAGAGAATCAACTAGCAAAGCTTAGACTCAATCAATAGAAAATGTAGCGCCCCCTAATCTAGCAGCTGACTGATTCAAAAGATTAACTTTAAACTGAGGCACTAAAATTCTAAAATATCTAATTAAATACTAAGAAATAAGTTTTAAACAAAGATTAACCTGAATCTAAACCCTCTCTTAAATAAATACAAGAACTCATCTCAAGCGATACATATTTAATAATGAGTTGGTTTACAAATAGAATATAAACACAAAAATAAACATAGCTGAAGCTAACCAACTAACGAAACCAACTCTTCGAAAGCTTTCATCGCCACACGCACATCTTGATCTGTCTTTGAAAGCTGAAAGTGGGAATGTGTGAGCACATCATCGAAGGTGCTTGAGAAATAAAAACTAACTTTCAAGTAATCATTAAAATGATTTAAAGACAATGCAAGGTTTTTTGAAAACCGATAAAACACGAAAAATATTAAAATAATAGTAACAAAGAAAATATAAAGTTCTACCAACCAATAAACCTGCACACATTCACAACATAAATAGTAGTTGATGTTACCATTCTGAGTGCTATGCATGACTATTGTGGATTCTTCAATGATCATTAAAGACCCCCGAGGTTTCCGGCCTAAAGTCATAAACGATAAGTTTTTTACAAAGACTCATTATCGCACACTCTACATATCAAGTATCTAAATAGATCTAATGAAACATAATATAATAGCTTTTGAAAGTAATTTAAAATAACAGTAAACATTCATGTATGAGACATACATTTCCCGTATTTAAATAGGAAAGTAATATTCGTAACACGAGTACATACCTAATACTTTATTAGTTGGCAATTTTCACTCCTTTAGCACATACATATAGATATAACTTTTGGGCAACCACATTACACACCAATAAAAAGGAAAAAGGTTTCATACATGCTAACAATAAGTAAAGATTGTAACCACTTTCAGTTAATGGAAAGAATCACATTTTGAAGATAAGTAAATACTCCCGCAGAATACGATATTAGTTGTTTCTAAAAGATCCAATCCCATCCCAAATAAAAAGAAACTAGTTTGTATTACATACATATATACATGCATACACGATCGTGATACTAACAAATATATGCATGACTTTCGAAATATAATAAATTTATAAAACAATAATGAGTACAAGAGAGTTCGTTATCGATTCCCACCTCTTTTGATGACAAGCCTCATACCTTGAGATCCATAATCCACTGGTTCATTCTTTGAGACGATCATTGTTAATAAACGAATTAACTCCGTTAATCACACAAATATTCCAAAGATTAGCCAAAAGGCTCATACAAGGATCATAACACAATCTCGTGACAATTTTTCAGTTATAGGCTTGAAACTATCTAATGGTTCTAATCCCATTTATGGTTCTATACCTTTTTATTATAGATCTTTAGCATAAAAGGTTTACTGGTTCAATTAGATTTGTTCTATAGTCTATTAGATATGTCTTAAGAATATCTACAACTTTGTAGAATGACAAAGGTCAATTCAACCATAAGTGGGTCCAATAATCTAATTATCAATAACACTAAGCCCAAAACCACTAAACTCGCCCACTAACACAAGGCCTAGTTAACTACGGTCACTAACGGTCAATGTCTGGTCAGAGAGGTCAACTAATAGTCAACGTAAAGTCAAATCCAAAGTCACGGTCCAAGGTCAAGTTAACGGTCAACGGTCAAGTCTCGTTTTGGCTCGATCGAGTCAGCTTAAGTCGAATCGATTCAACTCGGCTTAGATAACCTAGGTCATCTGACAACATGACTGGATGACTAATAAATTTCAAGGAACAGAAGTTCATTCAAATATCACCATAAATATAAATTCACAAAGACTAACTCTAAAGCAGAAGATAACATCTTAGTTCTAACTCACACCAAATCTATGAAACACACTTGGCCCTTAAACACAAAGACGGCCTCATGATTAGCAACTCATACGATCCTCATCAACATTGGATTCAACTCCAACTCTCAACCAAATTATTTCCTTAGAAACCCATAGGGGACAGCATCTGTCAAGACAAGATGAAAGATTCATAGATACTCGTGAGCAAGGGACTGTCTCCCTCTTCTCCATTTCATGAGGAACATAAAGGAATCTATCGGTTCCATCATCAGCTTCTCCCTCCAATAACGAGACAATATCTAGCATTAGTTGAATACTACCAAGTTCGTGCAGAAGTAGATACCATACCCCTCCATGCTGGTCTCTTATGATCACGATTCTTTGCCAAGAATCGTTGTTGCTCTCCAGAGCTTCACCATAGAAACAAACACTACGGACATAGATCCATGTAACTCACGCTTGGGGATTGAGGCTCGACACAGGATCCCTTCACTGTCAAGGAATTCTTCAACACAAGAGAGACGGACAATCAATAAGCATGTAATTTTCAAAGGAAAATCAAAACGGAAGGTTGGTCGAATCCTTAACCATTATTGTTATCTCCTCTATTTCTAATTACTAGAAGAGAGTGTTGCATACGTTGAGATGTTACAATAGAAACGGTATTCTTTCCCATGAGGAGAAAACACGATTTGTTTGTATGTTGTTTTCCCATGCCATATCGTATCGCCTTAGAATAATGGGAAGAACTCATTTTCAAAATCAAGAGTTAAGGGCGTCCTCACTGGAGTTCTCTCGGAAGTTATTTCAACGCACGCTCCTCCGAAGCCGCTTAACGCACGCTATATCCGAAGCCACTTCAACACACACTCCGAAGTCGCTTCAACGCACGCTCTCTCCGAAGCCGCTTCAACAACATGCTCTCTCATGAATCCGCTTCAACGTTATCTCTCTCGGGTCGCATCAACACTCTTTCCGAAGCCACCTCAGCGCTTTCTTTAGAGGTCGAAGACGCTTCAACACTTTACCATCAAATGAAATGAAAGTACGTCTTTCAAGAAAAATAAACTTGGGATAATTACACTTGTGGACTGCCAACACTGGGATGCCTTCACGTCCCTCAACCGGTTTATTCCTAATATCGTAATCATTATTGTTGAAGATTTACAAGCCGCGGAAAATTCTCAACATAAGACGTACATATGCATCAAAGACTCCAAAGTACAAATTGAGATGTTTTTCACGTGTCCAGCCAAGCCATCGATTACGAAGTATAATGGGGACTTCTCAATCGCATCCCATTCCATACAACAATCCAAAATTCAGAGGATGGTTCAAAGGATGTCGCTTAGAACTAAGTCCTTGAAGACCCGATAGCAAGACGTTGGCAATAGAATGCCTCTCAACTCGTTTACTTTAATCAAAGACTCAGGAAGATTTTTCCGACACAAGCATTCCAAGAATTTTACCATCGCAATCGAGAAGGAAAGAATGAGCCTATGAAATAAAGGGTCAAAATGGACGCAATTTCATTCCAATCAATGATTAGGAGTTTAAAGAATATTTTCATTGCGACTCGTGATCTGGACTCAAGCAACGTAAGTCAAGGCCTCTCGCAATCGAGCGCAATAGAGTTTAGAAAATTTTGAAACTTATACGGAGGAAATCGACATATGATAGGAGGATGATCATTGCAAGATTTGATACTTCGTTAAGCGTATCTTGCTTAAAGACCTAGCCGGCCTCTATCCTAGTAACATCTCTGTCTACCTTGCCTCATAAGTTATATATTAAACCATCACCATCCATTGCTTACCCGCAATAATATCACTTGTTATGTGCTGTGCTAGGGGACTTAATGTTGATGGTGGTTTTTCGAATAAGTCTAAAATTATAAAACCACTGTATTTAATGCGTTAATTCCCGCAAGGTGATAAATCCATTTAAGAAGTAATGAGTGCAAAATCCTCTTCACTCATTGAGCAATTAAATATATATGGAATTCATTCAAATTATAGTGCAACAATCCGAATATTCTATGAATTTTTCTTGTAGCATTATACATTAAATGCATTGTGAGCCTTGTATTTTCCTACGCTATATTCCACAAGAGAACCCTCAATTTTGGCATGCCATGACGATTAATGTTCACTCTCAGCAGAGTAGCATGAATCTTCTGAAGTGTCAGTATTGAAGTCTGCATGAATGTACTCACAAGCTGCATCGTTCTCTGACATAGAGATCTTCGTTTCGACGCGCTTTTAGGAGCTAGCTCCATCGAACTCATTTAAATTCCTCAAAGGAAAATCCAAACTGTCTATATCCGGTCTTAAAAAATGATCACGGCCACAAAATTTGGCCGCATGATCCAACAAGTGTATCCTAGTCCTAATAGAGCTAGGCAATCACCATGGTGACCACCGGTGGACCCACTAGTACCCTATTTGATCAAGTCTCACTAGGTGAATTCCTAAGCACTACGAATGTCAACCCTTATGGGTGTTCGTGTTGTTAAGAAACTAGCTCGAGCGAGATAAGACCGTTAAAAAAGGTTTTAATGCATCATGATCGTCCAACTTAGCCAGCCTAGTTGGGCCGGCTAAGATCTTCCCTGGAATGATCAAAGAGGCACCTACATGCACATTGGCGGCCCAAATTTCTCTTGCTCAATCAACTTTCCCACGAAAAGTTTATAGAGCACAAATTGTTTGCCCAAATTAAGAAAAAACACGTTTATTTCCAAAACCCTATTTAGGGTGCGGCGGTAAGGAACTGTCACAAATCGATCGTGTTCGTCCATCTTGGCCAGCCTAATAAAATGACTTAAATCGCGTTTTGATGATCATGAGGTGTACATAAAATCTATCGGCCCAACATTGTCCCCGTTCGATCGACTTACAGCAGGGATTCAATGAGGCAACAAATCGCTTGATCGAACTAGGTGTAGCGTCTTTCTGAAACCATAAATCTTATTTAACGAAAATATGCTACTATAGATGGTGGATTTACAACAAAGGCTAAAATCGTAAACCCATAATTATACAAACCTCACGATCCAAGAATAGAGCGTGAATCTTGAGACACGGTCTCTCATCGAATTCCCTGATTGAGAATACTTTCTCTCATAGTACATGTAAATTGTGGTCTCACGGCTAGACAACAACATATCTCATGAATACTGAACACTTCAGTAATTATTTTTATATAGTATCATGGGATGGACGGCTCTGAGACTGACTTGCTCTATTAGTATAGAACGATAAATCTTCAAGATATAAACAACGAGTTTACCACGACTATATAAGGATATGAAGCTCAAGCTCATATGAGAATAATTAATGCTCTAGGCGACTTGCTTCTGCTAGTATAGATCCATAAGTTATTCCTAAATTCTTGGATTCATCCACAAAATTTTCGAAAATATTCAAATATTTTGAGATTTTTCATTCTTTTGCAAACCATGGTTCTTCCCGTAGGAATCCATGGGTTAGTAATAAATATTCAACGCATGGCGTCATTTACCTTTGAGTAAGCCTTTGATTTAAATGGTGAAAGTGTACTCAACGACGATGCATAACAATCACCGCACGAACAAGTATTTCAAAATACGACGAGGCGATGAACCTATGCAAAATAGGAAAGAAAATAATAAATAATTAAAAATTGACCAAGGCGCGAGGAGCATGGGCCCACTAACAGCCGACCATGCCGTGGTCAATCCCACGCTAGTATCATATTTTTATCATATTTTTTTGTTATTTTCCTTGATTTCATGATATTTCCTTCAAATTATGAAATTTCATTTAAATTGTGAAATAATACATAAAATTAGGGAAACGCACGGGGTAGGGCCACTGGCGATAACCAACTCAAGCCGGTTCCACACGCCCATATGTCCCTTATTTTATTATTACTATTTTTCCCTCATCTCATGGAAACTCCTTGATTTTAACTAAACTCTTTAATTTTAGCAAAACTCCTTGATTTTATCATATTTCCCTAAAATCATGAAAATATTATGAAAATTTTGGAAAAACGTGTGGGATTGGCCCCTTAACCGGCCGGCCATGCCTTGGCCATGGATGGTCCCACACTTCATAATTTTTTTCACTTTTTCATTATTTTTCCTTCATCTCATGAAGTTTTGACGGTTTTATCAAAAAACCATGGTTTCTTCTTATTTTCTAAAATGATTGCTCAAACGCACATCCGAAAATATCAAAATTCTCAAAACTGAGATACGAACACTTTGGGGACATGAGCATGTTACCTTGACCGACCAAGGTTGGCTCTTTGTCTCTCAATGATCCGGTCTTACATATGTTCACAATTTGACCTAATTTGCGCAATTGCATGTATTAGGTCCAAAATTCTTCCAAACGACTTGGAACTTCATGGAACGATCAACACTTGATCCCGTGACCACCCAGGGCCTGAATCCTTGGTCGGTCCTCCACCTCTTCATAATTAATTAGGTTTTATCACCTAATCTTGAACCCCAATTAATTCGAATAAATGATTAAACCCGATATTTAATCATTCTTTCATCGACAAGTCACCCAGCTCTTCAAGAGGTCTTGGTATTTGCTCACGTGAGCATATGGGTGTTACATGATTGACCAACGGTCTCATGAAACCAATCATTCCTTCATTCCATAGTTCAATTCGACAAACCATGAAGTGGTCATCTATTGATCAAATTAGGGTTTACGAGTCCAAGGATTATAATTCGGATTCAAACACTAATAAACTTATGGCGATCTCATGATCAATATTATTATTAATTATACCGGTTCAACTACCAGTATTTTAATTAATATTTTATTTTAGTCCTTGTTGCCAATAATTCATGAGATGAGCAACACTTGCTCCAATCAGGAGAATATTGGTTCAACTATCAATACTAAACAAATCATCGAATGAGCAATACTTGCTCGCCTCAACTATCAACGTGAGGATCATGCCCGTTCAATCCATGAAGTTTCGGGGACATTTTTACAAAATCATATTACATGGACTCATCGTCCCATGATATCCGAAGAAATTGAATCGACTAAACTAAACGAGGCGTCAATCGTGTCACTTGGGGATATCAACTAGGGTTTTGGTCTGGCGGTCTAAGGCACGTGTGTTCAAACATACGATGGAATGTGAGAAAGTCGTGCAATCAGTTGAAGGAGTTAACAAAGTAGTGGGTGGAAAATCAACCAAGTCTCCATACGATGAGCAATTTGGTTTCAAACACTATTTCCATCTCTCCACTCTTTGATTCCATAAACTATCACACTTCATGGGATCATGGTGTCTACAATTCCAGCAATATAAATAAGTCTCTGAATCATGATTGAAACAACAGAAACAAGAATCTCACGTCGTATTGACAATACGAGATCAACAACTCATCAATTGAGCAATTACTCTCAACTGAGCAATTTCAATCATTCAGAACTTATCATATTCAGAATTCACAACACACCTACAATCTTTGATTACCATTGATTCCACACATTTCTTAGCTTCCCTCATACAGATCAACTCATCCTCTCTTATGAGTAAATTTACTTTCCGGAACGGCCATTGTCTTAGTTTAGGGGGTACTTCTGATTGATCTCTCGAATTTAAAGCACCCCTTTGCGTGCGGTGCATCCGTGTGAGGTTGAACATTTCTCTCGGTTCAAGGAGTCTCCTCCGCACCTGGGTCGTCTCCTCAATTCCTTAAAAACCAAGACCAAATCATTTTTCCCCATCTACAGATTGGCGACCATAGTGGGAGATTAATCTCTCGGTTACAATTTCAAATTCATCAAGATGGTCGGTCTTAGGTCGGGATAAATTACATATCCCAACGCAAACATTGCTAGCATGACAATAATGAAGATATCCCGGAAACTGGTCCGGCCACTAGCATCGACGGCACTGACGATACGCTTCCTCAAACTAATGCGGAAAGTCATCCTATGTTCGGCCGACATCCCTAAGAAGTCATAGGAAATCCACCACCTAACATTGTCGATCTCATCAAAGCGCAAGAAACTCTTGCAAAGAATCAGACGGATATGGACGCAGCACAGCAGAAGCTATTTGATCATATGAAGACTCTTACTGATAAATTGTCAGAGAAAAATCAAGAGAAACGGAAAGAAAATGAAGTCCTCCGACGCTTTGATCCGAGGTAATTCAATTCACATAGTAGATGACGACAGAAACTAACAAAGTCGCGAGCAATTCGTCAACGAAAGAATCATCAATTTCATCACTCGGGGAAGAATTGGAACACCTTACGGAGAATCATGGAAAAGACAAGACATCACATGTCCATCGTCACCAACCTCCTTATCATGCTATTATTACGAGAAGATTCCCCTTCCAAAAGGTTATGTCTCCCCAACTTTCACTCTATATGATGGAACCGGCAATGCTCGGGAACACGTCTCTCGTTTCCTTGAAGCCTTGGGAGAGCATGAACATAACCATGTTGTTCATCTCAAGGAATTTTCAAAATCTTTAAAAGGCAGGGCATACACCTGGTACAACAATAGTGCACCTAGAACCATCAATAATTGGGGAGAAATAATTAACGCCTTCTATAGGAAGTACTTATTTGTGTCAGAACAAGTCACTCTCTCTGACTGGTAGGCTCGGAAAGATACCTACTATTGTGTATACTGCAAGTGCACAGTGTCGACAAGCAACACATGGCAAGCACAGGTCGAACCACAGAGACTTGGAGAGTGTAGAAGTTGATTCTAAATCCTGATTCAGAGAGTAACCAAAAAGGGTTTGATTTTTTGTCGATCTGACGATATGATTTTCAAGTGACTGAAATAATAAAAGTAAAAGATGCAAATAACAAGATATGTAAACAATGATAATATGGATACTAGGGTATTCAAATCCACCAATAACCTATGATATGCATTCAACTTGTAATATTATTCTTGTCCTTATAGTAGATTCAAGTCTACTAGTATAACTAAGGTGTTTCTCCAATGGATAATTTAATCACAACTAAAGTATTTCTCCAAAGCATTAATTGTCTAATTAAGCACAACTAATCTAAAGATCAATATTTGGTTAAGCATGAGTTGTAGCATAATCAACATAGAGATATTCTAACTACAATGGATACATGGCATACATTGTGAGAGCAAGATGTTGAAAAACTTGGATTAAATTATATCTTTAAACAATTCTAAACTTTCAAGAACAAGATACAAGATATGAATACATACCAATGAGATTAGGGCTTCATCTAAACCTAGTAAATGAAACTAGAACATGAAGAACATTACAACAAAACTTAAATTTGATAAACTAACATGAACAAGCTATTCTTGGATGAGTTTTCAACACAACAACCCTCTCTATTTATACACAAAAATTCTCTCTCACTTGGATTGAATTTTGGCAATTATTTACTCAACAAAACATGTTTTCTCACTTGATGGATGTTTTGGAATACAATGGGTTGAGGTGGATGTTTTGGAATCCAATGGTGGTGAGGTGGATGTTTTGGAATCAATGGGGTGAGGTGGATGTTTTGGAATCCAATGGTGGTGAGGTGGAAATGGATTTGGGTCTTGGGTTTTGGATCATGGGTTTTGGATTATGGGTAGTTTAATCCCATGTATTGTAAACAAAGTTGCCACTAATGCGCGAACGGTTTGCAACACTTCCAACTTTCTTCTCTTTTGTCTTCTCAATTCTTCCAAGCTTTATTTAGTACTTAAAAACACAAAATTAATTAATACAAATATTTATTCTTGAAGATGGTAAAAATGCGAATTTGGGATAATATATGACTTTGAAGCGAAAGATGAGTTAAGTGCCAATGAAAAGGTGTATGAATATGCAATATTTGGCACTCATCAAATACCCCCAAACCTGAATTTTACTTGTCCTCAAGTGAAACAGAAATCCAAATCCTAACTATACCATTGTCATTTGGTCTCTCGAATGCATTTAGCGTATGCATCAAGCCTTTAAACCCCTAGGTGTCCCTAGTGAACGAGTTGTAGTCTCGTGAGGGCCTACCAAAGATGTACCCACAAAACCTTCTCCAAATTAGAGCATCCATAGAAATGCCTTCGTCTTCGGTCTTCAATCGTAGATGATGAACTTGGAATTTCGTAGAACCTTGATAATTTGTGACCATTTTTTTTTAAGACCCGCTACACAGCTGATCATCATTTTTTTTTATTTTTTTTTTTAATTAATATTTTTTTTTTGTTGACCCGCTACACAGCTGATCATCAGATACCAAACACAAGATCCGAGACAAAATAATTTTTTAGGGACCATTACACACTGTGGTCATCATATTTTTTTTTTTTTTTTTTTTTAAGACCCGCTACACAGCTGGTCATAAAAAACAACAACACAAAAATGCAAAAGACTACAAAGGATCCTACAAAAGACCCGCTCCATAGCTGGTCATCATTTTTTTTTTTTTTAAAGACCCGCTACACAGCTGGTCATAGAAAACAACAACACAAAAATGCAAAAGACTACAAAGGATCCTACAAAAGACCCGCTCCACAGCTGGTCATAGAAGAATGCAAAAGACTACAAAGGATCCTACAAAAGACCGCTACACATGACTGGTCATAGAAGATAACAAAAACAAAAAAATGCAAGACCCGCTACATTTGGTCATAGAAAAGACTCACAATGCCATATGCAAATACTCCCCCAAACCTAAATCTAACATTGCCCTCAATGTTTCAAAATATGATAGAAACAATAACAAACCATGAGAACAAAACAGATTCAAAGGAAAGAGATTACCATATGCCAAACCAAAGACAGGTGGAGTATGTCTAAAGCAACCGTGCAGGGAAGATATACGTGGTATGTACAAGGGTGAACTTTTCAAGTCCACATAGATCGGATCAGCAAGATGAGTTGTTTCAATCTCAGGTGGAATTGGTTCAAGGAATGGCTTCGATCTCTGCCCATTGACCTTGAAGACATTCTTGGTTGTTACATCTTCTAGTTCTCTGACCCCATGGGGGAAAATTGTTCGCACCACGAACGGGCTGTCCATTTAGAACGTAATTTTCCCGGAAAAAGGTGCGGTCGTGAGTTATACAATAGAACTTTCTGGCACTGGAGTGAATGACTTGCGCAAAATGCGTTTGTCATGGAACACCTTCATTCTTTGTTTGTACATTTTTGCATTATCATATGCATCATTTCTTAACTCTTCCAACTCATTGAGTTGAAGCTTCCTTTAGTGCCGACTTTATCTAGATCAAAGTTCGGAGTTTCTTTCAGACCCAATATGCACGATGTTCTAACCCTACAGGAGATGACAAGCTTTCCAAGTACACAAGTCTGTAAGGGGACATACTAATGGGGTCTTGTATGCGATTCTATAGGCCCATAAAGCATCATTCAATCTTAAATACCAATCTTTTCTAGACGGGTTAACCGTCTTTTCTAGAATGTGCTTAATCTCCCTATTTGAAACCTCTACGCGGCCACACGTCCGTGGATGATATGGGGTTGCAACTTTATGAGTTATGCCATCCTTACGGACTAAGGACTCAAAAAGGCCTATTAGAAATGTGAACCAAAGTCACTAATTATAGCTCTAGGGGTTCCAAATCGAGAAAATATGTTTTCCTTTAAGAACGAAAGTACCACCTTGTGGTCATTAGTTTTGGTTGCAATTGCTTCTACCCACTTAGAAACATAGTCAGCAACAACAAGAATGTACAACTTTCCTTGAGCTAGGAAATGGACCCATGAAATCAATGCCCCATACATCAAATAGCTCAACAATCAAAATGGGTTGTAAGGGAATCATGTTTCGTTTTGATATACTTCCCAATTCCCGGCACCGATCACAAGAAATACATAATTCATGGCTATCCTTAAACAATGTTGGCAAGTAAAAACCACTCGCAAGATCTTTTGCTGAGTTTTCTTTGCACTAAAGTGGCCTCCACATGCTTGATCATGACAAAAAGAGATGACATCCCTTTGTTGAGTTGGGGACACATTTCCTAATGATTTGGTCGAAAGTATTTGAGCAGGATATGGGTCATCCCATAGGAAATGTTTCACTTCGACCAAGAACTTAGACCGGTCTTGTTTAGACCAATGAAGTGGCATCCTACCTGTAGCAAGGAAGTTCACGATGTCGGAAAACCATGGAATTTCAGAAACTAGCATCGAGTTGTTCATCGGGAAAGATTCTCTAATAATCTCGATTCATCGATGACTCGACATTCAATCTAGATAAGTGATCGGCAACAACATTCTCGCCCTTTTTTATCTCGAATTTCGAGGTGGAACTCTTGTAACAAGAGTATCCATCGAATTAGACGAGCCTTGGCATCTTTTTAGATAAAAGATATCTCAATGCGGCATGGTCGAATATATGATGATTTTAGATCCTATCAAATAAGATCTAAACTTATCTAATGCAAACACAACAACTAGCATCTCTTTTTCGGTTGTTGAATAATTCATTTGTGCCTCATTCAGTATCTTACTAGCATAGTAGATCACATAGGGTTGTTTGTCAACTCATTTGACCTAAGACGACTCCAATGACAAAAATCGGATCGTCACACATGATTTCAAAAGGCAATTTCCAATCGGGAGGTCGGACTATAAGTAGAAGTAAAAAGAGTTTTGAGATCCTCCCAAGCATGCACACAAGTATCATCAAACACAAATGCAACATCTTTCTTGAGTAGATTACACAATGGCCTTGAGATCTTGAAATCTTTGATGAATCTACGGTAGAAACCAAGATGGCCTAAAAATGATCTAACCTCCCTCAGAGCGAGGTTGAGGCAAGTGTTGAATGATATCAACCTTGGCTTTATCTACTTCTATGCCTTTTTCTGAGATGATATGCCCTAGAACAATGCCTGAGTCAACCATGAAATGACATTTTTCCCAATTCAAGATCAAATTCTTTTCTTTACACCGAATAAGCACACGAGTAAGATGATGCAAACATTCATCAATAGAAGAGCCAAAGACAGAAAAATCATCCATGAAGATTTCAAGAAACTCATCTATCATGTCTGAAAATATGCTCATCATACATCTTTGAAAAGTAGCAGGTGCATTACACAACCCAAAGGCATACGACGATAAGCAAATGTTCCATACGGACAAGTAAATGTGGTCTTATCTTTGATCTTGGTCTTATGTGAATTTGGTTGTAGCCTGAATAGCCATCTAAGAAACAATAGTACCTATGTCCCGACAACTTTTCTAGCATTTGATCAATGAAGGAGCGTGCGGAAAATGGTCTTTCTTAGTTCTTGTGTTCAATTTCCTATAGTCAATACAAACTCGCCACCTGTAGTTACACGGGTGGGGACAAACTCATTCTTCTCATTTTGAACTACAATAATGCGGACTTCTTGGGTACCACTTGAATGGTACTGACCCACTTGCTATCGAAGGCTGGGTATATGATACCCGCATCAAGAAGCTTTATGATATCACTCTTAACAACCTCTTTCATGTTAGGATTGAGACGCCTTTGCATCTCCCTAGATGGTTTGGAATTGTCCTCAAGGTTTATATGGTGCATGCAATCAGTGGGGCTTATGCCTTTAAGGTCTGAGATGGTCCATCCTAATGCTTCTTTATGCTCCTTAAGCACTTCTAAAAGTTTTCTTTCTGTTTTGTATCTAAAAATGAGATGAAATGATTACGGGGCAAAGTATTATAAGGTCCCAAAAAACATATTTAAGAGTATCAGGAAATGGTTTGATTCGAGCTTTGGTGGCTCAACAAGAGATGGAGCAGGACTTGGATTCAAGAGTGGAAGTGGTTCCACTCTAGCTTTCCACTTAGACGTGTCCATGAGTGGTGTGGATTCAATAAAAGTATTCACTTCACTTATGTATTCATCATCAAACAGATCCAGGTTGAAATTATTCAAACAAGCATCCAAAGGGTCAACAGACATGCTACTAGGTAGAGACTCCTGAATCAAACTTTCAATCATGTTGATTTCATGCACATCATTATCATCATCAAGATCTAAATGTTGTTAGCTAGCATTGAAAACATTCAACTCCACAGTCATATTACCAAATGACAACTTCAAGCACTCCATTCGGCAGTTAATGATTGCATTGGACGTCGCTAAGAAAGGACGTCCCAAAATGACAGAATGTGATTTGTCGGGTTTTCACAGTGAGTTGAGTATCTAAAACGATGAAGTCCACAGGAAAGTAAAATTTATCAACCTTAATAAAAACATCTTCTACCACACCACGTGGCACTTTGACGGATCTGTCCGCCAATTGCGAGTTATAGGTGTTGCCTTCAACTCTCCAAGACCTAATTGCACATATCTTGAATATGGCAGTAAATTCACACTTGCCCCTAAGTCTAGCAACGCCTTCTTACCCGTATGGTCACCTATTTTGCATGTGATAGTTGGACTACCCAGGTCTTTAAACTTAGGTGGTGTGTTGCTTTGAATGATTGCACTCACTTGCTCAGTGAGAAAAGCACGCTTATGCACATGAAGCTTTCGCTTTTGTGTGCATAGATCCTTAAGGAATTTAGCATAAGCAGGGACTTGCTTGATTGCATCAAGAAATGGGATGTTGATGTTAACTCGTTTGAACATTTCTAAAATCTCTTTGTACTGTGTACTCTCTTTTTGTTGCACCAATCTTTGTGGGAATGGAGCAATAGGTACATGAGATGGTGTAGAGACATTAGAATTATGGGAATTCTTATGTTGCTCAGATTTTTTTTCAACAATAGGCGTTTTTGTGGTATTTTATGCTTTGGTGAGTCGATGTAGACTCACTCGACTGTGGTACACCTACATTGTTTTCAACAACTTTACCACTACTAAGAGTGGTGACATCATTTACTTGATTATTGGAGGCCTCATTTCGATTTGAATTTTCTGCCTGATATACATTTTTTGGATTTTGTTGGGGTTGACTAGGAAGTTTGCCTTTGTCTCTTTCATTCAATGCTTCACAAATTTGACCCATTTTAAGTTCTAGACTTGAAAAACGTTGGTATGTGGTCTTTTGAAGTTGTACCAAATTTTGGGTCAACAAACCGAAATTTTCTTGAAGCTAGGCTTTTTCTCCTGAAGTCTTGAGAATGTGGTTTCTTGGGGGTTTCTAGGATAAGGGTATCCTTGGTTATTATTTGATGTTCCCCTTGCACATGCCCCCTTAGACCATGAAAAGTTAGGGTGATTTCTCTCCACCTGGGTTGTAGGTCTGAGAATATGGGTTGTTCTCTTGCCTTTGGTACAATACATTGGCTTCCTCGGTTTTAGACTCTTGAAATGCATGGAGGTCTGGACAAGTGTCCACTAGATGGTATGAACTATGGCATGCGGCACAAGTGGCCATTTCAATTTGACTACGGAGAGTAGGGATATTAGTTTTTCCATTCTTTTCTAGCTCTAGCTTTTCTATTCTCTGGCCAAGGATGCCATCTTTGCACTTCCTTGAAGTCGAGTCAATTCTATGAACATTGGATGAAAGGGTAATCCTATTTGGTTCACGGGGGATTCCCACTCTTGAGTCTTTTCAGCGACTTCGATTAAGAAATCCCAAGACTCATCAGTTAGTTTTTTTCAATAAATTGACCATTGCACATGGTCTCAACTGTAGTTCGGTTCTTGACATCTAAACCTTCATACAAAATTTGCACAAGTATCCATTTTTCAAAACCATGGTGAGGACATTGGAGCAATAATTCATTGAATCTCTCCAAATATTTTGCCAAAGTTTCCTCCTCTAATTGCACAAAACTATTAGGACTTTGTGAATTGTCGTAGTCTTATGGTTTGGGAAGAACTTTTGAAGAACTCTTTCGTAAGAGCATCCCATGTATGAAATGACTGTGGCTGTTGAGCACACAGACCAAGTCTTGGCTTTGTCTATCAAAGAAAAAGGAAAAAGTTTCATTTTGAGGTGCTCATCCGTCATTTGGTTGATCCGAAGAGTCCCACAAATTTCTCGAACTCTATCTCATGGTGGTAGGGATTTTCAGCTTCAACCCCTTTAAATTTAGGCAACATATTGAGGATACTTGCCTTTAGCTCAAATTGTCCATCAATAGCTGGTAAGACAATGCACGAGGACTGGGTTGTCCTCGTTGGGTACATGTAGTCCTTTAGACTACGGACTGGGTTCTTGGTTCTCCCATTGTTTCGGATGGGTTTGGGTATCTGCTTCAGAACTATGTATTTCAATTAACTCTTCTTGACTGATTCTAACTAGTCGGCGTGTATGGTCTCTAAAAGACACAATCATAGCCTAGCTAGCACATCAAGCATGTTAACCATTCTCCTAGAAGGCAAATTATATGCAATCACAAACAAGGATGACTCCACCACAGTAAACCTACTGATTTCTAGCAAACAAAAAGCATGATGGCTCCACTTAGATTGTTTTCTAGGCCAGCTTCTAATCCTTCGAAAGGGAATTCGTTACAATCTGAGCAAACCCCTCGGAATCAATCCGAGTTTAAGTAAATTGAATAGAGGCGAGGGAAGGCTGCTAGAGATTTGATACCCAAGGCCTCACCGTATTACAAGGCGGCGCGATCACGCATTCAATTTCTGAGAAACCGTCATGAACTTGAAGTATGCTTAAAGAGTAACCAATATTTTTCAAATGACTTTCCTACTAAGCTCGTTACCTTATAGGTCTTGTTCTATTCAAAATTTTAAAGCTTAGGTTCGCGTATGTATCGTTTTCCTAAGGCGGGAAAGAAGAGAACGATGATGAAATCCGAACCCTTATCTTGTATGGCGGTCCTTTCCCTTTACTAGGAAAATAAAGCAGCCGTATTCAATTCCTCAACATATATGCAAAACGAAGGAATACAGTAACTCGCTAACAAGGGATTCGCGAGTGTTTCGACAAACTTACCTCCCGTTCCCACAGGGGATGAACCGTTGTTGTCGACTCGGGCCACGACTCCTATGTCATGAACGAACCCGAGGGGCCGAGGTGATATTGTAATCACCGTCCTTCTCTGTAAACAGTTGATATTTAATAATACCCTTCCGTAGGGTTTAAAAATAAAAAATAAAAATAGAATGTCCAAGTCCAAAGTAAAGTGCAAAAGAAAAAGAAAATTACAAGAGTAAAGGAATCTAATACAAACTAAAAATAAATAAAATAAACTTTTTTTTTTTTTATTAAAATAAAAACTTCTTCCGCTTTCTTTCGCTTCCTTTCCTTCGCCTTTGCACTACTCGGGCACTGTTGAGCTCAAAAGAGGTAGTTAGGGTTTCGAAGTTTTAAAGCAAAAGCAAAATCAAAAAAAATCAAAAAAAAAAAAAAAAAAAAAAGTGTAAAATTGACTGTGAATAGTTGTGTTGCTCGAATAAAACAATGAACTATCGTTGCTCTGATATGATAATGAGATGAAGAACACGAAGAAAGACGCTTAGAAGCATCGTTCGAAGAACATGAAGAAACGACGAGAGAATAAACATCGTTCTTTAATGTTGATGTCTGATGAATAATTGTTGTTGAAGTGCGGACAGTTTTATGCGACTGTTCAGGCGTGCATTTTTTTTTTTTGGTGTTCTGAATCGCTACAGATAACAACGACTTTTGTACACGTTTATCTGATGAAATGCTTCTGAGTTCCAGGAGACAATTTATGAACAGTGTGGGAGAGATGAAAACTTGAACTACACTTCTACCAAATCCCAACAACAGCGCCAAAAACTTGGTAGGCTCGGAAAGATACCTACTATTGTATAAATCTGCAAGTGCACATGTATAAGTGTCGACAAGCAACACATGGCAAGCACATGTCGAACCACAGAGACTTGGAGAGTGTAGAAGTTGATTCTAAATCCTGATTTAGAGAGTAACCAAAAGGGGTTTGATTTTGTCGATCTGACGATATGATTTTCAAGTGACTGAAATAATAAAAGTAAAAGATGCAAATAACAAGATATGTAAACAATGATAATATGGATACTAGGGTATTCAAATCCACCAATAACCTATGATATGCATTCAACTTGTAATATTATTCTTGTCCTTATAGTAGATTCAAGTCTCTGATAGTATAACTAAGGTGTTTCTCCAATGGATAATTTAATCACAACTAAAGTATTTCTCCAAAGCATTAATTGTCTAATTAAGCACAACTAATCTAAAGATCAATATTTGGTTAAGCATGAGTTGTAGCATAATCAACATAGAGATATTCTAACTACAATGGATACATGGCATACATTGTGAGAGCAAGATGTTGAAAAACTTGGATTAAATTATATCTTTAAACAATTCTAAACTTTCAAGAACAAGATACAAGATATGAATACATACCAATGAGATTAGGCTTCATCTAAACCCTAGTAAATGAAACTAGAACATGAAGAACATTACAACAAAACTTAAATTTGATAAACTAACATGAACAAGCTATTCTTGGATGAGTTTTCAACACAACAACCCTCTCTATTTATACACAAAAATTCTCTCTCACTTGGATTCGAATTTTGGCAATTATTTACTCAACAAAACATGTTTTCTCACTTGATGGATGTTTTGGAATACAATGGGTTGAGGTGGATGTTTTGGAATCCAATGGTGGTGAGGTGGATGTTTTGGAATCCAATGGGGTGAGGTGGATGTTTTGGAATCCAATGGTGGTGAGGTGGAAATGGATTTGGGTCTTGGGTTTTGGATCATGGGTTTTGGATTATGGGTAGTTTAATCCCATGTATTGTAAACAGGTTGCCACTAATGCGCGAACGGGTTGCAACACTTCAACTTTCTTCTCTTTTGTCTTCTCAATTCTTCCAATCTTTATTTAGTACTTAAAAACACAAAATTAATTAATACAAATATTTATTCTTGAAGATGGTAAAAATCAGAATTTGGGATAATATATGACTTTGAAGTATGAAAGATGAGTTAAGTGCCAATGAAAAGGTGTATGAATATGCAATATTTGGCACTCATCACTGACCTTGGAAGGATATTTCAGAGCGCCGGTGAAAATCCTAATGACTTTGTAAAAATATTCAGAGTCCAAGCCTTGGACTGTCATGATCCGAACATCACAGAACAGCAGCTGGTGGACTTATGCATCAACGGCATGCTCCCGGTCTACAGAGATCTATTGGAGAATCTCTGATTCCAGACTTTCTCAGATCTCCACGAAGAAGTGAAGAGGTCGGAAACCACTGCACATGCTCTATTAGAAAGAGCAAAATCCACAAAGATAGAAAAAGCACGAGACACTCAAGGAAGCAGACGTATGGTCAACAAGCAGTACAATCTGCAGCCTTCCACAAATACTATCACGGAAGGGAGAAAACGGAAAGCTGAGTCACAGAGCAAGCATACTTATTCCACCCCTTCAAAGTCACAAAAGAAGGATAATGTGCAAACTTCTCCTCAGCATACAGAGGATCCAGAAGCACCTGACTTTTCCTACTCCATTGAAGAAGTCATCGAAATACTGGAAGCCTGGATTCAAGACGGTGCAATCAAATTGCCATATGTCAGGAAGGAACCAACTGAAGAGGCCATGTAAAATCCTCAGTACTGTCACTTCCATAGGTTTTTCAGCCATCCCACAAGCGATTGCAAGACTTTGAAGCGCATATTTAAAGAAAAGGTCGAGTCAGGAGAACTTAATCTTGGAGCTGAAGGAGTGCACATAGATCCCCTTCCTGTCAGGAATTTCTCTATTTCCGAAGCACCAATCAAGGAAGAAGTTCAGTTATTAATAGAGCATGTCTTCGAATTACTCTATCTATCGAAAGTGCAAAGGGGGGATATGTTTACGGCTTTGAATCACATAGTTTCTGGGAAATGCCTGCTGATTTCAAATGTACCTCATGAAACTTCATCCACTGACAAAGAAATGTATGACTGGGGACTGCTCACCACGGTGCACATCAAAGGAAACATATTTAAAATGGCATTTGTCGATATTGGTACTGCTGTGAACATCATTTATTTGAAGACCCTTAGGGTTGCCGGAATTACTCGACAAGAGGCTACTCACGCTCCCACAACAATCATAGATCATGAAGGAATTTCCAGGAATGCATATGGCTTCATTAATCTCAAAGTTAAAGAAAATTCGGTATGCACTGAGACCAATTTTTACATAATCCGGGAAGACCCTGGATATGACATGATCCTTGGAAGCACTTGGATCCATACTGGAAGACTGACCTTCATGTCTTCAGCACACTCCACTACTGACAGAGACTCTGAGTCAGGAGAAGAAGAGGAGAACGCCCCACCATTTGAACATTTAAAGGAAGTTGAAACCTTGATGGGACTTGCACAAGAACTTAGAGAGAGTCCACATGCATTTGTCGAAAGGTTTCGAGCTAAGGAAAGTCTTATTCCTCTTCATGCTCCAATATTACCGATGTTCAAATATGCTACTTTGGTCCAGGGACTTCTCCCCATGAACAGTTTAGTGATTTCCAAGAGTTATGAATGGGTAACTTCACCTCGACAATATTACACCCAATGGATGGGTTCAGCGTGTATCCATGTTGATCATCCCATCAAGAAATTTATTGTTGAAGACCAGGCAAAACACGACAGATAGTATGTTGGATATCCTCCTCTACACCAGTGTCCATATATGCCCCAAACCATGGAGTCAGCACAAAATATTCAAGGCACGAACCATCAAGCCAAACAAGTTCAAGGAAGGGTATTTGGTTCTCAAAGAAACTAAACGGGATCTCCATTCTGCAAGGAGCTCTAATTTGGAAGGACCATTTATGATCGCTAAGTCCATCACCGGAGGATACTATAAATTGATCAACACGGATGGACGAACCTTACCAGTAATTCACGAGAATTGGTTTAAGGCATTTGTCTGAGATTATTGGGCATTTGAGGTACTGGGTGTTTAAGCATTCATGACGTCTGGATTTGGAATTTTAGGATTTTCTTTCATTGTATTTCAATTCCTCCAAAACGTTTGCAATACTTGCAATCAGCATTTGAATTCAGCAATTTATCAAAAATTCAGTTCATATTTATTAAAAGAAAATATCTATCAAGTCCAAAAGAAAATCCTTAACCATCTACCAATCCAAAACCATGATATCAAAACCCAAATAAACCTCACATCCCTCAGAAATTCATAAGTTCCAGAGATTATGGAAAATGAATCAAAGAAAATCAGCGAAGAAAGATTTTTGCGCCTTTGCATCCTTCAAAGCCTGTAAATCTGCCTTCTCCTTGTTCGGCTCTTCAGTCAGCTTGTCAATCTTGTCTTCCTTCTCCATCACAGCATCATTAGGAAAGGGTATGTCATTTTCACATGAATCCTTAATAGCATTCATCTTCTTACGAAGCCACTTCACATTGAAGCCAAGTCTTTCAGAATTCTCCAAGTTGAACTCCCAATCAAAGAGTACATCTAGGGTTACGACATTTCTGGCTCTATTGCATATGTCGCTTACAACATGCAAGAGAACACTTACCTGCATTGTTAAATCATAAGCACGCCCAGGATTCCTGTCGACAATTATATGGCCAAATTTCTCCCATATTTTCTTGTACAAACCCACATATCCAATGGGAACGCTGAATCCACCAACTAACTCATGATGCGGAAGTGAGGAATCGAATGGAGAATCAAAAGCAACTCCTTCACTTGGGTATTAATACACGATTATACGGTTTTCAACTATTGGAGCAGCTTCTACAATCAAGGCAACAGTTTCTTCAGTATTTTCTGCTGGTGTCCTGGATTCTTCTATTAATGAAACAACAACAATCTGGGTCCCCATGACTTCATCAACAACACTTTCACGGCCTTGAAGAGCAGAGACAGTTTCCTCCTTATCAATAGCCTTAGGGTCGCTCATTTCATCATTTTGGGTTCCTTCATTCTCAACCTCGGTATTTTGCACCTAATACGAAGATTACATGAGATTAGGATCATCCAAGCATGAAACCAAAATAAATCATGAACTACGGCATATAATTGGTCTAACATCATCAAATTATTTCATTATACATGCTAGATGTCAGCAAATAACGTGAAAGACACAAAATCACGTTCTACAACAAGCCCGCCTGAGAAAATTTTATACTGCCATGTACAACGCAATGAACTAGGAGCAATTGGTGAAGAATCAAGGGTTGAGTTATATACCATCCTCTTCATATGGGTTGGTGTTACCTACAATACGTCAAAATTTCATAGCAATCGGACGAACGAGCAAAAAGATGTGGCCGAAACTCGGAACTACACAATATCTGAAAAAAGTTCTGGAAGTCTCCTGGAAGTTCACTATTTCGTATTTTTCAGGCCCTGAACGTGCTCAAATCTTAAAAAAATTCTTTTCTAAAGCTTGGAAATTTCCTGGGCTTAAATATGCATATGCGGATCATGAAAATCTGACATCAGACGAGGATTCTATGACGCTTTTCCTAAAATGATGAGTTCTGAATTATCTGGTGACGTATTTTCGGCAAAACTTATCATATATTCACATACATTCTCATTCATTCACTCATAGACCAGCAAAGTTTATACTTTTATGGATGAAATAAAAGAGAAATACTTACTTGGGTGGTCTCCGAAGCGCTCAAGGAACCATAATGGCTCGCATCGACGTCGACAACACTTCCATCTTCATTCGGTTTTGAGCTCTAGGAGTTTTCTTCATTTCCATCCTTCGAACGAGCGTTACCGGTATTCTCCATGTCCATGGAATCATCCTCCTGGACATATCCCCAACACTTATCATTTCATTCATGAGGTTCCATAATTAATATGGGAAGAGATACTTACGGCTTCTTCTTCATCACTCAAGTCAGAAATTGTCCGCCCAGAAGCAGAAAACTGAAGACCGTCAATACTCGATGGAGTAAAATTCTGCAACGGAATAACAAAGGTGGTTTTAAGATCCTAATTACACGGATGAGAAGAAGTCATGATGAAATAGGTATCGACAACTCACTAGACAAGTCATTGGGGACTTTATAGTGTTGGGTAACATCCTATAACCTTTATGCATGCCTTCTCCGCCATGAACAACCGCCTTAGTCTATGAGAAATCTACACGGATTCGAGGTCTTACGCTACGACCGTCCTGTGGTAAATTTCGATAACAAAATCAGAATACAACTATTATAATTTTATGAAGATTATATAAAAAGTGTACATCAAAGCATCCTGGAGATGATTTTCGCTTATCACCGGAAAGATAATTCAATCTTGGTCGACCAGCGATCATCTCATCAGAGGGACGACTCCTTACTGGAGGCTGGCTGACTGTCACGAATTCATGTAATCGCTCAAATTGATCGTCCCAAAAGTCTGCATAACCTGGAGTCACATATGAAAATCTATTGGAGCAAGGGAATCAGTATTTACTTCCTTCCACATGGGTATGGTCTAAGCAAGTCATGAGCTGCTCAACCGATGGATTCCTCCTCCGAATAGTTGGAATACACTAATCCATACCCATTTTTCGAGCTGCTCTATCAATATTATACTTTTCCACTGAAAGTTCTCCATACGAAACCGATAGCAAATGACCAGGGGTGCAGCTCAACATGAAAGATCTCTCACCATCGTTCAGATCCGCACCAGATGAAAAACTCGTGCTCTCTCCAGTATTGAAGGTCATCAGTTGAAAAACGTAAGGAGGCACTGACACCCAAGGACAGAAATCAAACTCAGATTCGTCATCCAACACGTCAATAAGGCGCGCCTTAGACCGAGGCTACTTTGTGGACCAACGCATGATCCTGGCATTGTCTTTCTCAAAGAAAATATGACGAGCATCAGTATTCGGTCCTTGTAAAACATTACGTAGAATGGGTGCATAATTATTGAAGTGTTCCCATATCAGAGCTTGAATAAACATCGTGTTAGCATAACATTCAATCTTCAAGAAGTTATTCGACACGCTGGAGTCTATAACCAAAGAGTCTAAGTTGTAATACAAGGAGCCCAAGAACAAACTACCTATCGGGAGTTGATCACCATGAGCCATCTTAATAGCAAAGGGGATCACGAAAGGCTTCAACAAGTTTCCATTGTCTTCAAAAATATCTCTGGACAACCATAAACATAAGAAAGAAGCAATGGGTAAAATGCCGTCGATAGGTTTATCAGAAACCTCATCTTTGGGCCACCAGCGTGTCAACCAGAGAGCATCGCATCCTTTACTGCCAGCCTTATTTGCTACCTCCATTGCAGCTGTCAATATATGAGAAACGGCGGTCTCCTTATCTGAAAGATCCCCAGGGAGATTGCCCGTGATTGGGAGATGCATCAGAGCTGCCACGTTTTCCAAAGTAATGGTGAACTCTCCCCATATACATATGAAGGTGTGAGTAGGAATGCACCAGCGAGCAAGCAGAGCCACAATACTTCTTACGTCATAAAAAATAAACAACTCTCCAGAAGCCTGAATAGCCCTTGTCACCTGCGCCTGATCGAGCATGGCCCTCACATGAGGAAAACCCAACATATGCCTCGCCCATCCATCAAACTTCTCCAAAGGTCATCGAGAAAGCTTAAATTCTATGATCGATGCAAGGAAGACTCCTCGTTCGAGACAAAATCGGATAACTGTCTTAGGAGTCACGAATTTCTTCTGAGTGACAGTCCTGGGATTTATCAGAATACGATACGCTAGAGATTTCAAATGCTTTTCAACTCCTAGAGTATCTTCCTCGAAAAATGAATCATCTATGTTCGGGACATTCTTAATCCCAAGAGCTTCGTCCTCGTCTTCACCAGCAGAAGTTTAATCCGTGCATGTCTCATCTCTAAAGATGTCGCCATCAACACACATTTCATCTCTTGAAGTTTCGTTAACTTGGGAGTTGGTCATCTTACGAAGTAGCTGCAAAAATTCACATTACATTCTACTTCAGTACACCATCCAGAATCAAGGAAATACTAGCGTCTAATGGTAACTCTTAACTCTTACCTTTTATACTTCCACTAACAATAGTGATAGTAATGTTAGAGTTAACACCTCAAAATCGTTCGTTTCTTCGAAACCTACAAAAGACGAACAAAACTCATATTTTTCATAAAATCATGAATATTTCTACTGTGTGAACATTCACCATGGAATCATGAAAACTAAAACATTATTTCATCATAAATAATTGTTTATTTCTAAATAGTATTACACAAAACTCAAGTTTTGATTTTAGAGAAAATAATATATACTTGCATATATATAAAAAGAAAACGTTTTATTTACTCACGTAAATAAAAAAAAAATCAACATGAGCAAGGCTCACAAAAATAAATTTGTGGACGCTCCACAGTTTCAAAAGAAAAACCCATGAATAGACCATGGTTTTATAAAAAAAATATTTTCCTTCGTATCGTCATTCGTCTTTAAAACAAAGGTTTATTTCGACTTTGTGAAAACTCACACATCATAAGATAAAGTTTTGATTTACATGAAAGCTCATACACAAAATTTTATCAGTGGACACAAGTCCATATATATATAAAGAAGGAAAACTTTTCTTCATATCATCATCATTCCTTAAAACGAAGATTTTACTTCGGTTTTGTGAAAGTTCACTTTTTTCATGATAAAACTTTGGATCACATGAACGCTCATAAACATAGTTTTATTAATGAACCTAAATATTCATATATGAAGGAAAACCTCTCCTAAATCAGGGATTATTATTAGTTTTCAAAAACTAACGATTAAACGAACATACGTTTTCAAAAACGAGGGTTTTCGACGAAACCCACACTCATATATGAACATGTATATAATTTTATCATGATCAATATGTGAACAACCCATATAACTCATGAACATCATCAAACAAAAAAAAATATATCAAGCGTACATGTCAGCGCCGGCGGAAAACATCCGGACGGTGGCAACAACGGCGGCGGCGCTGGTGGTCCGACAAATTTTTTTCTCCCCCTTGTTGCTGGCATGAAGGTGATGGAGAGATGATGAAAATTTTGGTCGTGGGAAAATTTTTTAAAAAAAAAGGAACAATTCCTTTTATATCAATTTTATTTCCAAAACCTAATTTTCTAAGGATTTCCTTATTGGGCCTGGCCCGCAAATCCTAAACGACCAAAGTCCCATCGTCCAAATCAGCGGATCAACACCAATTTATGTCTACCAAATGACATTCTATCATGCCACTGGAATCTTCATTCAAGTCATGTTATGCTCGTGCGATCGAAATCCGGTAACGTCTTAACTTACGACTAAATTCAATTACTTGTGTTGTTTATAACCGGAAAATCACCATTCAATGCTGAGTGAGGAACACGGCTTTCCTCACTAAGCAGGGGACTTAATATAGATGGTGGATTTTTGACAAAGGCTAAAATCGTAAACCCATAATTATACGAACCTTTGATCCAGCAATCAGACGTGAATATTGATACACGAGACTCTCATCGAATCCTCTGATTGAGAATACTTTCTCTCAGAGTACATGTAGATATGTGGTATCACGGCTAGACAACAACATATCTCATGAATACTGAACACTTCAGTAATTATTTCTATATAGTATCACGGGATGGACGGCTCCTAGACAGCTTGTTCTGCTAGTATAGAGCGATAACATCTTTAGGATACAAACAACGAGTTTACCCTGACTATATAAAGGATACGAAGCTCCAGCAAGCTCATATCGGAATAATTAATGCTCCTAGACAGCTTGCTCTGCTAGTATAGAGCAATAAGTTAATTATTCCTAAATTCTTGGATTCATCCACATAATTTCCGAAAATATTCAAATATTTTCGCAGATTTTTGATTACTGCAAACCATGGTTCTTCCCAACAGAAATCCATGGGTTAGTAATAAATATTCTATGCACGGGCATCTGAGCTACCTCTGAGTAAGCCCCGATTTAAATGGTGAAAGTGTAGTCAACGACGATGCACTAACAATCACCGCACGAACAAGTATTTCAAAATACGACGAGACGATGAACCTATGCAAAATAGGAAAGAAAATAATAAATAATTAAAATTTGACCAAGGCACTGGGAGCATGGGCCCACTGACCGGCCGACCATGCCATGGTCAATCCCACTCCAGTTTCATATTTTTTTGTTATTTTCCTTGAGTTCATGAAAATTCTTTCATTTGAACAAATATCCTTCGTTTTGAGGAAACTCCTCAGTTTCATGGTGTTTCTTTCACACCAAAGACATAATATAAAATTAGGGAAGAATATTGTGCAGCATGACCATTGGCCAAACGGTCATGCCTTGGTCCTAGCCGGACCCACACCTCATGGTTCCTCATTATTTTATTATTATTTCCTAATTTCATAAAAACTCCTTAATCTCATGATATTTCCTTGGTCCCATGAAAAATAATATAAAATTAGGAAAACTGTGTGCACGGGCCATAGCCGGTCGGCCAAACCCTAGATGGCCCCACACGTCCCTTTTTATTATTGTTATATTTTTCATGTTTTCATGATCCCATGAAATTCCTTGATTTCATGATATTTCCTTCAAATTATGAAATTTACTTTAAATTGTGAAATAAAACATAAAATTAGGGAAAACGCACGGGACCGGGCCCTGGCTGGCCAACCATGCTCCAAGACGGTCCCACACGCCCACACGTCCCTTATTTTATTATTATTATTATTATTGCCTCATCTCATGGAAACTCCTTGATTTGAACAAAACTCTTTAATTTTAGCAAAACTCCTTGATTTTATCATATTTCCCTAAAATCATGAAAATATTATGAAAATTTTGGAAAAACGTGTGGGATTGGCCCCTTGACCGGCCGGCCATGGATGGTCCCACACTTCATAATTTTTTCACTTTTTCATTATTTTTCCTTCATCACATGAAGTTTTGACGGTTTTATCAAAAAACCATGGTTTCTTCATATTTTCTAAAATGATTGCTCAAACGCACATCCGAAAATATCAAAATTCTCATAACTGAGATACGAACACTTTGGGGACATGAGCATGTTACCTTGACCGACCAAGGTTGGATCTTTGGCTCTCAATGATCCGGTCTTACATATGTTCACAATTTGACCTAATTTGCGCAATTGCATGCATTAGGTCCAAAATTCTTCCAAACGACTTGGAACTTCATGGAACGATCAACACTTGATCCCGTGACCACCTAGGGCCTGAATCCTTAGTCGGTTCTCCACCTATTCATAATTAATTAGGTTTTATCACCTAATACTGCACCCAGCAGTAATTCGAATAAATGATTAAACCAGCATTTAATCATTCTTTCATCAACAAGTCACCAACTCTTCAAGAGGTCTTGGTGTTTTCTCACGTGAGCATATGGGTGTTACATGATTGACCCACGGTCTCATGAAACCAATTCTTCCTTCGTTCCATGGTTCAATTCCTAACAAACCATGAAGTGGTCATCAATTGATCAAATTAGGGTTTCTGAGTCCAAGGATTATAATTCCGGATTCAAACACTAATAAATTTATGACGATCTCATGATCAATATTCTTATTAATTATACTCGGTTCAACTACCAATATTTTAATTAATATTTTATTTTTTTTTCACGCTGCTAATAATTCATCAGATGAGCAACACTTTCTCAGATAAGCAATACTTGCTCAAATTGGAGAATATTGGTTCAACTATCAATACTCAGCAAATCATCGAATGAGAAATACTTGCTCGCCTCAACTATCAATGTGAGGATCATGCCCACGTTCAATCCATGAGTTTCGGGACATTTTTATAAAATCTTGTTCAACTCAGTAAATACATGGACTCATCGTCCCATGATATCACGAAGTCAGCAACTGACTAAACTAACCACGAGACGTCAATCGTGTCACTTGGGGGGGATATCAACTAGGGTTTTGGTCTGGCGGTCTACGGCATGTGTGTTCAAACACACGATGGAATATGAGAAATTCGTGCAATCAGTTGAAGGAGTTAACAAAGTAGTGGGTGGAAAATCAACCAAGTCTCCGCACGATGGGCAACTTGTTTCAAACACTATTTCCATCTCTCCACTCTTTGATTCCATCAACTGTCACACTTCATGGGATCATGGTGTTTACAATTCCAGCAATATAAATAAGTCTCTGAATCATGATTGAAACAACAGAAACAAGAATCTCATGCCTCATTGACAATACGAGATCAACAACTCATCAATTGAGCAATTACTCTCAACTGAGCAATTTCAATCATTCAGAACTTATCATATTCAGAATTCACAACACACCTACAATCTTTGATTACCATTGATTCCACACATTTCTTAGCTTCCCTCATACAGATCAACCCATCCTCTCTTGTGACCTAATTTACTCTAGAACATCCATTGTCTTGGTTTAGTCCGGGGTACCACAGATTGATCTCTCGAATTCAAAGCACCCCCTTTGCAGCGGTGCATATGTGTGAGGTTGAACATTTCGCTCGGTTAAAGGAGTCTCCTCCGCATGGTCATCTTCTCAATTCCTTAAAAACTAGCAAATCGTTTTGCCCCATCTACAGCTACTGTCGCGAATCGATCGTGACCACTCATTTTCGCCATCCAAATCGAGTGGCTTAGATCTGATTTTAGATGACCCGGGAGATGTCAACACGCTCACTGGAAGATCTTATTCACATAGGGCCAATTGGCCTACTTGAATCAGCGCACAACGCTTGGATTCGATCAGTTAAAACAGGGTGGCCGCGCAGCCACCACATCCTAAATCAAAGACAACTGATCACTGTCTCAAAGCCATTTCGTCCGTCCGTCTTCGCCAACTTGGACGGACGACTTAAATTGAGTATTAAGCGATCTATGGGGCATGTTATTGATTATCGGCCACCCCCCTTCCGCAAGGAATAATCAGTGTAGATGGTGGATTCTCGACAGAGGGTAGAATTGTAAAACTATACTCCAGATTCGACAACCGGATGAATATTGAGGCTCATGTATCTCGTTAAAGCATGAAAGATCATGCCAAAAATATCTGAATGAGAAGGCTGTCTCTTAGAGTACATGTAGATGTGTAGTCTCTCAGCTGAGACCATGGCACATCTCGTGAATACTGAGCAATTTCAGTAATTACTCCGGATCCGGCAACCGGATGAGTATTGAGACTCATGTCTCTATGCATGAAAGCTCATGCCACCTCTGATGGAGAAAGTCTCTCAGAGAAGATGCAGATGTGCAGTCTTCTAGGTGAGACCACATTACATCTTATACTGTATAGAATCGAAAGATTGGACGACTCCTAGACAACATGCCTGCTAGTATAGAACGACAACGTCTTCGGGATACAACCAGGTTTTCCCCGACTATGCAAAAGGAATATGATACTCTAGCAAGTTCATATTACTCAACCCTCAGATGATTAATGCTCCTAGACAGGAATCCCTTCTAGTATAGAGCCATCAATTAATTATCTTAAATCGTCTGAATATCCAGCAATATTCTACGAGCCGTCGTCTGAATATCCAGCAATATTCTACGAATCATTTAATCGCCTGAATATCCAGCAATATTCTACGATTCTTCGTTATATTTCGTCACTTGAATTCATGGTTCTTCCCAGCAGAATACCACGGGTTAGTGATAAATATTCAACGAAACAGGCATCTGAGCATCGAATAAGCCCTGACAAAAATGGTGCAAGTGTAATTAGCAAATAATGCACAGACCAGCATTTTGAATGCACGAACAAGCATTTCAAAAATATGAACGAACGAGGAACCTATGCAAAATAGGAAGGAAAAATAATAATAATGAAATATTAGCAAAAGCGCCGTGGATCAGGCTCACTAGCGGGTTGTCATGTCGTGACTAGTCCCGCGCCCAATTTTATATTTTATCATATTTTTACTATTTTCCTATCTCATGAAAATCCTCTCGTTCGAGCAAATTTTCTTTATTTCAAAGTAATTATCTAAATCACCTGATTTTATCAAAAAATAATAAAATTAGGAAAAGGTGTCATGGGACCGCCAGCCAGCCGGTCATTCCTTGGCTATGGCCGGTCCCACACCTCACGTTCCCCATTATTTTATTATTTCTCTCATATTATGAAAATTCCTTGATTCTATGAATTTTCTCTAAAATCATGAAAATTACCTAATTTCACATGATTTTATCAAAAAATAATAAAATTAGGAAAAGGTGTAATGGGACCACCAGCCATCCGGTCATGCCTTGGCTGTGGCCGGTCCCACACCACACGTTCCCTATTATTTTATTATTTCTCTCAAGTTATGAAAATTCCTTGATTTTATGAATTTTCTCTAAAATCATGAAAATTACCTAATTTCATGTATTTTATCAAAGTCACATGATTTTATCAAAAAAATAATAAAATTAGGAAAGGTGGTGTTGGGACCGCCTACGGGTCATCATGCCTAGGCCGTGGCCGGTCCCACACCTCACGTTCCCCATTGTTTTATTATTTCTCTCAAATTATGAAAATTCCTTGATTTCATGAATTTTCCCTAAAATTACCTAATTTCATGTATTTTCTCTGAAATCATAGAAAATATTAAAAAATTAGAAACAATTTGTGGGACCGGGCTCTAGCCGGCCAACCATGCCCTAGACGGTCCCACACGCCCATTGTTTTATTATTATTTGGTGTTTTGTTTCATGATTTCATGAAAACTCTCTGATTTCAACAAAATATCTTGGTTTTCAACAAATCTCCTTGATTTTATGAAAATTATCTAAAATCATCAAAATTTAGTAAAATTGGAAAGAGTGGCTTGGGACCCCTGCCCATTGGTCGGCCAGCCATGACGTGGCCATTGCCGGTCCCACACTCCCATTCCCTATTTTATATTTATTAAATTATGTCTCTCATCTTATGGAAGTTCCCTAATTTAGCCAAACTCTCCGGTTTCATGGAATTTCCCTTAAATCAGAGAAAAATACATAAAATCACATAGGGATATTTAATGTTTGGTACCCAACAAATGTGCAACACATTGGTTTGGTACCCAACATTTCAAATATTAAGAGTTGGTACCTAGATATACCGTTGATTGTCAAGCAGACCAGTTGACTTAACTACGTTATGATTTCCGTAACAGAGTTAGCGTTATTAACTTATTAACCTCATGAATAAACACTGACTAGATATTTTCTGACATCCAGTTAATTCGTGTCTAAATCTAAACCTAGCACCCGAATAAACGGCCAAGATAAAATCATTTTAATTTTAATAAAACCTAAAAACTAAACCGTCGTCACTTACCTTATCAGCTTCGTCTTCTCCGTGGAACTACCATGGAAGGCTCTGATATAGGTAATTTTTTTTTTTAAAGTATATCAGATTATTGGTGGGTAATAGAAATTAAGGCATGTTCATTATGATTCACACGTCAATTTGAAGATCGAAGCAAAAAAATATATATATCAAAGTGGTTTTTCATGGTGCTGATTCCCTGGATTAAATCATGTGTAGAAATCAGTTAGATATTTTTTTTGATTGCTATTGAACTTTTGATTGAAGAAAGCATAGTTACTGTTGTTGTACGAGATTGGGGTTTTCCCAATCTAATCTTCATCACTGTGCCAGAACATGTTTCTCTTTCACCAGATTCTATTGAAGATTCAAAACCTAACCTAGTTTCAATTTCTTCCCCAAATTGATAACAATTACAAGATAACTTTCTAATTCAATCAAGACCGAGAAGAATCCGTGTTAACTGTTTATCTTCTCTTGACTTTGGAATTTTGTAAGAATATTGTTCAAGTTCTTAATTTTATTGTTACTATTTTGATAGTCACAGCGATAACTAATGATGGTATTCAAAGACTTTTTTTGGATATGATAGATAACATCTTATTTTGAGTTCTCTAAATTAGTGGGTTTTCATGAGATATTTGAAATGTTCTGGTGTTTAAATGATTTGCTTAGGGTATTGTGTTTTGGTCTGAGATGAATCTGCAATGCTCGAGCTTCTTGTTTCTTAATTGGAAATTACAGTTGCAGCTGCAGTTTGGCTTAAACTCATAACGGCAAGCTGGTGAATATGATAACGGCGAGCTGACGACGAGTTGGTGAATATGATAACGGCGAGCTGACGACGTCAAATAATTAATATTTATTCATACGGATGTTAAGTCAACAGTTTGTCTTAACAGTCTTTAACGGGTTCAGGTACCAACCCTTAATATTTGAAATGTTGGGTACCAAACCAATGTGTTGGACATTTGTCGGGTACCAAACATTAAATAGCCCAATCACATAAAACTGGGAAAAGCATGTGGGACCGTGTGGCATCCGGTCGGCTGATAAGCATGTATGTGCTACATTTTATACCCGTATTTATATTATCTAGGACTTGACATTTTGCCTAATAATATTATTTTAGTGCTTTTGCAGAAAGTACAGGGGAATTCGATCGTCCGAAGGATAAACGGTTAATATTGGAGTTTAATGGTCTCTGCGGAAAAATCAACAAAGCGACTCAGGGATGTAGTCTAATTAGTTTGGGCTTCCGCGAGTTAAAAAATGTGGACGTGGTAGAGTCTATACCACAGTTCCTAGGATCTCATTCACAGTTCCTGGGATCATATTCTAAGGCTATAGACTTGGATTAGGGAGGCATGGAGTTTTGGGATTTTTGTTGGAAGAAATGACGTGGCAGATTTCAACTGGCTCTTGGTTGGTATTATATTAGTGGGACCATTTTAAACTATTTAAGGGAGAAATGCATGAGAATGCAGAAAGAAATTTATACTGCACTAATGATAAAAAATGAGCATTAAAGGACAAGATTCTGTTGTCTCATTCATAATGTTTTTGTTTGGAAATAACTAATAAGCAATGGACTAATAGGGAGATGCACTGGCACTTACGTTTGGGAGTATAGCTTGGAAGTCCAACGGTCACTATTAAAAGAGGGAGCTTGCGGACATGGTGAATTTGGAGTAGTGGGATTGTGTTGGTAGCATGTAAATTAATGGAGTCTTGAAGTAACCATTTGGTCATCTATTGGATTTCCAAATTCCAAGTATGGTTTGCACGTGCAATATTTTGATATTTTTAACCTATAGACATAATATCGAGGGGGCAGTCGGCTACAGCTGGGGAACATGAGAGTTTTTGGTTTCCTTGGGAAGCCGTGAAGAAGAGGCCGACGGACAGAGAGGGGAGTTTAGTTCTCGAAGGAAGAGCACAACAACGAGAGAAGGAGAAGAGGCTTAAAGGGTTGCGTGACACAACTTTATTGGGTTTAATATTCTCTCTTGATTATTATTTTGATGGGTTTTGAGAAACCCATAGCTATGTTCTAATTTCTTTGTAACTAGGGTTTTTACGTTTGAAACCACTTTGGGTATTAGGCTACTTTGATTGGATTACATTGCAATAGACCATTTTGATTTGAATAAATAATTCCATGATTTTATATATTGATTTAATGATAATATGAGTTGTTGCTTCACCGGTTTCGTATAAACTTTGTGCATAATTGTTAGGATCGAAAATTTATTTGTCTACTTATTTGATATTTCATGCTTGGGTTAAATCCTTTGATGGGGTATGCTTAGAATAGCCGGGTATTATTTGTGAATCCATATTTAGTTTCGTATAATTTTCTCGCTAGCGCAATTTGATGGTGCATGCTTTGGTTTAATATTTTGATGTGCCATGCTTAGGGTGTCCCAGTGATATTTACGAGTCTAATACATATGATAGGTGATGTCGATAGAACGAACGATTAATAAATATTCATGAGTTATGTTTCATTTCAGTAATTGAACATAAATAGTGGTGGATACGACAAAACCCTGGTTACTGTTTTTTCCATTGATAGTTTAATTTTATTATTTCGTTTTCAATTTTAAAAATATCAGAAACATCTTTTATTGGTTAGTCGATTAGAGATATTGGTTATAGTATTTCCACCGCTCCTCGTGGGAACGACCCGTACTTGCCTTTGTCTGCATTGTAGACACCGTGCGATTGCGGTTTATATATATATATATGCATCTCCGGATCCTATCAATTTTTGGTGCCGTTGCCGGGGAGCGGCTGCGGAATATTGTAATTAGTATTTTTGATTTGTAAATAGTTTGATTTTTATTTTTTTTGTATAATATTTTTATTTTTGACTTTTTTTGTATTTTAGAATTTTATTTCAGGTGCCTTTTTGAGGATGATGAATTCTTTGAACGAGACGTCATCTAAGATGACACTTGCAGAATATAAGCGTAGAAGTTCACATTTTCAGGAGACGTCTTCTGATATGATGCTTGGGGAGTATATGCATGGGCAACGATATGGAGTTTCTGATCCATATGTGGTAAGTGAAGAATTGCCTCTAATGATATATGAGAAGTACTATAAATACACACCACTTAGCTTGGAACAAAGATTGAGAATTCATGAATGCAAAAAATTATATGATGATGATGATGATGATGATGATGATGATGATGATGATGATGATGATGATGATGATGATGATGATGATGATGATGATGATCAATCTTGTAGTGACTCCCTGGTCGAGACAGAATTTGCAGATGACCTTGTGGATGATTGTGTAGATGATTTGTCTAATTTATTAGAAGAATCTATCTCACAAGATATTTCACCCGACTTAGAGGTTGTTTCTATACCCCTAGACTTCCGAAAGTTACCTAATTTAGGGTTAGAATTATGTGCTTCAAAAATTTTGTTGGATTACTTTGCATCCAAATACCCAGAGGACGTCCCTGTTTCTGATACCGTGCATGAGCCAATTGACAATTTCCTCGTCCTAATAGTATCCCCATATTATGTTATTTATGCACTTCCTTGTGAAGCAAACACCAAATTTGGGGGTAACTTTCTCTTTTTGATAGTTTCACTTTCTTCAGGGAATCATAAAATAAGTGCGAAGATGTCATATGTAAATATTGTGTTTTGGGTTGATCCCCAAATTTTCAGGTTATTAGTTTATGAGGATCCTTTATGTATATTCCAGTAGGTAATTCTATTTTTCTTGTTTTATTTTTATTTGTTTATTTTCGCATATTATATTACGAATTTCCCATTTTAAATTTTACGTTGGATGACTCAATTACATTGAGGACAATGTAATGTTTAAGTGTGGGGGAGTGGTGAACTTTTACTTTTGTTTTTCAGGGATTTTTTGGCAATTTATGACTAGATGTTGAGCGGGTCTATTGTAGGTTTGCAGGTATTGAATGACTAGTTGTGTAGCGGGTCTAAAATTATTAAAAAAAAAAGATGATCAGCTGTGTAGCGGGTCTAAAAAAATGATTTTTAGGGCTATGACCAGTTGTATAGAGGGGTCTTAAAAAAAAATGTCGCGGGTCTTTTGTACGGCATTTGTCATGACCAACTGTGTAGCGGGTCTAACTCTCTCTTATTATATGACCAGCTGTGTAGCGGGTCTTTCTGTCTAGCTGTTTAGCAGACATCTTTATCCACTGTTAGTGGATTCGTCTAGCTATTTAGCAGACTTCTCTAAACCACTGTTTAGTGGTTTCGTCTCGCTGTTTAGCAGACATCTCTTCATATCCAGCTGTGTAGCGGATATATTTTCTATTTTGCTCGAGGACTAGCAAAATGTAAGTGTGGGGGTGTTGATAAGCACGTATGTGCTACATTTTATACCCATATTTATATTATCTAGGACTCGACATTTTGCCTAATAATATTATTTTAGTGCTTTTGCAGAAAGTACAGGGGAATTCGATCGTCCGAAGGATAAACAGTTAATATTGGAGTTTAATGGTCTCTGCGGCAAAATTAACAAAGTGACTCAGGGATGTGTAATCTAATTAGTTTGGGCTTCCGCGAGTTAAAAAATGTGGACGTGGTAGAGTCTATACCACAGTTCCTAGGATCTCATTCACAGTTCCTGGGATCATATTATAAGGCTATAGACTTGGATTGGGGAGGCATGGAGTTTTGGGATTTTTGTTGGAAGAAATGACGTGGAAGATTTCAACTGGCTCTTGGTTGGTATTATATTAGTGGGACCATTTTAAACTATTTAAGGGAGAAATGCATGAGAATGCAGAAAGAAATTTATACTGCACTAATGATAAAAAATGAGCATTAAAGGACAAGATTCTGTTGTCTCATTCATAATGTTTTTGTTTGGAAATAACTAATAAGCAATGGACTAATAGGGAGATGCACTGGCACTTACGTTTGGGAGTATAGCTTGGAAGTCCAACGGTCACTATTAAAAGAGGGAGCTTGCGGACATGGTGAATTTGGAGTAGTGGGATTGTGTTGGTAGCATGTAAATTAATGGAGTCTTGAAGTAACCATGTGGTCATCTATTGGATTTCCAAATTCCAAGTATGGTTTGCACGTGCAATATTTTGGTATTTTTAACCTATAGACATAATATCGAGGGGGCAGTCGGCTACAGCTGGGGAACATGAGAGTTTTTGGTTTCCTTGGGAAGCCGTGAAGAAGAGGCCGACGGACAGAGATGGGAGTTTGGTTCTCGAAGGAAGAGCACAACAACGAGAGAAGGAAAAGAGGTTGAAAGGGTTGCGTGACACAACTTTATTGGGTTTAATATTCTCTCTTGATTATTATTTTGATGGGTTTTGAGAAACCCATAGTTATGTTCTAATTTCTTTGTAACTAGGGTTTTTACGTTTGAAACCACTTTGGGTATTAGGCTACTTTGATTGGATTACATTACAATAGACCATTTTGATTTGAATAAATAATTCCATGATTTTATATATTGATTCAATGATAATATGAGTTGTTGCTTCACCGATTTCGTATAAACTTTGTGCATAATTGTTAGGATCGAAAATTTATTTGTCTACTTATTTGACATTTCATGCTTGGGTTAAATCTTTTGATGGGGTATGCTTAGAATAGCAGGGTATTATTTGTGAATCCATATTTAGTTTCGTATAATTTTCTCGCTAGCGCAATTTGATGGTGCATGCTTTGATTTAATCTTTTGATGTGCCATGCTTAGGGTGTCCCAGTGATATTTACGAGTCTAATACATTTGATAGGTGATGTCGATAGAACGAACGATTAATAAATATTCATGAGTTATGTTTCATTTCAGTAGTTGAACAGAAATAGTGGTGGATACGACAAAACCCTGGTTACTGTTTTTCCCATTGATAGTTTAATTTTATTATTTCGTTTTCAATTTTAAAAATATCAAAAACATCTTTTATTGGTTAGTCGATTAGAGATATTGGTTATAGTATTTCCACCGCTCCTCGTGGGAACGACCCGTACTTTCCTCTGTCTGCATTATAGACACCGTGCAATTGCGGTTTATATATATATATATAGGCATCTCCGGATCCTATCAATTTTTTGCGCCGTTGCCGGGGAGCGGCTGTGGAATATTGTAATTAGTATTTTTTTATTTGTAAGTAGTTTGATTTTTATTTTTTATTTTTTTTGTATAATATTTTTATTTTATTTTAGGATTTATTTTTCTTGTTGACTTGTTTTGTATATTAGAATTTTATTTCAGGTGCCTTTTTGAGGATGATGAATTCTTTGAACGAGACATCATCTAAGATGACACTTGCAGAATATAAGCGTAGAAGTTCACATTCTCAGGAGATGTCTTCTGATATGATGCATGGGCAACGGTATGGAATTTCTGATCCACATGTGGTAAGTGAAGAATTGCCTCTAATTATATATGAGAAGTATTATAAATACACACCACTTAGCTTGGAACAAAGATTGAGAATTCAGGAATGCAAAAAATTATATGATGATGATGATGATCAATCTTGTAGTGACTCCCTGGTCGAGATAGAATTTGCAGATGACCCTGTGGATGATTGTGTAGATGATTTGTCTAATTTATTAGAAGAATCTATCTCACAAGATATTTCACCCGACTTAGAGGTTGTTTCTAGACCCCTAGACTTCCGAAAGTTACCTAATTTAGGGTTAGAATTATGTTCTTCAAAAATTTTGTTGGATTACTTTGCATCCAAATACCCAGAGGACGTCCCTGTTTCTGATACCGTGCATGAGCCAGTTGACAATTTCCCCGTCCTAATAGTATTCCCATATTATGTTATTTATGCACTTCCTTGTGAAGCAAACACCAAATTTGGGGGTAACTTTCTCTTTTTGATAGTTTCACTTTCTTCAGGGAATCATAAAATAAGTGCGAAGCTGTCATATGTAAATATTGTGTTTTGGGTTGATCCCCAAATTTTCAAGTTATTAGTTTATGAGGATCCTTTATGTATATTCCAGTAGGTAATTCTATTTTTCTTGTTTTATTTTTATTTGTTTATTTTCGCATATTATATTATGAATTTCCCATCTTAAATTTTACGTTGGATGACTCAATTACATTGAGGACAATGTAATGTTTAAGTGTGGGGGAGTGGTGAACTTTTACTTTTGTTTTTCAGGGATTTTTTGGCAATTTATGACCAGCTGTTGAGCGGGTCTATTGTAGGTTTGCAGGTATTGAATGACCAGCTGTGTAGCAGGTGATGCGTGTCGTATGCGTCAAAAATAGTTTCACTTCCTCACTTAACTAATATGAATATAGTATTCGATAAGAAAGAGTTCGTATCCACAGAGAGGCGATTGTTGTTATGCAATTTTCAGATTCTTATGTAACCAATTTAACCCAAGGTGTGTTTTTGTTTTTATCTAAGTAATAATACTAAATAAAGCAAAGTATATAGTTGGAATAATCAATAAGGAGAAGATATTGGTTAAGGGATAGTATCATTCACAAGCATGTATTTTTCATCTATAATTAGAATTGGTATTTAATCTCTCAATTATCAAAAGTCCTAGGATATCTTGATCGCAAGAGTATCCCGTTTATTTCCTGATTTTATCACAAACAACATTAAAAGATGCTATTGTGAAATCTTCTTAAAAAGCAACCTAAAGTGTAAAAGCACAATTAGATTTAACTCCCTAAGAGCAATAAGTTCTATGAAATAAGACTAATCGATGCAAACAAACGTGTAAAAGCACTAATTCGTTTTAACAAAGGTTATGATTCATATGCGATTAAAAAGATGTATCACTACAAGTATTAACCACAAGATGCTACTAGAAATCAGAGATAACAACTTTTACGTATTGAAAACCCTAATATAGCTTTAGAGATGAAAACAAATCCAATTGATTCCGGACTCAACCAAACTAGCATTCAAATCATATGATAATAAAAACGATGAATCATAAACGATAAAATTGAGAAAAAACTAATTCATAGAATCAAATAATCATGCTTGAAGAAATCAACTTTTATCCCATAACCAATTATTGTATTTAGCTACTCATATTCATGGAGTTCATCATCAAAATATTCAAAGGAAGAAGATGAAACATAAAAGAAATCAAACCCTAGAAGTTGTTCTCTGCAAAAGCTCCAAGAATAGAATAATACGTTATCTTTAATTGTGTAGAAAACTTCCTTTTTATAGCCTTTTTCTCCTTCCAAAAATAGGTTTTGTCTTCAAAGTCCATTAGTTGGAAATCCATCCGGCCCACGAGCAAGAGAAACCCATATAGAAAATATGTCCCAAAAACGCTCGCCGGAAAACTGGGTTTTTGGCCGGAATCCGGTACCGGAAAGTCGCCGCCGACTACCTGAAATTTCTGTCGTCGGGAGAATATTCGATGGAATATTCCGTCATAACTTCGTTAAAGTCAACCATTGACTTAACAGTCCTCCGTTAGTCACCGAGTTAAATTACTGAGTCAGCTCGGGTCAAACTAGGCTGAGTTGCCAAGCCAACTCAGTTGCAATCACTTCCATCCATAAAGGTTGTGCCTCCCTTGCATACCCATCCATGATGGTTGTTCACCTTTTTCTTTGCACCCATATCAACTCCTAAGTCCCTACAATCTCTGCCAGTTCATACCAATTCTGTAGTTGTACCACCATCTTCACTGCCATACCTCCAGAACAACTCCACCAGATTCAGAACACCACCACTGCATTCACTGCAATCTCCACGATTCTGTCCAGCCATCTTGGCTGCAACATTCTCTCAAGCTCTCACTGCAAACTCACAACCTTTCATTCTCAGTTCAAGCCTCCCTTCGAATTCACCATTCCATCCTAGCCATGACAGTTCAGTTGCTCTGACTCTTCCTCGTAATCAAGCTAGTACCTGCAACACTCACTAGACACCTCACTTCACAGCTGCGCAACCATTTGGTTCTCAAACCTGAGACAGCAACAGTGCCTCACTGCCAATAACTGCAGCTCAAACTCCACTTCAATCTCCCACATCAACCACCAATACCAACTCCAGATGCCTCCATGAGCATAACCTCAGCTACCAAATCACCAGTCCATTCCCTCTTCAGTTTCACCATGTTCTTCTCAGTCTTCACCTGCCATCACATCATTTCAAACCATTGCCTTGTACTTCATTGCAGCTCAAGTGAGCTATAGCTTCTCACCAATAGCACATCAACTGTGTCACAACTATGGCACTAGCACCACCTGTAGCTCCAACTCAGACCCATATCACCACCATTCACAATTCCTTCCACTTCAGTTCATCCAACACCTGCACTTCACCACCAGCTGCTCCACCATTTTCCAGTTCACAAACATTCAAGCTTCACTGAACTCTGTACCACCAACAGCATACAGCAACAGAAACACCAACTTGACCCTTCCTTCTCAGATTCAAGTTCAATCTCAATCTCAATACCTAATTTAATTAGAGCTCAGCCCATTCTGTTACTCCTCCTCAGCATCACAAAGGACCGATGAAAACCACATACCCATCAGATTCTTCTCTCGATTCATCCCTGTTCATCATCTCCTTACATTTAAACTTTGGCAGCAGCAAATCGAACCATGTGTATTCTCTTTAACCGCATCACCAGACCACCACCAGCTTTTCTTTTCCTATGGAAACTGCTTTAAACCTCAGTATCAGTAAACCCATCTATAGCAACTCCACCATTTTCTTCCTGGCTTAAATTTGCCCGAACCCAGATTCGTCTTGCAGCCACTGTTGTCCTCTTTGATTTCAGGATAGAGGTGAATGAAATGAAATCAAGAAAAGAGGTTCTCGATTTAGGGTTAGTAATCATTGGTCTAGCTATTTGCGCCCAAGATAATAACCACCCAAACTAGGTGCTAACAACGTGCATATCTTCTGGATCAGGGCTACCCAGTGTTGATTACATCCTTGACTAAAGGATAAGGGATACCCGATGGAAACCCCTTAACCATAGCTAGCTCCCAATATCAATTTCTTGTGAAATTCCCTTTTTGCCCTTCTTGTGTTATTTGGATGATTTCTTCTTCTTTTCTCCGCATTAGCCCGCTCCAAGTACAACTCGTATGTGAATTGACCTTCGTGCTCCTTTTCACTCCAAGTAGATGCTTGCATGTGGATGACTCTTTTGCTCTTTTCTAATTCTTTCACCCGCAACAACCATCCTTTACTTCTCATATCCACTTCCTTCCTTCAATTCTATTCATCACTAAAGCAGTCATGCTTTTCAGACAAAATTCGCATCACTAAAGCCGACAAACTTTTCAGACAGGGATGAAGAAATAAAAGAAAATATGAGAAATAATCGCCTCCAATAATATTTGCACATTTTGCCCTGTTTCCTCTTCTTTTGCTCCAAACGACTCCAAAGTACCTAAATACTCAAAAACAAACATAAGATAGATAATTCTCACGAAAAATAGCGAAGAAAGCATAAATACTAGATAATAAATACGGTGTATTCTACACCTATCAGCAGGTCTAAAATTATTTAAAAAAAAATGATCAGCTGTGTTGCGGGTCTAAAAAAATGATTTTTAGGGCTATGACTAGTTGTATAGCGGGGTCTTAAAAAAAGTGTCGCGGGTCTTTTGTACGGAATTTGTCATGACCAGCTGTGTAGCGGGTCTAACTCTCTCTTATTATATGACCAGATGTGTAGCGGGTCTTTCTGTCCAGCTGTTTAGCAGACATCTTTATCCAATGTTAGTGGATTCGTCTAGCTATTTAGCAGACTTCTCTAAACCACTGTTTAGTGGTTTCGTCTCGCTTTTTAGCAGGCATCTCTTCATATCCAGCTGTGTAGCGGATATATTTTCTATTTTGCTCGAGGACTAGCAAAATGTAAGTGTGGGGGTGTTGATAAGCACATATGTACTACATTTTATACCCATATTTATATTATCTAGGACTCGACATTTTGCCTAATAATATTATTTTAGTGCTTTTGCAGAAAGTACATGGGAATTTGATCGTCCGAAGGATAAACGGTTAATATTGGATTTTAATGGTCTCTGCGGAAAAATCAACAAAGTGTCTTAGGGATGTGTAATCTAATTAGTTTGGGCTTCCGCGAGTTAAAAAATGTTGACGTGGTAGAGTCTATACCACAGTTCCTAGGATCTCATTCACAGTTCCTGGGATCATATTCTAAGGCTATAGACTTGGATTGGGGAGGCATGGAGTTTTGGGATTTTTGTTGGAAGAAATGACGTGGCAGATTTCTACTGGCTCTTGGTTGGTATTATATTAGTGGGACCATTTTAAACTATTTAAGGGAGAAATGCATGAGAATGCGGAAAGAAATTTATACTGCACTAGTGATAAAAAATGAGCATTAAAGGACAAGATTCTGTTGTCTCATTCATAATGTTTTTGTTTGGAAATAACTAATAAGCAATGGACTAATAGGGAGATGCACTGGCACTTACGTTTGGGAGTATAGCTTGGAAGTCCAACAGTCACTATTAAAAGAGGGAGCTTGCATACATGGTGAATTTGGAGTAGTGGTATTATGTTGGTAGCATGTAAATTAATGGATTCTTGAAGTAACCATGTGGTCAGCTATTGGATTTCCAAATTCCAAGTATGGTTTGCACGTGCAATATTTTGGTATTTTTAACCTATAGACATAATATCGAGGGGGAAGTCGGCTACCGCTTGGGAAGAGGAGAGTTTTTGGTTTCCTTGGGAAGCCCTGAAGAAGAGGCCGACGGACAGAGAGGGGGGTTTGGTTCTCGAAGGAAGAGCACAACAACGAGAGAAGGAGAAGAGGCTGAAAGGGTTGCGTGACACAACTTTATTGGGTTTAATCTTCTCTCTTGATTATTATTTTGATGGGTTTTGAGAAACCCATAGCTATGTTCTAATTTCTTTGTAACTAGGGTTTTTACGTTTGAAACCACTTTGGGTATTAGGGTACTTTGATTGGATTACATTGCAATAGACCATTTTGATTTGAATAAATAATTCCATGATTTTATATATTGATTTAATGATAATATGAGTTGTTGCTTCACCGGTTTCATATAACCTTTGTGCATAATTGTTAGGATCGAAAATTTATTTGTCTACTTATTTGATATTTCATGCTTGGGTTAAATCCTTTGATGGGGTATGCTTAGAATAGCCGGGTATTATTTGTGAATCCATATTTAGTTTCGTATAATTTTCTCGCTAGCGCAATTTGATGGTGCATGCTTTGGTTTAATATTTTGATTGCCATGCTTAGGGTGTCCCAGTGATATTTACGTGTCTAATACATATGATAGGTGATGTCGATAGAACGAACGATTAATAGATATTCATGAGTTATGTTTCATTTCAGTAATTGAACAGAAATAGTGGTGGATACGACAAAACCCTGGTTACTGTTTTTCCCATTGATAGTTTAATTTTATTATTTCGTTTTTAATTTTAAAAATATCAAAAACATCTTTTATTGGTTAGTCGATTAGAGATATTGGTTATAGTATTTCCACCGCTCCTCGTGGGAACGACCCGTACTTGCCTCTGTCTGCATTGTAGACACCGTGCGATTGCGGTTTATATATATATATATATATATAGGCATCTCCGGATCCTATCACCGGCCATGCCATATCCGTGGCTGGTCCCACACCTTGTAATTCCTTGTTTTATTTATTTTCCCTCATCTCATCTATTTTTCCCAGTTTCAGCAAAACCATTGGTTTTGCATATTTTCTCCAAATGTTGCTCAAACGTGCACCAGAAAATATCAAAATTCTCAGGACTGAAACATGGACGTTATGGTGACACATGCACATCCCATTGACCGACCGAGGGTGACCCTGAGGCTTGCAAACACCTGGTCCCGCATGTTTTAATGTTTTTAACCTAATTTGCTCAACTGCTCATATTAGGTTCAAACTCTTTCCAAACAATTGGAAGTTTGCTCAAACGACCATCCACTGGTCCCACACGCACCAATATCCGGTCTCATGACCTCTTGGTCGGTCCTTTGTATTTTCATAATACCCGGTTTTATTATCTGTCGCTCACACGAGCATTATTTTAATGATTAAATCAGCATTTAACCATTATTTCACCAACTGGTCCTCAAGAGACTTTGGTATTTTTTCTTATTCGAGCATCTGGGCGATACATGGTGAACCCGTCATCCGATGTAGCCGATACCTATGTCACTTTGTATTGATTTGCAATAAATCATCATTTCGGTAAAATTAGGGTATTGAATCCAGAGCTCTGCAGAAACGTGATTTTGAGCAGATTCAAACACTGATAATTTTATGTTGATTAACATTTTTATTTATTTTGCTCGACCCAGCATTCAGTAAATTAAATTAATATTTTATTCGGTCCTGCTACCAATAAATTCATCAAACGAGCAATATTTGCTCGAACCGGCAATATTCACTCGAATTAGCAATATTTGCTCGGATCAAAGAATATTGGTTCAACTATCAATATTCAACAATTCAACAACACAGTTTTCTCGTTTTAGATCATAATGGTACCTCATCTCAGCATACATACATTTAATTCATGAGTTTCGGAACATTTGCTAAAACGTGTTCAACTCAGCACTACATGGACTCATCGCCCACAAAGTCAGCAACTGACTCCACAATCACGAGATTTCAATCGTGTCACAATGGGGGATACTAACTAGGGTTTTTTTCTGGCGGTCTACGGCATGTGTGTTCACCCACGATAAGAATGTGAGCAAGTCGTGCAATCAGTTGGAAGAATCAGCAAAGTAGTGGGTGGAAAAATAACCAAGTCTTCGCACGATGAGCAATTGGTTTAACACGATTTCCCACTTTCCCACTCTATGATTCCAACAAATGTCACACTTCATGGGATCATGGTGTTTTCAGTTCCGGCATTATAAAATATCTCTGAATCCTGATTGAAACAACAACATTGAACAAGATTCGAACAATTCGAATATTCACCTAAACGAGCAATTTCTCATCAAAGTTCATACATACAATCTTTCGTCTACACGAACTCACAAAAATCACTCTCAATCAGGCAAAACTAAATCATTCAGAGCATTCTCACGCTGAAATCACAACACACCTATAATCTCAGATCACCATTGATCTCACGCATTTCTCAGCTTCCCTCCTACAGATCAACCCATCCTCTCTTGTGACCGAATTGACTCTGAAACGGCCATTGTTCTTGGTTTAGGTCGGAGTCTTACAGATTGATCTCTTGAACTTAAAGCACTCCCTTTTTGCAGTGCATCTGTGTGAGGTTCAACATTTCTCTCGGTACAAGGAGTCTCCACACGGTTGACTCTTCAATTCCATAAAACCAGCAAATCGTTTTTCCCTATATACAGATTGGCGACCACATTGGGAGGTTAATCTCTCGGTTGCAATCTCACGATTTCACAAGGATGGTCGGTCTTAGGAATAACTAGACTGTTCCATATCACAATCAGAATCTCTCGAACGGTAATGTCACTCACACTCCTTCGAATAATTCTGATTACAATGAATTATCATATTTTACAACTCCATTTATCTCCAATGAAACATCAATGGAGAAACCCCAAGCTTGGATGAATTGGCACGGAGACAAGAAGACTTGTCAAAGAACGTGGACCGGCTGAAGAGGGCGATTGAAAACCTGTTTACTTGTCTGATACACGTGACGAGGATTTTAGGAGCAGAGATGGTGGAACCTCCAAATCCCTCAGCTGATGATCCTCCTCAGACCAACAGTTTCACCACGTATGAGAAGCCAGTGGAACAGGAAGTTACACATCTGATTGAAAATTTATGTGAACTCCTACACTTTTCCAAGGATCAGCGGACATACACGTTTGTTGTTCTCAGCCAGATATCATCTGATATGCAAATAACTTTACCAACCCCAGCGGTTGAAGAAATATATTTGGTGTCTGGACATACCATCGACAACATCACCTTTGGAGAAGAAGACCGCATGACAAGCGAAGGACGCAATCGGGCGCTATACGTGACTGGTTTCATCAAATGAACCGAATTTAGAAGGGCTCTCTTCGACACCGGTGCTTCCACGAATGTCGTCACTATGAAGACTCTTAGGATGGCCAAATTCCCACAAGGTAAAATCATCCTCCATCCCATTATAATGACAGGATTTGAAGAAAGCCAAAGTAATACATATGGACATGTGTACATAGATTTGAGGGTAGGGCCATTTCAATCGAAAGTGAAATTTCATGTGATCGAGCAAGAACCTGACTATCACATGATACTTGGACGACCATGGCTCCATGATAACAAGGTGGTTACCTCAACCTACCACCAATCATAAATGCCTTACTCAACAACAAAACTGTTCCCATAGCTGCTTCATCATCTCCTTATGCTCTCGCCTATGATGCTGAATTCATTTAATCCTAGGGGAGTGTCCCTGAGCCTCTTAAGAAAATATACACTACTCCACTTCCAAGTTGGAAGACGATTGAAGTATCTGTTGCTGACGCGTTATCACCACCTTCAGGACTGGTCAAGTCACCTGCTACGCCAGTCAAACGATGAAAAGATAAAATCACGATCCCATGATCCAATTTTATGACCACTCATGATGCAGAAGGAAGAGTCATTTACCGGCGACGCAAAGATTAGCAATTAACAGGGGAGATTGATCATGAGTCTCCCTGCACTAATGAATCATGTCAGAATTAACAATTACATGAGGAGGAAGTTCAGGAATCTCCACAACAGTTGCAAGATGGCACGAACTCTACTACTGATGATCTTGAAATAGTTAACATCGGCACAGAGGAAGACCCAAGACCAATCTTGATCAGTTATGCACTATCACCGGAAGAATGTGCAGGCCTGGTAGAATTACTGAAGGAGTATCGAGATATATCCGCCTGGACGTATGAAGAAATGCCTGGTCTAGATGACAAGCTGGTCACTTACCATATACATATCATCCCCGTCTCCAAAGTTGTCAAACAACCGCCTAGGCAGTTCAGACATGAAGTCGAGGAACAGATCAAAGCTGAAATTCAAAATTTACTGGTAGCAGGATTTGTCAAGCCTATTCAACATCCAACATGGCTGGCTAATGTCGTCCCAGTTAAGAAGAAAAATGGTCAAATCAGATGTTGTGTAGATTTCAGAAACTTGAATAAATGTTTCCCGAAGGATGACTTTCCTTTACCCAACATTGATATGCTTGTTGATGCGACCAGCGGCCACAGTATGTTCTCATTCATGGATGGTTATAGCGGGTACAACCAAATCAATATGTTTGAACATGATACTTCCAAGACCACGTTTTGTACTCCCATTGGGAATTTTCATTACACTGTAATGCCCTTTGGATTGAAGAATGCAGGTGCCACCTACCAATGGGCCATGACGACAATATTTCATAATATGATGCACAAGCAAGTAGAAGATTATGTCGACGATGTTGTGGTAAAATTGAAAGCTCGAGCATCCCACTTAGAAGTTCTGAGACAAGTCTTCGAAAGATGCAGATAATACAAGTTAAAGATGAACCCTCTAAAATGCGCTTTTGTGGTCTCTTCTGGAAATTTTCTGGGATTCTTGGTCATTGCCGAAGGGATCAAAGTCGATCCAGATAAAGCAAAGTCAATATCCACCATGCCTTATCCTCGCACTATGAAGGAACTGCAAAGCTTCATGGGTAAAGTGAATTATATCAGATGCTTCATACTAGGGTTGGCTCAACTTATCGCTTCGTTCACTCCTCTGCTGAAGAAATGAGCAAGTTTTGCCTGGACGGACGTTCAACAGAAAGGATTTCATAAGATACAACAAATACTTTTGTCAGCCGCAGTCATGAGGTCTCCAGTATGGGGACGACCATTGATACTATACACAACCTCCAATGATGTCGCTATAGGAGCACTGCTAGCTCAAGAAGACGAAGAAGGCCCCGAACATCCAATTTATTATTACAGTCGAACCATGAAGGATGCTCAACTCAGATACCCGAAATCTGAAATAACATGCCTGGCATTAGCTCATGCGATACATAAATTCAGGCATTATTTACTATCCAACAGGGTTGTGCTTGTATCCAAATCTGATCCCATAAAGTTTCTACTCTCAAAACCCGCCCTGATGGGAAGACCTGCAAAATGGCTGTTGCAGATGCCAAAATTCGACATAGTATGTGTCTCCCCCAAAGAAATCAAGGGTCAAGCAGTGGAAGATTTGCTGGATGCCTTTCCAGGAGAAGATTCCACAACATCGCAGGATGACGTACCAGGAGATCTTCCAGAAATCTCAGTCGTCAAAGAAGAAACATGGTTGTTGTACTTTGATGGATCCGCCACTCCTAGCAATAATACTGGAGGAGCGGGCACAGTCTTGGTCTTTCCATCAGGGGAAGTATTCTCACATTCATTCAAGCTAGATTTCCACTGTACAAATAATTCAGCAGAATATGAAGCCTTCTTGCTAGGGTTATCCTTAGCTAAACAAGCAGGAGAAATGCATCTGGAGATTAGAGGAGATTCAAAGTTGCTGGTCAATCAAATGAATGGGATATATTATTTCAAAGAGATGACGCTTGCTCCGTTCAGGGCTGAAGCACAATGACTCCTAACTCATTTTCCCGATGCGACCATCATCCATACCGGTCAGACCAATAATAGACATGCTAATTGCTTAGCAACTCTCGCCTCCAAGTTACAATTCGAAGGGTCATAGAAAGCCATCATAGTGCAGAGATGAGCTATATCATCCACATGGATTAATCAAACTGAAGATACTCCAACAAGCGATTGGAGAACACCTATTGTTCGGGAGCTAAGCAGTTTCATTACAGAAGGAACAGTCGGCCTTAAAGAATTGAAGAACTTCTTCATACTCCAAGGGGATTTGTATCATCTCAACCCCGATGCTTCTCTGTCACGATGTCTTGGTGATGAAGAATCCAGAGAAAAACTCGAAAGCGTACATCAAGAAGTATGTGGGTAGACTATAGTAATAACACTTTATAAAAGAATTCAAAGGCTTGGGTATTACTTGCACTCCATGGAAACTCAGTTAAGGGCTCTACAGGGAGCTTTTCCTAATTGTCAGACGCCGCCTCACCATTTGGAGGTCCTGACACTCCATAATACTGGGGACTGGAGTACATTGAACACCTTCGAGACAACAAGTCGCCACCGGAAAAGAAAGATGCAATCAAGCTCATACAAAGAGCTAAGATATTTGTCTTCCTTGATGGAATCTTATACTGCAAGAGTTTCGGGGGAGACTTGTTTAGATGTCTAGCCGGAGATGAAGTTCTGATGGTTCTAAAGGAAACACATGAAGGACAACATCAAGGGAAAAAGAAATTATTTCTTCAGATTCATGAGAAATATTACTGGCCGACTATGGAGGACGATGCAGCCGCCTATGTTCAGAAGTGTCACCGGTGCCAGTCCACGGTAACCTTATTCATACCCCCTGTCTTCCATTACATTCTGTGAATAGTCCATGGCCTTTCTATAACTGGGGACTTGATATCATCAGAAAGATCAATCCGGCATCCTCAAAGCAACATGAATACATCATCACTGCTACTAAGTATTTCACCAAGTGGGTTGAAGCAATCCCGCTCAGAGGTACTACGGGAGTAACTGTTGCAGCGTTCATCAAAGAACATACTATATGTAGATTCGGCGTCCCTAAGCATATCATCACAGATAATGGAACTCCTTTCGCCAACAAGGATGTTGAGAAATTTCTCAAAGAATACGGGATCAAACAAATCTTCTCCACACCATATTACCCCCAAGGGAACGGACAAGCAGAGAGTACCAACAAAACTTTGATCCGAATTATCAGTCAAACGATTCATGACAATCCAAGATCATGGCATGAGCAACTACCCATGGCCTTGTGGGCTTACAGAACTGCACCAAGGAGCTCAATTGGAACGTAACCATATTCGATCATCTATGGGACTGATGCTATACTCCCGGCTGAGATAAAAGTTCCTTCAACAAGAATTGCAGCATCCAGCGGAATACAATGGAATGAAGCTGAAGTGTCTAAGTCAAGAGTTGATGAACTAGACATACTCGAATCAAGGAGAACCAAAGTAGAAAAATATGTAGAAGCCTACAAACAGAGGATATCCATAGCCTACAACAAAATGGTAAAACCTCAAACTTTCCAAGTAGGAGATTTGGTATTAAATATGGAAAAGCACATTCAACAAGATATGTCCGCTCCCAAATTCTTTCTGAAATGGGAAGGACCATATGTTATCACCAAAGCGGTGTCTAGCGGATACTACAAAATTTTAGCAATCAATGGAGGAAGGGAAGGAAATATTATCAACGGTAAATGGCTCAAAGCCTATTATGCTTGATCAACATCAATCTTTCATTCCAATACATCTCAAATGTAATTTATTTTCTTCAAAGAGCATATAAGATTCTCGTTTGTTCACCAAACATTCATCAATTGAACAAATTTCCAGACTATTCTACCTCATCAGAAACCTACCTCTCAATTATCCTGATTGCTCAGATCAAACCATCCAATAATGGATAATCCCTATAAGAAACTCTGTCAATGCTCTGAATACTCAGAAAGTCTTCTAGAGAGATAAATCGAGGCTAGAGTGGGTAAAAGAGGGAGATGCTTGCACCAAGTTTTTTCATAATTATGTGAAGATTAGAGCGGCTACAAATAAAATAACCCATATTAAGAATAATAATGAGCTGATGACCTCTCATGAGGAAATTTCAGATCATGTTATTTCTTATTTTAAGAATCTCTATAATAGTATTGATGATAATCACTCCACAGACTTCATTACTCGGAATGTTCAAAAAAAGGTAACTACAGAAGACAATGCTGCTATCACTAGGATGCCGGATAGCCTGGAAATCAAAGCGGCAGTCGACTCAATGAATGCCAACGGAGCGCCTGGGCCTGATGGTTTTGGGGGAATCTTCTTCAAGTCTTTCTGGGACATAGTAGGTACGGATGTTATAAACGCTGTGATCTCCTTTTTCCATAATGGTTGGCTTATGACGTATGCAAACCCAACCAATGTCATTATAATTCCGAAAGAAAAAGGAGCTGATGTGATTGAGAAATTTCGTCCAATCGCATTAAGCAACTTTCATTTTAAAATTATTGGTAAGATCTTAGCCACGAGAATGAGTCCTGTTGCGGCGAAGATTATATCCCCTCAACAACGAGCGTTTCTGAAGAATAGAGACATTTTTGATTGCATTGGTACTATGTCGGAGGAGATAAATCTGCTGGATTACAAATGCTTTGGAGGAAACATCGCTCTCAAGTTTGATATTCACAAATCCTTCGACACTCTAAACTGGGACTTTCTTGTTCGGAGCTTGCAAGCGTATGGCTTCTGCGATAAGGTCGTGGCCTGGATCAAGTCAATTCTATAGTCGGCAAGATTGTCAGTGGTGATCAATGGAAAAGCTATGGGTTTCTTCGATTACAAAAGAGGGGTGCGGTAGGGAGATCCTCTATCTCCGTTACTTTTTTGCCTGGCTGAAGATGTTTTAAGTGCTGCAATTACCAATGCTTACAGACAGGGAGCGATACATCACATTTCTTCGCCAAGAGGTACTGTGTTCTATTCCCATGTGCTGTATGCGGATGACATAATGGTCTTCTGTAGAGGAACGAAAAGATATGTGAAGGCTATTATGAAAATTTTCGAGGAATATGGTATGAACTCGGGGCTGATAATTAGCGCAGCCAAATGCACGATGTACGCTAGCAGGCACGCTCAGAATCGTATCTCTGCTATTGCGGCTTCTTACAACATCCCAATGGGTAACCTTCCCTTTCGCTATCTGGGAGTCCCAATTTTTCAAGGTAAGCCGAGAGCCATTCATTTCCATTCAATTATTGACAATATCAAGATTAAGTTTGCTTCCTGGAAAGGCAAGATGTTATCAATGCTGGGTAGAGTGGAGCTTGTAAACTCTGTAATAGCGAGTAAAACACTGTACAGCTTCCACGTTTACAAATGGCCTTCAAAATTTATAAAAACTCTGGAAATTTGGGTGAGGAATTTTGTATGGTCCGGGTACATAAATACAAGGCATCATAACACTGTAGCTTGGGATAAAGTTTGTCTGCTGGTTAATGAAGGTGGTCTGGGTATAAAATATCTCAGAAGCTTAAATGACGCTGCTCTTATGAAGATGTCCTAGAAGCTAATGACAGGAAACTCAACGCTGGGTGAATTCGTTAAGGTGCGATTCTCTGAGGCAACTTACAAAAAGTCTTCCATCTGGCATGGGTATAAAGAACAATGTAACATTATCAATGACAAGTTGATCTGGTTGGTGGGAAAAGGGAATAACATCGACTTATGGAACGACAAATGGGTCACATCTATTGATCAGTCTATTGCGGACTATCTGGAGATGGATAATTCAAATTTGCACAACAGGGTTCAAGACTTCATAGTGAATAGTAAATGGGGCTTCCCGGTTTACATGCCTGAGCTGGAAGGTAGCATTGTTCAGATGATAAATCAAACTATGTTTGCTTCCCACTTGGAGTATAGACAGGTGTGGACAGGCAGCAGCTCGGGAGACATCAACATGAAAACTACCTATGAGTTTCATCATCCAAGAGCAGTTGCGCTGTCGGATTACAGATATCTGTGGACAGTTAAAATCCCACCGCGAAGAGCTTGCACGGTTTGGAAGGTTATTCATAATCGCATAGCTTCGGATGACAACATTAATTTTTTTTGGAGTAGACACGGTTAATTGTTGCAATCTGTGCACAGTCCCTTGCTGTGGAGAAATACAACAACATCTATTTTTCAACTGTGATTTTGCGAGATCGCTTTGGAATTGGATAATGCAGGTGTTTGGGCACACTATCGACTGTGGAAGCATGCATTCTATATTTTCCTTTATCAGAGACTTCAAAGGCTGTTTGCAGACTAAGAATTTTCTATGGATTGCAGTTATTACTTGCATCTGGATCATTTGGCATTGCCGAAACAACCTTAGATTCGAGCACAAGGTAACCTCTTTCTTTCAGGCTACAAAGATAATGGCTTTGCTCATTGTGGAGTCTAGCAGAAACAGTGGAGGCTACTCCTTTTATACCTCAGCAGATAAGCATATCCTGGATTATCTGGGAATTAATAGGGCTCCGCCAAAGCCCCCAACAGCTACAGTGGTAAAATGGATTAAGCCGGAGATTGGTTGGATCAAGGCTAATATAGATGGTTGCTCATTCGGTAACCCGGGTCCGGCGGGTTGTGGAGTGGTGTTTCGTGATTCTCAAGGTGGTGTTAAGGGATGTCTGGCGCAAAACTTGGGTACGGAGAATTCGGTCTTTTCGGAGCTTTGGGGTGACATTTTTGATTTACGGTTGGCAAATTCTTTGGGGATACGAAATCTATGGCTGGAGTGTGATTCAATGTTTGTGATTCAAGCAATTATTAATCCTAAACTAGTTCCTTGGAGCTTGTCAACCAACTGGAATATTTTCATGAAGTTCGCAAGCTCGATCCAGATTCATTATACTCATGAGTTCCGGGAAGGCAACTCAGTGGATGATTTGTTGGCCAAGCATGGAACGACTGTGGAGTCGAGTTGGTGGAGTACTACTCCTGATTTCATTAAGCACAAGGTCGGAGTGGACAACTCTGATCTTCCTCTATATCGTTTTCGCAATATGTAGCCTTTGGTCCCGGGCTTTTTGGGTCCTTTTTTCTGGTTTTGAGATTTGTATTTGTTTTCTTTCTTTCCTTGTCTTTGGAGGTTAGGCCCAGTCCCCCTCCTTCTATTTTCCTCTATGGGTTTAAAAAAAAAAACTATAAGAAACTCTGTCAAGTTTCTTTTGAAAAATCCTAATCTTTTCCCTAAAATCCTCAACATATTTCTTAACCCTCGCCGACTCCAAAGCTAAAATCTTCCCATCCTCCAATAAAGCAGTAGTCATGGAAATTGCATCAGCAGCCTCCGCCGCCTTATGAATCTTGATTATATCAAGCCGATGACGGAGCCAGCCTATATTGAATCGCAATATCTCACAGTTGGAAATTATTTCATCCCACCTGTGCAGTTCCTGATTCTTGACATCCCGCAAGTGCATTTGGTTCATCTCTTCGATGATTGGCAGTAACCATGCAACTGTGGTTAAGAGAGTTGGTGGGAAACATTTCCACACTTACGTAGTAGAAATATGCCCGTACTTCTTCCAGATCTTAGTATACAGAGGCGCATGGCACTTGGAAATGATGAATCCACCAACCACTTCATTATCTGGGAAAGTATTAATCAAAGGATCTTCAAACAAAAGTCCATCCGTCGGATATTCACGGGCATGAACACTAGCTTCCGTCTCCATGGATTCTGCAGAGTATTCACATGCCTAATGGCTACTATCTTCAACTTCAACCATGGTCACGGATTTTCCGCTCCTTCTCCTTCGGGCGTCAACAACAACACGAACATCCGCCTGCGATGAGACGGGAAATATTTAATTTCGCCAAATGGAGCATAATGAAATTTCGAGAATCTACGGAGTCACTTATAGATGATCCAGCCTCATCATAAGTCAACCTGTACCAAGCAGGGGTTCTAACAGTCCTCCTGGGTATTGGGTTATGAGAGGAAGAATTCTTCTGGTTGTCCTGCACCAAATCAATTCCTTACGGTCAATAACCTCGATCAAAACAGAGACAAAAAAGATGTATGACTTACCGAGATGGACGTTTCTACTCCATGCTTCGACTGAGGTTCGTTCTGAGAAGAAGTATTATCACTAGACATGGTGTGAGAGGTACGACGATTGAAATTTCTCCTGTGATGAAACTAACCTAAGTATGGAGGAAGTAATTGTGCAAGTAGTAAACCCTAAATCTTGAAGATATATACAAGATACGTCAGACACTTATCTTCGATTCAGTTGCAAATTTTACTGAAACCCTAAGTTTTGAACGAAGTTAAACTGGGGATGCGGAGTGAAACTAGCACACTGGGGACTGACCGAAGTTAGTCATGATCATCAAGGCATACGGTCTCATATGTTATACGGTTATGATTGGGTATTTTCGTGAAATAAAGAATCACAAGAATTAAGGGAGATTACAATGAGTTCGACATTGAAGATTTGCTTAATCTAATCAAGAAGAACTCATATTAATAAAATCTCTCATTCAGAAGGGAAACCTAACTACTTCAATAAGATTGTTTGAATGAAGACATCTACTACGAAAATTGAAAGTATTCAAATACTAAAATAGAAAAGAGAATCAAAAGTAAAGCTACTCGTCGAATTCATCATCATTGTCCTTCTCGGAGTCTTCATCGCTATCTTTCCCAGAATCCTCATCTTCAGAGTGACTGTCAGAATTATTGGTGACGGATGGACGAGCATAAAAATCATCATCATCCGAATCAGAATCTTCTCCAATTTGCTTCATGGACTTTTGGTACTCTTTTTCACATCGATCAGTCCAAATCTTGTGTTGTGGTACCTCCCATATGTCTTCTTCAGAATCATCATCATCGGAGTCAGCAAGCCTTCCGTCCAAGAATTGATGTTTCTCTTCGACTCTTTTCATTTTGCGCCGGATTCGATCCTTGTCACGTTGACGGGCTTCTTTTGCATCATCTTCAGCTTTCCTTTTCCTGAGTTCAGCAAATGTGACTCTTCGTTCATTCAAGGGGATGCTAGGTTTTGTTCCTTCATTATGAATTTCCTTGGCTCTCGATTTAGATACAGAAGTTTTGGAGGCTTCGTCAGAAGAACTACTGCTGGAAGTCGGTATTTTCTGAAACCAGGAACACAGAATTATCAACATGATAAATTCGTCGACAAAATGGTAATTCTTGAATCCTACCTTTTTCAATTTCACTAACAATAGTGATTGTGCCGTAAAGGTTAGCACATGAAATTAGTTCGTTTCTTTAAACCTGCAGTAACGAACGAAACTTCATTAGTTCATAAAAGATGGTTTTCTCATAAAATCATAGACATAATTTTCATAATGTGAACATTCACACAACTGAACTTTGAAGTTTTCAACGAGGCATTATTTCATCATAAATAAATTGTCCAGTTTCGAAGGTTTCTCAAAACCCACGTCTTGATTTTTACAAAACAATGATTAGTGCAATTTATTCACGTAAAGTTTTCAGAAATTTATCTAATGAGAACAAATCCATGTGAATAAGGTATGTTATCACATCCCACATTATATGTCACAGTTGCATATATTAAAAAAAAATCTCTATTTTCCTTCGTATTAGCATTTTCTTTAAAACGAAGGTTTATGCTAGTTTTGTGAAAGCTCACACCTCTTGTGATAAAATATTAATTCTCATGAAGGCTCATACACGCAGTTTTATCACTGAACATAAGTTTTGGTATATGAATAAAACCTATTTTCCCTCGTATGAGCATTATTTTCTAAAACGAGGATTATTTCGGTTTTGCGAAAGCTCACACCTCTTAACATATGATTTTGTTTCCCATGAAAGCTCATAAACATAATTTCATTACTGGACACAGGTCTCAAAGAAAAATCTCTCCTAAATCAAGAATTATTATTAGTTTTCAAAACTAACGGTTGAACGAACATACATGTAGATGCATTTTACTACAAACTACATCCAAAGGATAGAAATCTTTTACTCATGCAAGTGAAAGAAAGAACTTAACAATACAAACAAGGATATACGTGGTTCGGTATGATTACCTACGTCCACGGGGGTGAAAGGATGAATCTTATTACTTCAAGGTGTTACAATGGTGTCACTCTCCAAGTTGAACTCTCTTCCTTACAAGATGAACTAGTTCCCAACTCTCTTTCTCTCTAGTGCGATTTCAAGTCTCTCTCTCTCCAAATTACCACCACCCTCTCTTGGATACAAATTCTTTTATTTATAGGGGAGACTACATACAACCAAACTATGGTGTTGGTCGCAATATATCTATCTTGAAGTCCTGTGTCGGGCCCGTTCATATCGTCTCTCCTTCTGTAAATATGGCCGATGTAATTTGGTTCCTTAGAAGTCTCTTATCCGATCCGATCCTTTTATGTGTTCTCTTGGTGCGATATCGCCCTTCCAATCATGTCTCCCTTTCAGTTGGCCGATATGGCACGTATCTTCTTATCCCTTTGACTAACGCTCCTTGTTTGACCAAATACGTCTCGTCTATCAGCTTTGTCAGAGGTCTGGAGTCAAGTCTTGTCCGACAACTATAGAGTGGTCATGTCTGCACCCCGTGGTTCCTTAATCCTCGCACCTGCCAGCCTCTATCCCATGCTTCTCGCTTCTTCATCCTTGGGTACATCATAGCTTAAGATGTTGCCACCTAGCCCTGTGGATAATCTACACCTACATTTATGCCCCTTCTTTCACTCGTGTGGTAGACACGAGTGGAAGAAAATCGTTCCATCTTCCCACGTCCCCGTCCATACCGCGATTTCCGCCATGCAGTCCCCCATTAACTCCCCTTTATGACTTGCAACCGTCGGTGCTGGTCACACTTCTTTCTTCCCTTAAATACTCCATTTCCCTATTCTCTTTCTTCTACTTCACCATTTTCTCAATCTCCAGCCGCTGCAACTATTTTCTCTGAGATTTTTATTCATCACTTTCTGTTTCTGTGAACCCTTATATTTTTGATTCTCTTCCTTCACATCCTCATCACCGAGTGCTATAGCACCCGTGGTTTCGTTTCCGCCGTCCCAACCTTCTTCACCAGCTTCTGAGTTTTGCATTATTCATGTCCATGGCTTCTTCTCCCTCAATTACTGAGAAAAGGTGTGTTGATGATGTTTTTTCCGAGATTGATGCTTTTCCCTTTGATTCCCTATTTTCGTTTGATAGTCCCTCTGAGTATGATGATTGCGCCATAAAATATATCTTTCCTAACAGTTCTCCTTCTATTTCGTGTAGGTCCGAGAAAAGGGTGAAAGATCTCTCTGATGAAGAATTCATTGAGCAGTTGAAAGAGAAGTACCATCTTCAAGACTACGAAGTTACCCTGATCTCGGGCCAAAACAACACCTTGAGTAAGTCCAACATGGAGAAGTACGAGCAGTCATCTGAATGCATGGTTATCACTCTTGGAAGCTGGAGCTAGGTCTCCGTCTCCCTTTGTACAATCCTGATAGCCCTTTCTACTACGAGATTCTCTCCCAGCTCAAGCCTTATCGTGCTCTGGCTCAATGGACTGGCAATACTTTTCGGATTATGGATGAATGGAGAGATCGCCGAGATGGTCATGGCTCCACCGCCGACTGGTCGACCTATAAGCCCAAGGACGCTCCAGAATATACCGCTGCCAACTATCGAGCCGGTACGTCAACCAATGATGACCTTTGCCGGTTTTGCTGCTAGTCCTCATCGTCACAGAACTATGCCTAAGAATGTTGAAAAGATGATGCTAGATGCCGATCCCATTGGCCAAGGTTCTAATAAGCGACCCCATCATACCAATGACCCAATTTATCCCCGAGTTCCACTTCTTGTCTGAGGGCCCATTTTACATGGTAGCTTTCTGTCGCCTCCATTTCCCGCCGAGCCCTATCCTTTCTGGTTAGTTAATGACAACAAGACTGATAAGGTATGTGTCTCCTTCTGCCTTACTTAATTTCTAGCTTGTTAGTTTTGACACCAATTGGTTATTTGTTGTCATCAAAGTCTTTGGGTGATTCTACCAAGGATGCCGCATCGTCGAGAAAAATGGGTGTTGGCACAAGGGTTGAGGAAGACCAGGGGAAGGTAACAAACACATTGATTTTATTATAAGTACATGTACTTGCCCCTGTTTTTTGCCTTCACATGTTCTGACGAGAAGCCTTGTGCAGAAATTTCCTAGGTACGATGATGATGAAGACGGTAGGTCCGATGTGCATGAGATTGATGCTCAACCTCTTAGGCGTAATCCTACTAGAGGCAAGAATGTTGTTACCAAGCCGCAGCCGAGGAAGAAGCCAATCATCGAGATTCCCGATGAAGATGACATATTCGACGAGGATTTCTCGGATGACAAGGGCGATGGGAAGGGGATGGGCGAGAAGGGTGGTCCTGGGGTGGTCGTGCCAGCTGATTTGGTAGGCGAAAAACAAGATCCCACAAAGACGCCCGAGTTGGAAAAGGTCGTTAATGCTGAACCGGAAGTACTTCCTCGTCTGCCCCGGATCACTGATGCGTCTACATCTAGTGTTGAAACCACCTTTACCGTCTCTGGCCCTATCCTGAACTCCCTTGGAGTGCTCACTTCCCCCGACTTTGGAGCGTATACTGGTGAACAAATGCTCGGTGCAGTGCCCATTTATAACGATATAGCTTAGACTCTTGATACGGTGGTGAGTGACTCTGTATGCCTGGGGTAATGCCCCACTCCTTAATATCTACCTAATTGTCGCTTGCCATTCGAACTTGTTTACTTGTATCAGATCCTTAATCGGGTACGGTTGGATTCCGCCATTCGTCGTAGGGAAAGGCAGTTGGTGGAATCTCCCCAACTTTAATTGCATAACGAGAAGAGTCAGGCGCACGATCTAGAAATTAAACTCGCAGATGCTCAAGGTGTGTTACAATTCTACAAATCTTAACTTGTGTTGATTGAGTTTATCGTGCCAGTATCCTGAGTCGGGTGTCCTTCTGCTAGCCGAGATAGCTAGTATAGGTTTAGATGCTTCTTCGGAGTTTAGGATCATGAAGAGGAAGTGGGATATTGAAAAGAGAGGAAAATCTTCATCGGCAAATTGCAAACAAGGATGGGAAATAGATCGCCAAGCTGATGAGATCGAATAACTTCAAGGTGAATTAGACCAATATCGATAGTTTGAGTATGCCCCTGAAGAAATAGATAATTTGCGAGCTCATTTGGGTTCTTCTCAACGCCTTGCTGCTGATAAAACTGCTTTGGCCACGGACCTAGGACAGCAGGTAGACTCTTTACAATTGCAGAACCGAGACCTTCACGAGGATCGTCGACGAATTTTGAGGGATAAAGATATAGTGGAGCGAGCTAATAGGGATATTCTGGGCAAAGTGGGTGAATTTGACAAAATGGTGGGTGAACTAGAATGGAGTAGGTCGCAGCTTTCAGTTCTCCAAGTGTCGCGTAATCGTTTAATGGCCGAGTGGAGTGAACATAAAAATTACTGCCCCAGTAATGAATTTAATGAGCAATGATATAACGAGCTAACCATGAAATTTTCCAAGGCCGAGGATGAGTTGTCCAAGTCGGTAGAATCGCTTCAGTCAGTGTTACCAGCCCTTTCAGGTCTCTTAAGAGATGTGTTGAGGAAGTTCCTAAGGATTAGATTATTTTCTGTACTTGTGAAATTGTTAAACCATATTCAATGAATAATCTCGTGTTTGCGTGATCTTGTAGCCAAGCAAAAACGTTCTCAGGAATTAGATCTGGAGGTCCGACGGTTGAAGCGGGTCGATGCCGATTTGGGTACCAAGTTGACCAATGCCGAGGCATCCAATTTGCAGCTTACCCAACAGGTTGAGAATGAACGTGTCGCCCATGAAGAGGAGATAGACGAGAAGGTCCAGGCGGGTATTGCTGAGTATGTGAAGAATAAGCGGCGCGAGATCGCGCAAAGGAGGGTCGGCGATGTTCCCCCCAAGGCTTAAATTCTCCTTTTGTAGTGATGTGCCACTAAGTTTCCCTTTGTCCTGGGTTGTAAATGGCTTTGAACACATCTTCCCTTTTTACTTCTAATACACTGCTTGTTTGTTTAAAAGGGGGTACTACGTCGTCGATGCTGTTCTTTTTATTCCTGTTATACTTTTTACTTCGTGGAGTTACATAACGCTTTTCGTGCTTCCTTAATTGGCGTATGATGCTGTCGCTTTAACTTTTGTTTCTTATGTCATTCCTGTAATTGTTGATCATGTATGTTAGTATTTTAACCTTTTCTGTCGAACACACCCAACAAGGAGGGTCATCGGGCCTAATGCCATGCCCTTATTAGGGTATCTTATCACTATCTCTTGGATTCAGTAGAAGATTATTAGTCAACCTAATTCTAGGTTCGATTGCCCCAAGCGGTTATCGATCAACTAATCTCGGGCAAGTGGTCACAGCCAATTGTGATGGGGGTGACCTTTCAAATGTAAGTAGGACACCTAGCTGAGAAGACCTCGTGTCTTATTAGCCTGTGGAACTAGTTTCCAACCACCAGAACCCTTAGGCTACCTCGGCACTTGCACACTGCCACTGCCCCGAGTACGAATAGCCAGGCAGGCGACTGTAAGGAACTTCGAAAATTCCACACTGGCTTTGCCCCGAGTACGAATTCCCATTCGAGTGTAAGTCACCTCGGCACTTCCACACTGGCTTTGCCTCGAGTACTTATAACCATTCGAGTGTAAGTCACCTCGGCACTTCCTCACTGGCGTTTCCACGAGTACGAATGACCATTATTCGCTCATGCTCTATCTCATACCCCTCACGGTTTTAAAGAAATAGAAGACAAGTGTGCTCACCTTTTCTTCGTACCTCCCTTGAGGGGTGGTAGAGCTTCAGATACTTGACGTTCCAGATACTTGACGTTCTAGGGTTTGGGATCTTTTGTCCCATCGAGTCTCAGTAGTGGATACGATCCCTTGCCTACCTTAGATGCAATTATATACGGCCTACCCCACTTTGGTGCTAGCTTTCCTCCCTTTTTTTCTCGCTCCCGGTCGGCCAGAAACTTCAGCACTTGCTTCCCTAGTTGGAATTATCTTGGGTGAACATGCTTGTTGTACTCTCGCTGTAACCTCCTTTGATAGTTTTCCATTTTTTGTAGCACCATCTCCCTTGTTTCTTCCAAATCGTCGAGTTTTTCCAAAATTAGATCGGACGAGACGTTTCTCCTCCAAGCTTTTGTCCTAGTAGTAGGGATCATTCCTTCCGTTGGTAGAATCACCTCGGTTCCGTAAGTAAGCATGAACGGCGAGAACCCTGTAGCTTTCCTCCGTGTGGTTCTGTATTCCCATAAAACGTTGTATAGCTCCTCGCACCAGTCACCATATTCCCCATACAATTTCTTCTTCATGTGTTCGGCGATTGTTTTGTTGGTGATCTCGGCCTGCCCATTACTCTGGGGGTAAATCGGGGTAGCTTTAATCTACCTGATGTTGTACATGTTGAACAAAATATCAATATTTTCCCCTTGGAGTTGTTTTCCATTATCGGAGACGATAGCTGCTGGGACCCCAAAGCGGCAAATGATATGCTCCCAGATAAACTTCAAGACATCTTTGTCTCGGATGTGCCTTAGTGGTGCTTCCTCTACCTATTTGGTAAAGTAATCCGTGGCAATGATCAAGTATTTCCTCTGCCCTGTTCCTACATGTAACGGTCCGACAATATCTACCCCCTATTTGGCAAAGGTCCATGGGCTTATAAAAGAGTTTAAAGGTACTCTTGGTGCCTGTATTTTCTTGCAAAACCGTTGACATTATTCACAAGCTTTCGCCATTCCCTTTGCATCTTCGTTCATGTACATCCAAAAATAGCCCATTGTCTTTGCCTTGGCCGATAAGCTTCTCCCCGAGCTGTGGTTTCCGGCGGCTCCATAGTGTAATTCATGCAAAATTGTGTGTCCTTCCTCTCTACTTAGGCATCGTAAAAGTGGCCCTAAGTAGGATTTCCTATATAAGATCCCTTCCCTTAGCTCGTAGGCACCCGACTTACTTTTGATTTTATTTATCTCGGGCCGACCCTTGGGTAGCTCGCCCGTTTCCAGCTATTGGTGTATCGTATTTCACCAATCTCCCTCTTTATATCGATCGGCTGTGTTAATAACCACATCGATCCGTACGTCCGGTGTTTCTGGGATTGAGGGAGTAAGGAGCCTCATAACACGAATGCCCTCTATGCTCGGGTCTACCAGCTGTGAGGCGATGTAATATAGAGCGTCTGAGTGCCTGTTATCTTTTCTACAAATGTGACGGAACTTAATGATAGGTGTAGAATACATCGTATTTACTATTTAGAGTTTATGCTTTCTTTGCTATTTTTTCTAGTAAATTATGTATTTTAACCATGTTTTTGAGTTATTAGGTGATTTGGAGTCACGAGGAAGAAAAGGAGAAGAAATCATTGAATTTGAGAAAAAAGGGCAAAAAGGTCATTTCATGGGAAAACACTATCTAGAGCCCGGTCAAGGTTGAGGGGAAATTCTTTTGGAGGAGCATTAAAGACAGCCTGGACAAGTATATGGGCCATCCTAAAAATATTGCTAAAGGCAGACGTTGAATTAATAAGGGCACCCAATCTGAGGGTGGTTCTTATCGCTGGGTGTCCCAATCCTACCCTAAAGACTTAACCCTAAATTCGAGAGACATTTCTCTAGATCATTAGTTCATTTACTTGAGAATGAAATATAGAAAGTAGCAGCCGCTGTTGGTGTTGGTCCGAGAGAAGAAATAAAGAGAGGGAATGGGAGAAAAGCTTCAGCCGCACCATTAATGGAAATAGGGATATGAGATTTACATTAATTGAAGATGGAAGAATCCGTTTGAAGAACAAGAAATTGGGGATCTATTTATGGTAGATTTGAGAGATGGATTTTGAATTGGTGGATTTGACAGAATAGGCAGATGAAGCTGTTGCCATTCAAATTGAAGATGATGACGCTGCTGTGAAGATACAGATTGGTTTGAGGTTGTATTTTAGGGTTTGGTGGTGAAGTAAGAATTTGGCAGGAGAATGATTTTGAATTTGTGAAATTGAGGCTGGGGTTTTGTCAATCAGAAGATGGAAGGAAGAAATGGGTTGAATCTGTAAACAGATGGAGGTCAAGAGAAGGTGGTGGAGCTGAGCTGATGGCATCTGAGGTTTGAAATTGTGGGAGAAATAGAAACAACAAGAGATGATGTTGCCGAGAACATTCATAGAAGAGATGAAGAAATAGGGGTTTGATGGATGGTACTTCCGCTGCAACTGTGACAAATGATGGTGCTCATGGAGTTGTTATCGTGTACATTGGATGATTTTCAAGGGTCTGAGTTAATGTTTGAATGTGATAGATGATGCTGCTAGAGTTGGAAGAGATGGGTCTGTGATGGAATCGAAAATGGGTTGTCAAATTTGTTCTACAGCAGATTCATAAATTTGGTTTTGTGTTGGTTTCTGCGGTGAGTTGAGATGAGAATCATGAGATGAACAAGGGAAGAAGTAATGGATGGTAATGTTGATGTTGTTGAAGCCCTGTTGCTAAATGGAGTGAAGTTATTGATTAGATGTATGTGTAGGATTGTGCAGGGAAAAATGGCCTGAAAGATGCCCAGAAAACAAACGAAACTCTGTCGGATTTTCATACCGACGAGTTAACTCAGTGAGTCCGTTAATCTATCCAGCCATGTAACTCAGTTGAGTAAGCCTAGTAAGACCGAGTAAGATATCTGACTTGGATAATTCACTCTCTCTGCCTTGACCAGCTGACAGACGATAACTGTTAGGTCAACGGTTAACTTTAACGGCGCCGTGACGGAATATTCCATCGACGGAGAAGAAACTCGGGTGACCGGAGGTGACTTTTCTAACCGGATTCCGTCCGATTTCCGGCCAAAAATCCATTTTTTCGGCGAGCGTTTTGGTCATAATTTTACACGGGTATTTTCTCACACAGACCACTTGGAGATGGGTTTTGAGAAGACCTAATTTTGGAAGGAGTATCCTTTATGGAAATTGAGAAACATATAAAAGAGAAGACTTTTCTCTAATCTAAGATATCTTTTCTTCTACTTTTGTTTTAGGGTTTAGAAACATGATAGGTTTTCTCTTTATTCTTGTTATGAACTCCTTGAGCATGAGTACTTAATTTTATTATTGGTTATGGAATAATTGGATTTCACAAAATATGCCTTTTGATATGATAAATTAGTTTTGTCTCCATACTTTATCGTTTATGATTCATCGTTTATATTGTTATATGATTTGAATGCTTGTTCGGTCGAGTCTAGAATCGATTGAGTTTGTTTTCATCTCTATTGCTAGATTAGGGTTTGTTATATGTAAAAGTGATAGATTCCTGATTACAAGTAGCATGAATATGGTTATAGCTTGTAGTGATGCATCCTTATGATTATATGTGAACCATAACCTTTGTTAAATTGAATTAGTGCGCTTTCCACGTTCGATTGCTTTGATTGGCCTGATTTCATAAAACTTAATGCATCTAAGGAATTAAACTTGATTAGTGCTTTTACAAGTTAGGTTGTTCTCTTAGATAGAACTCATACTCGCATCTTTTAATGTGTTTGTTGATGATAAGATGGAATTAGTGGGATATTCTTGCGATCAAGGTATCCTAGGGATTTTGATAAAAGTTGAGATTAAAATATCAATTCTAATTATTATGACAAGAACATGTCTGTGAATGAAGATGAATCCTTAACCAATATCTTTTCTATTGATTTGCTTGCTTATTTCTTTATTTGTTTTTATTTTAGTTTGCTTTATTAAAAATCAGAAAAATCCCCCGTGTTATTTATAGGAAACCGAAAATATATTGACAACCTAGTCCTCTATGTGGGAACGATCCTTTCTTGCCCTTGCTTCATTATATATTTTGAGTAGTAAGAAAGTGTAATTTATTTTTGACGCCTACGACAGCGATCACTTAATGCTTGGTATTTGGTTGATGTAAAATTGGGCGAGCTCCCAATACTTTTGCAACACGGGGTCGTGTGTCGCATATTTGTCCGTAATCTGCTGAATCACCAACTGTGAATCACTAGTTAAGCGAACCTCCTGTAGCCCCATTTCTACAATTATCCGTAAGGCGTGGATTGTCGCTTCGTACTCGGTGACATTGTTTTTTTGCTTTGAATTCCATCCTGAACGAGTGCACTATCTTTCTTCCTTTCAGCGTGGTGAAGACTAACCCAAGTCCTGACCCCTCTTTGTTTGATGCCCCATCGACGAAAACTTCCTACCGTGTAGGACTACTGGATGCTAATAGGTCAGCAGTCTCTTCTCGTTCTTCCATCATCCCAAGTATATCTTCAACCTCGCCTTCATCGCTTAGTGGGAAATCTGCTAGGAAGTCTGCCACTACCTGTCCTTTGATCGTCGTTCTCGTCTCGTACACCACATATTGTTTGATTAAGGCTCCCCATTTAGAGATTCTCCCTGATCGCCCTGTATTATCCAAAACAGCTTCGATAGGCGATTTGGTGAGCACCCGTATGTGATGAGCTTGAAAGTATGTTCGAAGTTTAGAAGCAGCAAAAGCTAGTGCAAGTACCATCTGCTACATTTTGGTATAGTTTTTCTCAGCTGGACTTAGTGTTTTTCTAGTGAAATACACGGCTTCTCCGCATTCCCCTCCGTCCTAACCAACACTACACTAATGGCATATGGAGTCGCCCCTAGTATAGGGTGAGGATTTCTGACGGCTCGGGCCTCTGCAGAACCGGGAGGCTGGCTAAGTGTAACTTGATATTTTGAAAGGCCTCTTCGCTAGCATCCGTCCATTGAAACTTCTCTCTTTTCTTCAGAATGTCATAAAAGGTTTTACATTTGTCCGAAGACCGTGAAACGAATCGCCCCAATGCTGATATACAACCATTTAGCTTCTGCACATCCTTTACTGTCGCAGGAGATGGCATCTCTAAGACAGCCCTAACCTTCTCGGGATCTGCTTCTATCCCTCTAGGGTGATGATATATCCTAGGAATTTCCCATATGTAACCCAAAACTCGCACTTGGCGGGGTTAATCTTCATCTTGTGTTTCCTCATCGTCTGAAAAATCTCACGAAGGACTCGGACGTGATCCTTAGCTCGGTGATAGACGCATTTATGTGTTTATATTAGTCTCAATTCTCAGTAAGGTTATTACCCATTTTCGTACTTATTATGGTGTTTTGTGTATTTGTAGGTATTTTTGGAGAAATAAGCTTTTGCGGCGAAATTGGCTCGAAAAGTGGCTTTTGGACACGTGGGAGAAAATTGCTAAAAGCACCCCTCAAATGGATAAGGGGCACCCAGTTGATAAGGGGTAACCCCAGTGCAACTACTATTGGCACCCGACTGCTGGATAAAGGGCTGCATTTTCTTCTTCATTTTCAGAGAATTAAATTTGGCGGGAAACCTCGAATTCAAAATTCAGTGCACCTGCGAACTTCCCTGTATCGAGTTTGGTGAGATTTTAACAGGATTCTATTGCTGGATTTAGTACGGATGGAATCTAATCAACTAAACAGGCCTGGTACATGCGTTTGGATCAATTAGAATGGACTTATTAATCGGGTTGGAGTCAAACAGAGAGGAATGTTATTTCGGGATTGCATGTTTGTATTTTTAGAAGAGATTTTCTGCGAGTTAATCGTGCATGTGGTTTGATATGAAGTTGAAGTGACAAGGCAGTAGCGAGTGACGTGTTGGAATCAAAAAGAGGGCATGAAATCTTCTTTATATTTGGTAGTTTGTTCACTGGTTTGTTTTGGAAAGTTTTAATTGGTTGAATATATGGTAGAGATGGAAATAATATCTTCTCTGATGGATTTGTACGATCCTAGAGATAGTTTAGTGACGTTAGATGAACTCGGAAGCCGTGTAAAGAAGATAGAAAAAGAGGAAACTACTGTGCCTTGTGGTGAAAGAAAAAAAAATCTGATTTGGGGGCCTGTATGTGTATAAATAGGATGGTAGAACCACAGGGAAAGGGGTCGTGAGTTTGGGGACCGAACAAAGAGTTTGGAGAAGAAACAGAGAGCTACAAATGAAGAAATCAAGATCTGCAGCAATTCTGCTACTGCTGCCATTGAAGAAGAAGAACGAAGAACAATAGGCTGCTACCAACAGTCGCAGATACTGTCGCTGTAGAGCGACAGAACCAGGGTATCGTTTATAGCTTCTTGCAGTTAGCTTTTTAGCCGCTGAGCTTTGTACTTGCAGAACATCTTGGGTTTTGGAGGAAATTATTTTCAATGAGTGAAATTTAGTAATTATTTTCTTTGACTTATTACTCCAAAATTGTGTTTTAATTTGTCTAAAAATTCTCTCTTCTTTACATGCTTCGTAATAATTGTTTTGGGTAGTTACTACTGTTCTTTTATAAGCGAATGAGGATTAGGCCTTAGAATAGCGACGAAAGTCATAAAAAAAAGAGCTTACAACGTTGTATCTTCCAAAGCATGAGATTGAGTTTGAATTGTTTTGAGTAAAGTAGGAGTATTATGTCAAAATTTTAATTATTGAGTTTACCAACATTAGAAGTAGCGGAATCCAAAGCCCTAGTCTCATATCTCATTGGTAACAAAAATCCATTTTAATTAATTTGTCTTAGTATTTTCTTTCAATAATCAAAAACCAAATCTTCATAAGAGTCCGAGAATCAAACCCTTTTATTACCATTTGTAAAACTATAACAGTTTTTGGCGCCGTCGACGCGGACTTGTATTTAAGTTTAGGATTTAGTTGTGCATTTTTTTTTAGGTTATGTATATATTTTGTTTATTTTTATTATTATTATTTTTTGTTTTATTTTATTTTACGTCTTGGGTATTTTTATTTTTGGTGTGCAGGTTTTGCTGGAAACTAAAGGTGGAAAGTTGGACTTGCCAAAAAGAGCAGAAAATCCCAAACTTTTTATTTTTATTTATTTTTGTTCCTTTTATTTTTGGAACTTTTATTTTTGTTTGTTTATTTGTATATATTTGTTAATATAAAAAAATAAAACACAAAACACGAACGCACACGTGCACTTCATATTGTATCGTCTGGCACCGATTAATAGGAAAACACGTGGTTTAGTACGGTGAACCCTCTGGGCGTTATCATCCGAAACACTACAAGCCTTATCCTTGTACCTTTGACCAGTCCTTGACTGTAGGTATATTTTGCTAAAGGTAACCTGAGCTTACCCTATATAGTCAACCCCAGCATTTGCATTTGCACGTGCATAATATAATGTCGAACTGGTATTATAATAGCCAATACAATGATTATTCGACTGAACAACATGGACAGTATCCTTATTATGACCATAGTGTGAATAGTGGTTGGGAACGCCATCCTTTTGAAGGATATGGGTCTTACCATGGTGAGCCCAATTACTATCCACATGTGCACAGGTCATACGAGCAAGAAAATAAGGAATCTTATAGTACTGGTTCCTCGTCTTTGGACGACTTAATTAAACAGTTTAAAACTAGTCCTTATTATGATCCTTCCGTTCCTATTCGACCTATAGAAGAGTCTCTCAAATTGCTGGTTGTTCCTTCCAGTCCTATTCGTCCTCTAGAAGAGTCTCTCAAGATTTTGGTTGAGTCGACACGTAGACTTAAGAACGAAAGACTTTCTCGAAATAATCTTAACTTCCAATATAGTGTTTCCAATAATACCCTTGAAAATGAGGATAGTTATTTGCATAATCAAGATGACGAGGTTAAAATTGGTAACACTACTTGTTTAGATGAGGTTCAACCATTTTCATGTTATAATGATGATTATGAGGATAGTGTTGATGAAGAATCTGAAATATGTAGGCATAGTGATCAAGAATTTGTTACTCCAATTAAGCTTTATAATGATAATATTATTTCTAGTTCAAATCCAAATAATTTTAATAATTATTCACCTATTCAAAAGGACGAGGATTTGACTAGAGATAACCTCGTTTTAGGCGATGTAGTATTTCTTTTTGATTACGAAGCCGATAATGGGTTAGAGGAACGGGCTTATCTTGAGAATATTGTTTTAGAGTCCAAGGATTTAGAAACATTAGTCTTAGACGAATAAGATGAACTCGTAGAGCTTTTAAATATGTATGAGGATGCGTCACCTAAATATGACCTACAAGAAGAAATTGACCATTTTCAGGATTCTGATGATCTAGAAATTAGGGAAATTGTAGCTAGTTTATCTAGAGACACCCAAAACTCTAAGTTTGGGGGTGATTATCATTCTCCATGTGCCTTACTTTCAGCTCTTATAAAGATCCCTCACTTGGGACTCGATATATGTGCATCAACCATTGTGCCAGATTATCTTCATACAAGCTCTCCTGAACCTAATAATGTCCAGGAAGAAGTTCAGTTATTAGAAACCCATCCTCTAGTTGATGTGGTTTATCCAAGCTATGATACCTAGATTGACTTTGTTTTCCCGCCAAATAGTTTTCTTTCAAATGTGGGAACGTATGAGTTTCAAATGTGTCTTTTATTAAGTTCTTAAACTAAACCTAATTATTTTAGGAAAATAGAAACGACACATTTGCTTAAGAATGACCACCACTCTCATTATGGTCAGCTGTGTAAGTCAAATATGATTGACTTAGAGGATCATCAATTATTCAGGTTATTATTATGTGCTTCTAATTTTTTCCAGACCTTAGAACCTAATCTTTTGGATCTTACTTATGAGGAGGGGCAACTTGAACCCCAACTGGATATAGTTGTCTTGAACAGGAAACTAGGCAAGGGTGTGCTATGTTTATTCTTGGTTTGCAGTTTCCTTTTATCTGTGTTAACACTTTTTGATGCAGATGATCCACAGTTGTTCCGGCTATTGCTATATGATTCGAGGTGATTAATTATTTCTTGTGTCTGGCTGAAGACGTTAAACTTAGCACTTCTTGGGAGGTAACCCATGCTCATGCAATACGGTAATATCTATCCTTAACTCTTTTGCTTCAAATGGTAACAGTTTCTCCTTGTTCATGCTTTTAATTTTATCTTTAGAACATTGAGGACAATGTTAGATTTAAGTTTGGGGGTATGGAAAAACTTTTTAGTTGCATTAATAAACTCCAGAGCCTAGAAATTTATGTTTATTAAGGATGACACTGACCAATCTAAGTGGATGGAAGCATTTTGGTTGTAGTAGTTGAGGAACCAATCTGATTAGATGGAAACATCTATAAGAGTCTATTCATAAAAGCACAGAGCTCAGGTGTTAGAAATAACATGGTAGTTTCACCTTATCTCGTTGAGTCCTTTTCACTTCTGTTTTTATCTTGTTTTCTTTTTAAAATATGTTTCTCTAAGTGATTAAGTGGGGCTCACGATTCAAGTTGTTACCACTGCTAGGGTGAAATAGAGTGATTGAGTTACTAAGAAAAAAAAAATACCAGACCAATTAGACCAAACAGAATAAATTAAAAATAAAATTAACACTTGGGAATAGCAATATGTGTGTGTTTTCCATGTCTCCGTCGCCTAAACAAGTGTGGAACGCAGGATCCATGGGAACTATCATGTAATCTGCTGACAAGAAGCATGCGCTTGGATCCAAAAGATCAGATCATGCAGTTAAAAAAAATGAAAAGTTTATTATTGTGAATAAATTGACCGCTGGTTCCCTTGTATATGCCAGGCGAGTTGATCTAGAATTAGGATTATCGACCACTGGTTCCCTTGTATATGCCAGTTGTGTTGATATTAGTCATACCACTATCTTAGTCCATTAGGATAGGTTCATTTTGGCAGTGACCTTCAGAAAGATATGAGAAACACCGTTCACTTAGTCAACATCAAAACCATCTATGTTTTTCTATATTCACTTCTTAATCTATCCACGTGATTTGTTGGCTCCGAATATTGATATCCATAGTGCAACTATCTGAGTAGAGCTCTGTCACTTATATATAAATTTTAGTATGCTTGAGTGCAAACTCGTGTACATAAATTGGAATTTCGCATCAGGGTATTTCCTTCCGTAGTCAATAAGTATGCCAACCAAGGAGATTCTTTAGTGCCTTCCAAGGTTCTGTGTAGATAGCTAGGGTCTGGAGTAAAGTTTTTGTAGGTATATCTCTAGTAAGCCATCCCGAGACTATAACTCGGCCACTAGGGCCACCTAGGGGTTTAAAGGATTATTGCATACACTAAATGCAATCGACAATGCCTGCGACAGTGAGTTAGGATTTTATTTTGTAGATTTGATTTGCTCGGAACTAGCAAATAATAAGTTTGTGGGTATTTGATAGACGTATTTATGTGTTTATATTAGTCTCAATTCTCTGTAAGGCTAGTACCCATTTTCGTACTTATTATGGTGTTTTGTGTATTTGTAGGTATTTTTGGAGAAATAAGCTTTTGCGGCGAAATTGGCTCGAAAAGTGGCATTTGGACCCGTGGGAGAAAATCGCTAAAAGCACCCCTCAAATGGATAAGGGGCACCCAGTTGATAAGGGGTAACCCCAGTGCAACTACTATTGGCAATCGACTGATGGATAAAGGGCTGTCTTTTCTTCTTCATTTTCAGAGAATTGAATTTGGCGGGAAACCTCGAGTTCAAAATTCAGTGCACCTGCGAACTTCCCTAGATCGAGTTTGGTGAGATTTTAACGGGATTCTATTGATGGATTTGGTAAGGATGGACTCTAATCAACTAAACAAGCCTGGTACATGCGTTTGGATCAATTAAAATGGACTTATTAATCGGGTTGGAGTCAAACAGAGAGGAAGGTTATTACGGGATTGCATGGTTGTATTTTTAGAAGAGATTTTCTGCGAGTTAATCGTGCATGTGGTTTGATATGAAGTTGAAGCGACAAGCCAGGAGCGAGTGACGTGTTGGAATCAAAAAGAGGGCATGAAATCTTCTTTATATTTGGTAGTTTGTTCACGGATTTGTTGTGGAAAGTTTTAATTGGTTGAAGATATGGTAGAGATGGAAATAATATCTTCTCTGATGGATTTCTATGATCCTAGAGAGAGTTTAGTGACGTTAGATGAACTCAGAAGCCGTGTAAAGAAGATGGAAAAAGAGGAAACTACCGTGCCTTGTGTTGAAAGAAGAAAAAAAAATCCGATTTGAGGGCATGTATGTGTATAAATAGGATGGTAGAACCACATGGAAAGGGGTCGGGAGTTTGGGGACCGAACAGAGAGTTTGGAGAAGAAACAGAGAGCTACAAATGAAGAAATCAAGCTCGGCAGCAATTCTGCTACTGCTGCTGCCATTGAAGAAGAAGAACGAAGAACAATAGGCTGCTACCAACAGTCGCAGATATTGTCACTGTAGAACGACAGAACCAGGGTATCATTTATAGCTTCTTGTAGTTAGCCCTTTAGCCGCTGAGCTTTGTACTTGCAGAACACCTTTAGCAACCAAAAATCGTTGTAAGCAAACTTTATTATTTTTAATACAATGATTAATCAAATTTCTTCCATTTTTCTTCATATGAGTAGCTAAATTTATTCTCTAGGGTTTTGTAGGAAACTATTTTCAATGAGTGAAATTTAGCAATTATTTTCTTTGACTTATTACTCCAAAATTGTGTTTTAATTTGTCTAAAAATTCTCTCTTCTTTACATGCTTCGTAATAATTGTTTTGGGTAGTTACTACCGTTCTTTTATAAGCTAAGGAGGATTAGGCCTTAGAATAGCGACAAAAGTCATAAAAAAAAAAGATCTTACAACGTTGTATCTTCCAAAGCATGAGATTGAGTTCGAATTGTTTTGAGTAAAGTAGGAGTATTATGTCAAAGTTTTAATTATTGAGTTTACTAACATTAGAAGTAGCGGAATCCAAAGCCCTAGTCTCATCTCTCATTGGTAACAAAAATCAATTTTAATTAATTTGTCTTAGTATTTTCTTTCAATAATCAAAAACCAAATCTTCATAAGAGTCCGAGAATCAAACCCTTTTCTTACCACTTGTAAAACTATAACACTCGGCGGCTCTTGACTAACATGTCGTCCACGTAAACTTCTATGGTGTCGTGGATCTTGTCTTCGAACATGTCTCCTACCAATCTTTAATATGTAGCACCAGCGTTCCTAAGTCCAAATGACATTTTGGTATAACAATACAGCCCCCTTGGTGTGAAGAAGGAAGTATGCTCCTGATCCTCGGGTGCCAACGGTATTTGGTTGTAGCCCATGTATTCATCCATCAATGTCATCGCCTCATATCCAACTATTGATTCTACTAGTTGGTCTATGCTTGGGAGAGGAAAGTTGTCCTTCGGGCAGGCCTTGTTTAAGTCACTAAAATCAATACATATTCTGACTCCTCCTTTCTTCTTTGGTACTACGACCATATTAGATATCCACTGCGGGTAATGGGATTTCCTAATTATCCTGGACTCTTGTAGCTTCTTTAGCTCGGCCTCAACCACTGCCTGTAACTCTGGCGTGATTCGCCTCATTTTCTGTCTAACTAGTTTGAACCTCGGATCAATCTTCAAGTGGTGGCAGCAGACCTCCGGGTCAATGCCCTCTAAATTGTGTACTTCCCAAGTGAACGCGTCTAAGTTTTCCTTTAACACTGTCATGAGTTGACTTGCCTGTTCATCCGAGAGCAATGTCCCGATCCTTACTATCTTTGGCTCTTCAACTGTCCCCAAATTCACTTCTCGAGTCGGCTCAACTGTCGAGAAATTAGATTTAGGTTCCCTGAATGGAGCCGTTTCCTTTAATTGTTATAAAGGGTCTTTCTCTTGGGTCTCGTACGCCATGACCGCTTGTGAAATAGGTGCCTCCAATTCTTCTGCAGCCTTAACTTCTTTAGATTTATTCTTCTCTCTCCTTTGTCAAGCTCGCCGATCTTCATTAATTTCGGCATCAACCTGCATGCATTGTCGTGCTGCTTGGGAGTCACCTACAACTTCAGCTATTCCCTTGTAGGTTGGGAACCTTAATCTTTGATGATATGCCGATGCCACCCCTTTAATCCCAGCGATCCATGGACGTCCGATAATTTCTTCATAAGGCGAGGCGACGTCGACCACACAAAAGGTGGTTAGTGTGTCAAGGTAGCCCCCACCGTCTGAAACCCTCAAAGTTACCTCGCCGTTAGGGATGGTTATTGTCCCATTAAATCCGTAGATGCGATATTTTGAGGGGACGAGGATGTCGTTCGACATATCCATTCTCTTGAACGTGTCGTAGAATAGCACCTCGACTGAACTTTCGATATCCACAAGAATCCTTCTTACTCCCCACTCCTCAATCAGTAACGTGATAACCAAGGGATCACTGTGTGCTTGTCCATTTGCTGGGACATCCTTGGCCGAGAACGAAATAGGATGCATCATCCAAGGTTTCATCGGTAAGGTCTTGGCTACGCTAAATATTTCTTTGCCATCGCGATCCCTCTTGTGAATACTTGAAGTGATTACTGGGCCGAGAGTTTAGTCTTACATAGCTGAGTGTGAAATGGTATTTACAAATTGTTGACCTATCAATGCGAACTTGATGAACCGGCACATCGGGTGTTCCTGTCAGCTGAGCTGGATGTCGGATGAACTATCTCAGGTATCCATCTCGGATGAGGTGTTGAACGATATCCTTCACTTCTCGGCAATTATTAGTGGAGTGGCCCCTATACTGATGGTAGCGACAGTACTCGGGGTGATCCTTGGTTTCTTGGAACTGGACTCCCCTTGATGTTGGGTAATTGATATCGTTCCTCTTCTCTACTTCCTTGAATACTTCCTCCAAAGGAGCGTTCAAAGGGGTATATGATCAGGCTTCATGCCTCGGCCTCTTCCCTTTGGCCACCCATTCTTTCTTCTCACTGCTTCTTGGTGGAGGGTCTGATATCTTCTCGGTACGCCTAACATGGTCGTCCATAACTTTTTTAAACTCAACACCAGCTTCAGCACTAGCTTCTTGTACTCCCCTATCTCTCGATTTGGCTTGAATTTCTTCTAGGGCGATAAAATGTTCTTGCATTCTTCGCATCTACTTTAAGGTTTTTGGATTTTCAGAGAACATAGCTACCCAGATGGGGTCCGATCTTCCCAATGCGTTTTCGAATCCAAAGATAGCTTGATCTACTGGTACTTTTCTAATTTCAGTACAAAGTTTCCTCCACCTATCGGTCAATCTTCTCAAGGGCTCCCTGAACCTCCGGGCGAGGGTGAATAGTTTGTTCATTCTTGGCCGAGGTCGGATGTTGTGCATATAGGTTTCAAGAAAGGCCTAGATTAGTGCATCATAATCTTCGATCGATCCAGGTGGAAGTGAATAAAACCAATCTCTCGTCTCGCCCTCCAATCTAGCCGGAAAGAATTTACACATGACTACCGTGTTGTTTTTCCATTGGATCAATGACATGGTATACAGTTTTAGATGCTCGACCGCATCTCCTGTTCCGTCGAATCTAGAGGGAAATGTAGGTAAGGTACACTTTGGTGGGAATGGCATTTGTTCAAGTTCTTGGGAGAAAGGTGTCTTCTCGGCCTCGCTCATAATCTCTGCCAGTTTGTTCTCTTTGCTACTTCCCGATAGCTCCTTAATCTTTGCCTCCAACTCTTTGAGTTTAGCTTCTGTCGCCCCATCCTATCGTCCGCCCCTTCCTCGCCTTTCTTCATTAGTAGACGAGTCCTCGGGTGGTCCATATCCTCATGGGGAGGGTATGGGAGGTCGTCTGGACTGACTAGGGTTGCTCGGCCTAGTCATAGATGGTGGTTGACCTGATCGGCCATGATTACTCGACGTTCCTCGGCTGGACGATCCTCTTGATCTAGTTTGTTGATTCCTCAACTGATAATTCTCAAACTCCAGGGCGAGATTCCATTACTGGATCTCTCTTAGTGCCGCTTCTTGTTTTCTTTGACTTTCTAAAATGGCCAATAACGTCGGGTATGTGCTTTTATGACTAGAATGTCCATTAGGGTGGTGTGGCCGAGACTGTAATGGTATCGATGTTGGTGGTCGGGGTAGTATCAGACCAGTTGCATGGACAGGTGTAGGGCCGATGTTGCTAGCTGCTCCTCACCCCAACTGAATCTACCTGAGACGCTCTTGCTCTCTTCCTAAGGCTTCCTGGTACTCAGCTTGTTGCCTTTCTCTTTGTCTCTGGGCTTGTACTGCAAGCGCTTCCTCATCGTCCTCTATATCTGAAGCTGTAAGTCCATCGACTTGGTCAACTCTCCTCTGGGTCAAGATAACCTGGTCTAAGGGTAGGGTGTCATCATCTCGCCCAAGATCCACTCCCTCATCAACAGTTGGCATGCCTCGTGCAGCTGCGTGAGATTCCTCGGGCGGTGGTTGTCGACTACCTTCTTGCCTCGGCCCAGTTATCCCTGCCTGCATGCTGCTGCTAGTAACTATACGATTCCTTAACGTCCTTTCCATCCCTGAAGTACTATCCATCGGGTGTGGCATGTGGTAAGCCGAGTGTAGTCCCTACATACGTCAGCAAATAAAAAGAACACCTTACTTTGACCTAATATTGGAAATAAATATTCAAAAAGGTGAAAAATATTCGACTGACACAAAAATTGTCACTACGTCAGAGCTTGCAGATATAAAGCCTACTCCGGTTATCAAATAGGTTCTGCCTATCTACCCTATTTTGACTCTATGCTGACTTTGTGGCAGATTTTACGCTATGTCACTATCATTCCGTACGACGTCGCCTTCAGTACTTGACCTCCGCATTTAAGCTAGTTTGTCCTTCATTCTATATGCTCTAAATCATTAAACTCATGCACATGATGATTGAATGGTATGGCATGTAAGTCAAAAAAATTAACCCAAGTCTCTACTGTTGTTATTTCCTCAAGATCTCTTCATGGATGTCTTCCATGGATCCTCTCAAAGAACTTTCCGATGACTAGACAGCATCGCCGGACAAGATTTTTCTCCCTCTTTTTTTTTCTGATCAGACGACGTGGGTTGTTGTCGATCAATGAAGCAATGGTACAAACACAAAAACGCTTACTAAGAACTTGGAAACTGTTTGTGGGAGAAAACTACTTCTGCAGGTTTAGGTAATTTTGGGTGTGTGTGGATGAGAAATGAATTTAAACCTTCAACAAATGTGCTGCACGATGAGCACTTTTGATTCGAGAGATAATCTGTATAATTCTGGCCTAAACCGAAGACACGGCCGTTCCAGATTTGTTTCGGTCACAGGTGAAGGATGTGAGGTTGATCTTAGGGAGGGAAGCGAAGAAGGTGTTGAGAGTATGAAGGTGAAGGCTATTTGATGACTTGTTAACATAAGGTTGAGCAGGATAGCAAATGTTGCAGGAAGGCTCTGGGTGTTGAATACGATGGTATTAACACTTGGTTTTTCTGTATTGTTGGAAATAGGGAGGAGAACCTATTTATACAAGTCGATAAGCCTTCATCACGTCTCTCGTGGGAAAGTGGAGTTGTGTGTTAGTGTCACACGGTTGCTTGCCCACTTCTCTTATCATCGCTAACCACCCATGTTTCCCTGACACGATCTTGTGATGGCGTGTTGCACGCTGCACGCTGTAAACCGCCAGACCAATACCCCAGTTTGTGACATGATTGATGTCTCAAGTGTTTTGGAAAACATGTAGCATGTTTTTTTAGCTTGGAAAGTCAGGCTCGGGAAGCTTGCTAGCTTGGTGACCTTCGACGGTCGAGATTTTGCATCTTGAGAGGAGGGGAAACCGTTGATCGTTGCACCGGAAACTCTAATTAGCGCTCCTTACTATAATCGTTGTAGAATTCTAGTACTGACTCGGATTTTGATGATCCGCCCCTCCATTCCATACGGAAGAGAATTTCCTATCTCCTAACGAGGGAATATTTAGGTTTTAAACTCGTTCGGAGGAGAAAACAGACCGAAAGCAAAACCCAAGAAGGAAATTGATACTTGTGAAGTATCGTGTGTATACTATGCAGGTACTGCATTGAGTATATCCAACATGGTTTGGAAGTTGCGCATGCAAACCCTTCCTTTACCGACCACATGGCGTGGTAGAGTGGTGAATAGTGATCACGGTGATACCTTGTTTGCCACCTAACTCCCTCCCTAGGCTATTCATCCAAGCATGCGAACTTGGGCGGACGAGATTGATGGAGAGATAACCGTTGGATTAGGTGTGGAAGGCTTGCGAGCTTTCTTTTTCACCCTAACGGTTTTATGCCTTGGGAGGCATGCATGGGAGGACCGATTGGTCCTGCAGGCAGGCAGGACGCCAATCTACATGCCCATGTAGAGTTGAATCTCATCAAAGCGATATGGGTCGCCTGTTCTAGCCTGCGATGACGGATGGTTGAGATTAGAAGGGACCCTTCATGCCTCTTTCGGGCGCAATTTCCGAGACGTGTAGCCACCATGAATTCCGGCCGATTGGTGTACCATAAAGATGGGCCCACGGCGGACGTGTAGGCACCATCGTCCGACAATCCCGATCATCTTAAGCCTCCCGTTCGTTAGGTGAAAGTAGGGAGGTCGCGCCTGCACCGAACCCTAATTTCTTCTATTTGTGGGCCCGTAATTTGAAGCTTATCGTTTTTCAGCTTCCACGGCTTCCATGAGGAGACCGATTTCTCCAGGAGGAAGGTGGATCGGCGGTGAGCATGTGCATGTGCGTTACTCGGTCCCGCGCATGATCTAGGCAGTCCAACCATGCCTGCGAAGTTAGACGGATGAGATCTATTTTAAGTTTGTTTTCAGCAGGTGAGACTAACATGGGTAGTCTTGCATGCATTCAACGGGGCTAATATAACCCGCCGTCAGGTAGCCTACGGGTGTTTGCATGTCGAACACAAGGCTTTGAGCATGGCATTAATTGTAATGCTGCAAACCTACAGAGAATCGGGATGGTTGCTACATGCTCCGCTCTGGGTAGGTTATAATTTTCAGGATGGTTGCACATGCTCCAATGAATTATCATGGTGAGAGATATTCATCACCTGAAGGCTTTATCCTTTGCAGGACGTCAGCTTACAAAAATTGGCTTTTTACAATTTTAGCCTTTAAATAGAAATCCACCATCAACATTAAGTCCCCTGCCTAGCATGCAATGGTTACACTATTGTAGGTAGGCATGAGATGGTGACAAATATACGTAAAAGAGATAAAGGTAACTAACCTTGGAAGGCAGCCGCTAGTGATTGTCCATGTGAACGCACCGTCGCAAGGCATGAAACCTTGGGTGGGCCGGTTTCCCTTCTTGGTTTTTGGAAGCAAAAAGGAATCCTTCTCTAATTAGAATTCTTCAAATTTTTGCCTATAAAAGGGAGAACCCTTTTTCGTTTTCCCTTCACGATTTCTCTTTTTTTTTGTGAACGTCCAGCTCTTTGCTCGTGCTGCCGCCATCGTCGTTGCTGCCGGATTTGTTGCCGCCGGCGCCGTTAATCAGGTACGTGCAAAAAAAATTTATTTTTTTATTTTTTTTGCAAACCCTAATTATTTAGGTAGAGTTTCTTTTGCACTTTGAGAGGATTGTAGGTGCAACATACCATAATTGATTCCTTTACCGCCTGCCAGGATTGCGTAGTAAAAGAAAGCATAAACATGTTGTTCGTTCCCTTTATCCTTGCATGTCAAAACCCAGGTTGTAGCTTGATAGAAACGCTGCCTTGAACTTGTAGACATGATAACCAACTGTAGAAAATACGTTGACATGTTGGCTTAGTTTTAGGGATGCGCATGCAAACTTTAGTGCCCGCCTGCGTGATTTTTGAGGTACTCTTGCGCTTGCGTTTATCGAAATTGCTGTAGAATCCTCATACGAACTCGGATTTTGACGGTCCGCATATGTATCCTCAAGCCCAGAAAATTTCCAAGCTTTAACAAAGAAGCTTTTTGAATTTTGAGCGTGTTTAGGGGATAAAAATCTCGAAATAGTAAACTTCCAGGAGGTTTTCAGAATTTTTTCAGGTTGCGTGTCTTCTGATGTTTTGGCCACCCCTCATTGCTCTTTCATACGATTGTCGTGAAATTTGATATGTTGTAGGTAACTTCCATATGAAGAGAATGGCACATAACATAACACTAGATTCCATACCCATTGCTCCCTGTTCGTAATCGAACACAGGGTAATGTAAATTTTCCTCAACTGAGTTTGTTTGGAAGACGCTTGAACCATACCAATCCCATGTAATCTCCGTATTAGGTGCCTAACAGAGAAGTTTGGAATCACGAGAATCTTTTATTGCCGTATGACTTCTTGGAAACATGCTGACACTTCCAATCTTATTGCAGTTCCTCAAATGATGAACGCGGAGGATAATGTTGTGAAGGGAGGTGCTGACCCTATCAGAGATATGCCAAACATAGATGATGAAATGCTTACTAAGTCTTTTCCAAACGTCAGGAAGCACCCCAGCCATAATATAATCCTTATTAACGGTTCAGAAAGTGAAGAGGGTCTACCATCGTCTTTAGCAGGCGTGATGAGGTTTTGTCTCCAGAAGAAAGAATATCCACCTTCCCCTATTGACTTCAGAATTTGCCAGACTCCACTTAACTCATATGAAGGATGGATGTGGCGCATGTTGGGTAATGAAGGGATTAGAGACAACTTAACCAGGGCGGGAATTATTGATGCTATCAAGGCGTCTGCAATTCTTCACGTCAAGAAGGATATCCCAGGTTTGATCGTTTTTGCTGCTCGATGGCGTCCTTCTACGAACACAGCTTTATGCACGTGGGGTGAAATGACTATCACTCTTGAGAGCGTGTCTGCATTAATGAGCCTTCTTGTCACTGGCAATCTTAATTGCAAACTGTCTGAAGACGAAGACGTCACCTATCAGGCTATAATTCAGAAGGTGAACGAATACGATCAGTTGGAGAAGAAGCCGAAATGTTTCTACACTTGGTGGGTAGGTGAATGGTCTTCCATGCAAGGTAATGATCTTAGCGCAGCTTCATTCTTGTCCTTGTGGTTGTCCAGAGATATTCTTGATGATCATCCTGTTCGCCATTAAGCTAGGGAAAGGTATAACTCTCCCCTTGGCTTTGTTATTCCTTGGCTCGTTGTATGGTCATCTGAATTCTTTAGTGGAGGAGATGTATATTTCCAACGGGTACATGAAGGTGGATACATATGTGCACGTCGCCTTTCTTCAAGCGCTTTTGTGGGAACACTTTAAGGATTACGCTCCCATTCCTACAACCTCAGTCTCCAGCTTGTATGGTGGTTCAAGAGTACTCTGTTGGCAAAATAGACGTCCAAAAGTTGGGGTGAGGCTTGTAGATTTTCTCGATAGTATGAGTGCCATAGACTTTCGTCCTTGGGGGCCGGTTTATCCTTCCGTCATCGTCCTTGTCATTGAGCTGCCGCCTGAGGGGAGAGATATGAGCCCTGAAGAATTTGTTTTCCTGCGGAGCTGTATACCAGGATATGTTCCTTATTTTTGTGATGACAGGCTAAGCATCATATAATATTGATAGAGCCGCTCGCCAAATGGGTTTTGATCAAGGTGTCCCATTTCGTCGTCCCGCAACGCCTTTAGAAGAACTTAAGTCATCATGCCTTGACGTTGATGTTTTCTCGCCGGAGCTGAAACTTCCTTTTCCTTCCACGGGGAGAAAGCCGGTAGCTACTCCTGGTTACAAATATTTTTGGAGGGGGCAACTGCTGCTCCTGAAATAGCAACTGACCTTCATGGTAAACCTATTGATGACGTCTTGGCAGATTATAGGCGATTGAAACCCCTTCTAGGAAAATAAGGCAGGGTTAACGCCACCGACTGCAATCTCAAGTCCAAGAAAAATAAGCGAGCATGTAGTCCAGTAATTCTCAACTCTTCCAATATGCAGGTATTATGAATTCTTTATCCTTAATTTTCAGTTTCGACTTCCACGAGCAGCTTTTATTAATACTTGTTGGTGATCAGAGGATTCCTGAAGAAAATTCCTTTGTTGTACTGGCTCGAGTTTACAATGAGGAGCGTGGAGGCAACGGAAAGTCTGGAAATCTTCATGCTGAGAAGCCTGATAATAATGACCTTCATGTAGAGCAGTCTGGAAACACTGATCCTCATGCGGAGAAATCTGGTAACACTGATCCCATCATAGACAATGATGAAGATGGTGCAAGCTCGATTGAAGAGAATGCCTTCCAGAGCAGTAATTTTAGTGAGCTTGTAGATGAGGCCGTGTCAGCAATCCGGACCAGCACTTCGAGGAGTCTGGAAGGGACATCAACTGCGATGGTTCCTTCTAAAGAGATGTTGTCGCCAACAGTCGTTCCTGGTGCTATGTTCGACCTTCCCTTTGATAATCCACGTCCTAATCATGTGTTGGTTAGAGGGTTCAGAGTGTCGGCTCAGTTTGAGGAGTTGTATACCAAAATATGGAAGAAATATGGTCATATTGCCACCACCATGGAGCTGATGAGTCGTCTTGCTTTGGTCAATCGCGTTCAGAAGGCCTTACCCGCTATTCAGGAGATGAGCGTTGCAATTGGTCGTGATATTTCTGAAGACGTGGTGGAAGACTGGAAGTGCCACTTGGATGTGTTTGCGCAGTATGACTTCAATGCTCCTTGGTTCTTCAAAGGGTTTTATGCAATTTAGAAGATCCAGAAGAAGCAAGGTATGGTGCCTTCCACTGAATGCGTCGTTCGTCAGAAATAAAAGGTTGGCCAAGGAGTTGAAATTGCAGCAAGACGTTCTCCGGAAGATGGAAGCCGCTCTTTCTCAGAAGAATGAGGTGTTGCTGAAGGACTTTCCCTGAAGTATTCATGCCGTCTACTTGTGTTTTCTCTTTAAATGCTTTTCGAGTGATTGTGAGGATTTCCTTTCACACAGTTTGGTTTTGGGTTTTGAATTGATAGGTGATTGTACCTTGGACTGGTTTATTTATGACATGCTTTTATGAATGTTTGACTCTTGGAAAAGATTATTCTAAAATAGAATCTGAATCTTATATTATGAGTGATCATTCATGTCATGTGAAATTGAAAACGCAATGTGAAAGGGAAAGGTGAGGGGGCGAGCATGCATGGTGCTTGCTCATTGAGTATCATGTTCATATATGTAGGACGCCAAGTCCCCAGTAGGATATATAACTATCTTATAGTAACGTTTGCTGGAACTTACTTGTCTTCTGAAATCCGTGTATGAGAATGAGCACTCCCGAATACTTTCTCCCCAAAGAGCGCATGCTAATTTTTTGAGGGGAAATGTTGTTTCTCTGAATTTATCTTATCGTGGACAATGGGTTTCAATGCGTGGAACTTAATAGTGGGGTGACGGAGAAATCGATGGTAATGACAATACCTCGGGTTGGTTGTCTCTTGATCGGTGGGCGGACGCCACACAGGCGGCAGTTGTACTTCTCCATCACGTACCCATGTCTCTAACAACTCCACAATCTTCCTTATGGGAAATGGGAATCGTGGACCTCTTGAGTCTAAACTTTCCTGCGTCGGCGCGTGTCGTGAATCTTCCCTCGGGTCTCGGCGTGAAGCACGCTTTAGAGACGGAATTGAGGCGTTGTCACGTGTCACCGCATCCGCGGTCCTCTTGGTCGGGTGATTCTGCTGAAACATGGAGGAAGTTGCGCTGGCGATAATATTGTTGTTGTGGTGGTGATTTGAAGGCTGCAAGCTCCTACGTTCATATGCTCTCTGATTAATTTCGCCTTCCTCCAGTGTTTCTTCCCCTGGATGAAGAGTCAGCACGGGTTGGGCATTGTTCTGAGCTTTGGAAAGAGCCTTGAGGTATAAATCTTCTAACAAGGCTTCGTATGCAGTTGATTCTCTGTTTTTATCCGGCAAGCGTCGTAATTCTTCATGCTGGTCGATCCATCTCGAGCTCCCATTGCCAGGTGAAAGGTATTGTTGATCTCTGGGCTCTCTGGGGCCATGTGTTCCGCCAGTTCTTCTGAAAACCTGACCTTCAGAATTTCTTGCGTCATTAGTGATATTTCCTGGGTAGATGCTTGCAGAGCCCTCCTGTAACTGATCCGATATGTCGTTCAAGAGATGGAAGGTTTCACTCTGCCTTCTAGCAATACCTGCTTGATTTTCCAGGACATCTTCCAGCATCCTGGTTGTATGCGTGTCGTAACCACAACAAATTAATTAATACTTTACTACCTAATTAAAGAGTAATATAGGGTAGTCAAGGTCGACCCCACGAGGTGCAAGAGATTATAGTTGTCTTATAATGTCACAAAAAGGGGGATATTGGTTCAAGATTTGAAAAGCAAAAGAAATAAACAAAGTAATTAAAAGTGTAAGTTGAAATCAATGAGAGAGAATAGATCAAGGAATCCTTCTTCGCTGCAAAACAATGATTAAAGTTATGTTCTTTTCCACTACTTATTAGTCACAAATTATCACCAACCGTAGGATAGCAGGTTCGCTTAGCTAACCCCAAAATTCCTTATTTCACCGAGTAACAGGTTCGCTTAGTTATCAGATTCTATTCAAAAGAACCACCTTGAGGTTCGCTTACAAGATGTAATTCCCCGAATGCATTAATATTTGTGAACTTAGGTTTAGTACTAGTAGTTAGACTCGGTTCTCTTGGTCCACTTTCTAGCGTTGTTTTCACACACAATTTCTCCACGGAATCCCTCCGCAAGGTCTCGTGTTTTCTGCTTGTGTAAAGAGTCAAGAAACTATTACGTATTCCCTAACTTTCACTAGCTTTAGATTAAATTAACAAATCAATTTAGCGTGCACTCCAAACAACCTATCAATCAATCATAAACATTAATATTAGTAAAAACAATCGATAATCATATGAAAAACTTCAAAGTAGAATTGAAACAAAACTCAAACCATATGTTAAGAACTAGGAATTCATCCTCAATCAAATTAGTTACTCATATTAAGAAGTTCACACAAAGAGAAAAGTATTGTGTGTGTAAAAGTGTGCAAAAGATATGCAAAAGATGTGTGTAAGTGTATGGAAGTGTGTATAGAAAAGTAGAGAACTTCTCTATTTATAGGCTTCAATGTTCTCCATATCTTCCAAGGAATAGAATCTCTTTCCTTTTGTAGCTCAATTTCCAAATCCAAACCTTTCTCAAATCTTCCATCTCCTCTTTCCAAATCCAAACCAAGTTCTTCATCCAATTCCAAGTCCAAGTCTTCACATCCCATGAGAGAAATCCACACAAAATTCTGCAACTTTTGCTCTCCGGAAAACTAGTTTTTTGACCGGAAATAGGACGGAATCCGTCGCCGCCGGCCACCTGAGATTCTCCTCCGGTAAGGTATATTCCGTCAGTCCATCGTTAGGATTAACGGTCAAAGAGGTCAACCGTCAGTCTTCCATTAGTCAAAAGTCAAGGGAGAGTCAAAGTCAGATTCTGAGTTAGCTTTCTGATTCTGGGCTGATTGGTCTTACTGGAATGGGTTGAATCGACTCATCGGCCGGTGCTGAGTTAACTCGTCAGAATGAAATTTTGGCAGAGTTTATTTTGTTTTTCCGACATCTCCTGGCCAAATCTCGGCATCTTCTTTCCCTGTAATCATTCCTAACATACATCTAGTAATTCGAGCACATTTTCCTGCTAGTGTTACATTCACCATTGCAGACCGCAAACCCTCCTTCGATTCAATTAGCAGCAGTTCTTCTGTATCTCAGAACAATACCCAGCTTCGATTCAAACAATAACAAAAACCCGTCACCATCATCAATTTCTCTTTCTGGTCTTCAGATTCAAAACCTAAAATCACTTTCGATTCACACCCATCTTCCATATTTTTCAGCAACCACCAGAAATTCAATCTCGGCTTCTAATTTTGCTTCATCTCATTCTCAATTATTTCCAGATTCCCTTTCTGTTCATCATCGTCTCTATCAAATTTGCTTTCTTCAACAACAACTGAATCTCGCCTCAACAACAACAATTTAGATCTGAACTTCGAGATGGCCATCATCTTTATCAATCTTGATCTGATAACCAACCCACTGCGTCTACTGCTTCTCGGATTTCTCTCTGTATCTCTTTCACAATAATTTGAGAATGATGAGAATGATTTCTCAAATTAGGGTGTAAAGTTAGGTTCGGGTTATAACACCCCATTAGGTAGATCCACCCAAGCTGGTGCCCCATAACAAATGTCACTTCTGATAAGGGCTAGCCAGATGGCAGCCCCTTAACCTGTGGTAGTTGCCTTTTATAATTCTTACCAAAAAGAGTTTCCCCTTAACTGGACACCAGATAGTGCTCGCCCCTGAAATGACCTTTTTGCCCTTTTAGCTCAAATGGAACTATTTCTTCTCCTTTTCGTCTGTGCGACTCCAGAGTACCTAATAACTCAAAAACACACGTAAAATACATAATTTACACGAAAAATAGCAAAGAAAGTATAAACTACTAGATAGTAAATTAGGTGTATTCTACACCTATCAAATTCCCCCACACTTAGACTTTGCTAGTCCTCGAGCAAATCAAACAAAACAAAATTAAAAAAAATACATACAACTCCGTGATGTCGAGGCTACGGTTAATTTTAGCATAAATAACAAGCCTTTAAACCCCTAGGTGTCCCTAGTGGACGAGTTATAGTCTCGTGAAGGTTTACAAGAGGTCTACCTACAGAACCTTTCTACTCCAAATTCCAGCTACCTGCGAAAAGTCTATGAATGAATCCAAAGTGATTACAGGAGGATGAGGTACCTTGTGCAAATTCAGTCCATATTCAAGTTAATAAAGTTTATCTTAGAAAGTCGAACAAACCACAATACTCGGAATCTGACTAACCACTATCACAATGAAAAGATTAAGAAGATGGAAATAGAGGTAGATGTGGCGGATGTTTACAAGTGATCGATGTTTCCCATATCTGTCTGAAGGTCACTGCTAAGACGAACCTATTCATCCTATTGGATTGAGTTGTTGGTGCTGAATGCTACATCAAATCAATTGGCATATACAAGGGAACCAAGAGTGACTTTATTCAACACAATAATAATTAAAATTTTTTTATATATAAAAGATTGGATCAAACTGGATCCAATTTCTCTTTTTTTTTAGACAACATGATTGGATCAAACTGGATCCAAGCGCATGCTTCCTTGTCAACAAGTATATGATAGTTGCCTTGGATCCTGCATTCCACGCTTGTTTAGGCGACGGAGACAGGGACAACGTTTCACACATACTGCTATTCCCAAGTGTCTTTTCTTCCGTTTGGTCAAATTGGTCGGTCTTTTTTTTTTCTTTCTTTTTTTTCTTTTTTTTCACTTTTTTTTTTAACAACTCAATCACTCTATTTCATCCTAGCAGCAATAACAAGTCGATGTTTAGTGACCCACAAAAACACTTAGAAAACAATAGATAAATATGGAAAAATAAAAATAGAATGTGATATGGTGATATTCCGAGATATGGTAACAACTATCATATTATTTGTAATTAAGTTCGTTCCTTTAGTTAATTGATTCCTCAACTCTGCATTCAAAATGGTTCCATCCACTAATGGTGTCATCCTAAAGGCACAAGTATCTAGATTTCGGAGTTCAAAAAGCAAATTTTTTTTTTATACAAACATATAAATGCTCCCCCACACTTAAACTTCACATTGTCCTCAATGTGTAAAACCGAAAGTTCTGAATTCTGACGTAACGGAAGATAAAACGCAAAAACTGTGCAAATTAGTAAGGAATTTGGAAAAACTCCATTTCACAAAAGTTGTTCACACACGTGTTTTCTACATAGTATCAAAATTTCACAGTGTTTTGATAAACGGTCTGACGGTTATGGTCTCTGAACTGAACTACGCGCAGTCTGAAATTTTCTGACGAAAAGGTATTCATCATGCTCTTCTAAGATAGGTTATGGACTTAATGAAATTAAGCATGGGAAAGCAAATATGATATGAAAACAATAAAAATAAATAAACGAAACAAAAATAAAAAGCAAAAGGATAAGAGATACAAAACCGGTGGGTTGCCTCCCACTTAGCGCTTGTTTTAAAGTCGACGACCCGATATGGCTCTTGTAAGATTCATTCCCCATATACTAACAATCGGAAAATTTGGGGATCCTCCCATAGTACCTGTTTTGAAAACAATAGCTTCATACAAATATTAGCACAAGAAAATAATAGTAAAGTTATCGCCCGATAGAAATTTCCCCCACACTTATTCTTGTCTACACTCGGAAGTGTATAAAGAACATAGAATTTGGGAATTTCCATGGTTTCCTCTTGGCAAACCTGCATAGTGTTAGTATCAAGTGTTTCCAATGGTGGATATCGAGAAAAAAAATCATCCAAAAATACTTTCGAAGCACATACATTCAAACCAATAAGAGGTAAAGGAGAAGAATCAATATGCAAAGGATTAGACAAACCTTGCACAATTTCTTGTATTACGGAATCCTTTTCATCCTTAAAAAATTCAAGTGAATTACTTACCTCTTGTATATCATGGTCCTCTATCAAACCTTGCAACCATTCTTCATCATTTTCTACCTTAACCAAAGTCTCGGCATCATCATAATCAATAACAAGTTCAATTGGGTCTTCCACAATATCATTCAATTTGGTTTCATTAACGAGCATCATCTCTTCAACATTCTCAAAAACTAAGTTAGATACGATAAAGAATCCAACAAAGCAAGAATAAACCAACAAGTAAAAAGAAAACAACTAAAATCATCCGATGTTCCCCGGCAATGGCGCCAAAATTTGTATGCGTGTCGTAACCACAACAAATTAATTAATACTTTACTACCTAATTAAAGAGTAATATAGGGTAGTCAAGGTCGATCCCACGAGGAGCAAGAGATTATAGTTGTCTTATAATGTCACAAAAGGGGGGTATTGGTTCAAGATTTGAAAAGCAAAAGAAATAAACAAAGTAATTAAAAGTGTAAGTTGAAATCAATGAGAGAGAATAGATCAAGGAATCCTTCTTAGCTGCAAAACAATGATTAAAGTTATGTTCTTTTCCACTTCTTATTAGTCACAAATTATCACCAACCGTAGGATAGCAGGTTCGCTTAGCTAACCCCAAAATTCCTTATTTCACTGAGTAACAAGTTCGCTTAGTTATCAGATTCTATTCAAAAGAATCACCTTGAGGTTCACTTACAAGATGTAATTCCCAGAATGCATTAAGATTTGTGAACTTAGGTTTAGTACTAGTAGTTAGACTCGGTTCGCTTGGTCCACTTTCTAGCGTTATTTTCACACACAATTGCTCCACGGAATCCCTCCGCAAGGTCTCGTGTTTTCTACTTGTGTAAAGAGTCCAGAAACTATTACGTATCCCCTAACTTTCACTAGCTTTAGATTAAATTAACAAATCAATTTAGCGTGCACTCCAAACAACCTATCAATCAATTATAAACATTAATATTAGTAAAAACAATCGATAATCATATGAAAAACTTCAAAGTAGAATTGAAACAAAACTCAAACCATATGTTAAGAACTAGGAATTCATCCTCAATCAAATTAGTTACTCATATTAAGAAGTTCACACAAAGAGAAAATTATTGTGTGTGTAAAAGTGTGCAAAAGATATGCAAAAGATGTGTGTAAGTGTGTATAGAAAAGTAGAGAACTTCTCTATTTATAGGCTTCAATGTTCTCCATATCTTCCAAGGAATAGAATTCCTTTCCTTTTGTATCTCAATTTCCAAATCCAAACCTTTCTCAAATCTTCCATCTCCTCTTTCCAAATCCAAACCAAGTTCTTCATCCAATTCCAAGTCCAAGACTTCACATCCCATGAGAGAAATCCACACAAAATTCTGCAACTTTTGCTCGCCGGAAAACTGGGGTTTTGACCGGAAATAGGTCGGAATCCGTCGCCGCCGGCCACCTGAGATTCTCCTCCGGTAAGGTATATTCAGTCAGTCCATCATTAGGATTAACGGTCAAAGAGGTCAACCGTCAGTCTTCCGTTAGTCAAAAGTCAAGGGAGAGTCAAAGTCAGCTTCTGAGTTAGCTTTCTGATTCTGGGCTGATTGGTCTTACTGGAGTGGGTTGAATCGACTCATTGGCCAGTGCTGAGTTAACTCGTCAGAATGAAATTTCGGCAGAGTTTATTTTGTTTTTCCGACATCTCCTGGCCAAATCCCGGCCTCTTCTTTCCCTGTAATCATTCCTAACATACATCTAGTAATTCGAGCACATTTTCCTGCTAGTGTTACATTCACCATTGCAGACCGCAAACCCTCCTTCGATTCATTTAGCAGCAGTTCTTCTGTATCTCAGAACAATACCCAGCTTCGATTCAAACAATAACAAAAACCCGTCGCCATCATCAATTGCTCTTTCTGGTCTTCAGATTCAAAACCTAAAAACACTTTCGATTCATACCCATCTTCCATATTTTTCAGCAACCACCAGAAATTCAATCTCGGTTTCTAATTTTGCTTCATCTCATTCTCAATTATTTCCAGATTCCCTTTTTGTTCATCATCGTCTCTATCAAATTTGCTTTCTTCAACAACAACTGAATCTCGCCTCAACAGCAACAATTTCGATCTGAACTTCGAGATGGCCATCATCTTTATCAATCTTGATCTGATAACCAACCCACTGCGGCTACTGCTTCTCGAATTTCTCTCTGTATCTCTTTCACAATAATTTGAGAATGATGAGAATGATTTCTCAAATTAGGGTGTAAAGTTAGGTTCGGGTTATAACACCCCATTAGGTAGATCCACCCAAGCTGGTGCCCCATAAGGGCTAGCCAGATGGCAGCCCCTTAACCTGTGGTAGTTTCCTTTTATAATTCTTCCCAAAAAGAGTTGCCCCTTAACCTTGACTGGACACCAGATAGTGCTCGCCCCAAAATGACCTTTTTTTCCCTTTTAGCTCAAATTGAACTATTTCTTCTCCTTTTCGTCTGTGCGACTCCAGAGTACCTAATAACTCAAAAACACACGTAAAATACATAATTTACACGAAAAATAGCAAAGAAAGTATAAACTACTAGATAGTAAATTAGGTGTATTCTACACCTATCACTGGTCACATTTTCGATGACACTTGGATTATCCATGTCTTCTGAAGGATTTAACGAACGGGAGTACATCTTAGGATGAATTTCTGGGATTTGGTGAAGAGTGAACTGAAAATCGAATCAAATCTAAGATCTACCCCTCCAAAGTCGAATAAAAACTGTTAGACTTTAAAGATTCAAGTTTTGCAACCGAGAGATTAACCTCCCACTGTGGTCGCCAATTGTTTGTGGGAGAAAACTACTTCTGCAGGTTTAGGTAATTTTGGGTGTGTGTGGATGAGAAGTGAATTTAAACCTTCAACAAATGTGCTGCACGATGAGCACTTTTGATTTGAGAGATAATCTGTACAATTCTGGTCTAAATCGAAGACACGGCCGTTCCATATTTGTTTCGGTCACAGGTAAAGGATGTGAGGTTGATCTTAGGGAGGGAAGCGAAGAAGGTGTTGAGAGTATGAAGGTGAAGTCTATTTGATGACTTGTTAAAAGAAGGTTGAGAAGGCTAGCAAATGTTGCAGGAAGGCTCTGGGTGTTGAATACGATGGTATTAACACTTGGTTTTTCTTTGTTGTTGGAAATAGGGAGGAGAACCTATTTATACAAGTCGATAAGCCTTCATCACGTCTCTCGTGGGAAATTGGAGGAAGTGGAGTGATGGAGGAAGTGGAGTTGTGTGTTAGTGTCACACGGTTTCTTACCCACTTCTCCTATCATCGCTAACCGCCCATGTTTCCCTGACACAATCTTGTGATGGCGTGTTGCACGCTGCACGCTGTAAACCGCCAGACCAATACCCCAGTCTGTATCCCCCAGTTTTTGACATGATTGATGTCTCGAGTGTTTTGGAAAACATGTAGCATGTTTTCGTAGCTTGGCAAGTCAGGCTCGGGAAGCTTTCTAGCTTGGTGACCTTCGACGGTCGAGATTTTATCTTGAGAGGAGGGGCAACCGTTGATCGTTGCACCAGAAACTCTAATTAGCGCTCCTTACTAGAATCGTTGTAGAATTCTAGTACGGACTCGTATTTTGATGATCCGCCCCTCCATTCCATAAGGAAAAGAATTTCCTATCTCCCATCGCGAGAATATTTAGGTTTTAAGCTCGTTCGGAGGAGAAAACAGACCGAAAGCAAAACTTAGGAAGGAAATTGATACTTGTGAAGTATCGTGTGTATACTATGCAGGTACTGCATTGAGTATATCCAACATGGTTTGGAAGTTGCGCATGCAAACCCTTCCTTTACCGACCACATGGTGTGGTAGAGTGGTGAATGGTGATCACGGTGATACCTTGTTTTCCACCTAACTCCCTCCCTAGGCTATTCATCCAAGCATGCGAACTTGGACGGACGAGATTGATGGAGAGATAACCGTTGGATTAGGTGTGGAAGGCTTGCGAGCTTCCTTTTTCACCCTAACGGTTTTATGCCTTGGGAGGCGTGCAAGGGAGGACCAATTGGTCTTGCAGGCAGGCAGGATGCCAATCTACACGCCCATGTAGAGTTGAATCTCATCGGAGCGATCTGGGTCGCTCGTTCTAGCCTGAGATGACGGATGGTCGAGATTAGAAGGGACCTTTCACGCCTCTTTCGGGCGCGATTTCCGAGACGTGTAGCCACCATGAATTCCGGCCGATTGGTGTACCATAAAGATGGGCCCACGGCGGACGTGTAGGCACCATCGGCCGATAATCCCAATCATCTTAAGCCTCCCGTTCGTTAGGTGAAAGTAGGGAGGTCGCGCCTGCACCAAACCCTAATTTCTTCTAGTTGTGGGCCCGCAATTTGAAGCTTATCGTTTTGCAGCTTCCACGGCTTCCATGAGGAGACCGATTGCTCCAGGAGGAAGGTGGATCGGCGGTGAGCATGTGCATGTGCGCTACTCGGTCCCGCGCGTGATCTAGGTCGTCCAACCATGCCTGCGAAGTTGGACGGATGAGATCTATTTTGAGTTTGTTTTCAGCGGGTGAGACTAACATGGGTAGTCTTGCATGCGTTTAACGGGGATAATATAACCCGCCGTCAGGTAGCCTACGGGTGTTTGCATGTCGAACACAAGGCTTTGAGAAGGGCATTAATTGTAATGCTGCAAACCTATAGAAAATCGGGATGGTTGCTACATGCTCCGCTCTGGGTAGGTTATAATTCTCAGGATGGTTGCACATGCTCCAATTAATTATCATGGTGAGAGATATTCATCACCTGAAGGCTTTATCCTTTGCAGGACGTCAGCTTACAAAAATTGGCTTTTTATAATTTTATCCTTTAAATAGAAATCCACCATCAACAGAAACAAACTCTCCTTACTAAAGAAACATCTAGAACATGACTTCCACGACGGGAAGCTTAAAATCGGAAGCTTATCATGCAAAAGACACCTTAAACTTAACCTTTTGTAATTCTAAGCACACAAACTTTGTACTGCAACAAGAAAACAACTTATTTACCACTAAAATTCACTCAACCATCGAAAACAAATAGTCATCCTATCAGCATATCCTCAACCTAGCTCCTAACATGTGTTGTTAATCACCGGTGAGCTTATAGAGATTTTCTGCTGATCAAACTGTTTGTGGGCGAAGAAACGAGAACTCTACTACACCTTGTAAAGACGCTGCTACTTCTTTAACTTTTCATGTACACTAAATGACTCAAAATAACAAGAAATAGGCGGTTTCGACCAATAGAGTTCATCCTAGCTTCCACTACAACACTTAAACGTGTATTCAGGAGATTTTGATTATCTCTAAAGGCCTTTTAGGCAAGGTATCCGAAGATCTTAGTCGGATCCCCTTAGTCGGTACCAGAATGTATATGCATTTTACTACAAACTACATCCAAAGGATAGAAATCTTCTACTCATGCAAGTGAAAGTAAGAACTTAACAATAGAAACAAGGATATACGTGGTTCGGTATGATTACCTACGTCCATGGGGGTGAAAGGATGAATCTTACTACTTCAAGGTGTTATAATGGTGTCACTTTCCAAGTTAAACTCTCTTCCTTACAAGATGAACTAGTTCCCAATTCTCTTTCTCTCTAGTGCGATTTCAAGTCTCTTTCTCTCCAAATTACCACCACCCTCTCTTGGATACAAGTTCTTCTATTTATAGGGGAGACTACATACAACCAAACTATGGTGTTGGTCACAATATATCTATCTTGAAGTCCTGTATCGGGCCCGCTCGTATCGTCTCTCCTTCTGTAAATATGGCCGATGTAATTTGGTTCCTTAGCAGTCTCTTATCCGAGCCGATCCTTTTATGTGTTCTCTTGGTACGATGTCACCCTTCCAATCCTGTCTCCCTTTCAGTTGGCCGATATGGCACGTATCTTCTTATCCCTTTGACTAACGTTTCTTGTTTGACCAAATACGTCTCGTCTGTCAGCTTTGTCAGAGGTCTGGAGTCAAGTCTTGTCCGACAACTATAGAGTGGTCATGTCCGACCCACGTGGTTCCTTAATCCTCACACCTTCCAGCCTCTATCCCATGCTTCTCGCTTCTTCATCCTTGGGTACATCATAGCTTAAGATGTTGCCACCTAGCCCTGTGGATAATCTACACCTACAATACGTTTAATAAAATAAGGGTTTTTCTACAAAACTCACGTTAACATATACATATGTATAAAGTTTTGACATGATGAAGGCATGAGAAACTCATGAAATCAGCAAGTTATGAAAAAATAAATAAAAAAAATTGATTGACGCACCTGACGACGTCGTCCGGAAATTGGTCGGACGGTGATCGGACGCTGGTGGCTCCGGCAATTTCCGACGAAGAAAAATTTTGCTCCTGCTGAGCTCGGATGTGAAGAAGATGGAGGCGGTGGTGTACATGTGGGAGAAATTAAAAAAAAAAAAGGATTAATTCCTTTTATACCTAATTTTATTTCCAAAACCTAATTCCTTAAGGATTTCCTTTTTGGGCCCGACCCGTGCATCCTAAACCAACTAGGGTTCCACCATCAAATCAGCGGTTCTACACCAATTTATGTTTAATGGATGACGCTCTATTATGCCACTGGGGTTTCCGCTCAAACCATGGTTTGCTCATTCAGTTGAAATCCGGTAATATCTTATCTTATAACTAAGTTCAATTACTTATTTTTATGTATACCTGGAAAATCACCATTCAATGCTGACTGAGGAACATGATTGTTCCTCACTAAGAAGGGGACTTAATGTAGATGGTGGATTTTTTACAAACGGTAGAATTGTAAAACTATACTCCAGATTCGGCAACCGGATGAGTATTGAGGCTCATGTCTCTCGTTAAAGCATGAAATCTCATGCCGCAAATCTCTGACTGAGAAGGCTGTCCCTCATAGTACATGTAGATGTGTAGTCTCTCAGCTGAGACCACGGAACATCTCGTGAATACTGAGCAGTTTCAGTAATTACTCCGGATCCGGTAACCGGATGAGTATTGAGACTCATGTATCTATGCATGAAAGCTCATGCCACCTCTGATGGACAAAGTCTCTCAGAGAAGATGCAGATGTGCAGTCTCCCAGCTGAGGCCACGACACATATCATACTGTATAGAATCGAAAGATTGGACGGCTCCTAGACAACATGCCTACTAGTATAGAGCGACAACGTCTTTGGGATGCAACCAGGTTTTCCCCGACTATGCAAGAGGAATATGATACTCCAATAAGTTCATATTGCTCAACCCTCAGATGATTAATGCTCCTAGACAGGAAGCCCTTCTAGTATAGAGCCATAAATTAATTATCTTAAATCGTCTGAATATCCAGCAATATTCTACGAGCCGTCGTCTGAATATCCAGCAATATTCTACGAATCATTTAATCGCCTGAATATCCAACAATATTCTACGATTCTTCGTTATATTTCGTCACTTCAATTTGTGGTTCTTCCCAGCAGAATACCACGGGTTAGTGATAAATATTCAACGAAACAGGCATCTGAGCATCGAATAAGCCCTGACAAAAATGGTGCAAGTGTAATTAGCAAATAATGCACAGACTAGTATTTTGAATGCACGAACGAGCATTTCAAAAAATATGAACGAACGAGGAACCTATGCAAAATAGGAAGGAAAAATAATAATAATAAAATATTAGCAAAAGCGCCAGGGGACTGGGCTCACTAGCGATCCAGTCATGCCGTGACCAGTCTCGCGCCCAATTTTATATTTTATCATATTTTTACTATTTTCCTATCTCATGAAAATCCTCTCGTTCGAGCAAATTTTCTTTATTTCAAAGAAATTACCTGAATCACATGATTTTATAAAAAAAAAAAAAAATTAGGAAAAGGTGTCATGGGACCGCCAGCCAGCCGGTCATGCCTTGGCTGTGGCCGGTCCCACACCTCACGTTCCTTATTATTTTATTATTTCTCTCAAGTTATGAAAATTCCTTGATTTTATGAATTTTCTCTAAAATCATGAAAATTACCTAATTTCATGTATTTTATCTAAGTCACATGATTTTATCAAAATATAACAAAATTAGGAAAAGATGTCATGGGACCGCCGGCCGGCCGGTCATTCCTTGGTCGTGGCGGGTCCCACATCTCACGTTCCCTATTGTTTTATTATTTCTCTCAAATTATGAAAATTCCTTGATTTCATGAATTTTCCCTGAAATTACCTAATTTCATGTATTTTCTTTGAAATCATAGAAATATTAAAAAATTAGAAAAAACTTATGGGACCGGGCTCTAGCCGGTCGGCCATGCCTTAGCTGGTCCCACATGCCCATTTTTTAATTATTATTTGGTGTTTTGTTTCATGATTTCATGAAAGCTCCCTGATTTCAACAAAATATCTTGGTTTTCAACAAATCTCCTTGATTTTATGAAAATTATCTAAAATCATCAAAATTTGGTAAAATTGGGAAGAGTGGCTTGGGACCCATGCCCATTGGCCGGCCGGCCATGCCGTGGCCATTGCCGGTCCCACACTCCCATTCCCTATTTATATTTATTAAATTATGTCTCTCATCTTTTGGAAGTTCCCTAATTTTTGCCAAACTCTCCGGTTTCATGGAATTTCCCTTAAATCAGAGAAAAATACATAAAATCACATAAAACTGGGAAAAGCATGTGGGGTCGTGTGTCAGCCGGCCGGCCATGCCCTAGCCTTGGCCGGTCCCACAAATTGTAATTCCTTGTTTTATTTATTTTCCCTCATCTCATCTATTTTTCCCAGTTTTAGCAAAACCATGGATTTTGCATATTTTCTCCAAATGTTGCTCAAACGTGCACCAGAAAATATCAAAATTCTCAGGACTGAAACACGGACATTATGGTGACATGGGCACATCCCCTTGAACGACCGAGGGTGACCCTGAGGCTTGCAAACAGCTGGTCCCGCATGTTTTAATGATTTTAACCTAATTTGCTCAACTGCTCATATTAGGTTCAAACTCTTTCCAAACAATTGGAAATTTGCTCAAACGACCATCCACTGGTCCCACACGCACCAAGATCCGGTCTCATGACCTCTTGGTCGGTCCTCTGTATTTTCATAATACCCAGTTTTATTATCTGTCGCTCACACGAGCATTATTTTAATGATTAAATCAACATTTAACCATTATTTCACCAACTGGTCCTCAAGAGACTTTGGTATTTTTGCTCATTCGAGCATCTGGGCGATACATGGTGAACCCGTCATCCCATGTAGCTGGTCCCTGTGTCACTCTGTATTTATTTGCAATAAATCATCATTTCGGTAAAATTAGGGTTTTGAATCCAGAGCTCTGCAGAAACGTGATTCTGAGCAGAAACGTGATTCTGAGCAGAAACGTGATTCTGAGCAGAATCAAACACTCTGATAATTTTATGTTGTTTAACATTTTTATTTATTTTGCTCGACCCAGAAGTCAGTAAATTAAATTAATATTTTATTCAGTTCTACTACCAATAAATTCATCAAACGAGCAATATTTGCTCGAACCGGCAATATTCACTCGAATTAGCAATATTCGCTCAGACTAGCAATATTTGCTCGGATCAAAGAATATTGGTTCAACTATCAATATTCGACAATTCAGCTTGCTTGTTTTAGGTAATAATGGTACCTCATCTCAGCAGACATACATTTAATTCATGAGTTTTGGAATATTTGCTACAACGTGTTCAACTCAGCACTACGTGGACTCATCGTCCCACAAAGTCAGCAACTGACTCCACAATCACGAGATTTCAATCGTGTCACAATGGGGGATATTAACTAGGGTTTTGGTCTGGCGGTCTATGGCACGTGTGTTCACCCACGATGAGAATGTGAGCAAGTCGTGCAATCAGTTGGAAGAATCAGCAAAGTAGTGGGTGAAAAATTAACCAAGTCTCCACACGATGAGTAATTGGTTTGACACGATTTCCCACTTTCCCACTCTCTGATTCCAACAACTATCACACTTCATGGGATCATGGTGTTTTCAATTCCGGAATTATAAAATGTCTCTGAATCCTGATTGAAACAACAACATTGAACAAGATTCGAACATTCGCCTAAACGAGTAATTTCTCACCAAAGTTCATACAGACAATCTTTCGTCTACACGAACTCACAAAAATCACTCTCAATCAGGCAAAACTCAATCATTCAGGGCATTCTCACGCTGAAATTATAACACACCTACAATCTCAGATCACCATTGATCTCACGCATTTCTCAGCTTCCCTCCTACAGATCAACTGATCCTCTCTTGTGACCGAATTGACTCTAGAACGGCCATTGTTCTTGGTTTAGTCCGGAGTCTTACAGATTGATCTCTCGAACTTAAAGCACTCCCTTCTTGCAGTGCATCTATGTAAGGTTCAATATTTCGCTCGGTTCAAGGAGTCTCCACACGGTTGAATCTTCAATTCCGTAAAACCAGCAAATCGTTTTTCCCCATTTACAATCGGCCAAGTTATGCCTTGCCCGTGCAGCTCCGGACGATCGCCCAAAAATGGCCCCTCGCGTTTCTTCAATAGCAGCCATTAACTGCCGCAAATCGTCTCAACCACTCAACTTGGCCAGCTGATTTGAGCGATCCATATCTAATTTAGATCGACCAGTAGAATTTTAGAATGGATACCATCAGCCACTCGCCTACAGGGAGCGATCGACTAAGCAATAGCTCAACCCTGGAGCTACCAAACGATCGCCCAAACATGTCCGGTCATGCACTTCTTTTAAGATGATTGACTCGCGACTAACTTAGACGAGCTTTAAAACAACGATGCTTCATCGACTATTTTGAGCTGCTTAAAATCGATACTTTACGTGCATCGAGTACATAGGATATATTATATCGGCTTCACAAACAACTTAGTTATTTAACCTAATAGCGTCACGTGCTATTTTTTGTGGCAAGACCCACGACTTGACCTACTTACTCGAAACATCAAACGTGTCACAAACTGGGGGATGCTCACTGGGGTATTGGTCTGGCGGTTTACAGCGTGCGGCGTGCAACGCGCCTATTACGAGAAAGTGTTAGGAAAAGACGGACGGGCATTAGTAATGAGAGTAGTGGGGTGAAAGAGTGATCGATTTTCCCTCATAGTGGAAACGTGAAAATCACCACCACCTACACAACTCTATTACTCAATCACCTCCACTTCCTACGAGATCAGTGATAGGTGTCTAAAACACCTAATTTTATATTTAGTATTTATGCTTTCTTTGCTATTTTTTCGTGTGAATTATGTATCTTATATTCGCTTTTGAGTTTCATAGGTGTTTTGGAGTCATTATGAGCAAAAGAAGAAGAAAACATTCATTTGGAGCGTAAAGGGAAGGAGGTGAAGAATGAAATGTCAGTTCCTCAAAAATGACAGTTAAGTTGAGAAAGGAATTAGGCTGTTGGTTCTCTGAAACCGACAAGCCATGAATGAGTTGGGTATCCCTTATCTACTTTATGTGGATGGTTATATCCAACCCCATTTCCTACACGAGACCCTAAAAATCAGAGAAGAGTTTTTCTCATCATTGGGTTTAATCTACTGACCTGAAATCAAGAAGGGATGGCGGCATAATCTCTCTTAGCATGGAAATTGAGATTCAGAGAAATCGGTGGTGAGGTTATGATGATTCCAAGGGTGAGAAGAAGACAGAGATGAGTGCTTGAATGGCTAAACAGGTTCAGCTATGTAGATGAGCTTTGAAGGGTTTTAAACTGACCAAGAATCCAGGGAAGAATAAGGAGCAATTGCCATTGATTTAATAAATGTGTGGTGGGAATTCAGAGCTTATTTAGAATGTATGAATGATTATGAGTGATGGGTGATGCTTGTAATCACAATTGCAGGTTGAAAAAGAGTTATACAACAAAAAATTGTGTTGTCTGTCACTTACCAGTTCAAGCACACAAACTGTTTGGGAAAATGCCTGACTGAACAACTAGTTCTGCAGCAAGTCTTATTATTCCCAAAATCAAGCCTTTGCCTCTGGTTAGTGAAATCTGTGGGTCCGTGAGGAGGATCCAAGAGAGAATTTCGAAGGAAAAAAGGTTGTAGTTCAAGTTAATCTATTTTGGGTAAGTTGGTTGAGCTAAGATTCAGCTGAAGTATTGAGCTGCTGCCATGTTTCAAGGTTCATATGCAAGGTTTCTAGTGATGTGAATACAAGAAATAAATGTTGGTATTGCAGGATATGAAGCTGCAACTGAGTTGGAATGCATTGGTTGAGCTGCAGAGAAGATTTGGCAGGGCAAGATCAGGAGCTGGTCAGTGTTGATTGAACCCAGAAATAGAGGAGATTGAGATACCATATGAGTTGTGCTAGGGTTAATGGAAGAATATGTTATGAAATCGAAAAGAGAAGAACTGCTGCTATTGTCCAGGGTTTGATGAGATGTTGCTTTACAGCTGAATTTGAGAGCTGATATTGCAGATACAGTGGAGGTATTAGTGGCGAACGAGAAGACCGATGTTGTGGCTACATAAATTGGTGATGAGCTATATTGTTGGTGTTGTCTCGTTGGATTGGACCATATGTTGTTACTAATGTTTTTCCTTATGGTGCAGTTGAAATTACTAGTCTTAGAGACAACTCGGTTTCCAAAGTCAACGGCCATAGATTGAAGCCATACTATGAGAACATCGCTTATGTGAATGTGGATGAACTTCTATTTGAAGATTTGCTCCCTCTGGAGGAGTAATGTGAAGCAAGATCTATGTCGGGCCGTCGACTTTAAAACAAGCGCTAAGTGGGAGGCAACCCACCGGTTTTGTATCTCTTATCCTTTTGTTTTTATTTGCTTTTTGTTTTGTGTGTTTATTTTTCTTGTTCCATATCATATTAGGATTTCCCACCTTGACTTTACTTGGACGATTCAATTACATTTAGGACAATGTAAGGTTTAAGTGTGGGGGAGTAGCTAAGCATATATTTTTGGATTAAAAAAAAAAAAGAATTTTTTTTGCATAAAACTTTCAACTTTTAGAGATTTTAGAGTCACTAGCATGCTTCTAGGTATGATTACATAGAGAATTCTGACCGACATAATTGAACTTGGAAATGTTAGGGAACTACGTTCGATTTATTGCTTGTTAGAGTGTTAAATAATGGATTTAATCATGCCGGTGATGCAAATTAGGAGCAGAGAAGAATGCATTATTAGAGTTGTTGATCAATCATTAGTGGAGACTACCCATTTTTATATCATGTGAGGCACCGACCAAAAATTCTTCCTTTACTAAAGAGCTTCTTTTGAGTGTGTGTCACCGTACGTTAATTCCGGGTAGAATGGTGAGCTACCCAATTTCACACCAATTTCAGCACTATTTTGATCTCTTGAGTGCTAATTTTTGTCAATCATGAGGGTGACGTCTATAGATGAAAACCTCCTTCTTATAGTTCGATTTGCAGTTAGCACCATTCTCTCGCTCGACAACAATGAGTCCATAGAAACACCACAATCATCAACAACAAAGGAGCGACATCAAAATCTACAAGGAAAGTTGAAAAGGTTCAAGGTTTGCAAGCAACAATGGAACAAGAAAAAGAGCAAATTTTTATATCCAAGGAAAGCAACATACAATGAGTAGATTTTACATACATGTTGAAGACTTAAAAATGCAATGAGGTAATTCTATATCCAAGTATTAAGACGTATTTACAAGAGCGAAGAAAAGCAAAAGGTGAAAATTATTGAAGTTTATGATTTCGAGACGATATAAGTTGTGAAGAATCAAGCGGTAAAGTACTTTTCCACGGCCATGGTTTATTTTATTTTTCACTTTGATTTGTATTGTGTTTCTCTTGTCTAAAAAAAAAAAAGAAAAAAAAAATATATATATATATGAGACAAGAGAAATATCTATTATTATTTTGTGTTGAATAAGCCGTGGGGAAGGAAAATATATAAGGAAGTTTCAAGCGACATGGATTTTAAGGAAAAAGGTTACAAATTGTCAAGGATTTATGAAGTTCGAAAGTTTATCATAAATAGTTGAAGCCGAAGACCAAGAAGATGAAGATAAGGAGCGGAAGACGTTTCTATTGGATTCCGTGAGAGTGGTGTTATCATAATTGGAAATCGGATGAGAAGGTAAGTAAGTAATCTCATCCTCGATATAAGTGGTTGATTTCCTTTCTTAGAGATCGTTAGAAAAATGGTTTTTCAAAATGTTAAAAGATGTGGGTTTTTCAAAATTTCGGAAGTTATCCTTCCCACCATTCAACGTGTTGCGGGAATTCTCTCTTCATTCCTACCTGCACACATGTGAGACCCATAAAAAAGCCGTCTTTTTGAGTGCAATTATCATAAAACCCTTTTGGCGAGGTAGAAGTCAAGGCGAAATGCTTATTAATCGTTTCTCAAACACGTGTTCTCTCATTATGGTGTGGTTATTTCTCACTCAACATTGAAGAATGAGAATATGTTCTTTAGTATTTCTAACTTCTTATTACTAGCATGCAGAAACTCTATGTCCTCATAGATCTTTGGATGCTTGGGACGCAAGAACGCTTTGAAGTTGTAAGTTTTAGTTTTGATTTGCTCGAGGACTAGCAAAGTTTAAGTGTGGGGGAATTTGATAAGTGTAGAATACACCTAATTTACTATCTAAGAGTTTATTCTTTCTTTGCTATTTTTCTTGTAAATTATGTATTTTACGTGTGTTTTTGAGTTATTAGGTACTCTGGAGTCGCACGGACGAAGAGAAGGAGAAATCACCCAATTTGAGTAACAAAGGGCAGAATTGTCATTTCATAGGGCGAGCACTATCTGGAGCCAAGTTATGGTTAAGGGGTTGCCATCTAGGGTATCCCTTATCATTTACTCAAGGATAAAATCAGCACTGGGTAGCCCTTATCCAGAATATATGTGGTTGTTAGCACCCAATTTGGGTGGTTCTTATTTTGGGCGTTTAAATCTACACCAATTATTGAATTAACCCTAAAAACGAGAATACATTCTCGTTCACTCATTCAGATGGCCAGAAATTAAGAAGAATAGCGGCTGTGCTTGAGCTGTTGTTGTCCGAGTAATTGGAAGAGAAATAAATCGAGAGAGAGAGAGAGCTGTGAGATGCAGAGAATTTTGTTGCTACAATAATCCAAGAGCTGCTATTGAATTTGTGAAATTGTATATGGAAGAGACGACGAATTAGGATCTGTTGCTGAAATCAAGAGATGAAATTGTGGAAATTGCAACTGTGAAAAGAATTGGAACATATGAAGATTGGATACGATTCTGTAGAAAGGGTTGTGTGGATGATTCGAAGTGGGACTCTCTGAAATTGAGGTTCTGATGATGGAAATTGGTTAGGTTTTTGAGGCAAGTAAGAATCAGAGAAGAAAGAGTTGGGGTTTGAGTTAATATGGTGGATTGAGACAAAGATAAAAGGGGATGATGAAGATGTTGTTACTATAAAGACTATCAAGGGAACAATGGGCGTAGACACTGAGAAGAACAACAACAGGATGGTGTTGGTGATGAATTAGAGATGGGATGTTGGAAAGTGCTGATGTGCTTCAATTTGGTTGGTGGTTTGGAGCTGAAGGAAATGTTGTGTGCAGTTTGGAGCAGAGTTGCAACTATTGAGATGATTCATGAGTTATGGGATGGATGAAATGGAGTATGAGGGTCTGGTGGCATTGAGCTGGAAACGCTGTTGTGATGGCTTGATCTAGGGTGCAGTTACAGATGGGTTTAGACCTGGTAATGAGATGAATGGCAGTTGGTCTTTTGGCACTGCAATGAACTGAATTGCAGGTATGAAGTGAAGCTGGTGTTGCTGGGAAGTTGAGAATGGAACTGAATTGCAGTGCTTCTACTGAGAACTGAAGACGAGAAACACACATAACATGGATTTGAACTGGTATTGAAAACGCATATGCAGGTGGTGTCAGGTGGTGGTAATGGTCTTGAGGAAGAGGTGATGTTGTTGTTGCAGCAATGGCTAAGAAGATTCTGGTTGGTTATTGGAGCTGAACTGTGGTGATCTCAGAGGATTTAAGGAAGCTACAGAATATGGAAATGAATGGTTCTGACGATGGGTTTGGTTTGTGTGTCGAATTATGCATTTGAGCTGGATATGCAGGGAATTGATTTTCCATGGATTAGGAACTGAAGTTGACATGAGATGGAGGCTTGGCTGAGTATTTTTGGCAGTAAGGTGTTGCATTGCAGGTGCAGAGCAAGGTTTGAGCTGGGAGCTTGAGTTAGTTGTAGTGGGTGTATGCTTGACAGTAGTTACAAGTTCTGCTGAGAGTATGTTGCAGCCAAGAAGGCTGTGAAATTGCAGGTTGCGATTGCTGGCATGGCATTGAGGTTGCAGGGAAGGCAGGCAATACAGTATGGCCATCTTGGCCGTGATTTAAGCTATACATAAGACATCCATCTTGGCCGTGAATAGTTCTGGCAAGTGCAGTGGCCTAGTCAGCCGAATTAGTTGCTGACTCGGTTTTGACTCAGTGTAACTCATACCTTGTCCAGGTCAACAATTAAAGACCGTTAGTCCTATCGGTGGACTGACGGAATATTCTGTCGCCGGGTGAGAATTTTCAGGTTGCCGGTGGTGACGAATTCCGGCCTATTTCCGGCCAAAAACCCAATTTTCCGGTGAGCAAAAAATGCAGAATTTTGTGTGAACTTATCTCATGTGTGTGAAGACTTAGAATTGGGAATTGGATGCAAACTTGGAAGTTTTGGAGAATTGGACTAGAAATTGGAATATGGCTCAAATTGGGAAAGTGGTGTTCTTTTGGAATGAGGATTCTTTTCCTACAAAGATATGGAGAGTATTGAAGCCTATAAATAAAGGAGTTCTCTACAACTTTTTACACACATCTACTTTGGAGAAGGAGTTAAAGTGCACAAGGATTGGAGGAAGGAGCAACCATCATCTTTCAATAAGTTTTTCTTTCTTCCTTTATTATTATTATTATTATTATTATTGTGTGAACTCCAAATTATGAGTAGATAATTTTCTTATTGATTGAGGATGAATTCCTAGTTCTTAATACATAGTTTGAGTTTTGTTTCAATTCTACTTTGAAGTTTTTCATATGATTATCGTTTGTTTTTGCTAATATTAATGTTTATGTTTGATTGATAGGTTGTTTGGGTGGCCAACTAAATTAATTTGTTAATTAATCTAAAGCTAGTGAAAGTTAGGGGATAAGTAATCGTTTCTTAACTATTTACATAAGTAGAAAACACAAGACCTTGCGGAGGGATTCCGTGGAGCAATTGTGTGTAAAAACAACGTTAGCAAGTGGACCTTGATCTAAGAGTTTAACTACTAATATCAACCTAATAAATTCATAAATCTTAATGCGTTTAACTAAATTACATCTTGGGTGATCTACTACTAGGTGGTTTGGTGAATAGAATCTGGTAGGCGAGAACTTCCGTATCCGGTAAAATAAGGGATTTTGGGGTTAGCACTGATCTAGCTGCTATACCTACGGTTGGTGATAATCTATGGCTAATAACAAGTGGAAAAGAACATAACTTTAATCATTGTTTTGCAGCGAAGAAGGATTCCTTGATCTATTCTCTCTCATTGATTTCAACTTACACTTTTAATTACTTTGTTTATTTCTTTTGCTTTATAAATTTTACAACCAATACCCCCCCTTTTGTGACAATTTTACAACTAATAATCTCTTGCTCCTCGTGGGATCGATCTTGACTACCCTATATTACTTATTAATTAGGTAGTGAAACATTAATTAATTTGTTGTGGTTACGACACGCAAACAATGACACCATGGAAGTACCCGACTCCTATATTCTTTATACACTTCCAAGTGTAGACAAGAATAAGTGTGGGGGAAACTTTTATCGGTTAATAGCTTCGTTTCTGTTTTATATTACTAATATTTGTACGAAGCTAGTGTTTGCAAAACAGGTGCTATGGGTGGATCCCCAACTTTTCCGATTATTGGTGTATGGGGAATTCAACTTGCATGTCGTGCTGACGACTTTAAACCAAGCACTAATTGGAGGCAACCCACTGGTTTTGTGTATCTATCTCTATCTTTTTATTTTATTTTAAGTCTTTTATCTTTATTTTCTTATTTTTTATATTTGCATATCAAAACTCCAACTTTTAGAGATTTTTGAACAATCTAGAATAAACACTAACCTTTCTAAGTAGATGGAATTTTTTCTTAGCGGTGAGGTGTATATATTGGCTGAGTTGGGATTAGATACCAACTAAATAGCTTGTTTAGTGTTTATCCTCTATTGTTCCGAAATAGCTATGAGTTGGAGTAATGAGTTTTTATCATGCATTTTATTTTCTTATTGTGTATATATATCATGTTATGAATTTCCCATCTTGAACTTTACTTTGAATGACTAAATTTTACATTGAGGACAATGTAAAGTTTAAGTGTGGGGGAGTGTTGTCATATAGAATTTTTAGTCTTGTTATTTTTCCCTTGTGTTTATTAAAAAAAAAAAACATAGAAAAAAAAAGAGAAAAATTGGTTTATACACTCTGAAACCTAGAAATATGGGCCTTTAGGATGACACTATCAATTTAAATGGATGGAACCATCTTGGCTGTGGGAGTTGAGGAACCCATTAACTAAAAGGGACATAATTATTCAAGTGTTAGAAATTATATGATAGTTGTTACCATATCTCAGAATATCACCATATCACGTTCTATTTTTATTTTTCCATATTTATCTATTGTTATCTAAGTGTTTTGGTGGGTCACTAAACATCGACTTGTTATTACTGCTAGGATGAAATAGAGTGATTGAGTTGCTAAAAAAAAAATAGACCGACCAATTAGACCAAACGGAATAAAAATGACACTTGGATAGCAGTATGTGTGAAACGTTGTCCCTGTCTCCGTCGCCTAAACAAGCGTCGAATGCAGGATCCAAGGAAACTATCACATTCTTGCTGACAAGAAGCATGCGCTTGGATCCAAAAGATCTAATCATGCTGTCTATAAAAAAAAGTGAAAAAAAAAAGTGAAAAAAGAAAAAGAAAAAAAATATTATTATTGTGTTGAATAAAATCACTCCTGGTTCCCTTATATATGCCGGTTGAGTTGATGTAGAATTAAGATTGTTGACCACTGGTTCCCTTGTATATGCCAGTGTGTTGACACTAGAATTCAGACCAGTAGCTCAATCCAATATGATGCATAGGTTCATCTTGGCGGTGACCTTCAGACAAATATTGGAAACATCGATCACTTGTTAACATCCTTAAACATCTACTTCTATATCCATCTTCTTAATCTTTATATTGTGATTGTGGTTAGTCAGATTCCGAGTATTGTGGTTTGTTCAACTTTCTAAGAAGAGCTTAATTTACATATATATTAATTTGAGATTGCACAAGGTACCTCCTCCAATAGCCATTTTGGATTCGTTCATAGATTTGTCACAGGTAGCTGGAGTTGGAAATATAGGTTTTGTAGGTAGACCTCTTGTAAACCTTCACGAGACTATAACTCATCCACTAGGAACACCTAGGGGTTCAAAAGCTTGTTATTTATGATAAAAGTGACCGTAGCCTCGACGACACGGAGTTGTATGTATGTTTTATAATTATTTTGTTTGTTTGCTCGAGGACTAGCAAAGTTTAAGTGTGGGGGAATTTGATAGGTGTCTAAAACACCTAATTTTATATTTAGTATTTATGCTTTCTTTGCTATTTTTTCGTGTGAATTATGTATCTTATATTCGCTTTTGAGTGTCATAGGTGTTTTGGAGTTATTATGAGCAAAAGAAGAAGAAAGCATTCATAGCGTAAAGGGCAAGGAGGTGAAGAATGAACAGTCAGTTCCTCAAAACTGACAGTTAAGTTGAGAAAGGAATTAGGCTGTTGGTTCTCTGAAACCGAAAAGCCATGAATGAGTTGGGTATTCACCCACACTTAGACTTTGCTAGTCCTCGAGCAAATCAAACTAAAACTCACAACTTCAAAGCGTTCCAGCATCCCAAGTATCCAAAGAGCTATGAGGACATAAAGTTTCTGCATGCTAGTAATAAGAAGTTAGAAATACTAAAGAACATATTCTCATTCTTAAATGTTGAGTGAGAAATAACCACACCATAATGAGAGAACACGTGTTTGAGAAACGATCAATAAGCATTTCGCCTCGACTTCTGCCTTACTTAAAAGGGTTTTATGATAATTGCACTCAAAAAGATGGCTTTTTTATGGGTCTCACATGTGCGCGGGTAGGAATGAAGAGAGAATTCCTGCAACACGTTGAATGGTGGGAAGGATAACTTCCGAAATTTTGAAAAACCCACATCTTTTAACATTTTGAAAAACCATTTTTCTAACGATCTCTAAGAAAGGAAATCAACCACTTATATCGAGGATGAGATTACTTACTTAGCTTCACATCCGATTGCCAATTATGATAACACCACTCTCACGGAATCCAAAAGAAACGTCTTCCGCTCCTTATCTTCATCTTCTTGGTCTTCGGCTTCAACTATTGATGATAAACACTTGAACTTCATAAATCCTTGACAATTTGTAACCTTTTTCCTTAACTCCTTGTCGCTTGAAACTTCCTTATAGATTTTCCTTCCCCACGGCTTATTCAAAACAAAACAATAATAGATATTTCTCTTGTCTCATATATATATTTTCTTTTCTTTTTCATTTTTTTTTCTTTTAGATAAGAGAAACAAAATACAAAATAAACAAAACAAACATGGTCGTGGAAAAGTACTTTACCGCTTGATTCTTCACAACTTGTATCGTCTTAAAATCATAAACTTCAATAATTCTCACCTTTTACTTTCTTTGCTCTTGTAAATTAGTCTTCATACTTGAATATAAAATTACCTCATTGTATTGTAAGTCTTCAACTTTGATATAAAATTATGCTATTTTTCTTGTTCCATTGTTGCTTTCAAACCTTGAACCTTTTCAACTTCCCTTGTAGATTTTGATGTCGCTCCTTTGTTGATAATGGTGTTTCTATGGACCCGTTGTTGTCGAGCGAGAGAATAGTGCTAACTGCAAATCGAACTTCAAGAAGGAGGATTTCATCATAGACGTCACCCTCATGATTGAAAAAAATTAGCACTCAAGAGATCAAAATAGTGCTGAAATTGGGTAGCTCACCATTCTACCCGGAATTAACGTACGGTGACACACACTCAAAAGAAGCTCTTTAGTAATGGAAGAATTTATGGTCGGTGCCTCTCATGATATGAAAATGGGTAGTCTCCACTAATGATTGATCAGCAACTCTAATAACGCACTTCCCCCTGCACCAAATTTGCATCACCAGCATGATTAAATCCATTATTTAACACTCTAACAAGCAAGAAATCGAACGTAGTTCCCTAACATTTCCAAGTTTAATTATGTCGGTCAGAATTCTCTATGTAATCATACCTAGAAGCATGCTAGTGACTCTAAAATCTCTAAAAGTTGAAAGTTTTATGCAAAAAATCTTTTTTTTTTTTTTATATATATGCAAAAATATATGCTTAGCCACTCCCCCACACTTAAACCTTACATTGTCCTCAATGTAATTGAATCCTCCAAGTAAAGTCAAGGTGGGAAATCTTAATATGATATGGAACAAGAAAAATAAATAAATAAACAAAAATAAAAAGCAAAATAAAAGGATAAGAAATACAAAACCGGTGGGTTGCCTCCCACTTAGCGCTTGTTTTAAAGTCGACGGCCCGACATGGCTCTTGTAAGATTCACTCCCCATATACTAACAATCGGAAAATTTGGGGATCCTCCCATGGTACCTGTTTTGCAAACAATAACTCCATACAAATGTTAGCACAAGTAAATAATAATGAAATTATCGCCCGATAGAAATTTCCCCCACACTTATTCTTGTCCACACCCGGAAGTGTATAAAGAACATAGAATTTGGGAACTTCCATGCATTCCTCTTGGAAAACCTGCATAGTGTCATCAAGTGTTTCCAATGGTGGATATAGAGAAACAAAGTCATTCAAAAATACTTTCGAAGCACATACATTCAATCCAATAAGAGGTAAAGGAGAAGAATCAATATGCAAAGGGGTAGACAAACCTTGCACAATTTCTTGTATTACGGTATCCTCCTCATCCTTAAAAAATTCAAGTGAATTACTTACCTATTGTATATCGTGGTCCTCTATCAAACCTTGCAACCATTATTCATCATTTTCTACCTTAACTAAAGTCTAGGCATCATCATAATCATCAGCAAGTTCAATTGGGTCTTCCACAAATTCAATCAATTTGGTTTCATTATCGAGCATCACCTCTTCAACATCTTCATCATCGGAATCGGGCCATTCACTAAAATGATTTTCGTCGGTAAAAATTGTAATATCTTCTTGTGAGGGTGTTATACCGTTTACAACAATAGGCAAGTCACACCCAATCTCCTCCTTTTGAATAGGTGAAGGATCGTTATTATGATCCGGAGTTGGAATAACTTCCTCATGGTTGCAACTTTCAACACAATCATCTTCACTTTCGGAATCACCATAATAAGAATCTTCATCGGTTTCATAACCTTTATCCCGATGTCGTTTAAGTTCCATATGAATGGTTTTACTAATCTCTGCGACAAGCTCTTCCGAATCTCCATCATCTTCCAATTTTTATAACTTTTGTGCAAGTTTCCGGACATTAACACGCTTACCACCGTGTATAGAGTTTCTAGATTGTATATCCTTAAAAAGTGAAGGAAAAACACGATGAAGAGGAGTATATTCCCAATTCTCCGTCTGCACATTACTAGAAAACAATGTATTAGAAGCATAATTATCCGTCCATCCTTGTAATTGTCTACTTACATACCCGTCATGAGGTTGTTGATATGTATGAGAATATCCATAAGGTTCCGTAGGATTTTGATCATAGCCAAAAGATTGGTTTGATTGTATCCTAAGGATGGTTGGAAGTTGCCATGATGTTGAGGTTGAAAACCGTATTGATTGTTGAAATATGCTTGCTCTTGTCCACCATACATGGAAAACCGGTACCTGAAAAACAATTCTCAAAAACTAAGTTAGATACGATATAGAATCCAACAAAGCAAGAATAAAGCAAAAAGTAAAAAGAAAATAACTAAAATCATCCGATGCTCCCCGGCAACGACGCCAAAATTTGTATGCGTGTCGTAACCACAACAAATTAATTAATACTTTACTACCTAATTAACAAGTAATATAGGGTAGTCAAGATCGATCCCACGAGGAGCACGAGATTCTAGTTGTAAAATTGTCACACAAAGGGGGGTATTGATTCGATAAGTAAAAGAAAATAAAATAAATAAACAAAACAATTAAAAAGATAAGAGAAATCAATAAGAGAGATTAGATCAAGGAATCCTTCTTCGCTGCAAAACAATGATTAAAATTATGTTCTTTTCCACTTCTTATTAGTCACAGATTATCACCAACCGTAGGATAGCAGGTTCGCTTAGCTAACCCCAAAATTCCTTATTTCACTGAGTAACAGGTTCGCTTAGTTATCAGATTATATTCAAAAGAACCACCTTGAGGTTCGCTTACAAGATGTAATTCCCCGAACGCATTAAGATTTATGAACTTTGGTTTAGTACTAGTAGTTAGACTCGGTTCGCTTGGTCCACTTTCTAGCGTTGTTTTCACACACAATTGCTCCACGGAATCCCTCCGCAAGGTCTCGTGTTTTCTACTTGTGTAAAGAGTCAAGAAACGATTACTTATCCCCTAACTTTCACTATCTATAGATCAAATTAACAAATCAATTTAGTATGCATCCTAAACAACTTATCAATCAATCATAAACACTCGTAATAGCAAAAACAAACGATAATCATATGAAAAACGTCAAGATAGAATTGAAACAAAAACTCAAATCATATGTTAACATCCTCAATCAAATTAGTTACTCATGCTAAGAGTTCACACAAAGAATAAATAAAAGAAAAGTGTTGTGTGTGTAGAAGTGTGCAAAGATGTGCCAAAGATATGTATAGAAAAGTAGAGAACTTCTCTATTTATAGGCTTCCATGTTCTCCATATCTTCCAAGGAATAGAATCCCTTTCCTTTTGTAGCTCAATTTCCAAATCCAAGCCTTTCTCAAATCTTCCATCTCCTCTTTCCGTATTCCAACCAAATTCTTCATTCAATTCCAAGTCCAACTCTTCACATCCCATGAGAGAAATCCACACAAAATTCTGCAACTTTTGCTCGCCGGAAAACTGGGTTTTTGGTCGGAAATAGGCCGGAATCCGTCACCGTCGGCAACCTGAAAATTCTCTTCCGATAAGCAATATTCTGTCCAAGATTCCGTTACAGTTAGGTCAAACTAACGGTCTTGGTTAGTCAAATGGGTCAAGCGGGGGACTGAATCAGCCAAGTCAGCTGTCTTACTCATGGATTACTCGGCTGATTAACCGAGTCAGGTTAGCGAGTCGCTGGGTCGGATCGGTCGGACTCGTCTAGACCGCTCATCGAACTCGTCATCGGCGGCTACCAAGTCAACTCGCCGGAATGGAAATCTGGGCAAAGTCTCGGCTGTTTTCTGGGATTTTCTCAGGCCAATTCTGGCCGATTCTGTCTTCTCCCTGTGAAAAGCCTAACATACATCTAAGTGCAATAAACAGCTTCATTCTTACACAGTTGCTTTTGATCTTCTCTATACCCATCTTGGCTCCATTCAAATCAAACAGCTACCATCAACCCCTCTGAATCATTTACACAATTCCAACCATAGAACCCATATCGAATTCGAAATCACAAACCCATTTATCAATTCTTTCGAAACCCATTACAGCAACATCGAGTCTTGTTCTAGAGAAATTCGAACCCTAACATTCTTTATCTGCTTCACAACTCACAGCAGTAGCTCACCACCAACCCATATTTAATATCATCTCAAACCTTTATCAAATCGATCCACAAACCCAATCTCAGAACCAATCTCCGATTCATTCAACATCGACACTTTATCATCGAACCCATCTTCGATTTTTCTTCAAATATCACTTTAATTGTTTCTTTGTCCTGACCACAACAGCACAAACCCTAGCCTCAATTTCTGAGCTTCAACACCATCTCTGCTTCTATCATATTATTTACAAACAACGGCAGCTTCATCGATTTCCAATTTCTTCTTTGGATCTCAAACTTTTTCTCATCTCTCAGTCTCTCAATCTTGGTTCCAGCAGCAGTCATGGCTACTTCTTCTTCTTTATTTCAGGTGGAGAAAATAATTGAGAAGATCGATTTAGGGTAGGTTATAACAGTCGGGTTCGGGTTCGGGTTCAGGTTCGGGTATGGACCATGGATACAGACCATCCATTAAAGGTGCTTATAAACACACACGTTTCTTGGATAAGGGCTACCCAGTTGGCAGCCCATTAACCTCGAATGGTCTCTAGATAGTATTTTCTCCTGTAAAATGACTTCTTTGCCCTTTTTGCTCAATTTTGGATTATTTCTTCTCCTTTTCCTCCGTGAGACTCCAAAGTACCTAATAGCTCAAAAACACATGTAAAATACATAATTTACAAGAAAAATTGCAAAGAAAGCATAAACTACTAGATAGTAAATACGGTGTTTTCTACACCTATCAGGTATCCCTTATCTACTTTATGTGGGTGGTTATATCCAACCCCATTTCCTACACAAGACCCTGAAAATCAGAGAAGAGTTTTTCTCATCATTGGGTTTAATCTACTGACCTGAAATCAAGAAGGGATGGCGGCATAATCTCTCTTAGCACGGAAATTGAGATTCAGAAAAATCGGTGGTGAGGTTCTGATGATTCCAAGGGCGAGAAGAAGACAGAGCTAAGTACTTGAATGCCTAAACAGGTTCATCTATATAGATGAGCTTTGAAGGGTTTTAAACTGACCAAGAATCCAGGGAAGAATAAGGAGCAACTGCCATTGATTTAATGAATGTGTGGTGGGAATTCAGAGCTTATTTAGAATATATGAATGATTATGAGTAATGGGTGATGATTGTAATCACAATTTCAGGTTGAAAGAGAGTAATACAACAAAAAATTGTGTTGTCTGTCACTTACCAGTTCAAGCACACAAACTGTTTGGGAAAATGCTGATTTGAACGACCCGATTCTGCAGCAAGTCTTATTGTTCCCAAAATCAAGCCTTTGCCTCTGGTTAGTGAAATATGTGGGTCTGTGAAGAGGATCCAAGAGAGAATTTCGAAGGCAAAAAGGTTGTAGTTCAAGTTAATCTGTTTTGGGTAAGTTGGTTGAGCTAAGATTCAGCTGAAGTATTGAGCTGCTGCCATGGTTCAAGGTTCAACTACAAGGGTTCTGGTGATGTGAATACATGGAAAAAATGTTGGTATTGCAGGATATGAAGCTGCAACTGAGTTGGAATGCATTGGTTGAGCTGCATAGAAGATTTGGCAGGGCAAGATCAAGAGCTGGTCAGTGCTGATTGAACCCAGAAATGAAGGAGATTGAAACATCATATGAGTTGTGCTAGGGTTAATGGAAGAATGTGTTATGAAATTGAAAAGAGATGAACTGCTGCTATTGTCCAGGGTTTGATGAGTTGTTGCTTTATAGATGAATTTGAGAACTGATGTTGCAGATGCAGTGGAGGTCTTAGTGGCGCACGAGAAAACCGATGATGTGGCTACATAAATTGGTGGTGAGATATATTATTGGTGGTGTTGGATGAGAGACAGGTGCAACTGTGAGGAGAAAGTGCAGGTGGTAAAACTGATAATTGAGTGCAACTGAAGTTCATGGGCACTGTTGAGAAGAAGTCAGAGAAACGAGGTGGCAGATGGTGTTGGTTAATGAGGTAAAGAAAGATAATCAAGAGCAGAATGCGCTAGAGGGAATGCTGGTGTATTGCGGCTGCATGTGGACTGGAGAATAATGAAGATGATAGTGCTGGATTCGAAAGAAGGTGGATTTGGTTTTGCAGGAGGTAATGGGAGTGCAGCTGAATAACAAGATGCAATGGTACTGTGGTGGTTTTCCGGTAACTTGCAGGGGAGATATGTGTTGAACTGTGGATGATTTTATGGGTTTTGAAAGTGACGTTGTTGTTGAACTGAAATGGGGAGTATGGCTTATGAAGATGGTGCAGTTTTGGGTGTTAGGAAGCTATTTCTGCGAATGCACTGATGTTGCGGGGACTGATTGGTTGTGTAGAGCTGAAGCAGTTACTGAATTAGAGAGTTATGTTTAAAATATCCATAAGATACAGTGGGGTACATGAGCTCGAGCTGCTGGCATTAACTGTTGGTTTTGACTGAAGCTGCAAACTGGTGGGGAGATATCACTGTTGATGTGGCTAAGTTTGAAGAGCTGTAACTTACATTGGCTTGGGTCTGTGATGCACAATGGTTGAGTTGGTGGAATTTGAGCTCAAGGAAGAGTAGGCTTGCAGGATTGGAGAGCATGTTTCTGGCGATTGGTTGCAGTTGAGTGGTATGAAACTGCAGAAGCTGTGCGAAAAGTGAGCTGAATTGGTGCACTGGTGAGCATAGTTCCGGTTGCCGGATTTCGGAAGTTAAAGCATGAATTGCAATATTTTATTGAATCGCGAAGGGGGTATGTGTTGGATATTAGAGTTGGTGGCCAGATATATGAGCTACATGGCACGCTTTTGGGTACGTTTTCGCAAGAAATAAGAAGTTGGGTTAGTTGGTTTTTGTGAATGTATAAACTAAAGAGAAGGAGAGTTGAGGTACTGGAAGTATATAGTTATCCTAGTAATAGTTTCCGATGGCTAAGTGGCCTGAGACAATTTTCCGGTGACCGGATTCCGGCGCCGATGACCGGATTCCGGTGATGACGTCAGCAATCCGGCGGCCCGGTTTTGGACTCAAATTTTCCAGAGACTTATTTTCACTCGTGGGCTTGGTGGACGAATTTTAGACGGGTTTTGAGAAGACTTGACCTACTTTTGAGTATCCTTTTGGGAGTGGCATATAAATAGAACTTTTTCTCTAAACCTAAGATCTTCTACTTTTTTGTTTCTAGGGTTTAGAACATGATATGATTTCTCTTTCTTCTTGTTATGAACTCCTTGAGCATGAGTACTTAATTTTCTATTGGTTATGGAATAGCTGGATTTCACAAAGCATGATTCTTTGATATGATAAATTAGTTTTGTCTCCATACTTTATCGATTATGATTCACAATTTATATTGTTACATGATTTGAATGCTTGTTTGATCGAGTCGCGAATCAGTTGAGTTTGTTTTCATCTTTATTGATAGATTAGGGTTTGTTATACGTAAAAGTGATAGATTCCTGATTGCAAGTAGCATAAATATGATTATAGTTTGTAGTGATATATTCTTATGATCATATGTGAAATATAACCTTTGTTAAATTGAATTGGTGCACTTTCCACGTTCAATTGCTTTGATTGGCCTGATTTCATAGAAGTTAATGCATCTAGGGAATTAAACTTGATTAGTGCTTTTACACGTTAGGTTGTTCTCTTAGATAGAACTCATATTCGCATCTTTTAATGTGTTTGTTGATGACAAAAGGAGATTAGCGGGATATTCTTGCGATCAAGATATTCTAGGGCTTTTGATAAAAGTTGAGATTAAAATATCAATTCTAATTATTGTGTAGGAAACATATTTGTGGATGAAGATGAAATCCGTGACCAATATTTTCTCATCCTTTATTCGTTTACTTTTCTTTATTTGCTTTAAGTTTATTTTACTTTGTTAAAAACCAGAAAATCACCCGTGTTAATTATAGGAAACCAAGAATATATTGACAACCTAGTCCTCTCTGTGGGATCGATCCTTTCTTGCCCTTGCTATATTTATATTTTGAGTAGTAAGAAAGTGTAATTTATTTTTGACGCTTACGACAACGATCAATCAGAGGTTTGCGCTCAATGACTTGTATAAATAGGCTTTCATCTTATTTTGACATAAGTATCCAGAAACCTTCAAAAGCTGATAGCTTCCATTTTGAAAGCCAGTTCAACATTCTGATACAAGTCACAAACATCCACACCTTCATAATTCAAAATTTTGATCTCAAACACCTTCTTCGCTTCCCTCCCTAAGATCAACCCTTCTCCTTCACTTTGTGATCGAATTGAATCTGGAACGGCCAATTCTTGGTTTATGCCAGAGTCTTACAGATTGATCTCTCGAATCTAAAAGTACTCACGTGCAGTGCATTGTTTAGGGTTTTAATTCGTTTTTCATCCACACACCCAAACTTACCAAAAACACCAGAACTAGTTTTTAACCCCAAACAGACCCAAAGTCGAAGACTTTAATAAACAAATCTGTATCACACAGAAAAGTCTACGAGAATAGATAAATTTGTCTCCCACAGATAAACCTACGATTTTTGTTCCGTCTTTTGATAAAATCAAGGTGTACATGAACCAATCAATAACTCGGACTTATATTCCCGAAGAACAGCCTAGAATTATTGATCACCTCATAATAATCTAAATTGTATGGTAGCGAAACTAGATATTGCGGAATCACAAACAATGAGACGAAGATGTTTGTGATTTATTTTTATCTTGCCCTATTGGAGATATAATATCAATCCAATTATTCAATTGAACTCGTATGATAGAAAATGGTAAGATCAGATCGCTCAACTACAAGAGAAGTAGTTTCATCTGGCTTCACAATCCTAATGAAGTCTTTAAGTCGTTAACCGACAGAGTCCCGAGAATAAACCTACGGTTAAAGGAGAATCGACTCTAGCAAAACCAATTAGTATCACACAGAAGGTGTGGGTATTAGTTTTTCCATTTGCTAGACATCTCCTTTATATAGTTTTCAAATCAGGTTTTGCAATCTAAGTTACCTTGGTAACAAAGCATTCAATATTCACCGTTAGATGAAAAACCTGATTTAACCAAGCTAATATCTTTCAGCCGTTAGATCGAAACTTAGCTTGTCATACAAACAAATGAAATGTATTTCATTTAGGTTTAAGTAACCGTACTTAAACGTGTAAATTTGGTTGGTTCACGAAGAGTTAACCAATGGTTAGACATATGAGCACTTTCATATCAACCGTATTCATCTTTCTCATAAATAGTTCAAATGACTCAAAAGAACTAGTTGAAGAGTTGTTCAATTGCTTAGATCTTTATACATAGACACAATTGAAACAAAATCGATTTGATTCACTCGAATCAATTCATGAACAATATAGCCATGGTTTGCAAAGATTGCATTCCTTATTTATTTATTGTTTAAGTTCATGAGCTAGCCGATTTGAGAAATACAACCAACTTGGGTATGCGTACCTTAGCTACCGGATTTGAGTTTACAAACTCAGTAGAAATTTTAGGTTAGAAAAATTCCATGGGTACGCGTACCTAAGGTGATTGGTTTACTAGTTTGCAAACTAAAACTTCAGCAGAAATTTTCGGTTGAAAACTTCCGCCAGTACGCGTACGGGAACGCGTACCCAACCTGTCTCCTTCACTAATACCGCATGCGCACATATGCACGCACTTGGTTTCCGGTACATGAATTTATAAACTAATGTGCGAACACACTATATATGCTTATATCCATAGGTGGTTATGTAATCTCAACTTAACATTTCAATCATTGAAACATTCTTCTATAATGTTATAATAGTCGTTAGACATAAGAATCGACTATCGTCATCAAAGCTATTTTCAAGATTGAAACGTCATCATGACTTTCGTCATGGGTAAAGATGAAAAGTGGTTAAAGCGAAATCTTACTAACACATATTTCGAGAAAAAGATAGGCGAGTAAACTCGGCTTGAAATAGCAAATGTGTATGTATGAAAACTATCATACTTATACGAGTGTTGTCTCAAGAGTAGGAGATAGATAAACTTTTGAGTGCTAGATAAGTTCTAGTCTCCACATACCTTTTTGGTCGGATGAAGTTCCACTGGTTCCTTGAGTAGTTCTTCGTCTTCGTAAGATAATCGCCATGGAGTCTGAATCTCAACTATACTTAACTATCCTAGACCGAGACTTAGTCATAAGTAAACTAGAAATCAAGACGTATAGTTTTGATCACTAATATTGACAAACATGCTTGAGATAGCAACGCATGCTAGTTCGACCGAGCAATGCTCTAACAATCTCCCCTTTGTCAATTTTAGTGATAAAACTATCAATACATATGGATTACAAAATAGATAAAACTTTGTAGCTTCTCGTCCACATGATTGATCTCCTTGGTGCTTCAACATTACTCGAAAACTTCGTCTTTTTCAAGTACTCCCATGATTCCATAGATGTTCAGTTCAGCATCATAGTTGTTGAAGTTCCATAGCCATAACAATGAGAAAACAAAAGCTCTCGATCATTGTTATACAATGTCATAGTATTATTACACAACATCAAAGTTCTTATATCACAACCTTGACAACAATACTATGGTGATATGTATCACCCCCCCTTATTCAATACTTTCGTCTCAACACGAAAAAACCACTCCCGTTTACATAATGATCCGAAAACCATATGTATATGTAGTGTGAACTGCATATTAATTCCCCCCCTTTTTGTTAATAAAATTGGCAAAGGTACGAAAACGGGATCATAATGAAATTTTCACGAAGACGCTTCAAGACCAAAGAAAAGGACATATCAACTTTGTTTAGATGCAATCATAAAGCCGAGGCTAAATGCATTCATCAAGGAGATTATAAAGATACAAGATAACCTCTAAAAATTCCACAGCCGCACTCCCCACAAAGATATGGAAATTAAGTGCAAGTTCAAAAGAACTCTCCCCCATTTGATGTCAATCCCGAGAGAACAACAAGAGCGACCTTACTTTTACAAGAAAAGAAGGATTTCTTTGGACATCAAAAACCACAAAAATGATTAATTCTGAATTAAACTAACCACAAGAAAACCCATGATTAATTTAATCGGAATACACAACCAAAATAACCACAAACGAATCTATGATTACTCTAGTTGGGAATGCTCACACAAGAAAACTTATGGAGCTGCACATTATATACATAAGATATGGATCAGGGAAGATCAATACTGCGACATAGACAAGGATTCATCCTATTTTCCATCACTGTTTGCATAATGTCATACAATAGACATAATCCTTGTAAACAAAAATTCATCATATCTTCCATCAATTATTTGTATAATGACATAATACGTTCAATTTTTTGTTTATCAAAAGTTCATCGATCTTGTATCAATACTTGCATATCGACATATAAAAGAGATAACATTTGACATCGTATGGGACAATAATAGTTCATGGATGCAAACACACATATCCCATAACATATTGCAATATATAAAACCATAAAGATTAATACTGCAAAAATCATCTTCCGAACAATTTTAGAGTTTAAATAAAAAAATATAAAAACAAAGATGAAAATAAATGGACATGGCTATGTGTAATCACAATAACGTCTATTCCAAACTCTAGTTATTCTTCTTAAAACACAAGAATAAAATTCTCATAAGAAGACTTTCTAGACATAATAACATCAGTTTTCTTTGATTATTTCATACCTTTGAAAAGGTTCATCAAAATAGGAGTCACTGATATCCTTGATTTTCTTGACCATAGAGATACCATGTTCATGAGTTAGAACATTCATTTTTCGGTCAATGATGCGAGCAAGATGCCTGGCTTTGACGAAATCAAGGATGATTTTCTTCTGGTTCCTGATCAAGATGTTTTGATTAACAAGGATTCTTGCTTGTCCATCAACGAGTTGATTTATCTGCAATTGAAGGTTAGCAAGCTCGTTCTTAACTTCATTCTGAACTAGAGTTAAATCATTGACAGATTCTCCTATCCAAGAGTTAAGCTGTTTTCTTTCAAGCATCTTTTACAGAAGCAGATCTTGAACAAAATCACATCCTTTAGAGTCTTCTTCCGTCTCAATTTTCACTTCTTTTTGAGATTCAACGGGAATTTCCATAAACAACCTTTTCATGGAATATGATAAACACATACAAATAATATATATGTTATCAAATAAGGGAAAATGCCCTTGAAAGAAGCCCTAGAAGATTTGAACGTTCGTGGACCCGAAGAAGATACCAGAAGATCAAGAAGTACCCAAGAGAAAATACATATTGTTTCATAAAATGCCTCTTTTAAACGACGCTCAATATCTGACAAGATAGAGCAAAAGAGTTACATTAGATACAAAGAGAATAACTGAAAAACTCATCATGTAAAACAGTCATCAAACCTACAGAATGGATGGTAAACCACAGAAGACTTGAGCATCTCTCTTGCCAACATCCTTGCACCTCTCAAGTTAGACACAAGGATGAGAGTACCTATAGTTAGGTAGTAGGATGAGATATGATCTCATCATAGGTGTTGAGAGACGATTTAAGGATGCCATCCAATAGTCTGATTTTTGTATTTCTTACCTCTCTTTGACTGTTTTCAAATCCATAGGAATTCCTTACAGCCCCTTTTGAGAGTCCATTAAATGGAATTTTTTGATGACTAAGTCTAGGACCTCTAGAAATTGGTTCTAGAGGATTAAACGAGATAGGTCTCCACCTTCTAGACTTAGATCTACCAGTCTTATTCTCATATACACTAGGAACCTATGTTTTTGTGGTATAGTTTGCACCATGAGAAAAAACACGAGTCTTGTAAAGTTTTTGAAATGAATGATCATTAAAAAACCTTTTATGAGAATTATGGTCTCCTGTAGGAGTGAAATCCATTGTTGACTCCGTCAGATGATTAACTCGATTGACGGTGAATAAAAGAAGATTTCGAAGATCGGAGATCTGTTTCTTCCTAGCATAACAATGTTAGCAATATGATTTCTTTTCCCACAGAATGAACAAGTTCATGGAAGAGAATTGCTGAAAATATCTATTTCAAACCCATATCCCGTTTGGAAGCCTTCCTTTTATGTAAACAATTTTTAGCAGGGACTTCCTTTGGTGTCTTATTCTTCGTGTCAGGTAAATTGCTTGTCACATAAGAATTTCTCATGTACTTCTCAAAACTGAATATCGGTAATAACTTAGAAAATAGTCTACCATATCCCCCCTGATTACTTTCGTTGGAGAAGAGATTATTGTTCCTTCATAATCAACAACCTTTGGAATGCAGTTCCTTTAACATTCCTTTTTATGTCCTTACAGGGGTAAAACAAACTCATGTCAATGGTTACTTTTAAGTACATGATTACATTCATTGTACTATTCCAATGATGTTGCGTTGCCGCTGAGCTATATCTAGCTAACAAGTTCCTTGAGGATGTAAAATTTAATCGAGTATATTACTATACTAAGTACAACAATGCATACTTGTACTTAGATATGGGAATTTCATTACCAACACATCTTCACCATCTTCCTCTAGATGAAATGGTCACTTACTTACATTTGAACCTCGACTAATCATGGGAGTGCTATCAGGATGCATGTCTTTATTAAATTTCTTGACAACTTTAGACATATGCAAACTGGTGGGATAATATACCACAAGCTCAGTATTCGGTCGAGCTTTCCCCAGATTTTTCATCTCAAATTCGAATTTCAAATAGCTTTTAAGGTCTCTTATTATATCAAGAGTACCCATCATGCCTGTACAATCGACATAGATAGCTATGATTCCAAATCAGGAACTTTCTTACTTTTCTATCCCATCCAAATCAAATAGCCACTTAGACGGGTATACCACATCCGCCTGATTGCTTCAATCTATAAGTGAGCGTTCTATCTAATTGTAAACGCACAATGTGGTTTAGAGTCACTTGATTTGGGCAACAAAAGACTATCAAGTACTTTTGTAAATATCTGAATTAAGAGATACGTAACAACCACACACATATGCTGCATTTCAAGTCCTTTTGAAATTATCAAGCTAACTAAGTAACGTAACGCTATAACGTTCTTTACAAGAGAATAATTCCAGGGCTTCGTGAAAAATCTCGCACCACAAGGCGAGTCTTTATACTTTAAGACTGCTTTCTTCTTATTATGCTTTGTGACAAATTAATCATGTATGTCCAATAGGCTTTACACTTGGTTGGTTAGCACTACCACACCAAATACCTGTATATTTGTCAAAGAACCAAGTTCTACCTGGATTGTATAGGCCAAATATGCTCTTCGTTGACATTAAGCAACAAGGATCTTGGTTCGATCTCATCTTGTTATATTTCCTTAAACAAGTGTATATGAAATTAATCATCAATATGATCGCATGATCTTTCCATTGACTCGTGCACATTCTCATAATCCACTTGGGATGTCATTGTTCTCTGGAATCATTAGACTTCGGTGCATCCTCCAGTTTGATTCATGGACATATTCATAGACAATCTTATGATATGATTTATGATGATATAAATAAGTTGTGCCTTACTCACCTACTTCCTTTCTAGATGAGGATTGATCGAACCAAGTGGTCTCTCCAACTTCCTTTATGGACGGCTCCACTACACTTCCACTGGAGCGTTTGGCACGGAGCTAGTTGAGGGTGGAGTTCAGACGACGGGATGAGTCAAGGATGGAATTCAAATCCTATTGTGTTCGGCATGGATGGAATTAGAGTTCAAGGTAGTTGGAACTACTTCGTTCAATGGAAATGGAAATCACACCTCCCCCCATGGAAGTTGGAACTCCATCCTTCCAACTCCACCCATTGACCATTTTGACATTTCAACTTATTTTACTTTCTTTTTTTTCTTTAAACATAAATTAATTTCCTATACTTATAAATTTACTTTAGTAATTAAAATATTATTTTATTTTGGAATTATTATTTTTAGGATTAGGTAGCTTTATTTTTCATCGTTTAGGTATTGCTATCCAAAGAGGAGTTGGAGCCCAGCTTGTTGCTAGGATGCCAACCAAAAGCTTTGTATAATTTAAAAAATTCATGTACTTTTATATTATTATTATTTTTAAATAGGAAATAGAAGATGTTTTTTAGAATTTATAATATATATTAATTAGTAATTTTTAATAGTTTAATAATATTTTGTTTTTTATCACATTCAAAAATGGAAAAAGAAAAATTCTTATTATTTAAATATATTAGTACTCTTGATAAATTATTAAATTTAAAATAAAAAACTCTATTATTTAATATTATATTTATTTAAATTAATAATTTAAATAATTTTTCAATCCAAATATAAAATTATTGCCACTAAAATTATATTTACATAAAAATTAATTATTATTGTTGATAAATTATTTATTTTATTAAAAAATAGTAGTTTTATTTAAAGAATTCTAAGAATAATAATTATTAATATTATTTTTTTGGCGCGCAGCTTGTTGCTCGCCTTCCAACCAACCTTGTATAATCTTTTATATTTACTTAAAATAATAATTAAAATAATTTTTCAATTTAAAGATCATATATATATATAATAATTTAAATAATAATTATTAATGTTATATATTTATATATATATATATTATATTTAAAATTAATATTTTATTTTATTATATTACGTTAATATTATATTATAGTAATATTACATTAATATATTTTATTTTATTATATTAATATTATACTATATTATATTAATATTATACTATATTATATTACATTAATATTATAATATATTTAATTAATATTATATCATCTTTATGCTATATTTAATTAATATTATATTATATTTATGTTATATTTAATTAATATTATATTTAAAATTAATTTAAATAATATTATTTTCATTTCATTACTAATATCACATTTGTTAATTTACTAGTATTTTATGTATTTATTTATTAAAATATATATTATTACATATAATTAAATTGAAAAATAATTAAAAATAATTTTTTAAAGAAATTCAGTGATTCAAAAATAAATTTATCAACAAATAATATATTAATAAATAAATATTTTGAAAAAATAAACATTTGAAAAAGAAGAATGACGTAATTATCAATTTCATCAATAATCATGCCAAACACATAAATTTTGAAGGGCGAAATTCAATTTCTATGTAGTTGGAACTCCCTAGAATTCAAACTCCATCCATGCCAAACGCAGTAAGTGTAGTTGCAACTTGCAACACCTTAGTCTATGGTGTATATCCCTTATTGAGGATTTGTAACCTTACAGGTAGGTTTGCAGCTGGTATGTGTGATCTCATCACTTTAACGACATCGATGTACATTCTGAAAGTCGATTATTCTTTGTCACTTCACATTTACATTTGTGGAGTACATGAATCAATATCAATAGTGGGAACATACCACGATAATTCATGTCATTCCCTTAGAAATTACTTTTTCTTATCTCCCCCTAACGACGGGAAGACTGTCTCATTAAAGTGATAACCCGCAAATCTAGCGGTAAGAGATCTCCTGCCAAAGGTTTTAAAATGAGGATAATTGAGAGTAAATATCCAACAAAATTACTTTATCATTTTTGTGACATATCATAGTACGATGTGGACTCGTAATGGCACATATATATATAGTACAACCAAAAATGCGTAAGAACACAAATGTCAGGGTTAAATTCAGTTACCAACTGGTAAGCAGAAAAGGTTGACTAATATTGGGTACTAAAATGAACTAAGTAAAGATGCGCGTAATATTACATATCCCAAAAGCAATAAAAGGTAGGTTCGTACACATAACCTATTCCTTAGACATCATCTGTAACCTTTGATGATAGCCTTTGCGAGACCATGAGGTATATAATGCTATGCATTGATCCTATTAGACATGCAATAACCATCAAGTCATTTTGATGTACACTCGCTAGCATTTACAAGGAGTGGTGAGCCCTTACATGTAAAATATGTGCTAGTAGTTTTCAGACGCAAATTTCTTGGGAACTATAACTAGTCCAAAATGTCAAAACATTTACCAGAGCCATAAGTCACTTTAATGGTCCGCATTCTGCATGATTTTTTTATTTTTTTAATTTCACCATGTTATCTTTGTAATATGGATTGTTTACCATTTGCATCTTAGTATGGTCTCGATCCTGTTTTACTAAAGGCTTTGTGAAATGAGTGATATGCTTTCCTACTTAAAAATCATTAGGGGGGGTGTTGGTTTTCCATTTGCATCTTGGGATGGTCTCGATCCTGTTTTACTGAAGACTTTGTAAAATGAGTGATATAATTTCTTACTTAAAAACACAATGTGAAGGGGGGGTTGTGCATCTAGTACTTTAGAGAACACTTATTGAGAGATATGCCGTCATTTCGCATTCTGTCAATCTTTCTCCCGTTTTTGTTCACTCAAATAAAGTGATGTTCGTATGAGTCCTTTCAAAGTGAAACATCATGTCACAACCAAAGTGCCTTTATGGTTATGTCAAAGTCTGTATGAGTCAATTTCCAACATTTCATCGTCGGAGTCAATATGGATTCAATAATCCAAATTAATATTATAGTGATTTACATTTCACTAAATTGACTCATTAGTTTCTCTAAAGTATGTTTCCTTCCAAATACATTAGAGACTATAAAAGATGCAATCAATTACATTCTCATCACTGTGAGTTTCCACATGATATCCACTTGCATAGGTTTCTTTGGAATTTAACAAGGTGTGATTATCTCTCGGTACATGTAGATATTTTGTGACGTTTTTGTTCTATCTTGAAAACAAATTTTGATCAATGATGCGCTCGATGATCCAATCCTCTTAGTCACATTATAAGGAAATAGTTCAACAACTAGTTTAAATTCCTTAAGCTAGTGGGAGGGAAACCACCATCTGTTAGACATTGAGTCTTGAGATATTAAATAAGTGGTGTGGCCTTATTAGTAACAAAAGTGAGATTCAACTCAAGTACTTTAGAGTGAATATATGTTACGTTTCCGGGAGGATGATATATATATATTTATATTTATATTTATCCGGAAATATCTCAACTGCTATAGAGAATTTATGTCTCGTGGGAATGATTTACTTTTCATTTCATAAGCACAAACATTGGATCTAGTTCAATTAAATAATCAATTGGACATGAAAAGCTCTTTTTATCATTAAAGTTGATGTTTAAAGTATGACCTTCCTATGGAAATTGGTTGCTACTATGGTACCCGCATTATATTGCTTGTACCAATACCGGTAAGAAGATTCATTCCCAACTCTTTGGTGAGAGCTATAATTACATCTTAGCTTCATCCCATGTTCAATTGATACATGTACTTTAGTGTCATTACTGTTGGGAAAAAAGTACATCTTTGTCTCATGATATATATGTCCCTTTTCACATGCTTTATTTGAGTCGGTATGTCTAACCCTCATCACTTCGGGGTTATTTTCATTTTCAATTTTGCTACATTAAGCTTAATTTGAGAATTTTATTTATCTCAACTGGCCAATAGAATCTCACTACACATGTCAACCACGTACTTTAGGTTGAATATATTACTAAAGATAGTTCTCTTGTTGTCATACTTCACATATACTGGTTCGTTAGTATCATGGATGATGTAGAAAAATTAAAATTGTCTGACTCATATCATATTTTGTGAGTTCTTCCACAAAAATTGGAATACATGTGATTTTATTTGCAACGTATTACATTCCACGGAACATTCAAATTTGGGGAGACAATATCATGTATGTAATAGTGGTCCAAGTACTTCTAAACCCTAGATAAATACATTGGAATCGAGTTGGTACAACCAATTTAACAAAAGACACCATTCAACTGTATCCAATATCATAATCAAGAGAACAAGATAGCATTAAGACCAACATTCTTAAAGATCAAGTTCAACAATCATAATTTAAATTGACCGTTTATATGATGTGGACTTGTCTTAAGGCAAGAATAAACAAAACTAGGCATGTTCTAAAAATAAATAAATAAATAAATAAATAAATAAGCCTAGCAAGTACTCAATGTAAAAATCCATGTTATAGTTACATAACTTATATTTTGGTTCCCGCCGTATATAGACAGAACCGGAACAACATTGGTCGCGCACAACCTGGAACTGGATCGGCCGATTTAGCCCGGAACCGGATCGGCCGAATTAGTTGGAGTCCGAATCGCTTCTACTTTTTCATTCGCAGAGAACTGTGGTTTCCCACCGATGGGGTTAAATCACAGCACAAACATACATCGAATAAATATTAATATTATAACATGGAATGTATTTGCATTATAAAATTTATTCACAAATCAAATCACAGGTCGAAATACATTATGAAATTTATTCACATATCAAATCACAAGTCGGATTTAATTATACAATCACAAATATATTGGACAGCAAAATTAAAAATTCACAAATCAAATCACATGTCAGATTTAATCTATACACAGTCACAATATATATTGGACGGCAAAATCAAAATCATAGGAAAAAAAGAAGAAGATCCAACTTAGCTGATTTGGGATTTGATTCAAGTGATTTCAACATTAGATTGACTGCGTTGATGTAAATCATCCATGTAGAAAAAAAAAATCAACCGATCCAATCTAGCTCTGCGGTATAGCTTCGTGCATGATAACGTTTTGTAGTAGAATACTAGGGAAAGAGAAGGAGGCAGGGAAATAGAAGGATTTCATTCATTAGAGTTCTCTGGTTACATGGGTACAATATACTTTATATACATGGAAAAGGAGAAACATAAAAGACTTTCGTTTTGAACCGCACATCCATGGGCATGTGCCCATTAATATCTAAATCCCATATTTATACAATTTTAAGATTTTTAGGGTAATGCCAAACAATACATGGACTTTAAAACAAGAAAATTTTATGATTTCGTAGGAATTTTAACTGAGTTACCAAACACACGAGAGATTAACATGAATTCAAGAGTTTGTAATCCTATGAAATTATAAATTCATGGAAATTGTGAATTCTACAAACAAACTCACCACAAATCGAAAAAATCCCCAAATTGAAACCAGAAGCTAAAGAGAAAAAACCTAGATAATTAAATTGAAAGCAGGAAACCTAAATTACGAAGTAAATGATTGAATTGAAAGTAGAAAAAATAAATAAAGAATTAAATGATTTAAACATAGAAAAACTTATGCAAAATTCTCGGATTTTCATGGCAGTCAAGCTTGAAGACAAGCACTGGATTGACTCGGATTTATCTCCGATCCCCAGAGCCTCTCTCTCCCAATTCTCTATATAATAACAGAGTTTTTTCGAGCGGTCTCATTCACCGGAGCTTCTGGTTGATTCTGGCCCCACCAATCTTTTTAAAGGAAATTTATTTGATGTGGCACAGTAAAAAACGTTGGAAAATATTTTTCTAACCGCACAAGATTTTTTTTAATAGAAAAGAGATTTTTTGTTTCCTAAAACAATTATCTCGAAAAACATTATGTTGCCAAAAATATATAAGATCAAAAAGCAATCACAAATCCACGATTTCATCGCAAAAATCAAAAACATAAATCAATCACGCATCAAAATCAATCGCATTAAAAAAATGTAAAAAAAAAAAGTTCAATTCCAATGTCCGTTTTACAGCTTCTAGAATCATTTTTTTTTCTAATTTCAGTTTCATTCTATCAATTAAAAGAATAAGATTACCCTTACAATGAAAATAAGAAAAAATAAAATTGATCGTAGGTACTAACCTTTAAACCCGACGTTTTGCCTTTCCTGCAAATGGTGATCCTTTTCAGAAGTAAAAAATTACACAATTGTTAGAATCTGAAACTAAAAATTAAAGCAAGAATTGAAATCTAAAGCGAGTGAATACAAAAACGAGCATACAAAAATTCAAGAATTAAAAAAATAATAACTTCATTTTCGTATAAAATTTGTCTAAAATAAAAAATAATTAAAAATACCCGAATTCTAATTTTTTTATATTTTGATATTACTAGATACAAATCCACCAATTCAAGCATTAAAAAAAATATAATAAACATCATTTTCGTATTACTTTTCTTAATTTTTTTTCATATTATAATTAAATATAAAATTAGTCTAAAGTAAAAAATAATTAAATATACCCGAATTCTAATTTTGTTATATCTTGATAATTAAATATACCCGAATTCTATCCAAAATATAAAAATATAATATACATTTTCATTGCTTTCCACGTATAAAAAATAACCTACATTAATTAAATTCCTAAACAGTGTGAAAAGATACTGTTGACAAGTTATTATGTGACAAATATTTTCGTGAGTAATGAGGATATCTAAAAATATATCGGATGTCTAAAATTTATGTTTAAATAGTTTATATTCTTAAACGTGTAAAAGATGCTCAATATTCTAAAATATAGTAGTTATTTCATATTATGAAAATTTTGTAAATTTTATGGTATTGATTGATATAAAAAAATATTTTTTATACTATTTTTGGGCTGGTGATTCACTATATAAAGCAATCGAGCAAAATCCAAGCCTCATTTTTTTTTTGCACGTTATGCAATGGTTTCGTTGTCTTTTCTTCTTACAATTTAGGATTTTGAAATCTAACCTTTTTTTTATTTGTTTTGTATAAAGTGTAATCAATTGGCAATAATATGTGCAGCGATAAGAGCTCATGGATACCAATAGTATAGTAATTAAAGGTGATGATTTTAATCTCGATGCTTTTGTTTTCTGTGTTTTCTTTTATTTGAACCTTCTCCTATTTGCTACAAGTTGGTGTAAGATCTTAGATCTACAAAATCAGAAAATCGTAGCATGGTTTTGATGAATCCAAAGGGGTAAGGTTTAGGCGTAAGCTGAAGGAATTGGAATACGACATGGGTGATGTTTCTAAGACAAATGGTCCAGACCCAAAAAAACATGGATTGAAAAAAACTTCAGTTGAGAATCATCAAGTTCATGTATCCATGAAGGTAACTACCGTCAACACTGTTTTGAATTTCGTTGTTATCATTTTTGATTTTCTTTGTTTACTTTTCTTTAGGAATAATTACGCGGCACATTGTATGTTCTTTTAGTGTACCCGAGAGATACCAATTTGGGCACTCTCCATCGTTACTGGACCTATAAGAAGAAACCATGTTTGAGATGGTATAATTTTTGAGATGATCTTATGGGTTTGAAAAGTGGTTAATAACCGTGTTCTTTTAGTTTTAGTTGGTGGTTGTTTATATGAAAGAATCACTCTATATAGCTTTAACTTTTGGCTATAAAGGTTACCTTCATTTGCATGCTTTCCTTTAGTAGGTTAGGCAATTCAATTAATCATGGTGATGATCCTTCGTTGCTATGAACATTAATTGGAGTTTAATCAGAGTACATACACTGCCAAAGTCCATCTATGTTCCGCGATATTACTTTACAGTACTCTTGCAGTCTTACTACTCATATATGTATTATGCGTTAAGCTCCGCAATATTACTTTAGGGTACTCTTATTACATATGTACGTATTATGCGTTAAGGGTGGTTGTAATTTAATTTTCTTTGTTAATTTTGTTCCATTAATCACTTAACATATCCTCCACTTTTATGCGGAGACTTAAAATTCAGTACTTGCTGATGCAACTATTTTATCTCCTAAGTTATATATATTTGACGATGAGCGAACTGAAAATTTTCTCTGGCTATCAATTCCAACTTATTTTTGAAAATGGTCATTTTCAACACATATTTTTTGGACTTAAGTTGTGCAAAATGAATCTTTAGAAGCCAGAGGGGTGTGAGCATAGAATGGAAATCTCAATATTTAATTTGTGTTCTCGGTCTCAAAATAGATGTTGCTGATAGAGAGAGAAACCTAAAATGTTGCTGATATATTTAAATAAATGGTTTTAAGAACAAAAAATATTCTAGATGACAAGGGAAATATCCGTTTAATCCTAGCTAATACGAGGATACGGAACGTGCACCCTCGGATGCACAAAGTTGCTCTCTGAAAATGGATCAGGGAATTAATACTTACGATTAATAATCTCACCAGTGTATGGTGTAGTTCAGGGGATCATCTTATATATACGTACTATCGCTCAATTTGTATGTAATTCAGTGTATAATTCACGGGTGTATTCTATAATTTTCTACTATACTTGCACGGGTTTATTCTATACTTTACTGCCATACTTGCACGGAGGGTTTATTTTACTGTCATACTTGCACAAGTTTATTCTCTCTCTCTCTATATATATATGCAATTCGCAAGTTCTTCTATAGTTTCCAAGTACATATACATGCATACAATTACTTAAAATATATATAGAACCATAACCGCTAAGTTTGCTTCTTCTTTTTTTGTTACCCCAATCGAAACACATGCTTACTTTTAAGAATGTTTAAGAATTCATGAATACGCGTACAATGATATGCATATGTATAAGTCAGATATACTTAATAATCAGATGCATTTGTGTCAATACATTTGCGCCAAAATGAAACAAGGCTTACTTTTATATTTAAGAATTCACGAGTACGCATACAATGATTGTATGAATTGTATGCAATATATATTAGATGTATATATGCAAAATAGATTTAACGATGGGGACAGAACTACAAAAATGATTTTATATTAATGGAGTGAACAGTTGATGAATTGTAATTATAAAACACGTTTGAAGAGAACGAGTTCGATAGAATCATATATACAAGGTGATCAAACACAATCTAATTGAATCAATGTAAAGCATTCTTAATACCGAAAATTTAAGAAGTTGAACATGGAATTTATGATGTGGAGAGCTTTTCGAATGGTAAGGATATTTTTTTTAAAATATACGAGCATAAAATATATGTTGTGTATCCGGATTCAAATAATAATTATTCCTGCAATGCTGTGTAAATAGTGGGGAAAGGCGAAAATGGTCTAGCAATAAAAGCAAATCATGAAATCATTCGACCAAGGGATCCCGAGCAAGGTTCAGTATAAAAAATAATTAAATACATGTTAAGGGTGCTAATCTTTCTTATGATCTAATCTAATTTTGAACTTTGGATATTACGTATTACTATTTTTTTTAATTTTTTTTAGTCTTTTTATTGAGTTATACTAAGTATTATAAATACTTAAATTTCTTTTGAAATTAATACGAAGACATGGCCGTCAATAATTTACTCTTCCAAAGGTCATTAAGCTACTGAAGCAAATCATTACTCAATTCCACTTTACCTTAGTAAAATATCAACATGATCACTTGGCATAATCGAGATCAAGGGACTTATAAAGAAATCAAGCGACTACACGAGATTTTTTTGAGGATCTATTACAGTTTTTATGGCGCTACCGCTGATGAAGTAAAGCCATATAGTGATTGGATGGACCAAAAGAGGGAAAAGTATAATAAAAAATAAGAGTATTAGCTTCAAAAAATTAACGAATATCAAAATTTGAAGAAATACTTTATCGGCATAACTTTTAATTAATTTATGAAGGTCGAACATTTATTATAGGCTTTGAAGATGTTTCCTTACAGACTCATGGTTTTTTATTTATATAATTTGGTTTTATTTTAATTTATATATTAAGGACTTGAACTTCGTGAATATTTATTAGTTCATTAATAATATTTTTAACTAGTATGTAACCCATGCTACGCACCGGGGCTGATGGGAATTTTCGATTGGTGTGGCGGGGCTTCGCCCCGCTCCCGTAGCCCAAATGTATTTAAACATCTTCAAGAAAATCTTGATTAGTTTGACTATTTTTAGTGGTATAAAAGTTTGATACCTCAAACTATTTGTTTAGTAATTAAAATGATATATGTATAGTTTAAAATGATTTGCACGTGGCGAAAGTATGAATTCTGGATAAGTCTATGATGTATACCTTTGACACCAGCAACTAAAATCATCAAATAAATATCTTATATATTGTTGTAGCTAAAATTTTGTTTGAATTGTAGCCAAGCGGGAAAGGATTTTCAAACATCGTTGGCTGATGAATTATCAACCTGTTTACCACTATTCATCCTGCACCATCAAGGAGTAATAATTAAAAGACCAAATTTCTTTTAAATTGTTTGGTTCCGATCTAAACTAACGTGAGAACAAAAAGTTATCTGAAATTAGAAACTATACATTGAAGCATAAATACCATCTAATTGTTGTAGGGCCTACGGCCCATAGATGTGCGACCCATCTATATAGTTAGGATTTACCTTTCATGTATATAAAGGATACTATAACTATGTAATAAGGTTGATCCTTTATCAATAGAAATCTCTTCGATGCCTCTGTCTCTTTCTCTTTTCCCTATTACCTAATGCAATACGTTATCAGCACCAAAAAGAAAAAACATAAAGAAATTTGATTCTGGAATTATTTATTTTAATATTCTTTATAAAGGTCCTTTACATTTAGACCCCAACTTAACTCAAAAACAATATTTTGGACTAAAAGTACTTGAGCATCATTATTGTGTTTTGGGTGTGGAAAACATTTCTTTGCGAAAAAGAAATATATCCCATATCAAAACGTCTACCAATGACAATGCACCGTCTAAAAGGTGGTGATATATGCCCTTGTGTTTGCTAAACACATGCATCCCAATTTTAGTGGAAGAACTCACAAAAGGTGATATGAGTCAGAAAATTTCCATTTTCTCTACTTCATCCATGATACTAACGAACCAATATATGTTGAAATATGACAATGAGAGAACTATCTTTAGTAATCTATTCAACCTAAAATAATTTTTTGACACATGTAGTGAGATTCTCTTGGCCTGTTGAGATGAAGAAATTTCTCAAATTAAGCAAAACTGAAAATGGAAAGAACCCCGAAGTAATAAGGGTTAGACGTACAGACTCATATAAAGCATATGAAAACGGGACATATATATATCATGAGACAAAGATTTTTTTTTCCGGTAGTAACGATACAAAAGTACATGTATCAACTGAATATGGAATGAAGCAAGATGTAATTATAGCTTTCACCAAAATATTGGGAATGAAATCTACTTACCGGTATTGGTACAAGCAATGCAATGCGAGTACCATAGTAGCAACCAATTTCCATAGGAATGTAATACTTTAGGCATCAACTTTAATGACAAAAATAACTTTACCTGGCCAATTGATTATTTAATTGAACTAGATCCAATGTTTGCGCTTATGGAACGAAAAGTACATCATTCCCACGAGACATAAATTCTCTAAAGTAATTGAGATATATCTGGATGAAACATAACATATATTCACTCTAAAATAACTGAGTTGAATCCGTCTTTTGTTATATAATAAGGCCACACCACTTATTAAATATCTCAAGACTTAATGTCTAACTAATAATGGTTTTTCTTCCACTAATTTAAGGAATATACACTAGTTGTTGAACTAATTCCTTATAATACGACTACGATGATTAGATCATTGAGCGAAGCACTGTTCAAAATTTGTTTCCACGATGGAACAAAGTCACAAAAGCTCTATATGTACCGAGAGCTTATCACCTTGTTAAACTCCAAAGAAACCCATGAAAATGGATATCATATGGAAACTCACAGTAATGAGAATGTAGTTGATTTCATTTTTTATAACCTTTAATGAATGTGGAAGGAAGCATACTCTTAGAGAAATTCATGAGTCAATTTGGTGAAATGTAAATCACTAGTATTTGGATTATTGAATCCATATTGACCCCGACAAAGAAATATTGGGTATTGACTCATACAGACTTTGGCATAACCATAATGCCACTTTGGTTGTGACATGATGATCGTTTTGAAAGGACTCATACGTACATTACTTTATTTGAGTGAACGAGATAATGGAAAAAAGATTGACATAATGCAAAGTGACATCATATCTCTCAATAAGTGTTTTCTAAAGTACTAGATGCACAACCCCCCCCCCCTTCACATTGTGTTTTTAAGTAAGAAAGCATATCACTCATTTTACAAAGTCTTCAGTAAAACAGGATCGAGACCATCCCAAGATGCAAATGGAAAACAACCTATATTATAAAGAAAACAAGGTGATCTAGAAATATATCCACGCAGAATATGGACCATTAAAGTGACTTATGGCTCTGGTGGATGCTTTCACACTTTGGACTAGTTATAGTTCCAAATAAGTTTTGTGTTTGGAAAACTACTAGCACATATTATACATGTAAGGGCTCACCACACCCTTGTACATTCTAGCTAGTACACATCAAAAGGACTTGATGGTTATTGCATATTTAATAGGATCAATGCAGAGCATCCTATACCTCATGGTCTCGCAAAGGATATCATCGAAGGTTACAGATGATGTCTAAGGAATGGTTATGCGTACAAACTTACCTTTAACTGCTTGGGGGATATGCAATATTAAACGCACCTTTACTTAAATTCGTTTTAGAACCCAAATATTAGTCAACCTTTTCAGCGTACCAGTTGGTAACTGGATATAAGCCTGACATTCGTATTCTTACTTATTTTTGGTTGCACTATATATGTGCCATTATGAGTCCATATCGTACTATGATGGGTCACGAAAACAATTAAGTAGTTATGCTGGATATTTACTCCTAACAATTATCCGCATATTAAAACCTTTGGCAGGAGATCTCTTACCGCTAGATTTGCGGGTTACCACTTTAATGAGACAGTCTTCCCATCGTTAGGGGGACATAAGAAAAAGTATTTTCTAAGGGAACGACAAGAATTGTCGTGGTGTATTCCCATTGTGTCTCATATTGATTCTTGTACTCCACAAATGTAAATGTGAAGTGATAAATAATATTTGATTTTCAGAATGTATACTGATGTTGCTAAAGTGATGAGATCACACATACCAGCTGCAAACCTACCTGCAAGGTTACAAATCCTCAATAAAGGATATACACCATAGACTAAGGTGATATAATTAACTACACTCAGTGGAAGTGTGGTTGAGGTCGTGGCTCCATAATGGAAGTTGTTGAGACCACTTGGTTTGATCAATCCTCACCCAGAAAGGAAGTAAGTGAGTAAGGCACAACTTATTTATATCATCAGAAATCATCTCATAAGATTGTATCTGAACATGTCCATGAATCAAACTGGAGGACGCTCCGAAGTTTAATGATTCCAGAGAACAATGACATCCCAAGTGGATTAAGAGAATGCGCATGAGTCAATGGAAAGTTCATGCGAGCATATTGATGATTAATTTCTTATACACTTGTGCTTAAGGAAATATAGAAAAATGAGATCGAACCATGCTCCTTGTTGCTTAATTTCAATGAATAGCATATTTGGCCTATACAATCCAGGTAGAACTTGATTCTTTGACAAATACACAGGTATTTGGTGTGGTAATGCTAACCAACCAAGTGTAAAGCCTATCGGACATACATGATTATTTGTCATAGATCATAATGGGAAGAATTAAGTCTCAAAGTATCAAGGCTCTCCTTGTGGCGCGAGGTTTCTCACAAATCCCTGGAATTACCCTCTTGTAATAAACGTTATAGTGTTCCGCTACTTGGTTAGCTTGTTAATTTCAAAAGGACTTGAAATGCAGCATATGTATGTGGTTATTATGTATCTCTAAAAGAATCAAGAGATATTAGATATTTACAAAAGTACTTGATAGACTTTTTTTTCCCAAGTCAAGTGACTCTAAACCACAGAGTGCATTTACAGTTAGATATAACGCTCACTTATAGATTGAAGCAATCAGGCGGATATGGTATACCCGTCTAAGTGACTATTTTATTTGGAGGGTATAGACAAGTAAGGTATTTTTTCCTTGCGTATTCACAAGAAAGTTCCTGATTTGGAATTGTAGCTATCTATGTTGATGGTACAGACATGATGGGTACTCTTGATGTAATAAGAGACATTAAAAGCTATTTGAAATCCGAATCTGAGATGAAAAGTCTGGGGAAAGCTCGACTGAATACTGAGCTTGTGGTATATTATTCCACCAGTTTGCATATGTCTAAAGTTGTCAGGAAATTTAACAACGACATGCATCCTGATAGCAATCCCATGATTAGTCAAGTTTCAAATGTAAGTAAGTGACCATTTCGTCTAAACGAAGATGACGAAGATGTGTTGGGAGATGAAATTCCCGTATCTAAGTATAATAGACGTATTTTTGTACTTAGTATAATAATGTACTCGATTAAATTTAAAATCCTCAGGGAACTTGTTAGCTAGATATAGCTCAGCGCCAACGCAACGTCATTGGAATAGTATACTGAATGAAATCATGTACTTAAAAGTAACCATTGACATAAATTTGTTTTATCCCTGCAATGACATAAAAAGGAATGCTAATGAAAGTGCAATCCAAAAGTTGTTGATTATGAAGGAACAATAATCTTTTCTCCAACAAAAGTAATCAGGGGGAGATATGGTAGACTATTTTCTAAGTCATTACCAATATTCAGTTTCGAAAAATACATGACTAAAGCAACTGCCTGGAGCAACTCTAAAACTAATCAAGAGGAGATGTCGACATCAGGGGGAGGATCCAGGGATATGATGTCACCATATTTTACTTCGAAATTGAAGCTGTGTTGAAGTCTTTTTTTCCCTTCGATCGAGAATAGTTTTTCCAAAGGGTTTTGTTACTTGACAAGGTCTTTTTAGCGAGACAACACTAAAAATATCAAGTATGTTGAACGTTGAAGACATAAAGATCGCGTTGATATTACTGAAAATATCTAAATCAAAGAAATGAAACGCGATAGTCTGTTAAGCAAAGTAACTTCCAGAATCAACAACAAGGTCTTATAAACATTCAAGTCACAAAAGTAAAGTATGATAAACTTCTTCTAACTACATTAGACTAATGAAAATTGTCTGACATCAGGGGGAGCATCTAATAGTGTGTTGAACTATTTTCCTTCACCGAGGTTGCTTTTTCCTACAGGGTTTTGTTACTAGGAAAGGTTTTTAATGAGACAACAACAAACATCGAGAATGTAATTTCCCAGCTAAGGCTATTGTCTATCCTACGCGGATTTTTTGCCTTAGGAGTTGTGAAGCAACTAGTCAACTTCAATGGAGCAAAGTGATCATCTGCAACAAATCACCTTTACTTGTATCTGTTACGTTGTACTCTTTTCCCTTCGTCGAGGTTTTATCCCATTGGGTTTTTCCTTGTCAAGGTTTTAAAAAGGCAACATATTCGAGTCCACTGTGTTCTAAGTTTTCTTAAAATTATACTCTTTTTCTTTAGTTCAGGTTTTGTCTCTTTGGGTTTCCCTGACGAAGTTTTAACGAGACAATTAACTTAGACTCGTCGATCTTTGAAGATCGTATTGCATGTGACATGTAAAGTACGAGACAACATGTGAAGTACTACATGTGAAGAGATGTACCAAGGTTTTGTCCCGCTGGGTTTTTCCTTGTCAAAGTTTTAATGAGGCAATTGATTTCGGCGCAAGTCATCAAGGAGAGGACGACATTTGAAGAACTACATTCACTATAGGTGAAGCACTACATTCAAAGTTCTATTGGACCGCACAAGGGGGAGTGTTGTAGGGCATACGGCCCATAGATGTGCGGCCCATCTATATAGTTAGGATTTACCTTTCATGTATATAAAGGATACTATAACTATGTAATAAGTTTGATCCCTTATCAATAGAAATCTCTTCAATCGATGCCTCTGTCTCTTTCTCTTTTCCCTATTACCTACTGCAATACTAATAGATTAGTTATTGTAATGAAATATATTTAATATAAAATTGCCAAGACTTAAGCCTAAATTTGATTACCGTCCTTAAATAATACCAATGAAATTCAATTAATTCAAAATTTCCATGAGTTAAACCTAAATTTGATTATCGTCCTTGAAGCCTAGATATAAAATTTTATATTTTTATATTTATGTGTGTAATTCTTTCTATTGTGTGATAATTTCTTTCTGGTTGGATTAATCAATGCTGCTTATTTGTATTTCTTGTTTTATGATTAAAATTTATGAGTGATTCTTTTCTCGCATATCTCTGTTGTTGACTAAAAAGAAAAACAAAACATCAAAATCCCATATACTAACCAACAAAGGTAAATGGGCAATATAAAAATACATGGAGTGCAAATGCACAAAACTTTCGCTTTCTTAGATTAACTGCCAAATTTGGGGCAAAGCTACATAACAACTAAAATAAATTAAAATTTTATTCAATTAAGTGTAATAAGTTTATTTTCATATATAAATTTCAATATGATGTGGTGGTACTCAGAAACAACGTCAAGTCGCCAACTCACTTGAACTACATAGCCAAGAAATGAAGAAAATAAAGAAAAAATGTTACTTGGCCGGATGACCCTCTTCATAGGTTTGTTTTCTATTGCTCTACCAACAATCACAGCTGATGCACCTTGCTCGAACACTACATGATCAAAACACCTATATTTTCTGCATATATGCAGGAAAACATACACATAAGATATGTGGATATGTGAAAGAAAAGTTTAAAGAGATCATAGGCAGTTGGGAAAGTTTAATAAATAACTATCTTCTTGGATGATGTTGTGTATAAATTTTCCTTACTTTCCAAGAAAATATTTGCTAATCTGTTTTCTAAGGAGGTAAATTATTCTCAACCTAATCCAAAATATTTGCGCTACCACACACTTATCAGTTTTTTTGTTCATTTTCTTATCAATCTTTCAGCCAAAAATGCTTCCAATTGTTCCATCTGTTGGACGAAAAAGAGAACATCCAAATTCATTAAGCTAAATTAAGATAATATCCAAAACTTGCCAACAATAAGATAAAAACATTTAGTGTATACTCCATCAACTTATTTGACCATTCAACTCCATCAACATAAAAGATTTTCACTCAAATAAGTCAATATTGTCAATCATTATAGCCTTGATGATGTCTAATCAATGAGTCAATTTGCTAGGAGATCAGATACTTAATGATGGAAAATAGTTCAATTATTTTTCATTTGAATTATCCTGAGGTAAACTTAAAGCATAGTTGAGAAATATTGATTTCCCTTATAACTACAAATATCTTTCATAGTCCCAAAACTAACACAACGTGGCCTTATTGAATCAGTAGGTAGAATCCCACTATTGGCCGATGTTTGTCACTCGTATTTTCAAGTCAACTGACTTATATTTTAAAAACTATACAAACCATAGATAAGTGAAGATGAGATCAGTTTGAGGTTTAAGAAGTGAAACCAACAATAAATACCTAAATACAGAGTACTTTAATATCATTTATTTTTACAAGAATTTTCCTTTTACTCCAAAAAACAAACATCATGACTCCACTCTATTACATCCCTAGTTACTTAGGCAGAATCTCATGAACCATATATAAAAATGAAAACGAACTAATAGGGCATCAACCAGTGTTATCAAGTCAATCCTTGGTAAACTGGGGCACAATCACCAACCCGTGTTATGATATGACCCAATCTATCTATTATTAAAAATCCAAATGTAAACAAAACAAAATGAGCCTGTTGCGGAAGGAACAATTGTTGGTTTTGTTGAATGACTGATGTAGAAAAAAATATAAGATGGTTCTAGACGTTTTAGAGTTTCTATTAGTCATGAACCACGTATCTCCACGTGTATTCCAAGAACAATACTGATGGAAAAAAATTCCAAGAACATGAATGATATATGGAAAAAAAGAAAAGAATAACTCACATAACCGATGTTAAGTTATTTATACCTTTCTTTTACAATGAAGTGTAAAACCATGTGCTTCCAAAATTTCATTGATAAAAAAAAACTTATTCTTGCATGGATTAATTTGTTCACCAAAGCCCCACATCGATAATTATAACGTAACCTCAATTTATTAAGAACAAAATCTATTCTTAAAATGAATGCTAACAATAAAAACTTGGTGCCTACAGTGTTGTAAAAAGAAGGATATACATACTACCCTTTGAACTACATATACATATATAACGAATAATAGATTGAGATCAAATAGTTGTTCTTTGATGTGCATTTTTTTTTCCAATCACATAAATTACTCCCTCTATTCATCAATTATGCTTTATAGATAAATACATACAAACCTTGTGAAATATTATTTTCAGTAAGATGCCCAATTGTAGTTACAATTTTCCTGATTATGTATTGTATTAGAAGAAACTCAAATTCACATGATGTCCTCCAAGGATCCAAAAAATTTCAATGGGTCTTTCTGATTTCTCTTCATACTTTAACTGTATTTGATCAACTACATCTATAATAATTCACAAAGAGAGTTGATTTTTTTTTTCTGAAAGCTTGACCCCCTTGAAAGAATCCAGTTCATAGAAGCGATTTTATGATGTTAAATGGAGTGAAGCTTACCAACTTTGATGCATTTTGCTGATATGATTGTACACAGTTTTGCACGTACTAAACAATTTATAAAGTCTGATCAAGCCAAGCCAATGGAGTCAATAAGGGAATCTTGTAGGCATAATATGATTGAAGTCAGAATTAAGAAAATTGTTTCCATGAATTTTTTAAGAAAACAAACTCAATACCTCAACGTATGTACAATACCTTGACAACCTATCTCAAACTCAAATGACATACTTTTTGTTGTTATGTTAGATCACTCAAATATACCAGTAAGAAAAATTAGCAATTAGATCTATGCCCATGAAAAAAAAATAACCATCCAATTTTATCTTGAAAAAGTTATCAAAGACATTCCAGAATCAAGAAAACTTATCAAAGACATTCCAAAATCAAGAATTCAAATCATATCCCCAACACTCCCAAACTAGTTAGATCACTCGTATCATATCCCCAACACTCCCAAACAAAAAAAGTTCTTATAAAGTTTTAGAAAAAATGGAAAAAAAGAGGAACCTCACTAAGTTATATCCTTCATCGAGCCAAAACTGAAGGAGGTGATGGTATTTTGTCGGTAGGGTATCCGTGCCATCAGATTGTATCCTCATCAGAGTCTGAACTGCCTTTGGAATCCATGTCTCTCTTCTGCTATGTACCATTATCGGTGCATAATTTCCTATTTCCTCCACTTATTTTACTTGTATGAACTATTTTTCAACAAATCCATCAAACCAAACAACAAATATATACTTACCAAGTAGTATAAGTCTAAATTGTATACATAATTCACCAATGCAATAAACTCAACTTGTACTTAAATCAAGGTTTTGGTATCTCGTTTCCATGATCGTATGCCTGCGTATTCGAGTATTTACCTTAGCTTCATCTAGATCTTTGAACAACCTCTAGTTGCAATCTTAATTCAGGCACTTAAATAATTTTTTAAAACAAAAATTTATTTACAATTAAATGCACATTGAACTGCTACATACACCCTTGCATTTGAGCCATAAAAAAAAACAATTTGACTTCTCTTGTTTGTCTTCTCCACCATCGCACCCTATAAATTAGAACCAACCATTTACTCTTACTTCTTCAGGTGTTGACCCCGATCATTGTATCGACAGAAGTAAATTCTGATCATGCTCTTACATTAGATTATGCACATGAATCATAAAAAGTGAGCACCAAATACACTGTGCTTTCTCTTCTTTCACACCATCATATATTCCAGTCTCTTGTAGAAAGTCAACATTTACCTAGAACTGTATATCAAGAAATTTATCATACAAAACACTCAATTTACGCAATAGTTGCTTGGTATAGAATATTCAACACCATCAACTGTGAAAATAATAAGTTCCAATTCATATGCAAGAAACATTAAAAGGAATAATTATCTCATGCTCAATTGAAAACACAAACATTACCAGCAGTGGTTCCCGTCTCCCTTAATTATATTCTCAATCAAGTGTATGTTCCGCAGTCCACGAATTTATTCATTCGTCGTTTTCTATCTCTTCTAAGAATAATTCCCATGATCTTCCAAGAGGATGCTATAAGAACCATCCTCAATAATGAATGAGAAGGCGGTTCGTATAAGTTTTGATCACTAATATTTAGAAAAAATGCATGGAATATTAGTGTGTAACCCTATTTTTTGCCAAAATCATAGTAATCCTGATTCCTCTACATTGTTGGACAGAATGAGCTTAAGTGTCACAATCGTTCAATGAATCAAAAGATGGAGTTCCAATTATATATATATATATATAAATATGGAGTTTCGAGTTTATTAAGATACAAAGAACTTACGTGATCATATAACAACCGTCAAAATTGAGTAAAAATATATGAGAAGAAAATTCCATCTGCCTACCTGTTAGATGAGTTTACTTTGAAATCACTCCTGGACAACTACTTGTTTGAAATGAGTTATTAAATGGATTTTCTACTTATGAAGATCTTAAGAAACCTTACTGAAGTCGTATGGATGACCATACTTTTCATGATTCTCACGGGATAATGATCTTTCAAGGCCTAGTAAGCCTTTTAGTCTTTGAAAGGATAATTCTGCAATTTTTCAACTATAACTGGTTGTAGCATATTTTATTCATGGGTTACTATAGAACATGTTTCATACTTTTGGAGTCCGGCAGAAGCACGGATGCATAATCAACGATTGGAACATTTTACATAAGGAATGAAGAAAAACAATAATTGATCAAGAAAAATCACCTTGACAGCATGGTTAGCAGCCTTGCTGATTCTTAGATTTATAAGAATGATATGATTTTGTCTCACAATTATTGAGATTGATTATATTTCATTGTGTATTTATACAATACAGAGTACTGAGAATTGACGAAAGATTCAAAACCTAAGCTAAACAATAATAGCGTGAATACTGGATAGTTACAGCTAGTTACAACAAATTACAACAAGAATTGAGTACATAAGACTCGGACCTAAGCTAAATACTTGCGCCTGGTGGTGACTGCAGATAGTTCTACTGTGGAAAGACTGATGGCTGGTGGTGACTTACATATACACGTCCAATACCCCCCTCAAGTTGGAGCGGGAGGATTATGAGGCCGAACGCCCAACTTGCTTACAAGACGTCTAAAACGGTCCACTCCAAGTGGCTTGGTGAAGAGATTAGCTAATTGCGCCACAGATGGAATATGAGTTGGTTTTATGAGACCGGAGAGCAATTTTTCTCGAACAAAATAACAATCAATTTCGATATGCTTAGTTCGTTCGTGAAAAACTGGATTTTCAGAGATGTGGATAGCAGCCTGATTATCACAATAGACTGGAATAGGCTTCGGAATAGGAACACGAAGATCCGTAAATAAATAATGCAACCATTGAAGTTCAGAAGTTAACCTTGCTAGGGCTCGGTATTCTGCTTCAGCGGAAGATAATGAAATCGTTGGTTGTTTCTTAGACTTCCAAGAAATAGGACTGTTGCCCAACATTGTGAAATACCCTGTTGTTGATCGTCGAGTTGTTGGACATCCTGCCCAATCAGAATCGGTATAACCAGCAAGAGACAATGAGCTATTCGCAGAAAGAAAAATACCATGACTGACAGTCCCTTTAAGATATCTAACTACACGATGTGCATCATCCAAGTGACCTGAGCATGGTTGCTGCATGAACTGACTCAAATAATTAACTGAGTAGGTGATGTCAGGACGAGTCACCTGAAGATAAAGCAGTCGACCAATTAGGCGACGATAAACACTAGGATCAGGTAGAGGGTCACCGGAAGTTGGAAGTAGCTTAAGGTGTTGTTCCATAGGAGAAGGGGAAACCTTAGCACCTAAAAGACCAGAATCCTGAATAATGTCAAGGATATATTTTCGTTGGCAGAGAAAAATACCTTTGGGAGAGCGAGAAACTTCAATTCCCAGGAAATACTGCAAACGACCAAGATTTTTGAGAGAAAACTTAGATTCAAGTTTGTGTTTTAGTTCTTCAATAGCCGTGTCACTATTACCTGTAATAATAATGTCGTCGACATAAACTAAAACATAAATGGATATCTTACCCGAATGAAAAATAAAAAGAGAATAGTTAGCACGAGATTGCACAAAACCTTCATCAAGTAGGGCTGCAGAAAATTTAGCAAACCATTGACGAGAGGCTTGCTTGAGCCCATATAAGGATTTGTTGAGTTTATAAACACGGTTATCTCCCTTTTTGTGAAAACCTGGAGGGAGTTTCATGTAAATATCTTCATGAAGATCGCCTTGTAAAAAGGCATTATTGACATCTAGTTGATGGAGAGGCCAATTATAAACATCAGCAATGGAGAGTAAGACACGGACAAAAACTAGTTTTGCAACAAGAGCAAAAGTGTCATGATAATCAATTCCTTCCTATTGCGTGTACCCTTTAGCTACAAGACGTGCCTTATGGCGCTCAATCGTACCATCTGGTCTATACTTGATTTTAAACACCCATTTACAGCCAATGGCTGTTTTTCCTGGTGGAAGAGTAGTGATAGTGAAAGTATCATTGTCATTTAGAGCAGTATGTTCTTTGACAATATCATCACCCCAATTTGGATTTTTAATGGCTTCTGTGAATGTGCGCGGTTCATCATTGGTAATAACAGATGACAGGAAGGCACGATGTTGTGGAGTAAATTGAGAAAATGATAAATAGTTAGTGAGGGGATACGGAGAAGTAGAAGTGCACTGTTCTGCTGAGCAGATAAAATCTTTTAAGTGTGAAGGACGATGACATTCTCGAGTTGATCGTCGTACTGATGGTTCTATATTAGGTGGTAAGACTTTTAGTGAATCTGAAAGAACAACCTCAGTAGTAGGAGGAGGTGAAGATACTGTGCGAGTAAAAGAACTCGGACTAGATGATGGACCAGAAGGAGAGGATAATGATGTGTCTGCCACAGGAAATGGGGCAGATGCTAATGGTGTATTATCAGTACCTGGAGTAGGACTGGATGAAATGAACTCCAAAGATGTATTGATAAATGATGATTGTATTGGAGATGACGATACAGGAAAAATATTACGATAAGGAGTGACAAGAGAATCTGTTACTGGAGAGGAAATAGATTCTAAAGATGTAGTGTTTGGGAAGGAGGTAGTAGTACTGGACGTTTTAGTGGGATTAGAGTATGACGGAGGAAAAATTAACTCCTCATAGAAAACGTCAGTACTTTGCAATTCAGTTGGAGGGAGATCATTTGAATTTGTAAATTTAACATCCTTAAAAGGGAATAAGTGTTCGTGGAAGATAACATCACGGGATACAAAAGTGGTCTTTGTTTCGATGTCTAAAATTATATACCCTTTGTGATTGTAAGGATAACCCAAAAACACACCTGGATTCGCTCGTGGATCGAATTTGGATTTAATATTTGTGTTCCGATCATAACACAAACATCCAAAGACACGAAGATGGTGATATCTAGGCGCACTACCAAGAAGAACTTCATGCGGAGTTTTATGTGCCAATATAGGGGTAGGCATTTTGTTTATAAGGTAACAAGCTGTTAATACACATTCACCCCAATAAGTGATGGGTAATTGTGACTGAAAACGTAGAGCTCTAGCTACACTAAGCAAGTGACGGTGTTTGCGTTCGACAACACCATTTTGTTGAGGAGTGTAAACGCAACTGCATTGATGATGGATGCCATTTTCTTTAAACCACGTTTGAAATTCACGGGAGAGAAATTCTAAACCATTGTTAGACTGGATTCTTTGTAATGAAGGGAGAAAAGGAATTGAGGTACCGGTGGATATATGACCGATTTTCTTAGAATAATGAGTAATAACAAAACTGGAGAAGTACTTAATGAATTTAAAAATCTCATCCTTTGTTTGCATAAGGTAAAACCATGTACAACGAGAAAAGTCATCAACTATGGTGAGAAAATACTTTGCACCGGTGAGTGATGGTGTCAGAAAGGGACCCCATATATCGCAATGAATAAGTTCAAATCAACGTTTAGATGAAATGCGATTTCTATTGAAAGGTAATTTCGTTTGTTTTGCCAAAGGGCATACAGTACAAGTACTAGAAAAATTTGAACGAATACAATCAATAGAGCGACATAAAAATTTAAAACGATCAAGACTTGGATGACCAAGACGACAATGCCAAACATCTAACGGCATTTTATTATTAAAAAGAGCTTTGTGTGATGTTGCTGGTCCAGCTGAAACTTGAAGTTGGTAGAGTCCAGAAACATGATTACCCTGACCAATCACTTGATTTGTGAGCGGGTCTTGAAAGATGCAGTGATCTGGAGTTAAGAGAGCAACACAATTGAGGGAACGTGTGAGTTTGCTTACAGAGAGCAAATTAAATTTAAAATGTGGGATATGATGCACATTTGAGAGTTTGAGAGTAGGTGAGAATGCAACTTCACCGATATGCTTAACAATATCAAGAGAGCCATCAGGCAATTGCATTTCAATCAAAGTGTTGACAGGAGAATAAGAAGTAAAATATGATAAGGAATTACAGATGTGGTGTGTTGCACCACTGTCAATAAACCAAGGAGAAATAAAATAAGTGTTAAGTATCTTACCAGTAAGGTTCACTCGAGGTTCCACAGGAGTATCCTCTGTAAGAGGGTTGAGAACAGTTAGGAGACTAGCATATTGGGACGTAGAGAGAGATAGAACGGACAGAAATGGTTGGGAAACTTTGTTTGGTTGAGGTGCAAAATCTTTAGCTATTGCAGCGACATGGAGACGACTGTTGGTGATGGCAGCGGATTTAATCGATGAGGCTGTTATAAGGGAACCATCTTGATTCCATAAGGCCTTGAGCTTGGTATAATAAACCGAAACTACTTGCCGTATTGCAGCAATGAAATGAGTTTCATCAGCATACGATGATGCCATTGTGAGAGGCAGAGAAAAAAAATGCTAGAAGAAGAAATATGTTTAGGTTTCTGAAAGAATAATGATATTTAGGTTCCTAGGATCTAATAGGCTGATACCATCTTAGATTTATAAGAATGATATGATTTTGTCTCACAATTGTTGAGATTGATTATATTTCATTGTGTATTTATACAATACAGAGTACTGAGAATTGACGAAAGATTCAAAACCTAAGCTAAACAATAATAGCGTGAATACTGGATAGTTACAGCTAGTTACAACAAATTACAACAAGAATTGAGTACATAAGACTCGGACCTAAGCTAAAGACTTGCGCCTGGTGGTGACTGCAGATAGTTCTACTGTGGAAAGACTGATGGCTGGTGGTGACTTACATATACACGTCCAATACTGATATTGCTGGTTTAACACATACCTTCAAGTCTCTTATGGCTGCTAACCATGCTTTCAAGGTGATTTTTCTTGATCAATTATTGTTTTTCTTCATTCCCTATATAAAACGTTTCAATCGTTGGTTATGCGTCCGTGTTTCTGTTGGAATTAATATCCCTGGGCGATGATTCAAAACTTAAGGGATTTTATCATATCAATTAAAAAACATTCTGAAATATAGAATTAAATCAGTACCTGAAGACTAATCAGAAGGCTAACTGTAAATATTAGTGGAGGAACTGAAGCACCAAAGTTGTGCAAATGTTACTGACTATATCTTAGCTTACCCTGCAGTCTGCATCACCAATTTACGTTTATGAAATCATACATGGATAAAAAGCAAAAACCAAATGACAATTAAAAGGTGATCTGATGCTAAATAGGAAGGTTAACTGTAATAGTGGGTTGAGGAACTAAAACACCAACCTGGTGCAAATGGTACGCGATAGACCCAAGATTTCCCTGCAATAATACATTACATTATAAAATCAGATTAATATTTATAATAGAAAAAATAATTTGAAGGGGTGATAGTAGATAAGTTTCATCATTTGTTATAGACGTTGCATAATGAATGAGTTTCAGATTTTTTTTGTGCTAATTGAACAACCAACAGAACCAAAAAAATGCAAAACAACATGCAAAGGCAAGAACCGGTATGCCCTGTAAAACCTACGCTACCATTAACTAATATTACAGTTTGGTTCATAAATGGATAACGAACAATGCAACAAAGAAAGTAGAGGGAAAAACCAATGGATACTTCTATTTCCGAGATTATGCAAATTTAAAAAAGAATTGTTTGCTGAACTGTAGTACATATAAGACATTTGTGCCCAATAACATAAAAATAGGGAGGTGCAAAAAATTCCAGTTCCCATGCATTAGCCTCAGATTAGGCCTTGCAACACCTCTCACCAGAAAAGTAGGAAAGTTTCTCAAGAAGCAAAAAAAAATGTTGTTTCTTGTTAAATATACTTGTTGATCGGAGACCCGCAAGGAGTGTTATTGCCAAACATTCTTGAAAGGTTTTCGCCTACAAAGTTAATAACAACGTTATCTGTGGGAGCCGAACTCACACTACATGGTTGAGAACCAAGTGCTCTTCCATTTGAGATAAAATAACAAGCACAATTCTTAATATAATTTGAAAGGAATTGAACATTAGCTCTAGTAAAAGTTGTAAACTGGAATTTTCCATGTTCTTAATGGCTTTGACAGGACATTTTAGGCGGCATGCACGTGTTGAGTTCCTTAATTCTAAGTTGAGAGATGGACTTGATTATAATTGGAACTCGATAACCTGTTACGAAAAAAAAAGAAGAGAAACTCTAACCACTTCAGGTAAACTAACTTGCAAGAAATTCACATGTCCATGAAATGTGCCCACTCGTGGATGAGATTAATAGTTATATATTGAGAAGATTATGAATGAATTATGGAAAAATAAATACCTTGATAATTATCAATAAGATGAGTTCCTACCTGATAACCACCAGGACTTTATTTCTTCTGATGTTTTTTCGTAAAATCCATCTAAACCAGCTTCCAGTAAGTGCTTGCTTCCAATGGACTTCACATGAGAAGCCACTTCTGCAACCCATTCCTATCATTCAAGCATAAAATAAAAACGAAATTAGCATGAACAACAATGAAGCATAAAGTTCTACTATGACTACAAAGAACAAAATTCAGATTTATTATGTTGGGAATTTATGCAACAATCGCATGCAAATCATTAGTTACCTTGAAAATGGTCAAGGCAGGGCTCCATTGCTCCTTAAATATGTCAAGACAGATACTCCCATTGCTATTGATGTTAGGGTGGAATACCTTTGTCATGAAGGCAATCTGCAAAAACAGATATAAGTTAAACAATAAATCATGATTATGAAAAGATACATTAACCTACCGCGGAGAAACCTACCGCAGACAACATAGACTGTTTCTTATGTGCCTATGTTTAGCACTTTCTCCGACACTTCTCAAGTTACATATTGACTCTAGAGCTATTAATTAAAGGATCATCTTCTGAGCTTCCGTTTATATTTTAGTCAATCTTCAAGTGGTGTATTACTTAAATATATGCTGCTAATCTATTCTCGGAGAAGCCTCTGGGTTGTGTGATTTTCATAGAAAAGATAGTAAACCGTGTAAATATGCGAAGTCAAAGTTTTGCTAAAGTATAAATTGGCCTTTAGCACTTCTCCAACCATCAATCCAAAAACACTTACCAATGGGAGACCCAACATGACAATTTATATAATGAAAAGTGAATAGAAAAAAAGACAGAAAAAGTGTAATAATTTCAAAAAAAAAAAAAAAAAAATCATCGTAAATGAGGTAAAAAATGAAGCACACTACCTTTCCCCAAAATCATAAACATGATTTCCCCAATCTGGAAGATTCAGAATTCCAGATGCAATAACCTCAAAATTAACCACTCATCTTTCCTATATTATGCTAAAAAAAATTAAAAGAGTCCAATTTTGCCAGTTTTTACATTCAATCAAGTTGTGCAAAATCTAACGACACCTCGAACCAAATAGAAACTTCCGGTCAGAATCAAATGTGGAGTTAGATATTCATTATACTAAACTAATTATGAAGAAAAAATAAACTAGGGCTCACAAAACATAGAATTATACCATGAAAAAATCTCAATTTAGCTTTGTGATCTTGATCCATCGCAATACAGAGACATGTAAGAGGCCAAAGCGGGAGAGGTTTGATTTCCCACAATGAAGAATTGTAACATATGGAGTACATATATTTACAAACAGAAAAAACACTGTAGATGGGGCAAAATGATTTGCTGGTTTTTACGGAATTGAGGAGATGACCGTGCGAAGGAGACTCCTTGAACCGAGAGAAATGTTCAACCTCACACAGATGCACTGCTCCAAAGGGGGTGCTTTGAATTCGAGAGATCAATCTATAGTACTCCGGCCTAAACCAAGACAATGGTCATTCCAGAGTAAATTAGATCACAAGAGAGGATGGGTTGATCTGTAGGAGGGAAGCTAAGAAATGTGTGGAATCAATGGTAATCAAAGATTGTAGGTGTGTTGTGAATTCAAAATATGATAAGTTCTGAATGATTGAAATTGCTCAGTTGAGAGTAATTGCTCAATTGATGAGTTGTTGATCTCGTGTTGTCAGTGAGACGTGAGATTGTTGTCGTTGTTGATGTTGTTGTTTCAATCATGATTCAGAGACTTATTTATATTACTGGAATCGTAGACATCATGATCCCATGAAGTGTGACAGTTGATGGAATCAAAGAGTGGAGAGATGGAAATAGGGTTTGAAACCAGTTGCTCATCGTGCGGAGACTTGGTTGATTTTCCACCCACTACTTTGTTAACTCCTTCAACTGATTGCACGACTTGCTCACATTCCATCTTGTGTTTGAACACGCGTGCCGTAGACCTCCAGACCAAAACCCTAGTTGATATCCCCCCAAGTGACACGATTGACGTCTCGTGGTTAGTTTAGTCAGTTGCTGACTTCGTGAAATCATGTGACGATGAGTCCATGTATTTACTGAGTTGAACATAATTTTGTAAAATGTTCTGAAACTCATGGATTGAACGTGGGCATGATTCTCACGTTGATAGTTGAGGCGAGCAAGTATTGCTCATTCGATGATTTGTTGAATATTGATAATATTCTCTGATTTAGGCAAGTGTTGCTTATCTGAGCAAGTGTTGCTCATCTGATGAATCATTGGCAGCGTGACCAAAATAAAATATTAATTAAAATACTGGTAGTTGAACCGAGTATAATTAATAAGAACATTGATCATGAGATCGTCATAAATTTATTAGTGTTTGAATATGGAATTATGATCCTTGGACTCATAAACCCTAATTTGATCAATTGATGACCATTTCATGGTTTGTTAAGAATTGAACCATGGAACGAAGGAAGGATTGGTTTCATGAGACTGTGGGTCAATCATGTAACACCCATATGCTCACGTGAGAAAATACCAAGACCTCTTGAAGAGTTGGTGACTTGTTGATAAAAGAATGATTAAATGCTGGTTTAATAATTTATTCGAAAATGCTCGTCTGAGCCTTAGGTGATAAAACCTAATTAATTATGAAGAGATGAGGGACCGACCAAGGGGTCATGAAACTGGCCCTGGGTGGTCACGGGATCAAATGATGATCTTTTCATAAAATTCCATGTTGTTTGGAAGAGTTTTGGACCTAATACGTGTAGTTGCGCAAATTAGGTCAAATTGTGAAAATACGTGAGACCGGCTCATTGAGAGCCAAAAAGCCAATCTTGGTCGGTCAAGATAACATACTCATGTCTCCAAAGTGTCCGTATCTCAATTTTGAGAATTTTGATATTTTCAGATGTGCATTTGAGCAAACATTTGAGAAAATATGAAGAAACCAGGGTTTTTTGATAAAACCGTCAAAACTTCATGAGATGAAGGAAAATAATAAAAAAGTGAAGGAATCATGAAGTGTGGGACCGGCAATGGCCAAGGGAGCCAATCCACACGGTTTTTCCAATTTTTTTTAATATTTTTAATATTTTAGGAAAATATGATAAAATCAAGGAGTTTTGCTAAAATTAAAGTGTTTTGTTGAAATCAAGGAGTTTCCATGAGATGAAGGAGACATAAAAAATAATAAAATAAGGGACATGTAGGTGTGTGGGACCGACTTGGAGCATGGTTGGCCGGCCAGGGCCCGATCCCGTGCGTTTTTCCTAATTTTATGTATTATTTCATGATTTGAAGGAATTTTCATAATTTGAAGGAAATATCATGAAATTAAGGAATTTCATGGGATTATGAAAACATGAAAAATATAATAATAATAAAGTGGGACGTGTGGGGACACCTAGGGCTTGGCCGGATGGCTAGGGCCCAGTCACACGGGTTTCCCTAATTTTATATTATTTTTTATGGGACCAAAGAAATATGATGAGATTAAGGAGTTTTCATGAAATTAGGGAAATAATAAAAAAAAATGAGGAACCATTAGGTGTGGGGCCGGCTGAGACCAAGGCATGGCCGGTTGGCCAATGGTCACGCCCCACAATGTTTTTCTTAATTTTATATTATTTCTTTGGTGTGAAAGAAACACCATGAAACTGAGGAGTTTCCTCAAAACGAAGGATATTTGTTCAAGTGAAAGGATTTTCATGAACTCAAGGAAAATAACAAAAAATATGAAACTGGCGTGGGATTGACCACGACACGGTCGACCGGTCAGTGGGCCCATGCTCCCAGCGCCTTGGTTAATTTTTAATTATTAATTTTTTTCCTTCCTATTTTGCATAGGTTCATCGTCTCGTCGTATTTTGAAATACTCGTTCGTGCGGTGATTGTTAGTGCATCGTCGTTGAGTACACTTTCACCATTTAAATCGGGGCTTACTCAGAGGTAGCTCAGACGCTCGTGCGTTGAATATTTATTATTAACCCATGGATTTCTGCTGGGAAGAACCATGGTTTGCAGTAATGAAATATCTGCAAAAATATTTGAATATTTTCGGAAATTCTGTGGATGAATCCAAGAATTTAGGAATAATTAACTTATGGCTCTATACTAGCAGAGCAAGTTGTCTAGGAGCATTAATTATTCCGATATGAACTTTCTGGAGCTTCATATCCTTTATATAGTCAGGGTAAACTCGTTGTTTGTATCCTGAAGACGTTATCGCTCTATACTAGCAGAGCAAGCTGTCTAGGAGCCGTCCATCTTGTAATACTATATAGAAATAATTACTGAAGTGTTCAATATTCATGAGATATGTTGTTGTCTGGCCGTGAGACTACATATCTACATGTACTCTGAGAGAAAGTATTCTCAGTCAGAGGATTCGATGAGACCCGTGTATCAATACTCACGTCTGATTGCTGGATCAAAGGTTCGTATAATTATGGGTTTACGATTTTAGCCTTTGTCGAAAATCCACCATCTACAAACACAAACCTCAGTTAGAGAAACAAACAAACAAAAAAAAAAAACGAAATCAAACTGGAATGGGAATGAAGTTACGCACGAATTATTTTTTTATGGAATGAAAATATGATGGGGAAAAACACAGAAATTAGTATCTTAAAATAGAAAACTTCCAGAAATATTATTTTCTTTAAAACGGAAATAATCACCATTAATATTAATAATAAGAATTCATAAACCCGTATATAGTAAATCAAAAATATACCGTATCCTATTCATATTCCGTATTTTTAGATGATTTTCAATTGTCGACCAATCAACCACTATATTTGCAGTAATCTAAATATAGAGATGAACAAAGATTTTTCTGGCAGTTCTTAGATTCGTTAACAAAAATATAATTTTTTTTTTGGAAACTAATTTTTTTTTGGAAGGAAACATCTTGATTTCATTAACATAACAAGAATGAATACATCATGTTCATGTACATCAAAGATGAAAACAATGATAAAATACATATATCTTGTTTCATAAATGAAATAGATATTTGAAACATGGCATATGAAATACTATTCTGCCATTTGAATTCTTCTTCTTCATTAAGAGTAACATGTCCCAAAGGGGAGTAATTTGCGCATCCCATCGTTATCATGATCACCTATACTAGCCATTGATCTTCCCATAACTGGAGAATTTCGACCACTTCTGGTAAATCGTCATCGATGATGTTGTTGATATGAATGATCAATTCAAAAGAACCTCCATAACGGCTATTAGAAACATCTAATTGGCTTATAGAAGCCATTAGCAATGAAATCAATAGAAGATAAACTAGAAACATTATTTACAAACCCTAAAATCACTTAATATCGATTGTTTTATTCATACTAGAAATAGAAATAATAGTTACAACCAAATCTGCCAATAGATCTGAAGATTTCAGACCAAACCTGACAGATTTGGATTAAAATCTGAAAGATTTTTTGAAGAACTTAGTTTGAGAGAAAAAACTGTTATTTTCCAGAGAGAGAAGAGAGAACTACTACTTGAACCTGACACGAAAAAGCTTTTGGAAACTAATAAGACCTAGGATTTTCTCCCTTTTTTTTGTTATTTATTCCCCTTTTTTAAATCAAAATTTAGCATTAAAAATCAAAATACGGAAACAATCAGATTTCCCAAAGATTTTTCGTTTTTTTTATTCAAGGGTTTTATCTACCCACCACAAAAAAAGAGGGTGGACACAACCACTAAATTCGGAGCATCGGATCGAATTTATTTAATTAGAAATTGACGGCCACGAAATGTAAGGGGGCTAACTTTGATTCCAGCTAATCAAGAGCGAGGGTTTTTTTCACCAACCAATGGGAGGGGAGGTAAGCGCAACTCTCGATGTGGTGTGAGAGATGTGGTTGGGTGTTTAGGTTATTGATATATTTAATTTTAAAATATAGATCTAATGTTTCAATCGGTGGACAGACCCGTGCATCACACGTGTGAAAAACTAGTCTTTCAAAACACTACAGTTGATGTGGGTTGTTCGGATTTCCAAAAGGATAGAAAATAATTTTGTTAGTGGAATCGCCCAACTCCGGTTGAGGAAACTAACAGAAAAGCTAAGGGTGGACCAAAATAGGTGTACCAAATATGGACCATTAAAATCTAACCATTAAATACAATTTGATGTCCCACTCAGGTTTTAAGAGCCCCACCCCTATTAAATCTTGTGGTGTTTGGTCCACCACTAGCACTACCGGGAAATTACGGTTTCTGGGTCTTGTTTCTGCTCTTGTCTATCTTCCTCGCACCTCCCTCCCGGTCACAAGTTTGTATGCCTCCACTACGAAAGCATGATTGCTAAAGGGGGACCGGTATTAGCAGGGGTACCGTTTGAGTGATCCGACGGCCATGATCGGATATAACTCTTTTGTCTCATATGAAACGGCCCCCCTGCTAATTTTGGTCCCCCTTTAGCAATCATGCACGAAAGGCCGTAAAAGATCAATAAAATCGTCCGTAAATTTCGTTCATTAGTTCGCGTATTGAAATCCCAAAAATGGTTAATTAACCCTAATCCATAGAAGTTCCGGTTCGGACCCTAGCACCAATTAAAACGAAACCTACATATTCTCCCTCTTTATCACTCACCGCAGATAAACCCTACTAATCTGGGGTTTCTTCTTTCTTCAACTCAGATATTTTGAAGAAGAAGAAACAATTCGAATCAACAATGGCTTGTCACGGTATCCCAGATTTAAAACCAGAATGGTTGGGAGCATCAGGAAAGACGGCAGAGAAAATGAATCTATTAACACTCCAGCACAAGATGAAGATTGACCCAGAAGGATATGAAACTGAATTAGCTCTTTTATATAAACATTTTGATTCATTACTTTTTTTGTTTCAGCAACAATCAGCTTTAAGTTTCTCATCTATTAACGGTGATCCTACTATTAGTAAAGATCTTGGTGACATGGCTATGTTTTTAGCTCATGTTACTCCTTATTATCCAACTGAGTTATCTGATTATCCGTGTAAATTAGCTGATTTGTTACGCTCCTCTGCAAAGTCTTTGCCATCGTCTCTGAGATGCCATCTTACTAAAGCCTTGATTTTGTTAATTAATAGAAAGGTAGTGAGCTTTTATTACTCTTATGTGATCTTCTTTTGTTCAAATTGCATTGATATATGTGATAAAATGATTGGAATAGTTTTTGCCCTAATTATATTGTTGATTGGTGGCACCACCACATACAACCACACACCACCACCACACAACCACATACAATTACAACCAATCAAATACCACCGCAGGCACCTTCACCATGTAACTGGTCGGGGGTTGTTAGTGCCGTATGTGTTGGTTGGTGGTGATGTTTCGGAGTCTTGTGACTGATACTGTTGTTTCCTGTACCGGGATTGTGATAGATTTTGGTCGTTGTTTGTAGTTTGTTGATATTGGAGAGACACTTGGGTTATTTATGGCGCTTCAAACTTTAGGAGATAGGACTTTAAGGAAAGATGCATTCTCGCATGTGATTCATAGTATTCGACGGATGAATCAGAAGCATAAGAATGAAACTCAGAATCGAGCACTTCAGAATATCTTGTTTACAATGCTACAGGTAGGTTTTTTTTTTTTTTTTTTTAGCTTCTCAGATTTATGTGAATATGAAGCTATTGGTATTTCTGTTTTAGTGTTAATTAATTATGGGAAATGGTGATTTGCTTACTTAGGAAGAGGATGAAGCAAAAGCTAAGAGGGCTCTGATTGTACTTTGTGATCTTCACAGAAGAAGAGTTTGGTTTGATGAAAGAACAGCAAATGCAATCTGCACAGCTTGTTTTCATCCATCATCCAAGTAATTACCTTTTTTTTAATGTATTAATATTGTATATGCCTTAGAACTAGTACTTTTTTACTTCGTCTGTATTGAAAGGAAAAAACAACCCTTATACGAGGGATTTATCATTGCAAGTTTCTAGCATTTGGAGCTTTAATTAAGATCACCGGCAAGCTTTTTCCATTTTGCCTTATAATTTTTTTTTTTTAATTTTACCTGATTATCTCATTCATATGATTCATTACTACATAAGTTAGTTTCTGGTTTTTTGACCTTAGTCTTGTGATAGAAAAGAAAAGCTAGTCTGCTTTATAACCTGTTTGTACCAGCTCTTAAACACGGTGGTCCCTGGCTAGTTGGCCAAGGCGGGTTCCACATTTTATAATCTCAGCAGTTGTTGCTCACCTATGTTTGAAATGCTGCTTCTAACAGAATCTGATTTTTCTTTGTATTTTACGTAAAAGTCTAATGTTCCGTTCACTGACTAGTTAACTGGGAAATTATTTTTTTAATCTCATAGGATCATGAATGCTGCTTTGTCGTTCCTTCTTGGTTTTGAAAAAATTGAAGAGGCAGACGATAGTGACGTCGATAGCAGTGAAGATGAGAAAAATCCCCAGGTTGTTCTTCAGAGGGAGGATGTCTATAAGGTATGAAATTCTAAATTTTAACTTCTCGGAAGCTATTTAGTTTACAGAATTAGCTTTTGTATAATACTTGCAAACACCTTATAATTCTATTGGCCATTTCGCCTCTTGTGCTTCTTTGTTGTTTTTGTCAGTTTATAATTTAATGAACACTTGCTTTATTTACCTTACTACAGGCACATCACAAAGGTACACTTGCTAGCAAGAAAAAAAAGCAAGCAAAGTTGCAACGTGCTATCCGCAGCATGAAAAGGCAGCAACGTGCTAACTCAGAGAAGGATACACCGAATTACTATTCACCACTTAACCATTTAATTGATGCGCAGGTTAGCTAGTTCTAATACTGCGGTTTAAGCTTTCATTTTGTTTCAGATTTGTGACACTTTTATTTTGTGTACAGGGGTTTGCTGAGAAGCTATTCTCCCGTCTCCAGACTTGTAACGAACGGTTTGAGGTGGCTATTCTCACTTTCCACATATACATTGCATGTATGCGTTCTCCTTATACTCCTACCAGATACTAGTATGACATCGATCTATATCTTTTGTCTTCAGGTTAAGATGATGATATTAAAAGTAATTGCGCGGACTGTTGGACTCCATCGCTTGATTCTGTTGAACTTCTATCCCTTTCTTCAGAAATATGTCCAGGTATACCATGTCAATGATGCTTCGATGTATGCTATTTTGGCATTCTTCATATGTCTGTAGCGCTTTATTATACTAATGTGTTGATTATCTTGATACACTTGCAGCCTCATCAACGTGATATTACTGAATTGCTTGCTTCAGCAGTTCAGGCTTGCCATGATATGGTTTGCTTCTCTTCTCCTTCTAGTATCGTTCTTCGTATTGTGTCATATTGCTGCATTGGAGATTGCTTGGGACTAGTCGAATGTTCTAATATTTCTATTCATCTCTTTTTCTTATCTTAATAGGTTCCTCCCGATGCGGTTGAACCATTGTTTAGACAAGTGGTTAACCAGTTTGTGCATGATAAGTCTCGAACAGAGGTATTCAGTGCTCTTGTTTTCGTTTTATTTTCTATTGTATCATGTTGGTTGAGCTGGTTTTGCAATCATTTTTCTCTTACACGATGTTTCTTCTTACAGGCAATCGCTGTTGGACTGAATGTTGTAAGGGAAATCTGTCTCCGTATTCCTCTGGTATACGTTTTTATCTGTTTCTAATCTCTTGGTTTCAAACCCTTAAATGACCCAAAATCTCACTATGTTGTTATTGTTTTATTCCACATTTAGTTAATGACAGAAGATTTGCTGCAAGATCTGGTCCTATATAGGAAGTCACATGAGAAAGCTATATCTACAGCTGCTCGTTCATTGATCACTTTATTCAGAGAGGTTGTGATTTAACTTTTGATCTAATCTTTGGCTAGCAGTTGCATCATTCCAGTAAGAATACTAAGTATAGTTTGCCTTGTAGGTATGCCCTTCGTTGCTGGTTAAGAAGGACCGTGGTCGCCCCACTAACCCCAAGGCACGGCCAAAGGCCTTTGGAGAAGTGAATATTGCTAGTAATGTTTCTGGTCTTGAGCTACTACAAAATGATGATGGTGAGGATGACTCTGGTGAGAATGAAGAAAATGGTGGCGGTGATTCAGATTCAAGTATGTTTGACAATGATGAGGGAGAGGCTACTGAGATAACCGACAATGCACATGCTCAACTCAGCGATGAAGGTAATGATGAAACCGAAGAAAGTGATGTAGGTCTTGATGATGATGATGAAAGTGATCAGAGTGAGGAAGAAGAATCTGATAGTGAGGACGGGGATGGCGATGAGGATGAAGAGCAGGAGGACTCTAACAAACGTAAAAGGAAGCTCAGTGACTATGCTGGGGAGTTGAATGCTGATACAAGTCTACGGGCCCTTAAGAGGATAGCAGAATCAACTAGGGAATTTGAATCATCAGATTTGGCCGATGGTATCTTATCAAATGAGGATTTTAAACGGATGAAGGAGTTGAAGGTAAGATTCACTAAGAATTATGAATGGCAGAGGCAGACACTTTTCTTCTTTTTTATTGGTTAGTTTCCTGGTTGTGTGATATACATGTTTTGTAACTCAAATATGCGAGTAAATTTACTCCCTAATTTTGTTCGTGAAAGTGACTTATGCAGGAATATTGAGGATAACAAGCCGAATTGTTCCTATTTGACGTCTTTTACTATCTGTTTGTTCTAAAGTTGCATATAATTATTCTTTGCCTCAACTTGGCTAATTCACTATTTTATCTCTTTGGCTTACCAGGCAAAGGAAGGAGCAAAACTTGCTTTAGGTCAGCATGGGCTGTTAAGGAAGGGCCCAGAAGCAAAGTCACCTGCATTCAAGGTTCCCAGTTCCGAGGAATTAAGTCTTAAGCGAGTGAATCCATCAGTGCTCGAGGTGAGTCCTAAATATATTCTGAGCTCTTTTATGCCCTTGCATTTGTTACTTCATATACATCTATGATGGTACTACCTCCATACTCTATTATGTTTATCAAATTATTATATAATTGTATACATAAACTCAGAACCTTATGTTGCTTCCACGTTATCTTATTTGACACTTTATTACAGAACCTTATGTTGCTTCCACGTTATCTTATTTGACACTTTATATATCTCCAATCCATGCTCAATGTTATCATTTTCTCTTCCTTCCAATAAATAGTGAATGCAATATAAAGAACAAGAGATCCATTATTGCTACAGAAAGCATAAGGCAATACACAGCTCATAGTACTGTTGTTAAAATTGCAAGCTCCTACTTTGACATTCCTGTTTCCACTTTTAAATTGGTTGTACTAAATATTTTGCACTTATTGCTTTGCAGACTAACATAAGAAGGAAGATGACTAAAGAAGAGAGGCTAGAATTAGTTAAAGCTGGAAGGGAAGATAGAGGAAAGTATCAGGCCCGAGCTGCCATAAAACAGAAAAAGGTGTGTTTTTTATCATTAAAAGAATCAGAATCAGATTTTGTTTCTAAGAGTGGTATCCTAATCTTGCCTACATCCCCTTTTCTCCTTAATGCAATTGTGGATTGATGGGTGATTCAACAATTTCCACATTATTGTATTCGAATTTGTTTGAAAATTTTGAGTTATTCCATAAATGCTCAAAGTAAAGGGTACATAGTTGCCTACAGACACCAGATGTTTCCTTAATGCATTTTCTGATTGCTTTGTTGAACAGACCGGTGGTACCAGCAACAAGCAAAAGGAGCACAAGAAGAATATGCCTATGGTTGCAAAAAGAGCTAAAATTGTACGATCTCGACAAGAGAGAAAGAGATTAAACCGAATTGCTGGCAAACAGTTCAGGGGTAAGAAAGCATGGAAGTAGGCCTGATGTAATGCTGTAAAAGAAATCCTTATTTGTTCACAATTATTTTGTCAATTTTGTTTTCTTATATTTGAGAATATACTTGTGTGCAACCTTTCAGTTTTCTTTGTTAGAATTGTTCCTTTTTGATAATTGAAGGAACCTCAAATCCTTTTCAGTACGGATCCTTGTGGACTTCAGACCTGTTTTCTCCTCCTAGTATTCTTGCCAACAATAGCATTGCTATTGAAGTAGTTCTGTTGATTCTAATCATATTGGAGAGTTAAGCAAGTCATAGGGACAGAACGTGTGCATTATAGGCTTCTCACAATTAACGCACCCAGGAAGATTAACATCAAGACCCCTTGTTTTATAATTTCTCCTAAAGGAATTTTTCTCTACCTATAGGTGCATATGTTTTTTTTTTTTTTTTTTTTTTTTTTCTTTTCAAAAAACAAATAGTAGTTTACACATGAATAGTCCTTTTTTTTATAAATAATTTAAAGGAAATAAGTTACACAGAATTTTCCAAAATGTTGGTTTCCCTCGTCTCATTTAACTGATTTGAGATATTGGTGTCTACCAACATAATGTTGCAGGTAGGGGTGTTCATAGTTAATGGTTAACCGAGAAATCGAACCAAACCAAACCGATTAGGGGGAAACTGAACCAAGCCATTAACTAATGGTTGGTTTTGGTTTAGAAAATATGAAAACCGAGATTAATGGTTTGGTTTTGATATGATAGAGAAACCAAACCAATAACTAATGGTTAACCGAATATTGATAAAAAAAAATCATTGATTAAATTTTCATTAGAGATGTCACTGTATAGTCTACCATTAGTTAAATCTTCTTTTGATCTCTAGATTTAGAGTAAGCTTTAACTACTCTTGATATTTTTTTTATTTATTTTTTGTCTTTAAATTTTTGTAAACCAATACTATTTTTTTCTGTAAATTTGTGTAAATTTTTTTTTGGGTTTGACATAATTATTGGTTAACCAAAAACCACTGGGAAAAACCGAAACCGGCTGGAACCATTTGGAAACCGAACCAATGGTTAATAGATTGGTTTGGTTTTAATATTTAGAAACCGATAGTATTGGTTTCGGTTTTGGTTTGGCTTGAAACCGAACCAAAACCGACCAAGAAAACCCCTAGTTGCAGGCTAGAACTAGCAAAAGCAGAGTTTAAAAAGTGTGGCAACATAATGTTGCAGGCGAGAACTAGCAACATAATGTTGCAGGCTAGAACTAGCAAAAGCAGAGTTTAAAAAATGTGGCATGAATAACCATTGTTGTTCATGAATTCCCCGTTACGCGCTTTTTTTGCCAAAATGTCTGCTACTTCATTGCCTTTCTTGTTCTTAAACATAAAGCCCAATTTTTTTCCCACAAGTCTTCAGAATTTTCACCGCTTCAGAGACTATGGCTTGGTTTTTCCAAAAGATGTTACTCTGCTTTTCCTAAGCATAAAAGATAAACCTCTGACAATCACCTTCCACCCAGGAGTTCTTCAAGTCCATTCTTTTTGTCCAGTTTGCTGTCTCTAGCATACTCAGAGCCTCTGCTTCTTCTGTTGTGGAGGCCCTGAAAGTCCCAGCTATAACTTGGATTGCACCACCTATATCACATCGCAGAATTATACCATATCCAGTAGGTAATCGTTAAGATTACCTCAAAAACGTTAATGAAGTACTGTTTCCTATGAAATTCTCCTGTTCGTTTTGTATGATCTGCAGTCCTGCACAAACAGAGTTGTAAATATGGTTAGTCTTGCTGATCTAGTAAGGACATGGACGAAGATTTCCATGGCAACACTGATCTGGTTTAGTATATGAGGAACAACATTTAATAATCTAAATGTTCAAGTATGTTGCTTCCTTGAATTGGAATCAAGAGCCCTATTTATGTTGCTGCCAGAATTACCCCCAACTCACACTTGAATTGGAATTAAGAGCCCTATTTATGCTGCTTCCTTTGAATTAGAATCAAGGATATTAAAGCATTATTTTTCATTGAATTGCTTTAATGACTGCTAACTCTATTTTGGAACAACCTGCAAAAAAAAAAAAAAAAAAAAACATTAAGCTAGCATTATCATTGTTATGTATATTAATTAGTAATGTCGTGGAAAATGATGTTCGAAGTTCTTGCATTTTCTAGAATCCTAATAAGGCTTCTCAGATGTATCTACATTTCTGACACTTCTATACAATTATTATATTGACGGAAAAACAAGGTTCAAAGGTAAAAAGGTTCAAAGTCCAAGCTTTAGATTGTCATGATCCTAACCTCATAGAGCAACAACTTGTAGATCTGTGCATCAATGGAATGATCCCGATCTACAAAGCCGTATTGGAAAATCTCTTATTTCAGAGCTTCATGAAGCAATCAAACGATCAGGAACTACTGCACCTGCTTTACTAGAGAGAGCAAAGACTACAAAAGTCGAAGAACCATGGGAGACACGGGACAACAACAGACGCTTGATTAATAAGAAATACAATCTCTAACCTTCCACGAATGTTGTTGCTGAAGGGAGCAAAAGAAAAGTCAAGGCACAACAGCACAAGCACGCTTCTCCAACATCCTAGGCTCCTCCAAAAGCACAAATAAAGGATAACCAATCCTGAAATGCACAAACCTCGACTCAACATCAACAAACGGAGAAATGATTAGACAGATTCAAACTCCCCTCTTCCCATTGTAGAAGTGATCGAGTTATTGGAAGTCTGGATTCAAGATGGTGCAATCAAATTTCCATTCAATCAGGACAGAGACAACTGAATAAGAAATAGAGAATCCCAGGTATTGTCTCCTTCAGAGGTTCATCATTCATTCAACAAGTGACTGCAGTCTTTTGAAGCACATCTTCGAGGAGAAGTTTGAGCCAGGAGAGCTTCAACTGGGGACTGAAGGAGTTCACATGGATCCTATCCCAATCAAAAGATCAATCTCTCTAAGCAACCTTTTAACGAAGCAATTCAATCCCTGGTGGAGCATATTTGAAGACATCTATTCATTCCGGAAATACTCCCTGATCCTTCAGCCACAAACAAGGAGATGCACGACTGGAGACTACTTACCATAGTCAATCTCAAGGGAAACGAATTTGGAAGAACGATTGATCGATGCTGGTATCGTCGTCAACATTGTTCCACTGAAGACGCCCAGAGATGCAGGCATCACTTGATAAGAAGCTACTCATGCTCCATCTCAATCAGGGATCATGAAGGAACGCTCAGAGATGCTTATGGCTACATCACCCTCAAGATGAAAATAGGCTCAACCTAGACTGAAACCAAATTTTACATAATAGATCAAGGATATGACATGATCCTCGTACGAACATGGCCACATGCACATCTCTCAATTGAAGAAAATATTGACCTGGATGACTTGGTGGATGCTCCATCGTCATGGCACTTGGAAGAACTTCAAACTCCGATGGGGATGAAGCAAGAACCTGAACATGATGCATTGACATTCGTCAAGAGATTCCGCTCTCAGGCAAGTCTCATTCCAATTATGCCTATGTCATTTATTCTCCCCCGTGCTCTCATAGCATGGGGACTCAATGCTGCTAGCAATTTTGTTGTTGCAAAATGCTCAAATAGGTGGCTTCATCACTACATTATTTTACCAAGTGGCTTGATAGACACATTTTTGTGTCTGAGTTTTCCTCGGTGTCTCTATTGTTAGTGCTTGATTTTGTACTTATTATGGTGTTTTTATTGTTTGTGTAGGTGTAATTGGAGAAAAACACTTGTGTGGAAAAAGTTGCTCGAAAAGTGCCTTTTGGACCCCGGGAGAAAATTACTAAAGGGACACTCACTTTGGATAAGGGCACCCCAAGGCACCCAAGATGATAAAAGCACTTGACTAATGGATCGGGGCACTCCATTTTCAACATTTCAAATTGAAGTTGGCGGGAATATTTTGCAGTTCACCTGGGAGATTTTTGGATCGAGTTTTGGACGTGCTAGAAGGAGACTCAATGGCTAGGATTTGCTGGGATGACGTGCCTTGTCTCAACAGGCTGGGTATGGGTGATTTCGTCGGACAAATTTGGCTAGATAATCGTGTGGAAGAAAATAGGGAGTACATGGTAGGAAATGATAATCATGGGATTACAACAAATTCAGACGTGTACTCACGTGTTTGGATAGAGTTTGGTTACTTAAAGGAGTGTGTAGGAGTTAAATAAGGAAGGTTCAACAGCTGTAGACGTGTGGAAGAGCTAAAAATAGGAAATTATTCCCATGGAGATAAAAGCCATTACTGGAGGATATTTTGAATTGATTGTCGAGATTTATTGACCCTGTCGAGTATAAAAGAAGTGCTTGGAGGTCATAGAAGGGTTATGAAGTGATTGTGGAGATTTTAGAACACTACAGAGCGAGAAAATTAAGTTACAGAGAATACCTTTCTGCTGCTGCTGCTGCTACACCAAGAACACGAAGAACATAAGACGCAAAGAAGCAGTCGTATTTGCTACAGTGAATGCGATAGTTTTGGAGACATTCTTACATGCTACAGTAACAGTGACACTTCATATATATCTTTCTTTGTAACAACAATAAGTGTTACAAACCCGGTTTTATCATTTTTTTCTCCCATTTTATCATTTGTAAACCACTTTTGAGCATAAATGAAATCAACTTTTGAGTGTGTTTCTATCATGATGAGAGGCTAAGTACCCGGTGACCAAGCCGACGGAGGAAACTATTCACTTATGGTTGATTGGTAATTTCTTTTCATAATTTCATTTATTATTAATTTAATTTAATCCACTAAGATCATTATAATTGTGTGTTTTATGAGATGAAAATGGTTTTCTTAATTAGTTGTGAATCAATTTGATATCTTATGCTCAGAAATATTTCTTTGATAATTCATGCTTATGGATTACAATTTAATGCTTGGGAACCTTATAGATTATTAGTGCATTAATGAGAAAAATAGCTTAATAATAATTCTTGAAATATCATTATAAACCAATCAATTAGGTGGAATAGTGAAATCCGGAGCCTTGTTTATTTTTAAATCTTGAAATCACTTTTATTTTAAGTTTGCTATATTTTTAAGTTTCATTAAGTCTAAAATTTATTGCTTTCACAAGTCTCAACGAACCTATTACTACAACAACTTTGATTACACATCATGGATGAGTCCGACTCCTCTTCAAATTGAGCACCGTACTGGGATGATCATTACCAAGATGATCTCCAATCATGGCAAAGAAAACTTTGGGAGTTTATCCATAGCCTTGCAGGAGTGTCCATGTGTGCCACAAAATCAGAAAGCTTTGATGTTTGCACAAGTGTGGAATCTCACTATCGCAACGAAAGGAATGTTGAATCAACAGAAGATACTCGGGACCAAGACGATCAATCCTAAGACATTCGACGCTTAAGGGATGTGATGCTTCAACGCAAAAGTATCTAAGGTTTGAAGCATTTATGATTTTCTTAACTTATCCGTTATTTTCAATTCCTCCAAAATATATGAATCTATCAAACCAAAAGAAAATCCTTATAAAATTTTAATCACCTACTTCGCCAAGGCCAACCGAAATTCAAAACCTCTCATCTCTGAGTGCTATATTCTTCAGAAGCCTTCAAAATCTACTCCCAATAAAATATCACACCTTCGATAATGGCGCCTCTAGCTTCAGTACAAATATATCGACAATGATACACTGATTCAATACCAACACGATCAAAGTGTAACTGAACTACAATCGATAAGTCTTCACTATCCCATCATAAGACTTCAGAAGAAGATGCAACATTATTCATCCATGGATGACACAAACTCCTTCAACATACACTGTGGACTTGATCTTATTGGAAAGATAGATTCAAATCTATTTCAATAAATGTTATCTACATAAAAAGTTATTGCAACCTGATGTGATTCCATGAAACTTCAATAACCGGACCACTCTACATCACAAACACCTGCACGACTGATGAACTTTCTCTCTTCGCCGATCACATCCAGAATGAAGACCGCTGCTGTTAACTGCCGTAACCACGTCGATTCACTGACGAAGCCATTTCATAGTAAAGTCCTACTATTCAGGAGAATCAGAGTAGAACTCCCAGTACACCTTCATCTCAGGAATTCTCAACCACCAACTAGTTCATGAATGTAAAGACTCACTGGATGATGGAGCAAAGACTATGTCGATAATCATGGTTCTAGCCTTTTCGGTCTCTAGAGAAACTCCGACCATAATATCGGCATCAACAAGGATATATGTAGGAACTCCATCCATAGTCTCAGCATCACCAAGAATTTTGAAAGAAAAATCAATCTTGATCTCAGCATCAACAAACGGTCTCAGGAGCAACATCCTCATGACCGAATTCATTAACTATCCATTTTATAAAGTGTTACTTGATGGATCAGACTTCTTCAAGCACTAATGATTCATATCAAGATATGTAGACATGAAAACATATTAACATGAAAGTCTTCCCAAAGCTTGCACAATGGACGGGCACAAGACAAAGTCTACTTCAAGATGTTTTTCATCACCTCTACAAATGAGATACAACACACTTCAGGCCATGGGTTTATAAAAACGTACGAATGGGTGAGGAATGGAACAACAATTCATTGACAAAATATGTTTGTCTATGTCTCTACTACAACATACCAAAAGGGCGCACCAATTGAACATACGAGCTGAAAGATATGGCCTTTACCGTCTATAAAATATGATTTTATTTTACAGGATTACAAATGTGCACGCTTGGTTGGATGACCTATACAACTCCAAATTGAGTGATTCTTTTCTCATATGATAACTCAATCTTTTATCTTCAAAATTTGGGGCCAAGCACCAAATTACGACGTCGTATGAGGTTCCTACAGCTTCCAAAGCATACAACATGCAAGCAACAATTCTTAAGCGGGATTTATAACCTCCATAGTCGATCGATGTCCACCAGGTCTTTCCACTACGTCTTTCATCAAGGTAGCTCCAACTTCGACTACCTAAATATTTACAACAAGTTTTTCTACTTGGATCCTCTATCAAGGTCTTTCCAGAAGAATGGAAAACGAAAAGGAGATTTAACAAAAAAAACTGGGGAATGACGGTCCACTGATCATGACGATCAGTTTCACAGTCGTAGACCCGTGACTGGAACCGGGCTCACCTTTGCTAATATTTTATCAAAAAAATAATGCTACAACCGGGACGTACAACCATGGTCATTACATCATCCCCTCTTGAGAGAAACCTCAGTTATGGTCCCGTCACCAAGGTTCAAAAGTGATATTTCTACGACTAATAGACACCAAAGATGGTACTGAAAGCATCAGGCTCATGTATCAATCAAGGGGTTCAGATTGAAAATGAACTAATGACATTGAAATCCTTCATCAAGCATCCAAGGCAACAATCAAATGGTCCAGAGATCAAATAAGACGTTTTATAACGAGTCCATTTGAAGTTGTTTTACGCTGCCATGTATGAAACAATAAACTGGGAGCACCTGGATAAGTATTAATACATGGGTCATGTTCCATTCTCTTCGTATGGATGTTATCTATGACATATCCAAAATTTAAGTTCATCGGACGAACGATCAAACAGAAGTGACCGAAATATCAACTACATGACAGTTGAAAATTTTCTGAAAACTTCCTGGAAGTTTATTGTTTCATCGATTTCGACCCTTAAACGGGATCAATAATCAAAAACGTTTTTCTAAAGCTAGGGAATATCCTTAGCATCGAAAAGTTGTGTACATCATCAAAAATAGATATCGTATGAAGATAATACAATATTTTTAACGAAGACCTAACTTCTGAATTTTCTGATGACGAATTATGATGAAATTCCTCATTCATCCATTTAACCATCAAGTGAAGATTTCATGTAGGTGTCAAGATGATGCAATATGAAGACTTATTTGGATCCTCCACAAGTCATTTGGGGATTGAGAACAACAATGAAAACAAGTCCACCGCAGCCGGTGATACATATTGGTGCTTCGAAGACCAACAACTCGGTGGAATGATGATTTCCTATTTCAAGCAGAGACTCACAAGCGCTAAACCCACCAAGTTGGTCATTTCACCACCCAAATCAGCAGTGCCTCATTACTTCATGCCAGCTGGACAACGCTCTATCATACTACCAGTCCTTATTCAAGCTATTGCTCCCTCGTGACACCATTGGAGCAAATCGAGAATCCTGGTAATATCTTTTACGACTAAGTTCAATTGCTTATTTCGTTTATAATCAAGAAAATCACCATCCAGTGCTTTTCTCGGAACATGAATGTCCCTCACTAAGCAGGGGACTTAATGTTGATGGTGGATTTTCGACAACGACTAAAATCGTAAAATCATGATCTTGCATGTTTCTGACACGGCTTCAGACACGTATGTGAAACTCATATTTTAGGATTCGTGAAAGCTCATTTCACAATATCTAACTGAGCATACACCCTCTCAGAGCTCTGTATGAATATGTTATTCGTAAAGCCTCTCAACTGAGCTTTTCGACCCTTCACATATTTCATCAACAGTTTTACATAGAGTCCAAATGATTGGACGGTTCCTAAACATATTGCATGCTAGTATAGAGCGTTAACATCTTCTGGACGCCACACTGTTCCTTGACTATGTAGAATGCATATGTATAAAATATCTTAATGATTGGACGACTCCTAGACATATTGCATGCTAGTATAGAGCAATTCACAGATTGAGTTCTAGCGCAATATTCATCAATTGAATTCCAAGAAAAAAAAATCTATTTTATCTCATTACTCCGTTTCATGGCTTATCCCCGGCTGAATTCCATGAATTAGTAATAGATAATCAAGAACGCGCAATTGGGGGATACTTTTATTAGTTGGGGGATATAGCTACAGGACAAAAACGGTGTCCCAATAGCAATTCTGGGTTACCCCCTATGTAATTATTGTTTTAATTCCTAATCTAGCCCTCACTAATCATGTTTAGTAGTTAATAATAATTAGTAAATTCTTAAGTATTTGGGGGATAGATTAGTGTATGTTTTTATTTTAATTTGTGTGAGTGAGGAGTAGAAGGAGAGGAAAAAAAATTGAGTGAAATTTTTTTTTTTTGAAAATGGAAGATGATTGTGATGAGAGAATTGCAGCAGCTGAATCTTTAGCTCAACTACAACAACAATCATATCTTCAATCTTCGATGTATGATAACAACTCACAATTAGAGTTATATGATGAACCAGCACCCTTGGATCATGATTTTCGTGAGCATGAAGTGTTTTGTGAAGAACCAACCCAAGAAAGTAAACATGTTCAGCATACAAGCAACCCCAACACACAGGTAATGCTTCAAGGAGGTCGAAAATTTGATTTTTATTTTAGAAACCGCCATTTTCCCCCCTGTAAAAGCTTAGTACCGGCATTGTCGTTGTATGAATACTATGCCGGAACTAGTGCTGTCGACGTGGTATTCATACAACACGCATGCCGGTACACTATATCCCCCATTTTAAATAGTTTCCCGGCGTGGTATTTATAGTTCATTCAATGCCGGTACAATATATACCCCATTTTAAAAACTTTCCCGGCGTGGTATTTATACTCTTTTCCATGCCGGTACAATATATCCCCCATTTTAAAATCTTTCCCGGCGTGGTATTGAAACCAACTATGCATGCCGGTATTCAGTTATGCTTTTTACCTAACACCGAATATTCCAACCGGCATGGTTCACTCCTACCTGACATGCCGGTACTTACATAAAAGCATCCAGGAGTTTAAGATTTTTGAACTCCAATACCGGCGTAGTACATAAAATATCTGGAACGCCGGTAGTTTTTCCCGGCTTGCTTTTAAAATTACCTTAATATCGGGGCTTGGTTCCGGCTGGAAAAATCACATGTCGAGAATGCCGGCTCCCGTTACCGGCTTGTACCTTGTTTAGCGAGAATGCCGGTATGAACTCTTCCAGCCTTTGTGTTCAAGAACATTCAATGCCGGAACTAATGTCGAGCACGCCGGAAATGGTACCCGGCATGGTAATTTTTTTATTTTCTTTGAACTAATTCAATTTTGTTTTCATTTATTCCTTAGATTGTGACACACATTGATCCAACAAATTCCAAACCGCTTGGTCCGGATACGTCTGAATACTATAAGATATCTCCGGTATGTTACCAAACAATACATTTCACCTAGTTTTTAGAACGTTATGTGGGGATTGCTTGTAATGAACCTTATAATCTTCTATTGTTGTCCTAATATAGGGAATTAAATCTCCAGCGGAAGCAAATGCTTGGGAAAAAGAGACGGGTCTTAAGAACAAGTGTGTGTTAGTGAGGAATACCCAAGGTTCAAAAGTTCGTTTTGAGATGGTTTGCGAGATAAGTGGTAAATATGCGAAGAATAGCCATAAGAGAAAGGGTTATGTATATGAAAAGAAGACTACTAGGGTATACAAGACTAAGTCGAGGAAGGATAATTGCCCCTTTAAGCTTGTATTCAATTTAAGAGACAAAGAAAAGGAATGGGATTGTACGATGTGGTTTGGCCAACATAACCACCGGGATCTGAAAGATTTTAATGGTCACTCCATAGTTGCGAATCTAAAACCTCATGAATTCGAGGATGTAAAGATAATGACCAAAGCGTGTATCAAACCAAGAGTGATTCTCAGAACCTTCAAGGAAAAGTATGATCATAACGTTTCTTCTCTAAGTACAATTTATAGCGCACAAGCAACCATTAGAAGGGTGGAATGGGAAGGGAGGAGCGTTATTCAAGAATTTGAGAAGATAGTTTGGGATCACAACTACACGCGCATCATTAAAAGAAGACCGGACGAAAAGCCCCTTCAAATATTCATTGCACATCCTTTGCTTTCACAATTGGCTCATACATGTTGTGGTGTTCTTTTGATGGATTGCACCTACAAGATAAACAAATACAACATGCCGTTGTTCAACATCGTGGGGCAAACATAGGACAAGGTAACATTCACATTGGCTTGGTGTTTAATGGAAAACGAGAAGGATTACAATTATCATTGGGGATTACGACAATTGAAATTATTGTTCCCGGAAAATAAATTTTCGAGGGTCATAGTAACCGATCAAGATGACGCACTAATGGGTGCTATATATGATATATTTACGGATGCACAAAATTTCCTATGTACGTATCATATAGGTAAGAATGTGACAAAACATTGTCATGCTTTGTTTGAACCCTCTAAGGCGGATATTAAGAAGAGAATGATTGCTGAACTAGAGGAAGATGTTCGCAAGAATAAACTATCACCCGAAATAGAAGAAGATGAAAGATGAAAGATTAAAGAGCGAGTGGACAAGGAACACGATGAAAATCATAAAAAGTGGTTGGAATTTCTAAAGGATTGGGAAAACGTTTATTGGTCTCTTACCGAGGATATATATGAAAAGAGATTGAATATCTTTAGTGCTAAATATAAGGAAGTGTATCCAAGCGCCGTCTCATATTGTCGGGATAAATTGTTGGATAAGTACAAGGAAACATTTGTGCGTGCATGGACAAACCGGTATAGGTACTTCAAAACTGAAGCAACTAGCGCAGCGGAATCCACTCATGGTAGATTTAAAGATCTCATCTATTCCGGGCAAGGCAACATTGTTACGATCACCGAGGCAATGGAGCAATACTTTAAGGCTGATATCGATAGGATCAAGAAGGATTTTGAGAAAAGCTCAATGGAAAGGATGAATCAATTTCTTCAATATACTGAGTTGCTCCAGGGAATAGAGTTCAACGTCTCTCACTGGGCAATAAAACATATGATGAGATAAATTGCATATGAGAAAAATTATGGAAAACCAGGTGATGTGTGTATTTGTCCAGACATGTCTTCACTGGGGCTTCCTTGTTGTCATATGCTTGTGAAGTATAAAGAAGTTATACCTATTGAGGTTATTGATCCGTTTTGGAGGCAACTATGTTTTGACCCTCCCCCTACGGAAGCTCCCGAACAATCACTATGGGATACAAATAAAGCAAAGGAATTCTACGAAGCTTACTCTCGTGGCAACTCAGCTAGCCGACAAGTATTGTTGAGCCAACTAAGGCTAATTACTCGCCCATGGATCAAAGCAAGTGAAGATCTAGGAAAGGGAGATCCGATAGGTAGACCCCAAACTAAAGTTTCAAGGAGAAAACAAAGGAAAAAATTCAAAGGAATGACTCGACGTGAATAAGAACTCGCGACAACCAAGATACGAGATCTATCCGCAAGTGAGATTTTGGAACTCCGATTCGCGGAAGCGCCGGTTCCAATTAAAAGGGGTAGACCGAGGAAGGAACCGTTAACAAGTCAATAACAAGCGACGGTTTCCGTATCCACACCAAAAACCGATGGATCGGAGGTTCCAAAGAAAAAGGGTAGGCCACCGAAGGTACCAACGTCAAGCTTGCAAGAACAACAAGTTGAGTATTCCGAAGCCACACCCATAGTCGATGTATTGGAGGTTCCAAAGAAAAGGGGTAGGTCGCCAAAGGTACCAACATTGAGCGACCAAGAACAACAAGGTGAGCATTCCGAAGCCACACCCTTAGTCGATGTATTGGAGGTTCCAAAGAAAAGGGGTAGGCCGCAAAAGGTACCAAGATTGAGCTACCAAGAACAACAAGTTGAGCATTCCGAAGCCACACCCGTAGTCGATGTATTGGAGGTTCCAAAGAAAAGGGGTAGGCCTCCAAATGTACCAACATTGAGCTAAGAAGGACAACAAGGTGATCATTCCGAAGCCACACCCTTAGTCGATGTATTGGAGGTTCCAAAGAAAAGGGGTAGGGGTAGGCCAAGGAAGAATATTCTCCCGTCAAATACCGAAGACATTTGGAGTGTAGGGATTGCATAGGATGGTTTGGATATAATTAAGCTAAAATTTGGTAATATGACGATGTATAAGGATTCACAAACGGGTAGGACTTATAGACACTACCATTCGAAGATAGACTCTTACATAGACCAACTTCCTGAGGCTATTCGTGAGTTTATTATGTATACGGATGATGTCGATGGAGATGGAAATTTTGGCTATCATGCTGTGACCGAACAATTAGAAATCTTTGACACGGCGGTTAGTAGAGGTATGACACCATGCAAATATGCTAGAACGAGGATGGCCGAACAACTTGTGAACAAGAAGAGATTTTATGAGTAATTGATTGGTGAAGGCGAGAGGTTTTATGATATGTATCAACGAGTATTAGGGCCCGAGCAAGAGATGAAGTTTCTTCCTTCTGAATATTGGATGAGAATGCCGCTTTGTGGGCATCAAGTAGCGGATACATTTAGATGTGTTGTTCATTATTTTACCCCCACCGTAGTCACAACATTTACACCAAAGTGGCAAAAATGCGAAGGATCCCTTAAGAATAGAAGAGTTGTTTTGGCGTTCGTGAACGACAATCATTTCGTTATTCCAAAACTCAAGGACCATTGTCCATTTCCACATGTTTGTGCGATGGTTAAAAACAAGGACCTAGATCCAAATATCAGGAAAGGATGGATGGCATTGTATGAGGAGAATCACCAATTTTGGGATGCGTTGGCCTTATCAAAGAAACCTCTTGAAGAGTAATAATGAGTAATTCAAACTTTGCTATGTACTCAACCTCTTGGAATTATACGTGTGGAAGCAATGATGAGTAATTTGGATATATGTGGTTCCGAAATACGCAACCTTTTTTTTTTTTTTTTGGAAGTTTGAGTTGTAATCATTAAACCATATGCTATGTACGTGTCGGCATGATTTAATTCAAACTTTGCAATGCCAGAACTTATACCGGTTTAGAAATACTTTTCTCTTTTATGCCGGCAACTAACCATTAGTACACAGAGATATTAAAATAACTTCCAACATAAATAATAACTTCATGACAATGACGCAAGGTAACAAAAACATTTTTTTGTAAGGGAAAGATAGAGTACCGACACTACATTCAAAATCGTATCAATGCCGGAATTCTATATTAATTCTTGAAAGAAAACAGACTTCCGGCATGGGGCTATCAATTTTTCGTAAGGGAAAAACAGAGTACCGGCATGGGTTTTACAATTTCTACTATGCCGGTTTTGAAAAAGAGATGAAATCCACATCTCAAAAAACGAATGAAATCCACATAAACATAATAACATAAGCAAAGACTAGATTGTTTAACAAACCATATGTAAAGTTTAGATGTTCCAAACCGAAAACAAATGAAACAAAGATTTCAAAGTTTAACAAGACACACAAATAAACATAAACCGATAGTAGATTGTTCAAACATATCTAATACTATAAAAGAAACATTAACAAACATCTTAGATCACTCGGTCCTTGGCTTCTTGTGAACCCTCTTTTTCTTTGGAGTCCACAAGTCCTTTGCATCTGGATCTTCAATTTTGTCAATCTTCTCATCAATTGTCTTCATTTTTTTCGGGGTCAGCACCTCTCCTTTCTTGATCTTGCATTTAATCCAGTTTCCTAATTTTGTTAGGCGCGAACGCTGTTGTTATATATTTCCATTAGTACGTTATCTTTTATAGGTTTATACGTAAACATTCAAAAGATAGTAAGTGAACCAGAATTACGTACCAACAAAAGGAGAGTCTTTTGAAGTAAGGGTAAAGTAGGTTCTTCAAGATTTTCCCCTTGTGGAGGCACTTTATCGCTGGCCGGGCATCCAATATAAGGATGTGAGTACCTAAAATTACCTATGAGGAACCCTGGTTCCGACTCATACCGTCTTCCGCAAATCCCCAACTAGCCCTGTCCAGTTGTTGTTGTTCCCTTTCATTCCAATGTGCAACTACAGGAGTTGGTTTGTAAACTACCAGCGTATGCTGTTTACCTGATACGCATTCAGGTAAGGAATGAGAGAATTTGGCATCAGATTGACCCGTAAGTGTTTTCTGTTTGTACCCAAGTTGGCGCATCACACGGAGAGGGTTATGCATAACAAATCCTTTTGGATGAAACAATGGTCCATTGTAAAATGCTACATTGTCATGCCTTGGAAAGTGAACTCCTCTATCGTTCTTATATGGGTCAAATACAACATCTTGGACAGTGATAGAGTCCAAAGCCTCCCTCATGGTAAGTAACCGAGTTCTGTTATTGGGCTTCGGTTTATTGTCGAAAACGTATTTCTTCGCTATAGGAGTCTGTGGATCCAAACCATACGTTGATGACTCCAAATATTTGTACTCATTGAACAATGTTGGGAAGTGTTCATAAGCCCACACCTACGCAAATGAAAGATTGTTCCAATTAAATCTATGTATAAGAAAAAAATTAATTGGAAAACAAAATAACTTGTTCACATTACCTGTAATACAGTCAAATTCCCATTAAATTGACGGCAAGTCGCCTTAGAAGATCTACGCATATCCGCCAAAAAATGTGCCAAGAAAGCAGTTCCCCATGAGTACTCATGAACCTCCTCCAAGGGATCCAAGTATTGTAAGTTGTTCATATGCACCAAGTTACCATTAGAGTCATGGAATATTATGATGCCCAAGAGGAACAACAGATAAGCATCGCTAGTTTGCTGAATTTTTTCGGCATTCAATTCCTTGCCCATCGTATCTCCAAACAACTGTTTGAGCTTAACGAATTTAATAGTCTTTGTCATGGTTTTCTTTTTCACGTACATATTTGCTTTTGTCGTTTCCTCATCCCAACCAAATAACTTTTTAATCAGATCATATATCTTGGACCATTCTAGGCTCTTACCGTGGTCATCTTTGTTAACGGCTTTTCCTCGGATCTCTAGACCCAATATTCTTTGGACATCTTCAGGGATAATGGTCATCTCGCCAAAAGGGAAATGCATGGCATCAGTCGAAGCATAAAACCTCTCCAAGAAGAAATTTTCCGTCACTTGATCAGTGGCCACATAGTATTCTACCGTGGGATACAACCTAGATACTCTTACTGCTGCTTGAACCTCCGGAAACTCCCCGTCCAAATCCCATGTATCCATTTGTTGATGGCGAAAAACACGGAAGGCTTTCTTGTGGTCCTATAAAAACACACCAAACAAATTTTAATTCACCTGATCATATATAAACAATATAATAACAAGATGCAAAAGTCTTACATAAGTTGAATAGATCCAACGAGCCCAAGAGTCCTTGTAGTCAAATAAAAGTTTGAGATATCTCGGCTGACCCCAGTGTTTGCCATCACTGCGTTCTGGAATCATGTCATATAGTTTTGGGAGGTGCTTTGGGGCTTTGTCATCGTCTTCAACTCCAGGTTGTCCTAAGCCATGTGAGGATGAGCCACCTGCTGCATCAGGAGGTACATAATTCTCCCACTGAGCAGCATCATCGCTGCTTGCGTTTCCCTCCTCCGGGGGATTGTCCCGGATCATGAGCTTAAGACGTTCCGGATCATATCTACTACGTCGAGATCGAGAAGACTTAGGTTTTTCTTCATCAACAACTTTTCCCTTTCCTTTCTTAATTTTTGTAACTATTGAACTACTAGGGAGAATGAGTTTTAAAAAAAATAAGAAAACATCATTTCCATCATGGTAAATGAACATAACTAGTATGCCGACACTTATTCCGGCATTTTATACTAAATAAGTGCTATGCCGGTTACCTGTTCCGGCATGTTATGTAAATGAAATATGATGCCATTATTAAGAGAATTGTCCACAGAGATTTAAAAAAAATAAGGAAACAATACCGGCGTGGTCGATGAAAATAAAGATTTTTCCGGCACTTATCCCGGCATAGCTATACTAAATGAGTTCCATGCTGGCTTACCAGTTCCGGGGTGTTATGAAAATGAAAAATTATGCCGGTATTAAGAGAATTGTCTACAGAGATTTAAAAAAAAAAAGGAAATTTTACCGACATGGTCGATGAACATAAAGAGTATGCCGACACCTATCCCGACATTGTATACTAAATGAGTTCCATGCCGGTTTAATAGTCCCAAGGTGTTATGTAAATGAAATATTATGCCGGTATTAAGAGAATTGTCTACCGACATGGTCGATGAACAAAACGAGTATGCCGGAATTGTATCCCGCATTTTATATTAAAAGATTTCCATGCCGGAATTAACAGAATTATCTCTACAGAGATTCACTCAATTGACTGAATATTGAAAGTTCAATTCACTCAATTTACTGAATTTGTGTTTTTTATATAATGAAATAAACCCTAAAAATTCTTCAATAAACATAGACATCACTTACCTCATCATCTCTATTATTTCCTCATCATCGCTTATATCTTGTTCAATAGATGCTTTTGATTTCGATTTACCACGAGGATTAGGTTTTGGATTTTCAGGAGGTTTTCGAGGACCCATTCTTCTTGGGGTTTTAAGAATTGAACGAGTTTGGTTTGGAAGATGAAACCAAATAATGAATTTTAGGGGTTTTTACAAGTTATCTTGGAATTGCTAAGTGAAAAAAAAAATAGGAAGATGGAACCGTTTCCATTTTATATATTAATAGAGTTTGTAACCGTCAAATAGGAAAATGGAACCGTTTCCAAGTTCTCTTGTATTGTTTGTAACGAATTTTGGCAGTTTTGTGTTTGGAAACTGAAATGGGGTGTTGGGGATTGACCGGTAAATATCAGTTTTGTGTTTGGAACCGTGAAATGGGGTGTCTGATTATCTTTGTGTCAGACAAGAATTTAGTTTTTTGATGTTATACTTATGACTACTAATTTGATTTTTAGTGGTTGTTGGTGTTGGAAATCATGAATTTGATATGGGTAACTGGTATTTGTTAACAAAGTGGTCAGTTGAACTTTTTTTTTTCTTTAGTTGTAGTTGGGAATCAAGTTATCAATGTTTTGTTGAGAAGTTGAGGAATTGAGGATTTTATGTAGTAATGGAGTTTGTAACCGTGGAATAAAGAACCAAAAAAAGGGAATGAGGAAGTTTGATGCGGTTACAATGGGGGATAATTGGTGCGATAGTTACAATGGAGAAGAATAAGGAGTTGTTTATTTTTTTAATTAAAAAAGGTAACAAGCCTCAGAATTTCGGCACCACATATATGCTACATTATACGTCGGAACTCTGTCTTGCTACATTTAAAGCCGGAACACTATCTTGACACTCAATTTTAAGCAAACAAACCGACCCAAAATGAAACTAAAAAACATTAAACACATAAACAACATAACACATAAAATGAAACGGCTCAAGCCAATTGCAACTAACATCAGTTCTCAGAATGAGATTCAAGGAACAAAGCAGCTTCAAAATGCCTAAAAGGCTTTTTGAACCACTTCAAATATGCCTCCTGAGCTTCATACCTATTCCCTCTATATCTTGCAAGAAACTCATTGTATTTGCGACATAATTTTATGAGTGCAGTTGTTCGATTGCGTACAACAAGATCACTGCATTCTATTCTGCGTTGCTTACAGTCAAACAAGTCATTGATGGAAGAACCAGTCCTAACTAAACCCCAAAAAAGATCCGAAGGGCGATGATCTTCCGGAAAATCCGATACTATGTAGTAGTTTTTAATCCACTGGGTTTCTTCCTCGACATCCGTTTCTATCTTAGCTTGTTTTTGACGTTTATCCGCTTCCTCAACATCCGCTTCAATCTTAGCTAGTTTTTGACGATAATGTTCAAGCTTTGCTTCCTATTTTTCTTCTCTTTTCCTCTTAATTATCTCTTCTTCCATTGCGGCAATTGACTTGGTGATTTCTTCCTTCCTTCTTAGTTTTTCTAGTATTGTGTCAACTGAGTTGGTGGTGGTTGATGATTGATTTCCTATCGCAGTGCACAATATGTTCCTCATACATTTTTCTTTTTCGAGGGAATTAATGAACTTGAACTTGGTAGTTGGTGATTGATAATCCATCAGAGAGATGTCTTGGACCTAACGTTTTTTTTTTGTTTTTTTTTGAGGTATCAAGTGCAATGGGTGTTACCATTCGTTTAAATAGATGAGGACATAACGGCTCTTTTCCAATTTATTATTCCAGCATTATCGGTAAATTATATACCACGTTGGCAAATTTTTCCGGTTTAGTATATCATAAAATAGAATGCCGGGGAAGATTTCCGGCATTGAAATTATCGTAAAATGGAATGCCGAAAAATAGTTTCGGTTTTGTATATTATAAGATGAGAATGCCGGTATAGAATAATTTCTTTACATAGATTTAACAAAACCAATACCGACATGATATTAAAAAACTATTCAATGCCGGTACCAATGTCCGACACTCAATCTAAATTAACGACGACGCCGACATTTGTTAAATTAAAAAAAAAAACGGCTAGTTTTTTGAAAAATAAGACCGTTGGGGATTCATTTCTATATAATTCCCCCATTCATTTGGAAAAATCTACACAAACCACGCACCAAATAACAAAATCATTATCTCAAGATACCAAGCACGGTTAAAGCTTGCGAAGGGATGGGGGATTCATCATCTACCTCTATTTGCAAAGTAAGTTTATTTACTAACAATATAACGTTTAATACTATGACGCATAACTAATATAATTTTCTATTACAGAGTCATCATTGCAAGTCACCTTTTCATCTAGACATGGATTGTCCTTTTATTTATTCAAAATGTAGAAGTTGTGATGGCACACGCCGGTTTTGGATTGCAAAAACTGATGACGCTGAAAATGGAAGAATGTTTCTAAGGTGTTTGAATCACCCAAAGTGCGATGAGTTTCAATGGTTTGACAAAGCGGTTGAACTAGAAAGTCAAGAGAAAACCAAAAAGGCCAATGCAAGCCTATTGATAGGTGCTATATGAAGGGAAAGGAATATGTTGAAAGAGAAGATGAACCAATTAAGATGGTTCTTGACACCGAAATTCCAGACGATGTCTTCGAAGATATTCGCGAAAGATTCAAAGGCTCCGCAATTATTGGAAAGGGATGGAAATAGATTATGATATCCACTCTAACCAAATTTAATCCATTCCATGCCGTTTAGTATATTTTAATTTAATTTTCTAATCCAATGTTATAGATTACTTAGGGATGAATTAAGAAAGCGTTTGTGAAAAACTATTACAGCAGAATTCCGGCATTAAATCAATCAAGATTAGAGTGCCGGTTTTGTAACCAAAATGAAACTTAAAAAAAATTACAATTTCGACATGCATTTAGATAACGCATCCACGTCGGTACCAGAGTATATCTATACAGGAACATGGAATTTTTAATCTTCCAATTCCGGTATAGTTTTGTAGAACAATTTGTATGTCGGTACTAATATGTAAATAAAACTTGCAAATATAACAATTCACTACAAATTTAAATTTGAACATGTTCAACCTAACAAAAACAAACTGGATCGTGCTTAAATGTTCTTAACCCACGAATCATAAACCAAAATCAAACCAAGACGTAAAAACTAAAGAGATAATCACTCGGTCCTTTGCTTCTTTTGGGCAAATCTATTCCTCGTTTCCCCGAACAAAACTCTTGAACTATGGTCGATTTCTTCAATTTTATCAAGCTTTTCCACGACTTCCTTCATCTCTTCAAGGGATAGCACCCCTCCTCCCGAGTACTTGCAACCTAACATCTTCTTAAACTTGCCAAGCCGATGCCACTAGATTCATACATACAACACATAATTAGTATATATATGCTAATATAAAATTATGTGTACATTAAACGAGTAAGCAATTAACAATACTTACTAGCAATCCAACGGTCTTATCAAGTTGGCTCATCGTAGGTGGTGCCGCTATAGGATTTGGAACGAGAGGTTTTTTATGGGGTGGAACTTGGACATCTTCAGGATGCACAACAAGTGGATGGGACCATTCCAAGTAATCATCAATATAGGATGGGTCAGCTTCATCACCATTGTTCGCAACCTCCCAATTAGTAGTATCCACCAAACGACGTGGTTCCCTATCCCTCCAGTGTATTGGTTCAGGAGTTGGATCATACTATACCCTTAACTTTGTGGAACTTGACATGCAACGAGTTAAATAAAGAAGGTACCTTTCAGTAGAAGCTGTCATATAACAAGGTAATTGCTTGAATCCAATTTGCCGCATCACACGTCGAGGATCATCCATAACGTATCCCTTTGGGTGGAACAAAGGACCTTGGTATAATGCAACGTTATAAAACCAAGTGTATTGACAGTTATATCTAGCCTCCTTGTATGGTTTGAACACAACATCCTTGGTAGTCATCGCGTCAAGAGACAATCTCATTTTTATCAGTCGACCATTGTTACCGGGCTTCAGATGGGCGTTGAACTCGTATTTCTTTGCTCTAGGCTCCTGGGGGTTAATATCGGGATTAAAATTCAACAAGGGGTGGTCCTTGAACAATGTTAGGAAATTTTCATAAGCCCACACCTATAAAAATTTGAAATTATACATATAAAGGTCAGTAAATTTTGTTTCTAAATACATAACAAGGATACACGTGAAAAATATAAATAAGAACATAAGTTTGAAAACAAAAGTACCTGGAGTAGAGTGAAATTCCCAACGAATTGGTTTGTAACCGCCTTAGAGGCCCTTATCATCTCCGTCATCAAATGTGACATTGCAACGGTGCCCCATGAATAGGTAAAGACCTCATCCAACGGATCCAAGTACTGAAGGAAGTTTACACTAACCCTGTTGCTACTAGTGTTAGGGAATACCCGAGTGCCCAAGATGTATAACAGGTACACGACGGCCGTATAGCGAATTTGTGCGGGGTCTCATCCATCCTCCACACTTCTTTTCTTTGTGTTTGCAAACTTCTTCTTAAGCAGGGTCAGTTTGACCGTCTTTGTCCTACAAACCTTAGATACATAGAAGCTTTCCACAGACTCTTTGTAGTCCCAACCAAACAACTTGTTAGTAAGCTCGTGCAACTTCGTCCATTCTAGCTCAAAGTCACCTCGTTCTGCAATTAATTTTCCGATAATATGCAAGCCTAGAATGTTCTGAGCATCATCTGGGATCAAGGTCATCTCTCCAAACAGGAAGTGCATGGTATCAGTCTCACCATGATACCTTTCGACGAAGCAATTGACCGTGATAATATCTGGCTTCACATAATTTTCAACCAAAGGATATAGACCAGATTCCTTTACTATTGCTTGGACATCATCATGCTCCAGAGACAAATCCCAATCAGCCGCGGCTTGGTTTCGGCAAACATGCACAACCTTCTTATGATCCTACAATTAGGAGATAATGATTAAGAGATTTTGCATAAATACAGTACATATGCACGAGAGAGAAATTCTTACATAGGTCTGATATATAGTACGAGCCCATGAGTGCTTGTAGCCAAATAGATGGCCCGGATCAAGTGAAGTCGTGCCCCAAATTTCACCACGTTCAAGGTCGGGTATCATGTCATCAACACGAGGAAGGTGTTCACCTTTAACTTTTGCTTTGCGTTTTCCTTTCCCGTTGCCTTGTGTTGGTTGTTGACTTGGACCACCTTATTCAACTACTCCTTGGCTTTGGTTTGCTAATTGATTTGGATCAATATCATTGTCTTCCTCCTCACTTTCCTTTTCATGTTGCTCATCTTCCTCATATTCCTCCTCAACAGCTGCAGTAGGTTCACGAATTACAAGAATACTACGATCACGACCACTCTCCCAAATATCCCCTCTTGTCTCACAACCCAAACACTTTTTGTTATTCCATCGAGGAGGTAGATACTTAGGAGTATCAAGACCATCCTTCCTTTTATTCTTAGTCGCATCAGATTTAGATTTTCCTTTGTTAGCCTCCTTTGCTTTGGATTCCTTGGCTTTAGATCTATTTCAAAAGAAGCACGAAATTAATACTACTAATTTTTATTTTTAATACCGGTATACAAACCATGCCGTGAGCTAGTTCCGGCATGTACATATAATAAAATTTCATGCCGGGTATAAATGCCGGCATTTAAAATTAAACGTCGAAAATGCCGGTATACTTCGGAAATTTTCCTGGATAAATTAACATTAATACCGGCATCTACATATAATAAATGTTCATGCCAGATTAAAGTACCGGCATACAAAATTAAACGTCGAAAATGCCGGAAGAAATTATAAAATTCCTGGATACCAAAATAAGAGTTCCGGTATGACTTCTAAAATTCAATTTATGCCGGTACAACAAACTAAACAATGGGTCTCTGTATATTATAAGTTCAATACCGGCGTGGTATTCAACCTAGATTAAGTGCCGGTACCAATTTACGGTGTGGTATTTATACTAAATCTTCTGTCGGGATATCTACCGGTGTGGTATTCATCCTAGATTGCATGCCGGTTTCAACTACCGGTGCGGTATTCATACTAAATTGAAGGCCGGAACTTCTGAAACTGATAATCTGCAGTTATGGTTTCGCGATTTTGACTTAAACCCATAGCTACAAATCGAGTGAAACACTAATTAAACAGTTCAAAATGACTAACCTTCTCACATAAGCCATCTTTGCTAATAGGTCATCGTCCGATAACTCTGCTTATTTGTCTTCTTCCTCTTGAGCAATCAAACCAAGTTTTTTTTTTCAATTTCTATTGAGCAATTGTTCTTGGGTTCGATTTACTTGGATTTGCTTGACTTAGGTTCGATTGGGAAGTTGTTTTCTTCCGTGGAGGCATGGTTGTGATTCGGGTAGGTTAATCAACGAAGAAATTTTTGATTTAACGATTAATCGTCGATGAAGAATGATGAAGAAGATGAATTTTTTTTCGGAAACCTAACCCTCACACGACTATGCCGGTATAGAAATGGGGGATAACTGATTTTGTGTTTGGTTTTGATTTTAAGTTTTTTATTTTTTGGGGAGTGTATAACAGTCTTTTCATAAGGTTTTTTTATTAATGTAAGGGTATTTTAGTATTTTCATACCAAAAAAACACCCCTTATCAGGCACCTAAGGTTGGGGGAAGTAATTCATATCCCCCAATTAGTTTTTATATCCCCCAATTAGTTTTTATATCCCCCAATTGCGCGTTCATAATCAATCTATCTGATTACTCTATTTCATGGCTTATTCTCAGCTGAATTCCATGAATTAGTAATAGATATTCACTGTTCGGGCATCTGGGCCACCACCGAGTAAGCCCCGAGAAATGGTGTGAGTGTACTTAAGAATAATGCACGAACAAGCGCCCAAATGCATAAACGAGCATTAAAAAATATGGACATGTAGATGGGGCATAACGAGTTGCTGGTTTTTACGGAATTGAGAAGACGACAGTGCGGAGGAAACTCCTTAAACCGAGCAAACTGTTAAACCTCACAGATACACTGCAAGAAAGGAGTGCTTTGAATTCGAGAGATCAATCTGTAGTACTCCGGCCTAAACCAAGACAATGACCGTTCTAGAGTAAGTTCGGTCACAAGAGAGGATGGGTCGATCTGTAGGAGGAAAGCTGAGAAATGTGTGAGATCAATGGTGATCGAAGATTTTAGGTGTGTTGTGTATCCTGAAAATAAGATAAGTTCTGAATGATTGAATTTGCTATGCTGAGAGTTGGATTGTTAATCTCGTGTTGTCTGTTTGACGTGAGATCGTCCTTTTTTCAATCATGATTCAGAGACTTATTTATATTGCTAGAATTGTAAACACCATGATCCCATGAAGTGTGAAAGTTGATGGAATCAAAGAGTAGAGAAGTGGAAATCGTATTAAAGCCATTTGCTCAACGTGCAGAGACTTGGTTGGTTTTCCATCCGCTACTTTGTTAACTCCTCCAACTGATTGCACGTCTTTATCACATTCTCATCGTGTGTATGAACACACATGCCGTAGACCGCCAGACCAAAACCCTAGTTAATATCCCCCCATGTAACACGATTAATGTCTCGTGTGATTGTGGAGCCTTCAAGGCAGACGTGTATTTAGTTAGTCAGTTGCTGACTTCATGACTTCATGGGATGATGAGTCCTTATGTTGTTGAGTTGAACTTGATTTGAAAATGTTCTGAGACTCACGAATTGAACATGTCTACTGAGACAGAGGTAATAATGTATGAATAAACATTGATAGTTAATGTGAGCAAATATTGCTCATTCGATGAATTGTTGAATATTGATAGTTGAATTAACATTCCTTGGTTTGAAAAAATATTGCTCATTCGATGAATTGTTGAATATTGATAGTTGAACCAATATTCCTTGGTTTGAGAAAATATTGCTCATCTGAGCAAATGTTGCTCGTTTGATGAATTATTAGTTGCGTGACCAAATAAAGTATTAAATCAGAATACTGGCAACTTGACCGAGTATAATTAATAAAATGTTGACCAAAACTTCATGAGATGAAACCGTCAAAACTTCTGGTGTGCGTTTGAGAAACATTTTGGGAAAATATGAAGAAATTAGGGATTTTTTGCTGAAACCGTCAAAACTTCATGAGATGAAGAAAAAATAATAATAAAATAAAGGAATCATGAAGTGTGGGACCAGATATGGCCAAGGCATGGCCGGCCGGCCAAAGATCCCGGTCCCATAGCGTTTATCCTAATTTTTATAATATTTTCATGATTTTAGAAAAATATGATAAAACCAAGGAGTTTTGTTGAAATCAAGGAATTTCCATGAGATGAAGAAAATAAAAATATTAAGAATAACAAAATAAGGGAGCGTGGGACTGGCTTGGGCATGGTTGGCCGGCTAGGGCCCGATCCCGTGAGTTTTCCCTAATTTTATGTATTATTTCATGATTTGAAGGAATTTTCATAATTTGAAGGAAACATCATGAAATCAAGGAATTTCATGGGATTGAGGAAACATAAAAATAAAATAAAAATAATAAAATATGGTGTGTGGGACCGTCTAGGGCATGACATGTCGGACCGTTCCCACGGGTTTCCCTAATTTTTTATTATTTTTCATGGGATCAAGGAAATATCATGAGATTAAGGAGTTTTCATGAGATTAGGGAAGTAAAAATAAAATATTGAGGAATCATGAGGTGTGGGACCGGCCATGACTAGGGCATAGCCGGCCGGCTAGCAGACACGGTCCCGTGACACCTTTCCCAATTTTATATTATTTCCTTGATGCGAAGGAAACACCATGAAACAGAAGAGTTTCCTTAAAGCGAAGGATATTTGTTCAAATGAAAGGATTTTCATAAGATCAAGGAAAATAATAAAAATATCATAAAATATAGAATTGGGCGTGGGACTGGCCATGGCACGACCGGATGACCGGTGTGCCTAGTCCCTCGGCGCCTTGGTTAATATTTTATTATTTATTATTTTCTTTCCTATTTTCAATAGGTTCTTCGTCTCGTCGTATTTTGAAATACTCATTCGTGCATTCAGGTGCTTGTTAATGCATCATTGTCGAGCACATCTGCACCATTCGTGCGTTGAATATTTATTACTAACCCATGGAATTCTGCTTGGAAAAACCATAAATTGAAGTAACTAAATATTATAAAAAATATTGAATATTTTCAGGGATTCAGTTAATGAATCAAATGATTTTAGGAATAATTAATTAATGGCTCTATACTAGTACAATCATCTAGGAGCCCTAATTATTCATGTTAGAGCATTGCTCGGTTGAACCCACCAAGCATTGGTATGTCAAGTTTGGTTGTCATATTTTAGTGAAGCAAAAATCATTTAAGAGTCGCTTGATTTATATGTACTAGAGTCAACTTCGTATAGGTTAGCTTGAAAGTATTAGGATGAGACATTACAAGTATTGTGAAGACTTGAAGAAGTGACGAAGAAGACGGAGCTACAACAACAATATAATCCTTCCACTCGAGTTTAGTGATATTTGACTTGAACTGTTTCATTCCCTATCGTATCTTTTAAGTCGTGCATATTGATAACATAAAACTGCGAAGCATGAACACTCTAGATAGACATAGTATTAAGGAATACAATATGAAGTTTCTTTCTTAACCATTAAACTTTGTATATAAGACATCAACATAATCGTATGAATGCTATTGTGATTATGTATGTGTATGAGGTGAGGATTTCATCCTAGGGAACAACGTTTACATGTTTTCTAAGGAAGTAAGTTCATGATATGTGTTGTGAGCCGAAAAGGAAATCGCCAGGCGTTATTGGGGTTGTTCTTCATTGCATATCTTATGAGCGACCAAAATATGTGATGTGTATAACCGTTCACAACTTGTTTGTGTTCTTGGTAAACCTGTTCACATAAGGCTTGACTTTTGTATTGGTATGACTTTTATTAGTAAAACCAATCTTAAGTAATCACCTGGGGTATGATCGGGTTGTGTATGTCTGAACTTATTACCGGGAAGAGGGGAACCAATCCTAGTAAGAGGGGCAGTGCATCACAAGGGGGAACCGATCCTTGTATGAGGTGCAATAAGGTTTATGGAAGAAAGGGGAACCGATCCTATGCAAATGTGCTGCAATGTTTTGGAAAAGGGGAACCGATCCTATGAACATGTGCAGAAAATTTTTGGGAAGGGGGAACCGATCCTATGGATATGTGCAGTGCATACAAGTTAGATACCATATATATGTGGGGAACCGATCCTAGTACCTAGTCAACCATTTCTTTGGTAAGCTAGTGTAACTATGTACAGTTCTCACATAGAAACCCATGAGGTGTGATTGAGTGGAACTTGATAAATCACATAGTTCTTGAAAGTCAGATGAACCAATTCTAAACTTGTTTGGAAGTGTGGTAAATCGGTTTCAAGTGAGCAAGCATGGTAAAGACTTGCAAGAGTAAGATGTCGACACTCTTTGAACACGGTGCATTAATGCTTATTCTATTTTGTTCAAAGATATTCCTTAGAGGCTAAGAATGAAGTAAATCCCAAGATCGAATTTAAATAAGTTAAGAATCTTTTTAATTAAGGGTTTTTAATTATATATGGAAAATAAGAATTAGTAATGTGCATTTGCTAATTAGATTTTCCAAGGAGATTTTGATCATTATTTTTGGACAGTGCATTCACAGGAATTATGAAAAACGAATCTGGTGGAGTAATGAAAATATCTTGAGAATATTTTCGGTTTTGGAAATTCCTTGGTGTCCAAACTTCCTTGTTTATAAATACTTTGAGTTTGCATTTCTAGCAAACAAATCCTACGTAACCTAGACTTCCTATTTTGTCTTTGTTACTAGTGAGGCGCCTATCGGAGAGGAGAGTAATCTAATTAGGTGAAATCTCTTACGGCCACTCAGTTTAAAGTATTCTTTGGGAATGAGAAGCTCTAGCGTGACCCGTTGGTGGGAAACTAGATATTGCGGGTTATCTTTAGTTTTCTTATTGATTTAATTGACTAAAGGGGGTTGAATATTGATTGTACCTAGTTTGTTTATGCTTGAGAATCTTCTCTTTTGATATAAGATTCACTCAAACCAGTTCAAGGTTTCGACAGGGATCTTTAGACTGTTGTTAGACCTAAAGACGATCTTGTGATAATCCATTGTTAACAGACTTCGTTCCGTGTGTGATTGATCACAAGAGATTCAAGTGATTGTGTGCAGGTGTTTATTGAAGATCTAAGAAGATTTGAAGACAAAGAAGATATTGAAGATTTCTTACTTGGTATTTTTATAATCTTTGGTGTGCACAATACTTTTTTGGGAAGAAGAGGATCCAATTAATAATCGGTTTATACTTGTGGTAGATTGGATTGATAAATTGAGGAAGATCGGCATCAACATATATCACTTGGTTGAAGAGTGTTGTTGGCTTAATCTTAGTGATTGCCTTTGGGTGATTTAACGTAAGATAGATCTTGGAACCTGGTAAAGGAGTTTATGTTAAGATAAACAAGGGAACCTTTGCGCAACTCATATCACTTGGTTGAAGAGAGTTGATACCAAACATATTTGTTGTTCCTTTACTGTTTGGAATACGATCCAAAGGAATTGGTCCAAGTACGTGACTTGTTTACAGGTTGGAGGCGTAGGAATACTGAGGGAACTAGGTGAAATATAGGTTTAGTTGCTTGGTCTCAACTATACGAAGTTGTCTTATTTTGTATAGAGGCTTAATTCTGAGAGTATTCAATTCTGGACTAGGTTCCGGGGTTTTTATGCATTTGCGGTTTCCTCGTTAACAAAATCTTGCTATGTCATTTACTTTATATTTCCGCTTTATAATTGTTTTAGTATAATTAAAGTAAATTACACAAATGTTAATTCCTATTTACTTGATACGTGAATCCTATTGAGTTTGGTTAAGTCCGAACCTTGGTATCAAGTAAACACACTTTGTTGTTGTATTGTCTCGATCTAGTATCCATAGACGATCACATAAAGTGTAAACCAATTTGTTGTATTATCTCGACTCAATCTATAGACAATCACTTTCGGGGAAAAGATTTATAATAAGGAAAAGTTATAGCTTGAGGTATATTTGGGGTACCCTCGCCTTTTCAATTGGTATCAGAGCAGGCAAACACGAAAAGATCTAACAATCTATGTTTGGTGCGATCCATCCTATAAGAATTGAATCCATGTCTAATTCATTGCAGGATAATCAGAAGAATCCATCTTCTTCCCATAATTCAAGACCCAAGCGGACTATTAGAGCCCCTACCCGATACAGGTCAACTCATGCTGAAGATGGCACGCATGTGAGTAATTCTATGATTTTTTGAATGGAGTATTATCCGACGGTTTTATCCAATATCTTCATGTGAAATTTAAAACTTATTTGTTGCAGGTTGATGTGCATGTTGTTATTGATGCTAGAAAGAGAAGGAATGGAAAGTCCGGGACTGATGATGACGATGTCGATGAAAACTCTACCAACTCCGTGGAGACTGGAGTTAAAATTTAATATCTAACAGCTGGACTCCCGTTTGAGATTCCCATGATTAACAATTTCCCGAGTAATGAAATAGTTGGCGGCTTCGTCGTTCCCAAATGTCACGCATATTTGTATACCAAGATCTAGAGACGATACAGTCACATTGCCACTACTGAGGTGTGGAGAAGTTTCTTGCAGACCCTTCTAACTACATTCGCCGGGGTTTTACCAATCATTGAAGAGATGATGGAGACAAATCTGCGAGACGTTAAGAATCATGATCTTCACAGATAGGATGACATGATATCGAATTGTGAGACCTTGCGGTTTAATATAAGTTGGCTTCATCGTCGGCTTGAGATGATTAAAGTTGACAGGGCAACGACCGCTACTGAAGCAATTTCCACCAAAACTGCTTTCTTGGAAGAGGAGAAGGCACTTGCTTTGGAGTCGGCGAGAGTTGAGAAAGATGTTCAGGATTTGAAAGTGAAGACCAAGAACTTTCAAAAGAAGCTTGACATGGTTGTCTATAAGAATTAATATTTGCTGGATGGTTTACTTTGAGTGAGCATTTATGATTGTTGTTGTTGAATAGGTTTAGGCTTTATGTAGAATAATTGATCATGACATGAGGAAATTTTCTTCATTTATGAAATGTTGAATGAACAAAGGAGCATTTTGCACGCTATTTGGAGGAATATAAATTACATTTTGAAAGTGCTTGAAGTGATGAAATGGTGAAAGGGTAATTGTTTTCTACGGATCAGGCGTAATATGCTTTGAGCCATTTACCGTTGATTATATTTCCTTCCACTCCTCCATCAATTTTTAAGATTTTGTAATATCCGCTGGATACTTCCTTGATAACTACATATGGCCCTTCCCATTTCGGAGAGAACTTGTGAGCAAACATGTCTTGTTGGATATGCTTTGCTGTCTTTAATACCAGATCCCCTACTTGAAATGTTCGAGGTCTTACCATTTTGTTGTAGGCTCTGGAGATCCTTTGTTTTTAGGTTTCTACATATTTTTCCACCTTAGACCTCCTTGATTCAAGCATGTCCAGTTCATAAATCCTTGAGTTGGACACTTCGGCTTCATCCCATTGTACTCCACTGGATGATGAAATCCTTGCTGAAGAAATTTTGATATCTGTCGATAGTATGGTATCGGTCCCATAGACGAGAGAATATGGTAAAGTCCCGATTGAGCTCCTTGGCGCGGTTCGATAGGCCCATAAATCCATAGGCAACTGTTCATGCCAGGTTCAAGGATTATCATGAATTGTTCGGCTGAGAATTCAGATCAAAGTTTTGTTGGTGCTCTCTGCTTGTCCATTTCCTTGGGGATAATACGGTGTGGAGAAAACTTGTTTGATTCCGTATTCCTCGAGCAATTCTGTCACGTACTTGTTGGCAAAAGGAGTTCCATTATCAGTGACAATGTGTTTAGGAACACCGAACCTACATATTATGTATTCTTTGATGAAGGCTGCAATCGTGACTCCAGTGGTGCTTCGAAGAGGAATATCTTCAACCCATTTGGTAAAATACTCAGTTGTAGTGATGATGTATTCATGGTGCTTCGAAGATGCTGGATTGATTTTCCCGATGATATCCAGTCCCTAACTATATAAAGGCCATGAACTATTCACGGAATTCAATGGGATACAAGGAGTGTGAATGAGATTATCGTGGACTTGGCATTGGTGACATCTCTGAACGTGCGCGGCTGCATCGTCTTCCATGGTCGGCTAATAATATTTCTCATGAATATGGAGAAACAATTTCCTCTTTCCTTGATGTTCTCCATCATGCATCTCCTTCAGAATTGTTGGGATTTCATGCTCAGCTAAGCATCTCATTAAGTTTCCACCAAAGCTTTTCCGGTATAAGATTCCATCAAGAAAGACAAATCTTTTAGCTCTCTCAATGAGTTTGATTTTTTCTTTCTTTTCTAACGGAAACTCATTGTCTCGAAGGTATTTGATGTAGGGCTCCCTCCAATCCCCAATGTGATGGGCTGTCAGAGTTTCTAAGTGATGAGGAGGCGTCTGACCATTAGGACATGACTTTTGCAGAGTTCTTGATTGAGCCTCCATGGAGGGCCAATAGTATCCCATTCTTTGAAGCTTTCTGAAAAGTGTTACCACCAGCGTCTGTCCACAGGTTTCTTCATGTATACCCTTGAGTTGCTCGTCTACTTCGTTGTTTCCAAGGCATCGTGATAAGGACCCATCAGAGTTCCGATAGTATAACGCTCCGTGAAGCTAGAAATAATTCTTTAATTCCTTGAGACTGACTTTCCCTACTGAAAGAGAACTTCTCAATTCATGAATAGTAGGTGCTCGTTGATAGACGCATTTATGTGTCTATTTTATTCTCAATTATGTGTATTGTTAGGGATCGATTTTGTTCTTATTATGGTGTTTTATGTGTTTGTAGGTATTTTTGGGCAATAAACGTTTTTGGAGAAATCGGCTCGAAAAGTTGCACCCGGAGGACACCTACTATTTGGACCCTCATTTTGGATAAGGGGAACCTCACTGCTAAGGGGCACCTCACTTCTAAAGGGAGTCCAGTGCTGGATAGGGGGCACTCTCATCTTTATCATTCAAAAATGGAAAAAGGCGGGAAAAGAATTATAGAGGCCGAACTTCCCTGATTTGGATTTGAACGAGATTTTCTCGTGGACTCTCATTGGACTAAGTTAGTTTGAGCCTGTTATATTGAAACAAGGATGGAAGATGGCTTTGAGTCGAAGAAAAACAAGTTTCCATGTACATCTTGGTGAATCAGAGAAGGTGAGATGATATCGGGTTCTATTATTGACGTGGGAGAGTTACCCGGAATATTAAAATATATTGATGGATAGGATTCATGGTATCAAATTTGGGAGAAGTTTGGAGTAATCCAGCACCACGTAAAGAAGAAAATCGAGAATAAATAAAAAAGGGAACTAGGCTAGGCTTATTTTTTGGAAAGATTGTGAATAAAATGAGAGAATATACGCTTTTGCTGAATTCATAACTATCTTGGGAAAGTCTTGGAAGGTTCGAATAACCCAGAGACGCGGCAACAAAATTTTAGGGAGAAATATTCCCGAGAATTGTGGAGAAAGAAAAGAGAGATAAACTCGGATTTAATCGAGTTTTGAAGAACCCTGTGGATATATATATATATGCCAAAGGAGGTTCATCGAGGGGTGTCGAGAGTTTGGGACCGAACAAAAAGCTTAGGGGGATGTCTATACTAGTTGCATAGAAAACCAAAAGTTGCAGAGCGTGTTTGATCATCACATAGAAATAAGAAGAACAGTGCAAACCGCAGAAAAAGAAAGTCGCAGAAATCGTTACCTAATCTTTCAAATCCAATACCTTTGTAACAGTTTTGTAACAATTAAGTTTAAGCTCGCAACACTTCTACTAGGGTTTCTCTATAACAGTGGGTTTTTTAACAATCATCTCTGTTACAAACTCGCTGCATTATATTATTTTTAATAAAAACACCTTTTGAGCCATGTTTCTATCTTTTGGGTGTGTTTTCGACATGAGGAGATAAACCCCAACACATGGATGACGAAGGAATCCTTATTTCACAATGGTTTGGTAACTATATTTGATTCTGTATGACTTTTGCACTTATTTTAATTGGTTTATGATTTTCACTAATTAGTTGTGATTTCGTTTGATGGTGTATGCTTAAACGTAAGAGCTTTTGATACACCATGCTTGTGATTTACATCTAATGTTTTAGAAATCTACTTTTGGCAAAGAAAATAGTCAACAAAAGAGCTAGAATTGTTATGAGTCATTATATGAACCAATTGAATGTAATTAATGGTGAAATCCGAAGTCCTAGTATCTCTCGTTATCGTGACAATTTTGTATATGTATTTTCGTTGTTTTTATTTTTAAGTCTGAAATCGAGTCTCATCAAGTCCGAGTTGAACGAACTTTTACTACCACTTTCTACAATAACATAAATATCACATCAATTTTTGGCGCCGCCGACGCGGACTTGTATTTAGATTTGTATTAGGTCTATATTTATTATTTTTGTTCTCTTTTACGCCTTTGGTATTTTTTTGATTCTTTTCAGATTTGGAGCGAAGCTACAAGGAAATAAAAAGTGATATAAAAGGAAAGCATCGCCAAATAAGGAAAGAAAAGAGGAGTCTAAGGAGTGAAGAAGATTTTGTACATATTTATTTTATTAAGACTTTATTTCTTTTTATTTTTAGAAATTGTAAATAAGGTTTCACTGTTGTAATTTTTCTTTTTCTTTTTGGACACTTTTGAACTTTATTTTTGGACTTGCACATTATTATTTTTAAACCCTAAGGAAGGGTTAAACAATAAAATATAAACTGTTTGCAGGGAAGGACGACAATTACGATACTGTCTCGGCCCCTCAGGTTCACACACTGACATATGAGTCGGTGGCCTGAGTCGACTTCAACGGTTCATCGCCCGTCTGGTACGGGAGGTAAGACTCTATCCACCCACGAATCCCATGACAGTGGGTTTTATTTTGTGTAACAACTCGCACCACTGCAATAGAATGTCGAACTAGTATTACAATAGCCAATACAACGAATACCCGACTGATTTTCAAAATGTACATTACCTTGACCATAGTGTGAATAGTATTTGGGAAATCAAACTTTTGAAGTTTATGGTCCATACCATGGTGAGCCCAATTATTATTCACAAGCCAACCAGTCGTACAAGCAAAATTCCTCTCTAATAGAGTCAAGACATAAGTTAGCAGAAATGAATAACTTAGTTATGGACGAAATCAATGCAACGAGTGAACTTTCTTTCCTAGATTCAATTAGGAAGTCATGTGAGTCGAATCAAAATATTTTGTTAGAGGCCCAGAACAAAACTTCTCGAAATAATCTTAATTTTCAATATAATGTTTCCAATAGTACCCTTGAAAATGAGGATAGTTATTTGCATAATCAAGATGACGAGGTTAGAATTGGTAACACTACATGTTTAGATGAGGTTCAACCATTTTTATGATATTATAATGGTGATTATGATGAGGATAGTGTTGATGAAGAATTTGCAATATGTAGGCACAGTGATCAGGAATTTGCTACTCCAATTGAGCTTTATAATGATAATGTTATTTCTAGTTCAAATCCAAATAATTTTAATAATTATTCACCTATTCAAAAGGATGAGGATTTGACTAGAGATACCCCCGTATTAGACGATGTAGTATTTCCTTTTGATTACGAAGCCGATAATGGTTTAGAGGAACGAGTTTATTCTGAGAATACTATTTTAGAGTCTAGCGATTTAGAAACAATAATCTTAGACAAAGAAGATAAAATCGTAGATCTTTTAAATGTGAGTGAGGATGCATCACCTGAGTATAACCTACAAGAAGCAATTGACCATTTTCAGGATTCCGATGATCTAGAAATTAGGGAAATTATAGCGAGTCTATCTAGAAACACCCAAAATTCTAAGTTTGGGGGTGATTATCATTCTCCATGTGCCTTACTTTTATCTCTTATTATAGAGATCCCTCACTTGGGACTTGACATATGTGCCTCAACCATTTTACAAGATTATCTTTATCTTCATACACGTTTTCCTGAACCTAGTGATGCCCATAAGGAAGTTCAGTTGTTAGAAACCCATCCTCTGGTTGATGTTGTTTGCCCAGGCTATGATACCCAAATTGAATTTGTTTTCCCACCAAATATTTTTCAACCAATTGTGGGAACGTATGAGTTTCAATATGTCAGTTATTAATTTTTGAGACCAAGCCTAAGTACTTTAGGAGAATAGAAATGCCGCATTTAATTAAGAATGATCATCACTCTCAATGTGGTCAACTATGTGAGTCTAATCTGATTGACTTATATGATCCTCAATTATTCAGGTTATTATTATGTACTTTTAAGTTCTTATTTGAGACTATACAACCTGATAAATTGGATCTTACTTATGAGGTGGTGCAGCCCATGAAAATATTATATTTAGACCCCTTTATAGAGCCTGAACCTGAACCACAACTAGATGTAGTTGTCTTAAATATGAAACTAGAGAAGGGTGTTCTTTATTTGTTAATTTTCTTGGCATACTGCAGATTCCTTTTATTAGTGGTATCTTTATTTGGTTTTGATGACCCACAAATATTTCGGCTATTACTTTATGATTTTATAAGGTGACTAATCCTTTCTTAGTCTGGCTGAAGACTTTAAACTTACTTCTTGGGAGGTAATCCAATATTCATGCGACACGGTAATATCTTTCCTTATCTCTTTTGCTTCAAATAGTAACAGTTTCTCCATGTTCATGCTTTTAATTTCATCTTTAGAACATTGAGGACAATGTTAGATTTAAGTTTGGGGGTATGGGAGAAACTTTTTAGTTTCATTAATAAACTCCAGAGCCTAGAAATTTATGCTTATTAAGGATGGAATTAACCAATCTAAGTGGATGGAAGCATTTTGGTTGTACGAGTTGAGGAACCAATCTCATTAGATGGAAACATCTAAAGAGTCTATTCATAAAAGCACATAGCTCAGGTGTTAGAAATAACATGGTAGTTTCGCCATATCTCGTTGAGTCCTTTTCACTTCTGTTTTTATTTTTTTTCTTTAAAATATGTTTCGCTAAGTGTTTAGGTGGGGCTCATGATTCAAGTTGTTACCACTGCTAGGGTTAAATAGTGTGATTGAGATACCAAAAAAAAAAGTTGAAAAAGAAAAAGAAAAAAAAAATTGAGACTAGGCCACCAGACCAACCGGAATAAATTAAATAAAGTCGACCACTGGTACCCTTATATATGCCAGTTGTGTTGACCTAGAGTTAGGATTATCGACCACTGGTTCCCTTGTATATGCCAGTTGTGTTGATATTAGTCAGACCAATATCTCAGTCCATTAGGATAGGTTTATTTTGGCAGTGGTCTTCAGACAGATATGAGAAACACCGTTCACCTAGTCAACATCAAAACCATCTATGTTTTTCTATATCCATCTCTTAATCTATCCATGTGATTTGTTGACTCCGGATATTGATGTCCATAGTGCGACTATGTGAGTAGAGCTTTGTCACTTATATATGAATTTTAGTATCTTGAGTGAAAACTCGCGTACATCAATTGGGATTTTGCATCAAAGTATTTCCTCCTGTAGTCAATAAGTATGCCAACCAAGGAGATTCTTTAGTGCCTTCCAAGGTTCTGTGTAGATAGATAGGGTATGGAGTAAAGGTTTTGTGGGTATATCTCTTATAAGCTCTCCCGAGACTATAAATCGGCGACTAGGGCCACCTAGGGGTTTAAAGGCTTGTTGCACACGCTAAGTGCAACAGACGATGCCTGCGATAGTGAGTTAGGATTTTATTTTATTTTTGCTCGAGGACTAGCAAATAGTAAGTTTGGGGGTATTTGATAGACGCATTTATGTGTCTATTTTATTCTTAATTATGTGTATTGTTAGGGCTCGATTTTGTTCTTATTATGGTGTTTTATGTGTTGTAGGTATTTTTGGGCAATAAACGTTTTTGGAGAAATTGGCTCGAAAAGTTGCACCCGGAGGACACCTACTATTCGGACTCTCATTTTGGATAAGGGGAACCTCACTGCTAAGGGGAGTCCAGCACTGGATAGGGGCCGCCCTCATCTTTATCGTTCAAAAATGGAAAAAGGCGGGAAAAGAATTACAGAGGCCGAACTTCCCTGATTTGGATTTGAACGAGATTTTCTCGTGGACTCTCATTGGACTAAGTTAGTTTGAGCCTGTTATATTGAAACATGGATGGCAGTTGGCTTTGAGTTGAAGAAAAACAAGTTTCCATGTACATCTTGGTGAATCAGGGGAGGTGAGATGATATCGGGTTCTATTGTTGACGTGGGAGAGTTACGTGGAGTATTAAAGTATATTGATGGCTAGGATTCATGGTATCAAATTTGGGAGAAGTTTGGAGTAATCCAGCATCACGTAAAGAATAAAACCGAGAAGAAATAAAATAGGGAACCAGGCTAGGCTTATTTTTTGGAAAGATTGTGAATAAAATGAGAGAATATACGCTTTTGTTGAATTCATAACTATCTTGGGAGAGTTTTGGAAGGTTTGAATAACCCAGAGACGCGGCAGCAAAATTTCAGGGAGAAATATTCCCGAGAATTTGGGAGAAAGAAAAGAGAGATAAACTCATATTTAATCGAGTTTTGAAGAACCCTGTGGATATATATATGCCAAAGGAGGTTCATAGGGGGGTGTCTATAGTTTGGGACCGAACAAAGAGATTAGGGGGACGTTTGGACTAGTTGCAGAGAAAACCAAAAGTTGCAGAGCGTGTTTGATCATCACAGAGAAGTAAGAAGAACAGTGCAAATCGCAGAAAAAGAAAGTCGCAGAACCCGTTACCCAATATTTCAAATCCAATACCTTTGTAACAGTTTTGTAACAATTAAGTTTAAGCTCGCAATACTTCTGCTAGGGCTTATCCGTAACAATAGGTTTTGTAACAATCATCTCTGTTACAAACTCGCTACATTATATTATTTTTCAATAAAAACACCTTTTGAGCCATGTTTCTATCTTTTGGGCGTGTTTTCGACATGAGGAGCTAAACCCCAACATTGGTATGACGGAGGAAGCCTTATTTTACAATGGTTTGGTAACTATATTTGATTATGTATGACTTTTGCGCTTATTTTAATTGATTTATGATTTTCACTAATTAGTTGTAATTTCGTTTGATGGTGTATGCTTAGACGTAAGAGCTTTTGACACACCATGCTTGTGATTTACATCTAATGTTTTAGAAATCTACTTTTGGAAAAGAAAAGAGTCAACAAAAGAGCTAGAATTGTTATGAGTCATTATATGAACCAATTGAATGCAATTAATGGTGAAATCCGAAGTCCTAGTATCTCTCGTTATCGTGACAATTTTGTATATGTATTTTCGTTGTTTTTTTTTAAGTCTGAAATCGAGTCTCATCAAGTCCGAGTTGAACGAACTTTTACTACCACTTTCTACAACAACATAAATATCACATCACTTGCCAATCATCTGCTTGAATGTCTTCGTCTTGAGTAAGCCAGATAGATGACACATCACGCCTCTGTACATTGATTGTTTTTTATGCTCTTTCAAATTGCAGGTTAGAAGCGAGAGTTTCCAGACAGTCAGCATGCCTATTGTTAGTTTGTCCAATATGGACAATTGTTGCATCAGCGAAGTGAGTTAATAGCCACTGAGCTTCAGCTCTGAATGGAGCAAGTGTAACTTCTTTGAGAGAGTATGTTCCATTCATTTGATTGACCAGTAGCTTTGAATCCCCTCTTATCTCGAGGTGTATTTCTCCTGCTTGCTTGGCCAGGGACAACCCTAGTAAGAAGGCTTCATATTCGGTTGAATTGTTGGTGCAGTGAAAATCCAACTTGAATGAATGTGAGAAAACTTCACCGGATGGAGATACTAGCACTATGCCTACTCCTCCAGTATTGTTGCTAGGGGTGGCGGAACCTTCGAAGTATAAAAGCCACGTCTCCTATTTGATTACTATGACATCTGGAAACTCACCAGGAACATCTTCATGTAACATTGTTGAATCTTCTCCTGGAAAAGCAGCGAGCAAGTCCGCAACTGCTTGGCCATTGATTTCTTTAGGCGGTGTACATGCTATGTCTTATTCTGACATCTGAAGTAGCCACTTTGCTGGACTTCCTATCAAGGATGGCTTTGATAGTAAAAACTTTATAGGGTCATCTTTGGAAACGAGCACGACTCTGTTGGATAGTAAATAATGCCTAAATTTCTGAATTACATACACTAACGCTAGACATGCTCTCTCAGCTTTTGGATATCAGAGTTGAGCATCTCGCATTGTACGACTGAATTAATAGATCGGTCGTTCGATGCCTTTGTCGTCTTATTGAGCAAGGAGTGCTCCGATAGCGACCTCACTAGAGGCTATGTAGAGTATCAGTGGTCGTCCTTGCACCGATGATTTCATGATAGTAGGTGATAATAGTATCTGTTGTATTTTATGAAATGCTTCTTGTTGGACTGTTATTCATGTAAAACTCGCTCCTTTCTTCTGTAGAGGGGTGAACGAAGAAATGATTTGAGCCAATTCAGGGATGAAGCGTCGAATGTAATTTACCTTGCCCATAAAACTTTGGAGTTCTTTCACAATGCGTGGAGGAGGCATGGTATTAATAGCTTTCGTCTTGTCTGGATCAACTTTGATTCCTTCTGCTGTGACCAGGAATCTTAAAAAAAATTCGGAAGAAACACCGAAAGCGCACTTCAGGGGGTTCATCTTTAATTTGTATTCTCGGCATCTTTCAAAAACTTGCCTTAGAACTTGAAAATGAGATGCTCGGGTCTTTGACTTTACCACCACATCATCAACATAGTCTTCTACTTGCTTATGCATCATGTCATGGAATATGGAAGTCATGGCTCGTTGATAAGTAGTGCCAGCATTCTTTAATCCGAAGGGCATCATAATGTAGTGGAAATTCCCAATAGGAGTATGAAATGCGGTTTTGTTGGCATCATGCTTGTACATTTTGATTTGATTGTATCCACTGTAACCATCCATAAATGAGAACATACCGTGACCACTGGTTGCATCTACAAGCATATCAATGTTGCATAAATGAAACTTATCTTTTGGACAACATTTGTTTAGATTCCTGAAATCAACACATCATCTGATTTGACCATTTTTCTTCATGACAGGAACAACGTTCGCCAGCCATGTTGGGTGTTGAATAGGTTTGATAAACCTTGATGCTAATAGTTTCTGAATCTTGACCTTGATTTGTTCTTCGACTTCGTGTCTGAACTTCCTAGGCGGTTGTTTGACAGCTTCGGAGCCAGGGGTGATATGCATATGATGAGTAACAAGTTTGTCGTCTAGACCAGGCATTTCTTCGTACGTCCAGGCGAAGACGTCTTGATATTCCTTCAGCAGTTTTATCCGTTTCGTCCGTTCCTCCGCTGACAGTGATGAGCTAATTAAAATTGGCCTTAGATCATCCTCTGTCCCGATGTTGATCATTTAGATATCATCATTAGTGGAGTCAGTTCCGTCTTGTAATTGTCGTGGAGCATCTTGAACCTCTTCTTCGAGTGATGGTTCAGTCTGACATGATTCTTCGGGATGGGGATACTTTTCATCATTCTCCCCTGTTAATTACTAATCTTTATGTCGACGGTAAATGATTGTCCCCTTCACATCATGACTGGTTATGAAATTAGATCCCTGAGTTGAGATCTGATCCTTGCGGCGCTTAATCGGTGTAGCAGACGACTTAATTGTCTTGACACCTGAGGATGATGGTTTGTCGGCGACTTCTTCGATGGACTTCTAGCTTGGGAGTGGAATATTGTAAATCGTGTTTGGAGGTTTGGGGATGTTATTTTGAGACTCAAGTAATTCAGCGTCATAGACCGGGGGGGTAAGGAGATGATGAAGCCGCGATACGAACAATTTTGTTATTGATTCGAGCCTTCATGCATTGATGGTATGTTGAAGGAACCACTTTATTGTCATGGATCCACGGTCGTCCAAGTATCATGTGATAATCATGCTCTTGTTCGATCACATGGAATTTGGACTTTAATTGAATATGCCCTACCTTCAAGTCGATGTATGCATATCCATATGTATGGATCCGGCTTCCTTCAAAGCCTGTCATCAAGATAGGATGACGAATGATCTTAATTTATGGGAACTTGGCCGCCTTGAGAGTCTTCATAGTGATAATATTTGTAGAAGCGCATGTATCAACGAGATCTCTCTTGAATTTAGAGTCTTTAAGAAAACCGATTACGTTCAAGGCTCAGTTATGTCCTTCATCTGCCATGCGGTCCTCTTCTCCAAAAGTGATATTGTTGATCGAACGCTCAGATATCATGGACATTTCTTCGACTGTTGGAGATAATGATGCTACTTGTACATCAAATGATATCTGGTTGATTATTGCAAACGTGTCTGTACGCTGTATTCTGGAAAAGTGTAAGAGTTCACACACGTCTTCGACCAACTGTGCCACCTTCTGGTCTACCAGCTTCTCATAAATAGTGAAATATTAATTTGAGGGTCACCTTGTGACGAGTCAGTCCCCGATGTTGGGACTTCTGAAGCAGAGATACTGCCTAACTCGGATGTCGATTTGATGAGAAAATTGAGTATGTGTTTCATTGTATTTTTCATAAGATTCATGTTCCTGATATGGATCTCTAGGACTCGCGCCAACTCAGTTAGAGTCGGATGTCTCCGCCTTCCGTGCTGTCAGATGTATCGTTGGGAGGAGAAACTTTGCCATTTGAAAGTTTCTGGATCGGGCTTGAAGTAGTTGAATTAGTCCTAAGACCAAACATCTTTGTGAGAATTGAGATTGAAACCGAGAGAATAATCTCCCACTGTGGTCGCCAATCTATAGATGGGGCAAAACGAGTTGCTGGTTTTTACGGAATTGAGAGGAAACTCCTTAAACCGAGCGAACTGTTAAACCTCACACAGATGCACTGCAATAAGGGAGTGCTTTGAATTCGAGAGATCAATATGTAGTACTCCGGCCTAAACCAAGACAATGGCCGTTCCAGAGTAAATTCGGTCATAAGAGAGGATGAGTCGATCTGTAGGAGGGAAGCCGATAAATGTGTGAGATCAATGGTGATCGAAGATTGTAGGTGTGTTGTGTATCCTGAAAATAAGATAAGTTCTGAATAATGGAATTTGCTTTGCTGAGAGTTGTATTGTTAATATCGTGTTGTTTGTTTAACGTGAGATCGTCCATTTTGAAATCATGATTCAAAGACTTATTTATATTGCTAGAATTGTAAAAACCATGATCCCATGAAGTGTGAAAGTTGATGGAATCAAAGAGTGCAGAAGTGGAAATCGTGTTAAAACCAGTTGCTCAACATGCGAAAATCGTGTCGTAGACCGCCAGACCAAAACCCTAGTTAATATCCCCCCATGTAACACGATTTATGTCTCGTGTGATTGTGGAGTCTGCAAGGTAGATGTTTATTTAGTTAGTCAGTTACTGACTTCATGACTTCATGGGACGATGAGTCCTTGTGTTGTTGAGTTGAACGTGATTTGAAAATGATCTGAGACTCACGAATTGAACTTGTCTATTGAGACAGAGGTATAATGTATGAATAAACATTGATAGTTAATGTGAGCAAATATTGCTCATTCGATGAATTGTTGAATATTGATAGTTGAACCAACATTCCTTGGTTTGAGCAAATATTGCTCATTCGATGAATTGTTGAATATTGGTAGTTGAACCAATATTCCTTGGTTTGAGCAAATGTTGCTCGTTTGATGAATTATTAGTTGCGTGAACAAATAAAGTATTAAATCAGAATACTGGAAACTGGACCGAGTATAATTAATAAAATGTTGACCATGAGATCAGCGTAAAAAATTTAGTGTTTGAATCTGGAATTATGAACCTTGGACTCAAAACCATAATTCGATCAATTGATGACCAATTGATGGTTTATTGAAAATTAATCATAGAGTGAAGGAGGACTGGCTACCTGGGATGATGGATCAACCATGTAGTGTCCAGATGCTGACGTGAGCAAAATATGCCAAAGTCTCTTGAAGACCAGTTGGTGAAAGGGTGATTAAATGATGGTTTAATCATTTATTAAAATAATGCTTGTCTGAACCTTAGTTGATAAAACCTAATTAATTATGAAGAGATGAGAGACCGACCAAGGGGTCATGAAACCGGCCCCGGGATCAAACAATGATCGTTCCATGAAGATCCAAATTGTTTGGAAGAGTTTTGGACCTAATTCGTGCAATTGCGCAAATTAGGTCAAATTGTGAAAATATGTGGGACCGGATCTTTGTAAGCCAAATAGCCAACCTTGGTCGGTCAAGGTAACATGCTCTTGTCACCAAAGTGTTCGTATCTTAGTTTTGAGAATTTTGATATTTTCTGGTGTGCGTTTGAGCAACATTTTAGGAAAATATGAAGAAATCAGGGATTTTTTGCTGAAACCGTCAAAACTTCATGAGATGAAGGAAAAATAATGATAAAATAAAGGAATCATGAAGTGTGGGACCGGATATACCAAGGCATGGCCTTTCGGCCAAAGATCCCGGTCCCACAATATTTTTCCTAATTTTTATAATATTTTCATGATTTTAGGGAAATATGATAAAACCAAGGAGTTTGTTGAAACCAAAGAGTTTTGTTGAAATCAAAGAATTTCCATGATATGAGGAAAACAAAAATATTAAGAATAACAAAATAAGGGCGTGTGGGACTTTCTTGGGCATGGTTGGCCGGCTAGGGCTCGGTCCCGTGAGTTTTCCCTAATTTTATGTATCATTTCATGATTTGAAGGAATTTTTGTAATTTGAAGGAAACATCATGAAATCAAGGAATTTCATGGGATTGAGGAAACATAAAAAAAAAAAAAGAATAATAATAATAAAAAAAAAGGGTGTGTGGGACCGGCTAGGGCATGACCGGCCGGCTAGGGACCGGTCTCACGGGTTTCTCTAATTTTATATTATTTTTAATGGGATCAAGGAAATATCATGGGATTAAGGAGTTTTCATGAGATTAGGGAAATAATAATAAAATATTTAGGAATCATGAGGTGTGGGACCGGACATGACTAGGGAATAGTCGTCCGACTAGCAGACATGGTCCCGTGACACCTTTCCCAATTTTATATTATTTCCTTGATGCAAAGGAAACACCATGAAACGGAAGAGTTTCTTTAATGCGAAGGATATTTGTTCAAATGAAAGGATTTTCATAAGATCAAGGAAAATAATAAAAATATGATAAAATATAGAATTGGACGTGGGACTGGGCATGCCACAACCGGTCGGCCGGTGGGCCCAGTCCCTCAGCGCCTTGGTTAATATTTTATTATTTTATTATTTTCTTTCCTATTTTGCATAGGTTCATCGTCTCGTCGTATTTTGAAATACTCATTCGTGCATTCAGGTGCTCGTCAATGCATCATTGTCGAGTACATCTGCACCGTTTTGGTCAAGGCTTACTCGAAGGTACCTCAGATGTCCGTGTGTTGAAAATTTATTACTAACCCATGGAATTCTGCTGGGAAAAACCATAAATTGAAGTAATGAAATATTATAAAAAACATTGAATATTTTTAGGGATTGATTTGAATCTAAATTTTAGGAATAATTAACTAACCCATGGAATCTAGGAGGCCTAATTATTCGAGGGGAATTGAGCATATCAAAACGTCATATTTAATTAGTCGGGAAAAATATTGTTACATACGTTTCAATTTATGGTTGTCTAATCTTTCGATTATATATGAAGTAAGAAACTATTCATGAGATATCTGAGAGACTACATATCTACATATAATCTGAGAGACAGTATTCTCAGTCAGATATTCTTGTGGCATGAGCCTTCATGCTTTCGATAAGAGACATGAGCCTCAATAATCATCTGATTGCTGGATCAGGAGTACATATAATTATGGGTTTACAATTTTATCCCTTGTCGAAAATCTACCATCTACAGGACGAACGAGGAAACCTATGCAAAATAAGAAGGAAAATAATATAAAATAAAATAAAAGATGTGCACGGGACCGGGGCCACCGGTCCCGCCTCTCTCTTTATTTTAGTTTTAACTTATTTTATTATTTTCCTTGTCTCTTGAAAACTTCTTGTTTGAGAAAACTTCTTCGTCTGAGCAAAACTCCTTGATCTAAGACATACTTCTCAACTTCCATCCTATAGATTGACCCTCATCCCTCTTTGTGACCGAATTAACTCTGAAACGACCATTGTCTTGGTTTAGTCCGGAGTCCTACAGATTGATCTCTCAAACTCAAAGCACTCTCGTGCAGTGCATCTGTTTGAAAAATATTTAAGCAATTTTCTCGGTCGAGGAGTCCCCGCTTGCACGGTCGTCCCTTCAGTTTCCTAAAAAATCAGCAAATAGTTTTGCCCTACAACAATTCTCTGTATTCTTTATACTTGTGTTGATGATTATGATTTCCTATTTAGAAATAAATCAAAAAAATCTATTTATGTGTAATCATGCATGTACACCCTGATCACATAGGAAGTGGAAGTTGCGGAGGAGTGAGAAGGTGGATATTGTATGAGAATGATGAAACCGTATCTATCATGGAGGAAAGACTGGATGGTTTCATACCCACGACTCCTTCACTTGTAAACTGTCCGCATTTCCTGACACTTTCTCATAATGGGTGCGTTTCACTCCACATTTTCGTAGAATGTCATACCAATACCCACATGAACATGCCCCCATTGTGACGTTGTTGATGTCTCGAGTGAAAACTATAAAAGAAGTCACATTGCACGACTAGCTTTACCTGCATAACCAGGTTGACCTGTATGACCAGGTTGACAAGTTGTGTTGTATGGAACGTGGTTATTCTAACACCTCTCCTTGACATCATGGTATATGAAGAGTGGTTATGATAGGTGTAGAAAAAAATATGGTGATCCAATCAACTCAGTATATGAGGTTGATCATGCATGTAAAACCAGCAGGTTTTTTACCAATCACATGCGAGTTATGCTGCAGGTAGATAGTCGCAGGTCAAGTCTCATATGACTTTCCAGGATAAGCACTTAAAGGTTAGTATGTGGTGCTCTTGATTGAATAACTTATTTTTTTAGGTTATTTAAACGAATTTGATACATATAAGGTATCGTGCTTGATTAAACAACTCGCATTAAGCAAGTTGTCCAAAAATAATCGATACATGTAAAGTATCGTTATGTAATAGACCATCTTGATGAGTCACGGACGTTTTAATTAACATTTTAAACTATTCAGCCTATGCGACTCACATGGACAGTTGCATGTGCAATTAACATGCTTTTAGGGTAGCTTAGCTGGCTCTTTTTGACCGGTCACTGGGAGCTGTACATGTGAGCTATGAATGATGTGATTGATCCGTCGAAAGAAGGATAACCGGTGTTAGAGCATTTCTCGGTTTAACTCGTATGCGTTGCTATCTCAATCATGTTTGTCAATATTAGTGATCAAAACTATACGTCTTGATTTCTAGTTTACTTATGACTAAGTCTCAGTCTAGGATAGTTAAGTATAGTTGAGCTCCAGACTCCATGGCGATTATCGTACGAAGACGAAGAACTACTCAAAGAACCAGTGGAACTTCATCCGACCAAAAAGGCATGTGGAGACTTGAACTTATCTAGCACTCAAAAGTCTATCTATCTTTTACTCTTGGGACAACAGTCGTATAAGTATGATAGTTTTCATACATACACATTTGATATTTCGAGCCGAGTTTACTCGCTTATCTTTTTCTCAAAATATGTGTTGGTAAGTTTTCTCTTTAACCACTTTTCATCTTTACCCGTGACGAAAGTCATGATGACGTTTTAATCTTGAAAATAGCTTTGATGACGATAGTCGATTCTTATGTCTAACGACTATTATAACATTATAGAAGAATGTTTCAATGATTGAAATGTAGAGTTGAGATTACGTAACCACCTATGGATATAAGCATATATAGTATGTTCACACATTAGTGTATGAGTCCATGTTCCGGAAACCAAGTGCATGCATATGTGTGCATGCGGTATCGGTGAAGGAGACAGGTTGGGTACGCGTACCCATACTCGTACTGGCGGAAGTTTTCAACCGAAAATTTCTGCTGAAGTTTGTAGTTTGCGAACTAGTAAACCAGTCACCTTAGGTACGCGTACCCATGGAAGTTTTCAACCGAAAATTTATGCTGACTTTGTAAACTCAAATCCGGTAGCTAAGGTACGCATACCCGTACGCGTACCCAAGCTGGTTATATTTCTCAAATCGGTTAGCTCATGAACTTAAATAATAAATCTATAAGGAATGCAATCTTTAAAAACTGCGGCTATATTGTTCATGAATTGATTCGAGTGAATCATACCGATTTTGTTTCAATTGTGTCTATGTATAAAGATTTAAGCAATTGAACAACACTTCAACTAGTTCTTTTGAGTCATTTGAACTAGTTGTGAAGAAGATGAAAATGGTTGATATGAAAGTGCTCATATGGCTAACCATTGGTTAACTATTTTTGAACCAACCAAATTTACACGTTAGGTACAGTTACTCAAACCTAAATGAAATACCTTTCATTTGTGTGTGACAAGCTAAGATTCGATCTAACGTTTGAAAGATATTAGCTTGGATAAATCAGGTTTTTCATCTAACGGTGAATATTGAATGCTTTGTTACCAAGGTAACTTAGATTGCAAACCCTGATTTGAAAACTATATAAAGGAGACGTTTGGCAACTGGAAAAACTAATCCCCACACCTCTTGTGTGATACTAGTTGGTTTTGCTAGAGTCGATTCTCCTTTAACCGTAGGTTTCTTCTCGAGACCATGTAGGTTAACGACTTAAAGAGTTCATTGGGATTGTGAAGCCAGAAAAAACTACTTCTCTTGTAGTTGAGCGATCTGATCTTTCCATTTTCTATCATACGAGTTCAATTGAATAATTTGATTGAGATTATATATCCGATATGGTAAGATAAAAAAAAATCACAAACATTTTCGTCTCATCGTTTGTGATTTCTCAATATCTAGTTTCGCTACCATACGATTTAGATTATTGTGAAATTCTAGGACGTTCTTCGGGAATATAAGTCCAGGTTATTGATTGGTTCCTGGTCACCTTAATTTTATCAAAAGACAGAACAAAACTCGTAGGTTTATCTGTGGGAGACAGATTTATCTATTATCGTAGACTTTTCTGTGTGATACAAATTTGTTTATTCAAGTCTTCGACTTTGGATCGTAGCAACTCTTGGTTGTGGGTGAGATCATCTAAGGGAATCAAGTGCGTAGTATCCTGCTGGGATTAGGGACACAAGGAGCGCAACTGTACCTTGAATCAGTGTGATATTGATTAGGGTTCAACTATAGTCTAGACCGAAGTTAGTTTGTAGTAGGATAGTGTCTGTAGAAGCTTAATACAGTGTGGTGTTCAATCTGGACTAGGTCTCGGGGTTTTTCTACATTTGTAGTTTCCTCATTAACAATTTTTTTAGGGTCTGTGTTATTTTTATTTCGCATTATATTTTGTTATATAATTGAAATATCATAGGTTGTGCATTGTATCGATCAATTGTGAAATCCAACCTTTGGTTATTAATTGGAAATTGATTGATCCTTGGATATTGGTCTTTGGTACCATCCAAGTTTATATCTCTTGTATTTGATAAAGACTCGCAGATTTCTATTTGCTTAAGTATAGATCAAATCGAGAGATAGAGATATTAACTTCTTGATATACTTTTTATTAAGATTGAGTATGATTGTCTAGTTGATTCTATTAAAAGTATATTCGAGTTAGTCCATACAGATTGTTAATCGAAATATTGGGTGAGGTTAAAAAACCCCGATTTTTCAACATGTAGCAGTCACGACACCTCATTTGTCAATCAGGATTGAGTCTAGACATTTAAACCATCCAGATAAGTTGAGCTCTTGAGATCAATCTGTGACTGACACATAAGGTTTTTAAGGAAACTCAACTAGCCTACTTTGGCCATTCATTGGGAACGGAGCACATAGGATACGAGTGACCTGATTGGCTGAAAAAATAGATGGGTGACTGGTGGTCACCATGGAGCTTGGTCGGTCAAGCATAATAGGAGTTAAGCTAGCTAAAATGACTAGGCAAGTTGGATGGTCGTGATCGCTTTGTGACTGACTTGGTCAGTTAGGATATGATTCTTAATATAAATAGACAACTCGACTAGCCTACTTTAGCTGACCACTGGGAGCGGATCATGTAGGCTACAAGTAATATGATTGGTCAGGACAATATGTGAGCGACAGGTAGTCACTATGACACTTGACTGGCCAAGCATAGAAGGATCTAGGTTAGATAAATTGACCGGCCAAGTTGAATGGTCGTGATCTTTTTGTGACTAGCTTTCCAAGATTTAATTTTAAATAAAACCAAGCAGCTCGACTAGCCTACTTTGGGTCGGCTATTGGAAGCGGAGCATATAACATACGGGCAATTTCATTGGTCAATTGGGAAGGGGAGCAACAAGTATCCAATATAAGACATGATTAGTTGGCTATATGAGATGAGGAACATGTTAAATCGGTGGGCCAAGTGACGCGGTCGATTACCTTCGGTGACTAACTTAGTTAGTCACGGTTTTCTCTTAACTCCAAATTCAACTTTTGTTAGCATTTTGCACCCACCGGTCCCATGATCAATTAACTCCTAGATTGCTTAGGCCTAGTTTTGACAAATAGGAACTGAGATATCGTGCTTTCTCCAGTTTTAGGGCAAGATAATCAAATTTTATGCCTTAACACAAAAATTAGGTCAAATAAATGAATTTTGTGCATTATACAAAATCGTTAATTATATGTCTGGCATGGAAACTACCAAGTCTGGATAGCATTGATGTGATGCTCACGACCAGGTTCTCTTATGCACAATTTAGTTAGACACTTCAGTGAATCCATGTTATTCAGTTAAGAATGAGTATGAATGTCAAGTAATATTAGGAGTTTAACTAAGGAGCATATCACTAAATAAATACTCAGTCGACTCTACACGAGTGAGCAATTCATCTAGGAAATTGGGTTTTCATTATAAATTATTAGAGCACCTGGGATTATTATAACATGCACTAGTATTGTTCTAATAATTTTATATATGTAAGTAATGCATTACACAGTATATACTGTTATACATATACGTATATTTCTGAGTTAAGCCAGGCGAAGCTCATACAAATAGATATATGTATACAAGAAGAGAGGCATAGTCTATCCCTAAATTTTGATATATTCTTTAAATTCCTTACGAATTATAGACATATAAAGGTCCATCATTCCTGATTCCGGGTAGGTAGACATACTTTTACAGTTTTCTCCCTAAGTTAAAAACCACCATCAACACATTCTCAAGCTCTGCTTCTTTCATATTTCGACAAACTTACACACAATAATTCAATCACCGCTAATTTTTTCAACTTTCTTTGGTTTCCCTCCCCTAAGATCAACCCATCTTCTCTATTTGTAACCGAAGAAAAACGTGAACGTCCAACTTCTTGGTTTAGGCTCATTTTGTACAATTTTCATTTTCAAACCTAAAGAAAGTACTTCAACAGTACATTGTTTAACCCGGAACCAAATTTTATGTATAAACACAACCAAGTAACATCCTCGACCTGAACTCATTCTTATTTCTCGATATATTGGCCTTGACTATCGACAGACCCTGGGTCTTCTTGCTTCTTACTCCAGAACTCATGTCTTACATGTCTCATGGTATCAGTCATCAAGTTTCGCATGTGATTTTGTGGTAATCTTCAGATGGCGTTTGAGCTGTAGACTCGTTCTCCTTACAATTTTAAGAAAAAAAAAAACAAGTTCTAGCATCACCGTTCAAATGTGTGTAAATGTTTTCCCTTAATTTTTCTTATACACATATGTGAGACTCATTTCTATTGTCTTATATATCAGTGACCGACTGGTGAGACAGATGTCAATGCGAAATGCTAATTAGTTGCTCTCGAGGCTGCTTTCTTTCATATGACGTTGGTATAATACATTACACTCTCATTTATTTAAGCGCAAAAATAAAGTTCTCTTGTATTTCTAATTTCTTATTTTTAGGATGCAAAAAGTTCATGTCTTTGTAGCACTTTGGATGCTTATGGCTTTGGAATGTAGAAGATGAAGTAGATGTGGTGGGTATATCTCTTGTAAACCCTTGCGAGACTATAACTCATCCCCTATGGACACCTAGGGGTTAAAACTTATTGCCCATGCTAAGTGTAACTGCGACTTCAACGAAAATGAGTTTTTGTACATCAGGTTAGTTTATGATTTTTAGTTTGTTTGAGGACTATCAAAAAGCAAGTGTGGAGAGATTTGATAAGTGTATAATTTGCATATTTTGTGTATCGTTTTCTTGCACTAATTTCCTAGATTTTGTGTGAATTATCATGTGTTATTATTACTTTTGTATTTTATGTATTATATTAGGTTACATCCTTGAAAAGGAGTGGAGATGGCACTTAAAGTTCCAATGGAGTAAAGTACTACATATGCCGAATGACTCAAGACCAAGAGAAGCAGAGAAAAGTCAAAAAAATGAGTTTTTACTAAGGGCAACCATCTAGGTCAGGTAAATTACTTAATACATCCATATTTCATACAAGCAATGCCATTTCTGTTAAGGGTTGTCATTTTTTTCTTTCCATTTGAAACTAAAAGTTTTGTTGGGTAATTTATTCGCGCGTTTAGTCATGGCTTGGTGTTGATTTCGTGTTGCTGCCAACCATAGACTCCAGGAGGTTTACAAAGGGTTTGTGAAGGATGAGAGTATCTCATATTCAGGTTATGGGCATTACGAGCTGGAAAAAAGAGAATCAATATTTAGTACGAGTCCTTATTGTCATTGATGATCAGAACCACAAATTAGTGGGATGATGATGGCGACTTCTAGCAGAGATGGTGATGAAGAAGAACTCGAGATCGAGTAGGATTAACACCAGTGAGTTATCAATTGTGATAGAAGAATTGGGTTGCATATAATGATTGAGTTGTGCTATAGTTATTGGTTTGTCGAAGAAGAGCTCGATCAAGAAAAAGGTTAGTTATATGTAGAGAATGGAAGAGCTAGTGGTTATTGTAACTACGGAAAATCCATAGTTACACCCACTTACTAATTTGAATGTCACAAAGAGTAAATCACACAACGAAGTGAAATCAAGACTTTAATTTATTTATTTATTATTACTTAAGTAATGAGAGGATACAAACCACTCAAGAAAACTCACAAGAACCCTAAGTTGTCTCTCTTAACAATCACTCTCACACTTTACAAAAATGTTCCAACCCCCTACTCCATGGGCTAAGTCCTCTATTTATAGGGAAAATACTTAATGGGTTACAACTCATTTTACTTCTCTGGGAGTCACATAATTCACGTGACTCTGCTTTTTACTTCATCAGATCCATTTTCAATAAAGTTTTCACTTACTTTTCGCCTTATTAATCGGTTGTTGTCGGGGACAGCTGTCATATTTCTTGCGTAACAATCCACACTTCAAGTATTTTACTTCATATATTCTATCTTTTCTTGCGTAACAATCCACACTTCGTGTATTTTACTTCGTATGTTCCATATTTTCTTGCGTAACAATCCACACTTCGGTATTGTATTTCATACTCTTCTACCTCCTTTACGGGATATCTTCCTGTGCAATCCACCGCTATCTTTCCGATTTATACTTCGTTAACTTCAGATATGACTTCACAGATATAATATTTGTTAAAGTAACTCTGACATTTTATTTGACTCTTCATTGACATTTCCCTGGGGATTAGAGAATAATATCTCGTCTGAATATTTGCTTCGTTTCCTCCTTCATTCTCGTTTGAACACGTGGTGAGTAGGTTTTTTGTACTTACATTTTTCCTTTTTTCATTCCATTCGCAGGGATCAAGAATGGAAAGAAAACTCCGTATTAAATTTGTAACCCTCGCTCTCCTGTCTCCCATAATTCTTCGTAACCATCCATAGTCGGTTCCCCTTCTCACATAACTGCTTCTTCCGGTCACGTCTTGGTCTACTATAAATAGTTCTCCTTCCCTTTTCTTTCCTTACTTTACAAACCTCAACTTCTTCTTCTGCAGTGCCGTTGCTCTGCAAAATTCAGTCTCTCTACCCCTTTTGTTTCCCTTCTTCCTTAATTCCTTAGTCTCATCACCTTTCAATTCTTGCCGCAATGGCTCCCAAAAAATTTCCTCCTCCTACTAAGTCAAAAACCCTTGAAAATTTTCAAGCGGATTTTCAGAAAAAGGGTTTATCTCTGGTTTCAGCGGTGGACTCCTCCGGTCACGACAATAAAATATATGGAGTTAAACTATAGGTGGATTCAGGCAGAGACGTGGAATTCTACTAGGATGATCACCACGGTAGGTCAATTATGAGCTGGTCTCATCTTTCCCCTGTATGATCCGAAGAATCCCCTGTTCTATGAGATTCTAGTCAAGCTTAACAGGGGTGTTTTCCAATGGATTGGGAATGCAATTCGCATAGGGAATGAATTCGTGATACGTTCAGCCAGCGGTAAGTCTCAAATTCCACTGGTGGCGAAGGACTTCGACTCAGCAGACTACAACCTCGATTCCTTTTTGGAGAATTATGTTGATAGAACTCAATCTCGGAGGAAATATCAAGAGTGGGGTATTTTTCTCGTTCGGAAGCACATGGAGGATCTATCCAAAGTACTTCTTCTCGACGTTGAGCCCGTTAGTACTTAGAAGGGATCTCCAAAGGGTCCTTCTCTTCGTTTGTCTAATGATGAAGACTGGATGATGTTTCCAGTAATTGTTGAAAACCCCCTGGTCTGGGGTTTTGATGAGGATGGGAAAGATCGAACTGATCCCCTCTCCGAGCACATTCGTCTCGCTGATTATGAACCTGGAAGACTTCGCTGGTCAGAAATGCCCACCGAGACGAGTTCTCTATGCCCCGGACTTAACTTATTTTGATGTTCGTCCCTTTTTTTTTTAATTTCTTCATTCCTATACAGTATCCATTTCCTCCTCCGGGTTTAATCAAGGATCGGTTGACCCATCCGAAGAAGGGTTCTGCTGAACCTCCTAGTTGTGATCAGGTATTTACTCTTTATCTCGCTCTGGATACCTTTTTTAAACTTCAGTGGCTAATTATTTTATCTCGTAGGAGGATGACCCCGTGGAGCCTCAAACCAATGTTCCTCCATGAGTTTTAAGGAAGCGAGAGCGTCAAGAGGGTTCTTCTGCTGCTACCAAGGTATTTGGCCATCCTTTCTATTTCGTGTCCGTTTATCTCGTCTTATTAACCTCGTGATTTCATACTCTATGTATTAACTTCATGTTTTCTAGGATGCTTCACTTCAATCTACTTCTGCCAATGATCCCTCAAAGCGTCGTAGGGGTCTGGATATGGATGCCTTAACCTACATTCATACTCCCAAGACGCCTTCAGAATCACCTGTTCCTCCCCTTCCTAAGGGTAAATCTGGCAAGGTACCCGAAAAGGCCACTCCTTCTCATGCTCCAAAGCCTACCATGCCGACCCCTGTTATTGCCTTGGGTGATTCCCCTATTAAGTCATTTACTATCCCTACCGGCGGGTCTTAAGGGAAGGCAAGAAAGGTCTTTGAAGAAGATGATCCAGCTTACATGCCAGACATGAACTTTCTAAGGAATGCTCTTCTCTTAACTTATGATGCTCCATCTGTCAGATACGCTGCCATCGAGTCCTTAAATTTTTTCAGTTCCGATTCCTTCCTATCTGAGAATCATTCCTTCATCTCGAATGCCTCCTTGAACCTCTCTCTTCAGCAACATGCCGCTATAATGGATTTGGTAGGTATTACTGATTTTGACCTTGCTGCTTGCCTTAGTTCTTTTCTAACTTACCGTACCTCGCAGGAATTCAATCGCCACATGGCTTATCTCGTGGAAACAAGAGTTACTCGTGAAAATTTAGAGTCTTCCAAAGTTCAAATTCAGGAGCTTAAGAATGATCTTGCTTACTAAAAGGAATGCTCAGCTAAGAAGGATCAAAGGATTGATGAGCTCCACAGTAAGTTCAACCTCTTCTCTATTTCTCATTTCGCCTTAGTCTTGTCTTTACTATTCTTTTATTTTCGTCAAGCCCGTTCTACGAAGTGATATATGGATTATCATGAAGCCAAGGCATCTGCTGAAGATTTTCAAGCTGAACAAGCGAATCTATTATCTCAAATCAACTGTTACTTGTCCGAGAATGAGATTTTAATTGAAACGTTGTCGACGTCATACTCTCTGTCAGCGCGTTTAGCTAATGAATCTGCTAATAATGAAGAGTTGAACTTTCATCTTCACGAAGAAAATGAACGTCTGGGGGTTGAGTTACATCGAGTTAATAATCTTTTTACAACTTCGCGGAACCTTCATTCTTCATCCATGGATTTGAATAAGCGATTAGGGGAAGATAAGGAAAGGATAATTAAAAGGAGGGATAAGTCTGAAGCAGATCTGCGTAAGCTTAGGAATGAGATTCATGATTTAGATGCAGAGAATAGTAAGTTGAAGATCGAAAATGGTACATTAAAGGATGAGAATGTTAAGTTGAGTGATGAGATGTCCTCCATTTTATCCCGCTTGGAAAGATTTCAAGGTAAGAAAACATCTGCTGCTTCTCCAGTGAAGAAAAAGCATGTTGCTCCTCCAAGAAGCGGTAAAATGGTTATAAGGTCTTCTGATGATGATAAACCCATGTCTAATTCTGATGAAGACGTGGATATATCATCTCATGAACTCCACAATTTTCTTGAATCAGAAATATCAAGACTTGACCATTTAAACCTCGACATTCAGAAAACTTTAGACTCTGTTATCTCGCAGAAAGAAGGTACTTCTTGGAGCTATAGACCGTTATATTTCGTATTTCATTTTACTAATTTTTCTTCTCACCTCGCTACCGTTTTTCGCAGAATCCGAGGACAGTTGGAAGAACCAAGTCTTGCATCTATCTCGTCAAAGGGATGTTCTCGCCAAGGAGGTGTCCATCCTGAAGGAAGATATCGTGCTTCTGAACGAATATTGCGACAAGATGGAAAAGGATGCTAAAAAGGTTGCAAAGTTGACCCGCAAAAATTCCCAGGAGGAGAAGGTGAAATTCCTCATTGAGTTTTGTAGTTCTCATGGCATCGCCTGTCCTTCCTTGAATCTCGAAGTCTTCTCTGATGACGAACCTGCTGTTGAAGTCGATGATGAGGATAAAGAGACAGAAACTGATGAGGATGTTGAGTAACCTAAGGGAGAAGTTCCCCAAGGCATGGGGTCTAACAATGGAGCAGGTGCTGGTGATGTTGATGCTAGGATTCAGGGATCTGGAAGTGGTTCTACTGAGGGAGAAGCTGGAAAAACTGTTTCTATTCAGCAACCTTGATCTTTTTATTTTGATAAAAGTTTAACCCTTTAATCCTTTATTTCTTTGACATTTTATCTGGGCGCTCCCAAGCTTGGGGGCATAACATTTATCTCTTTCTTATTTCTTTCCTTAATATATCAGCTTTGCTTCTTTTCCCCTTTTGGTCTCTATCTCGTTCACTTATCTGCACTCAACATGGTTGACATATCTAATTCGTATATCTAATTCGCATAACATTTATCTCTTTCTTGTTTCTTGCCTTAATGTATCAGCTTTGCTTCTTTTCCCCTTTTAGTCTCTATCTCGTTCACTTATCTGCACTCAACATGGTTAACATATCTAATTCGTATATCTAATATTAGTTTCTTTTGCCTTTAATTCGCAGAATTTCGTAATCTCGTAAAATAGCGAGATATATACATTAGTATTTAGGTCTATGTCATATAGAGCGATTATGTTTTAGCATATTGATTTCCGACAAGTATATACTTGCGAAGAAAATAATCAAAGAATAATAAACTTGAAAAAAGTATATACTTGCCTCTTATTCTTTGTATATTTTCTGAGTAAACCTGAGGTCTAGGATATAAGCTGCTATTTATTATTTGTGTGAAGTAGTGGATGCGAAATAGAAAATGCGAGATAAATGCTCAAAAGAATAATAAGTTTGAAAAAAGTATATACTTGCCTCTTATTCTTTTGTTGATTTATGTAGCATACCTTGTTCTATTTACCTTTTGTGTTTCTATTCTCCTTTCCTTGATTATTTATTGTTTGTCCCTCATATTCTTCTTTGCATTCATTTTCGTTCTCATTTCGTCTGTAATTGTACCTCGTTGCCTTTTAGGGCTTGTTCTTGTATTATTAGTGTTCACATCGTAACATAATCAAGTAATGTAGATATTTCTGTATACAATACTTTGATTGCAAGTATTTCTCATTCAGCGAAGATTTTTCGAATCTTAATGATTCTTTATCATTATTTCTTGTAATGTATTCTTTCATATATTTTTTTTTTGTTTACTTCGTATCTTTTTCGCTTGCCTCTTGCTTTGCTTTGTATATTGCGTTTCTGTTTTGCTTCGAGTTTCATTTTTGCTTCACCACGCTCCTCCTATCGGCGAGCTATTCTATGAGGGCTTGATTTTCCCCCTAATTAGGGATTTATTGTCTTCTACTGGTAGTTGATTTCTCAACTATTCGAGGAAACTTACCTGCCATGAGAGGGTCTTAGAGAACCTCGTTCTTCTACTCATTTTCCTATTTTCTTCCCCATATTTTATTTTATTATTTCGGGGTCTTATTTTGCCTCCTAGTTAAGGACTTATTTTGCCCTACCCCGTTGATCAGGGTTTTTCTACGAAGTCTCAGGCGCTCTTTATTCTTTCGAAGTAAAGATCCATCAACCTCGCCTTAACTCTCTCATTGAGATCTTATTGTGCGACAATATCACAGGCCTATCTATTCCCATGAATACCAGTCCCGTAATATTGCCGTCTTTTTTTGGTCACTCAGCTCCCTAAAGGAGGGTGGTGTCCCTTTATATTCCACCTGATTACCCCCTTGCTTTTGGGCTTAGGTATCAGTTGTTTCGTGACTTCTTATCCCTTCGCCGATATGGCTCTAGGTTACGAAGTCACACCCTAGGTGGGGTTTCTTTGGGACCGAGTGGAGGAATCTCACCAGGCCACCTGCTATCTCCACTGGTTTCGTTCCTACACCCCTTACCGAGTGGTTACCCAATTGGGGCCCTCGGCGGATGGGTCTTATTTTTGCCCCTATTTGATGTTACTGAGATTGTCTCTGACGTGCGTTAGGTCTTATTTTTGCATCTTGCACTGTGTGCGAACTAGGTTGCATGCCACGAGGTCTCAGCCTCCCTAAGTAGAGGTTTTATAACCTCCCTAGAGATAATTTCTTTTTCATGTATTCTTTGTTTCGTATTTATTTTATTTCGTGCATCTTATGCAGCCTCCTAATGAGGTCTTACTTGCCTGCTTTGAGGTCTTATTTCGCCCAATTTTTTTGTTTGTTTTTCATTCATATTTTTATTTCATATTTTGATTTATTTTTTTCATGCTTCATGTCTTGCTCGGTAAATATTTCATTTAATTTCTTTTTCTTTTCCGAGTACAAACTTGTTTCTTCATTTTGCATTACAGATCTTCATTTCTTTTTCTTTGCTGATGTCTAAGGATAATACTTCTTTATATAGACCGGATTCCAAGGATGATCCAATCTCCGACCTTGTCTCTCTATCTCGTCGTATATGATATTTCCTTCATCATCTGTCTCTTTACCTTGGCAGTCCGCGAGTTCATAGGCTCCATTTTCCACCACTCTTTTTATGATAAATGGGCCTTCCCAAGTAGGTTCTAGCTTTCCTCCAGGCCCTTTCTAATATGGTGGTATTTCTCGCAAGACTAACTCGCCTGGAATGAAACTTATTTCTTTCACCCTTTTAATATATTCATGAGATAGTCTTCGGTGGTAATTTGTTATGTGTTGTAGTGCAGTTTCCCTATTTTCCTTCAAATCATCCAACTTCGCCAGAATCATGTCCGAGACCTTTCTTCCATGACTCCTTCTTAGTTGTGGGAAACATTATCTCGGTAGGTAAAACTGCTTCCACTCCATATGTCAAACAAAAAGGGGACATTTCTGTTTCTTCTCGCCTTGTTGTTCTGTACGACCATAGTACCTTCGGGACTTCTTCACACCAGTCATGTAGGTGCCCTTCCAATTTATTTTTCAGAGTAGATGCTATTGTTTTATTGGTCGCCTCCTCTTGTCCGTTACTCTGTGGATATAACGGAGTTGACTTTCCAGATTGTATCTTGAATGTGTTGAACAACATGCTCACATTCTCACCTTCGAACTGCTTCCCATTATCAGAGACGATTTGTAGTGGAATCCCGAATCTGCAGATTATGTGTTCAAGAATAAAGTCATATACGTCACCATCTCGCGTATTCTTCAATGGTTTTGCCTCAACCCACTTCGTGAAATAGTCAGTTGCCAGTATTAGGTATTTTCGTTGCTGACTTCCCGTGACGAATGGCCCCACAATATCTACTCCCCCACATGGAAAACGGCCATACACTCAATATTGAGTTCAAACTCGTTTCCGGTGCATGTATGCGCTTTCCAAATCTCTAGCGTGCTTCACACCTCATCGAGATATTTTTTTCATCTTTATGCATGTGTGGCCATAAATACCCATGTGTCTTGGTTTGGTGAGCCAAAGACCTTGTGCCGCTGTGATTCCCGACATCACCATAATGAACAGCTTTCATGATCTGTATTCCTTCTTCTTGTGATAAGCACCACAACAACAGGCCTAAAAATGATCTTCTATACAAGATTCCTTCTCGTAGCTCATAATTGGTGGACTTTCCCTTGATCTTGTGTGCTTCAAATCTGTCACGAGGTAAATTCCCTTTCACTAGATACTTATAAATTGGAGCTCGCCAATCATCTTCACTTAGTTCGACAATTGCATTCTCGTTCTTAATAATCATGACTTCTTATCCTTCCAACTCGTTTGTGACTAATGGATACATTAATCGTTCAATTCGGATGTGCTTCTCCGAGGGGTCTTCAATCATTGATGCTATGAAATCCAGGGAATCAACATGTCGGTTATTATCTCTACTCACCTGCCTCCAGATTATATTTGGTATTTTCTTTGAATATTCTTTCACGAGTTGTAAGTATCGGTTCATCACAATATCATTTTCCTGATATTTGCCTTCTATTTGTCTGACCACCAGCTGCGAGTCACTGGTTATTCTTACCTCCTCTAACTTCATTTCTATAGCTAGCCTTAGTGCATGTATGACTGCCTCATATTCTGTTTCATTGTTAGTTGCCTTATACTCTAGTCGAAAGCAAAACATTGTTCTTGCTCCTGCTGGCGAAATAAATATGATTCCCATTCCTCCTCCTGCACTGTTGGACGATCCATCCACAAATATTTCCCACCTTCTTGGATGGTTTTCTTTTAGCAGGTCCGTGGGATCTGGGCGATCTTCATCTATGTCCAGCATTTTATCCACTCCTTAGTCTTCTCCTATCGGGAATTCGGCCAGAAATTCTGCGATTATGTGTGCCTTCGTAGAAGTCTAGAATTCGTATTTCAAACCAAATTGGTCAATTCGGGTATTCCACCTTTCAACTCGCCCAACTCTCTTCGTGTTCTTCAAAGTTGACTCTATTAGGATTCTAGTTAGAACCTTAATCTTGTGAGTCTGGTAGTAAGTTCTTAACTTTTTTGATGAGTATACCAATGCTAATATCAGTTTTTCAATCTTTGGATAATTCTTTTCCACTGTATTGAGAGACTTACTGACATAAAAGATCGGCTTTTCAACACCTTTATCCGACTGAAGTAGCACTGAACTTATTTCATTTGGTGTAGTTGCCAGACAGATCAGTAATTCTTCGTCCGGTTTGGGTTTTTGGAGGATTGACAAGTTGATAAGGTGCTATTTTATATTTTGCAATGCTTGCTCACATTCTTGTGACCATGCAAACTTGGCCCCCTTCTTCAAGATATCAAAGAAATGTTTGCAATTATCCAAAGACCTAGAAATGAATCTACCCAAAGCAGCTAACTGTCCATTTAGCTTTTGTACATCTTTTACTGTTGTCGGCGAAGGCATGTCCTATATAGATTGAACCTTGGCTGGATCTACTTCGATCCCTTTTTTGGACACTATGTTCCCCAAGAACTTCGATGTTTCTACTCCAAATATATACTTCGCATGATTTATTTTCATCTTGTACACCTTCATTTGATCAAATTTTTTTTTTAGATCTTTCACATGATCTCCTGACTCCTTAGTCTTTACCAGCATGCCGTCAACGTATACTTCTAGCTTGGTGTGTACCCATTTGGCGAATATTTTTTCAACCATCCGCTGGTATGTGTCCCCTGTATTCTTCAACCCTAAGTGCATTCTCGTATAACAGTATAATCCCCTTGGGGAGAAGAAAGCCGTATGCTCCTGATCTTCTTCAGCGAGTGGTATTTGATTGTAACATGAGTAGCCATCCATCAATGTTAATCGTTTGTACCCTGATGTTGACTCCACCATCTGAGGTATGTTGGGTAATGGGAAAGTATCCTTCGGAGAAGCAGTGTTTAAATCTCTAAAGTCTATGCATATCCTTATCCCCTTGGTCTTCTTCGGCACTATTACCATATTTGCAATCCAAGTTGGATACTTCGCAGGTCTTATTATTCCCGAGTCCAGCATTTTCTGCAGTTCTTGCTCTATCTGCTCGTGGTAGGTTGTGGCTATCTTCCGAATTCGTTGCCTTATCGTCTTGATTGCTGGGTTAAGATCTAATCTGTGGCATGCAATTTGTGGATCTATTCCCGGCATCTCATTCATATTCCACGCAAAGATATCAAGATATTCTTTTAGTATTTTTACCAATCTTTCTTCTTCGTCCATCTCCATTGTCGTCCCAATCTTCACCATTTGTCCCTCTTCTTCGTTACCCAAGTTTATTTCCTTCGTGGGTTCTACTGTAGCGAATTTCATGACTGGTTCTCCGAGTGGAGATGGTTCCTTCAATTGCAATAAAGGTTTATCTTTGTCTTCGGGAATATCACTTGGTAAAGCCCATCCTTCTTTTGCTTTGACCATGTATATCATTAATTCTTTCTCTTTCTTTGCTTTCAGTACCCTTTTTCTCTTCTCCTTCTTTCTCTTCAGCTTTCCTTCGTAGTTATGAACATCTTTCTCGTTGCAGTCTTTTGCGTCTTTCTGATCTCCTTTTATTTTGCCAATTCCACTTGGCATAGGGAATCGTATGGATTGATGGTAGGTGGATGCTACTCCTTTTATCCCGTGTATCCATGGTCGACTAATCAGAGCATTATAAGGAGATTCTACATCCACCACACATAATGTTACCTCGGTTTTCCAACTCTCATGCGAAGATATTTACAACCAACTCACCTCTTGGCTTCGATGCAACCTCCCAAACCACAAAACAAGGTTTTCCACCCAAAACCACCAGAAAACAAGGTTTTCCACCCAAAACCACTGCAAAACAAGGTTTCCACCCAAACCACTAAAAAAACACCATCAAAAACCTATGATAGATATTATATGTTGATGACACCAGGTCTGAGTCTCTATAGCCCATTGTTTTGAATGCATGATAAAAGGGAATATCCACTGAACTTCCCGTGTCCACCAAGATTCTGTCTATCACCCATATCTTCTTTTTCCTTGTTGAGTCATTTTCCCACTTCGTATATTCTCCGAAGTTTAAAGTTATTACCAATGGGTTTGTGTGCGAAGCTCCTCTATCTGGTGCATCTGCTGCTGAGAAAGTAATTTCTTTTTTTTCCACTCTTCCAATGGCTCCTTCTTCGTAATGCTAAATATTTTGTTTCCTTCGAAATCTCTTTTGTGGACTTTTTTTAGTACATTATCGTGGAAATCTTGAATGTTCTTTGCAGAATGAATTATAGAGTTACAATTCATCCTTTGGGTTCCCCTATCAATTTCAATTATGTATACTTGTGTTTGATTTTGATCGTTCTTACGAGGTGGTGGTGGCGGTAATGGTCCGTTGTTTGCCAAAAATTGCTTGAGCTTTCCTTTTTCGATTAGGCTAAGTATCATTCGTCAGATATTCCTGCAGTCATTCGTGCGATGTCCATGAAAACAATGATATATGCAAAAGTCACCACTTCTTGCGCTTGGTAATGGTTCCACCCTGAAATTAGGCGGTGGAAGAATTTCTTCAGTTAAAACAATAGCTTCCCATATATTTCCTACTGATGTGTTAAGCTATGGTAGTGCTACATCTTCAAAAGGGGGTCTCTTTTCTCCATATCACTGGCTTGGATTGTATCTTCGCTGATTCCTCGAGTTGTCACCCCGCAAATCACAATTCCTTTTCCTCGAATCATTATATCCCGAATGCTGATTGATCCACTCATGATCTCCACTAGACACTGCTACCAACTTTGTCGGAATAGTGGTTAATGGTTCAGCTTCTTCGTATTGCATGCTGTCGTCTACTGCATTTGCTACCCTTGGTAAAAGGCGTGAACTTCCCTCCTTGGGTTGTATCAGAACTATCTCACTGACTTCCCTTTGCTTTTCTTCTAGCGCTACATACTCTTCCTGATACTCTCTGAGTTCGTTCATCGTTATAGTATTTCGGATTATGAATACTTGAGTGTGCAAGAGATCAGTCGGAATTAAAGCGTTCACAAATGCTAGGATGAAATTCCTCTCATCTACTCTCCCTGCGAGCTCGCTACATATTATCCTCCATCTCGTTATCAGACTTCACAAACTTTCCCCTGGCTTCCTCCTCAGGTTAAATAGAGTTTTTATTCCCGCACTTAGCCACTGCGGTCATCTAACAGTATGGGGTTTTCAATGGTCACCGTTGCGGTCATCCAACAACATCTTCTCAGGAGGTCACCTATCCCAGTATTACCGAACATGCTTAACTATAAATATTTTTCTCCAACTATGAAGCCAATATGTTGAAAAGGTCTCGGTGTTAGGAAAGGACAAACCATTACCTATATTTCATTTTACGAATCCTACTTGCCGTGCCGGAGTACTATAATACCACCAACTTAATTTGGAGTTGTCCTCGGCTCCGGAATATGTTCAATCCTTGACTCTCGCATTTTTTTCTCACTCATGAGATCCTTTCCCAACACAATCCATAAAGCATACTCGTTTACCCTCGACAGGTAACTCGTGGTCGACTCTAATACCATTTATATAGACTTGATGCTCCGCCTGCGGTTATTCGACGGTGTGGAATTTTCATCTGACACTGATGCGGTCATCCATCAACAGTTTTCTGGGAGGTATCCATCCCTTGATTACTCTCGCCCGAGAACGCATAAATACAGTGTTTTTTACCAAATATGTATCCAACTATGTTGAAAATTCCACAATATTACGAAAGGACAAGCCATTACCTATATTTCATTCAGTGAACTTTTCTTGCCGAATTGAATTACGTACATAATATATCTGGGAATTTTGAAAAACTAGAACTACATCGTATGTGAGTAAAATAGTTTCCATCAGAATGACTTAACATTTTAAAATATAATTGCTTAAGTGAATGAATTAGGTTTTCATTATGTCATTGAAATAGTAAGAACATACAATACGTTATGTATTGTTGAGTCAATTTTGAGTTTTACTCTTTTCAGACTATTCTTAAATGGGAAAAAAGCAACAAGGGTCCCAACATGTTAATATCTACACAATTATTCTTGAGACGAATGAGTTCAGGTGTTGTAATTTTATTACAGCTTACATAGTTTAATGTTTTGGTTCCGCTCAGTTGTTGGAGTTTGTGGTGCGATAAACCACATATGTATAGCTAGGGATAATCCTTCATGGAATAAAGAGGAATACATGTGGAGCTTAATAAGCTTGGGCATATCTATACATAGCACCGAGGCATTTTAGTTAAAAACCCCACACCTCTTATCCCAAGGTGGTCAAGTGGGGTTCGGGATTATGTGGCCAGGCTCCGAGTAGTCTATGATAGTTCGTGAAGATCCTAACAATTGGTATCAGAGCCCATGGTTGGGGATATTGTACGAACATAGAAGTGGTTGTGGATGTCACCCGGTTTAGGGCACAAGTGAAGTCAGACTCAAGGTGGACCAGGCAAGGCCCAAAGTTGAACTGGCGCTCAATATGGAGTTAGTGCCTCTCCCATTAACTCAGGTGGAGCAGGGTTCTAGATCGGGAAGGCAATGCTCATGGTGGACTTAATGTATCACACATTAACCCTCAAGTGGAGCAGGGTTCTAGGTGAGCAAGAAAATGCTCAAGGTGGAGTTAGTACTTACCTTCTCATTAACTCAAGGTGGAGTAGGATTCCAGGGCACATAATGACAATAATCATGATCGATGGGTGGCATATACATATGGTAATCATATGATGAAGTCTGATTGGACTCGTAAAGTGGTTTAGTCTCGCCAAGGTGGAGATTTTTGGAGTATGTGGCGCGACAAACAACATATGTATAGCTAGGGATAGTCCCACATGGAAGAAAGAAGAGTGCATGTGGAGCTTAATAAGCTTGGACATCTCCTTACATAGCACTGAGGCCTTTTAGATTAAAACCGCACACCTCTTATCCCAAGGTGGTCAAGTAGTGACATCATCATGATATGTTTTCGGGCCCATAGTAGGTTCCTATGGTCCATGAAGATCCTAACATCGTTTACTAAAATAAGGAAGATGTAGAAAGGTAATACCATTTCAAAGGATCGATAAGATATCTTTGTAAAGTATAAAACATATCATATAATGTTTTTTTGGGGTGGACAAGATATGCAAAAATTAATTCCAATATAATAACATGGCTGGCTTGAGGATGTAACTTGAGAAAGGAGAGGCATAGTATGAGAGAATGTCAAGGCGGAAAATGCTAGAAAGGATTTGTGGAGTGAAGAAAAAACATATCTTTCGGATTTTCCTTTACTTTTATAAACTTGATATTAATAAATATTATATTTAATATTCATATGTCAGAAAATATAAAAATAAATAAAAATTATACCGGCACGGGTTAAGCCCTAGTACTGACATAAAATAGAGTGCTCAAGCCACATAAATTGGCTGCAAGAAAATTACTCCCAATTTAGAGTCCACTTTTATGTACTAATTCAGTTTAGCGAAAATGGACCGAGTTGATCTGCAGCTTTCACCTTGTTTGTTTGCAGCTGACTCATCTGAGTCATATGAATCTGAGTGAAATCATCTGATTCATCTGGATCTGACTCATTAAGGTCTGACTCAAAAATTATGTTTGTTTTGTGAGTCAGATCTGACTCAGCTGACTTATAATATTTGGACAGAGAACTACCTTAGGTATAAGTCGATACTAAAATTTCTCAAACCATTTTAAACGAACATTAGGCTCGAATCAAATACTGCTTACACTTGAGATAATTATACACCAATATCGGATCAGAACTCAAAGAAAATGAACCCATTTTTCTAATATAAAGAATACATCTTCTGGATGAATTAATAACTATCAACTTAACCGTTTAGTTAATGCTCCTTCAATCATTAACTACACAAATCAATCATCCATTATTTACATAAGGAAACTAGGCTCTAAATGACATTACCTCAAGTGATCAGACACAATTGATTTTCCATTCCTTGAGGCCTTATATCAAACAACTCATGTGCAGTACTGTTGCGTTTTCCCTTATTGCTTTCAGCTCCTTTCTTAACCCCTTCACCTCCAAATTTAAGTTTTAAGCAAAACCCATGTTATATAATCATATCGAAATTCCAAAACACTCAGTATCCAAGGCATTCATTACTTGAAACCAACGACACTTTTCGTTGGCAAAATCTGACAATTAAGCAACCAAAAAAAAACGAAAATGATCAACCATGTGACGCTAGAAGGTCCAGATAAAGGATAAGTAGAGGTGAGTTAGGAGATTAACGAGATCAGCTGAGATATTAAGGAGATCTAAGGTTTTCTCCCATTTCTGCTTCTGCTCTCGACCGAAGAAACGAAGAAAAAAAGACGAAAATGATATAAAAGGTCGAGTCCAGATTCGCCAATTCCAGCGACTCAGAGGTTTGAACCATCGACTCAGGGGCGTTTTTACTCCTGACTCCATAGGGCCCTAGTCAGGGGTTAGATATGAATCAGACACCGAGTCAGGGGTTACCAAAATTACTAACCAAACGGTCCGAATGCTGACTCGGCGCGAGTCAGGGGTTGACTCAGACCCATACGCCAAGTCAGCTGCAAACAAACAAGGTGTTTGTGTCCAGAACTATCTAGTCGCAACATCCATGGCTTCTGAAACATCTGGGGATTCTATCAGATAGAGCACTTGCGTCTTGCCCACCTCAAGCTGCAAGCCAGTAACCTTACCTGCAAAATGGTGGTCAACGCTTTTCATAGGCAAAAACATCGTTTTTCCAAGCATCTGAAATTATAAGATTTTGAGAACTCGATAAAGGTTTTCCACTTCAGGGGAAAGATTCGCATACCTATCTTTGAAGCTCTGGGCCTGCATAATCTAAAGAAGAGGCAGAGCCACAGGTATACCACTCAAAAGGCGAAGGTATATCTGGAAACAAAGGTACCACAGATGGGTCTAGCCCATTATTTGAGTTAGGCATCTTCCCCCTTAAAGGCCTTGACAAATAAAGCTCTCATATTAAACGGTGATGAAACTCTCGCTTCCTATTGGTTTAGAAAGGCCTTTTCTAATGTAGAAACTACTAGGGTATCACCCAGGCCTTCGGCGTGGGCTCAACCTCTCGTGCGCCTTTGGCGCGACGGACTCATGGTGAAGAACTTTTTGACCTCAACAATTAAGGTCAATTATTCCGCTACTTGAACTTGGGTGCAATGGATTTATGGCCGCCTTTTTGTTTTCAGATTTTCCAAATCATTTCGACCCTAAGGATATTCCCCAAGATATGAACCCGCATTTTTGCCAAATACGGTACTAAAATAACAGAATATTTTATGTTTTCAACCTGAGACAAAGACTAAATTGCATGCACTATGGGCATTAGTTTCTTCTGAAAACAAGACAACAAAAAAAACACTTCCCATAACCGCGGAACACAAAAACTGAACAGAGAAGGAACCGTGGATTCAATTGGAAGTACATTTCCCAATTTGGTTTAATAATGGGAAAGTACACCTAGTGGATCATATAGATTTAACAGGCTAGCATAAGCCTTAGAAATTACATGAGAAGGCATGAAATTATCAAAGGAAAGGCCGTAAAAGGCATGAAATTGCTAAGCAGTAGAGCTTTTAAGGTCTGAAAATACAGTTTTTGTTTAATTAAATGATCACCGGAAAAAACATCAAAGTGCAACACTACATAGTCCACATTTAAAGCAGACTTCATCAAAGTCTCTGCCTCTCCTACCAGAGCTACAATGGGCCATCTCCTTTCCAGTTAGATGGCGGTAACAACAAAGATAGGTATCAGGTGAATTATTCACATACCATAAAAAGCTCAAGTACCCCGTAAGCCGTCAATCTATTTACCTCTCCAAGCACTAAGTGGACACTTTTGGTAAGGGACATCCGACATCATATTGAGAAAGAACAATATAAACGGGAAAATCACAGTAAACAGGAAGGACTACAAATTCTCATAACAAAATAAGATGGACTATAAATTACTGGATATTCCCTCACTATAAATTTGGTTCACCTGATTCTATACTTCAAATTTCAATCTGCAATACACAAAGATCCCAAACAATTTAGCCAACAGTCTCAGACCGCATGACTTGAAAGTTTCAAAGGAAATTAGGCAAAACAGTTCACGTGGCACATTATTCCATCTTATTTAGACATACCAGTCAAGAGGTTTCCATGTAGACTAAAATGTTGGATTGCATACAAATTGATCACTCATTGCAAAAATAACATTGTTAGATTACATACAAAATGTAGTAGCTGATGAACTAATCAATTTACGCCGATGCTTTTAGTGCCAGGCGGACGTAGAAGTGGAAGATTTTGAAGTAGATTTCCTTTCTTCTTGCACTTGTAGAAAGTGCATTATAATAATTCACGATCATTCACTTTTGAATAAGAAGACTTCGAAAATTACATCATGTAGGATGTTTGCAAAAATAAAACAGCCAAACTGAGAATTGAAAATGGAATCAATAATTGGCAAATACACACCTTTATTTATACATTTTTCTGGAACAGCATAGTCCCATGATACTGGGAAAGAGACCAATCAACCATACAAAAATAAAGGAGAATTAGAGAGTCTGAATAAAAGTTACAATAAGCAGCAAGTTAATTTGCATAACACCTTTTTCGTTATCTAATTTCTTATTCAAGTTTGTTTGAATCAATCACAAACAACAATAAGAAGATTAGAAAGGCTTCGGAATAGGAGGAGTACTTTTCTTCACTTGAACTCCACAGAAACCACACATAACCGATTGAAGATCCTAAGAAGAAGCATCACAAACTCCAGCAGACCACCATTGAATCAAAAGATGTATTATTAAGATTAACATAGAAGAACACAACTGATTAGGGAGATACTAATCTTACCAACTTATTGTTGGAAATAATTACAATAATCGAATACAAATGGGAAATAATACTTAGATTACACTGATAGTAGTAACAAATAACTCAATAAACTTAGTAGAGGCACGTATGAGATACGCTGAGCTAAAGGTAATATTGCCTGCTACTCCTCTGAGATGCTATAGCAATTAACAAATTACCTCCAGGATACAACTACTGTTAGTTCTCCTCTATGTGTAGCATACACAGAGAGAACCCTTAGAACTTGGCAGCAAAAATGAAAAACAAAAAATACAAGTCGAAACTCAAACAGTTTCAGAGAAATGTAAAACTAATTTATGTTTCTGTAAACTATGATTGTTTCGTAAAAAAAAAATAGTGTTACAAAATTATGTTTCGTAAACTACAACTTGTTTTAGTGAAGAACTCAACTTTTTTCGTGATATAAAAGAAACGTAAAATAAGAACTTAATTATTTAAAGCAAAGAGAAGAAGAAGAAAGAGAACAAAAAAATTGTTTGTTCTGATGCAAGTTCAGAACGAAAAATTCATCTCGTATTTATAGCACAAGAAAAGAATATTTGAAACGTTCGAAAACAATTCGAATCCAATGCACGACAAGATCCGTGAAACACGCGTTCAATTTGTCGGACGAGTAAAAGCAAAAAGCATCCGTTAAAATAACAGTAAAAAACGCATCTGTCGGGTAAGATTCTTCTCGACGAGAAATCTCTGTGCACAGGTGTCCACACGCGTGAGAATTAACCGTGTGTGACTAAAGATGCTTCTAGTGGCTGTCGGATATCCAAAACCGAGAAGGCAAAGAATAAAATTCTTTACATGTGTGGGTGAAACGAGTGGAAATTTTCAGTAAAAGAAAGGGTCGGATAAACCCACACCCACTCCCACTCCCACTCCCACTCCCTCGCCCTCGCCCTCGCCCTCGCCCTCGCCCACGCCCACGCCGAGCCGAGCCGAGCCGAGCCGAGCGAGCGTGCGTGCTTCTGTGCGAAGCACCACGCGAACGGGAAAGGCAATAAGAAATGCAATAAGGTTTAGGCAACCTTGCCATAGTCTAGGGCTTTCCCCATACACAAAGGTCTAAAGACCCAAAGGGCCATGCCCTTAAGGCTAAACCAATGTTATTTAAGTCTAAAACTTTTAGTGTTTTAGTCTATATGGGACTAATGTTTTATTCATTCACATGAAAAAACATCTAGGGAGCAATAGGTATTGGGATCAAAACATGGTCCATGCATTTTTTGATTAAAACAAAACATTTTTTCTAACAATCCCCCACATGAATAATAAAACATGTCGATAAAACACGATAAAACATAAGGCAACAAAATAGGCTAAGGTGTCCCAAAGATTGAACCTTAACTTAGTGAGAGGTTACTCGAACGCTTGTTGATACGGTGAACGCAATGTCTTGAACCGCCAACAAAGAATGCAATTCGAAATACACCACACTTGATGCCTCAACCGAAGAAAACAATTTGCCAAGCTCTTGCGGTTGTGCCCATTTTGGCCGTGGGCTATAATCCCGGACTTAATGAATGTCTCTAGAGAATTAGCTCATATTCTCATAGGAAGCGGCCACACTTCCAACATCCACAAAGGTGAGTCCATAAAGAGTGTCCTGCCACACCCCGCTTTAATCAAAGCCATGGTACCCATTAAGATCGCAAAAGATCATCCTTAATTTCGCAGAAACACTATCGCACGATTACACCATAGGGAGGGACAAAGATAGTGCTTTACCAATATCACCATAAATTAGTTGTCTCATTGAACCTTGATCTTGGAAATCCAATCACAAGGTTGAGTATCCTTCATGGTGATTTATTCTATGAGCTTAAGTCCCATCCCCCTCGATGTGGATTTAACTTCCTCTCGGTAAACCTTTCGTCAAAGGATCTGCAAGATTATCTTTGGATTTTACAAAGTCTATCGAGATAATACCAGTAGAGAGTAGTTGTTTCACCGTCTTGTGTCTTCTACGTATATGTATAGACTTTCCGTTGTATACATTGTTCTTTGCGCAACCAAGTGCAGCTTTACTGTCACTGATGGATGGCGATTGAAGACACAGGCTTGGCCAGAGTGGAATTCCTCCCAGGAAACATCGCATCCATTCAGCTTCCTCTCTAGCTTTTTCCAAGGCTATAAACTCAGACTCCATAGTGGATTTAGCTATACATGTCTGTTTGGTAGACTTCCATGAGACAGACGCACCTCCAAGCAAGAAGATGTACCCACTAGTAGATTTGCACTCTTTTGAGTCTGATATCCAGTTGGCATCACAATACCCTTCCAGTACAGCAGGATACTTCCCAAAACTTAAGCAATAGTTTGAGGTCCCTCTCAGGTAACGTAAAACTCTGAAGAGAGCATTCCAGTGATCCTGCCCTGGTTGCAAGTATACCTGCTTAATCTACTCACAGAGTAAGCAATATCAGGTCTTGTACAATTCATCAAATACATAAGACTACCAATAATGCGAGAATACTCAAGTTGATCAATACCCTTACCCTTGTTCTTTTTCAATTTACAAGTGGGATCAAAAGGAGTAGATGCAGGTTTAGCATTTTCATAATTAAATCTCTTTAGTACGGTTTCAGCATAATGAGATTGACTAAGACTATATCCATCAGACATCTTTTCGATTTTCATCCCTAAGATTACATCAAGTAGGGCCTAAGTCTTTCATGTCAAAATTATATCTAAGCATGCTTTTAATGGTATTAATAATATCAAGATTGCGCCTAATATGAGCATATCATCAACATATAGGCATACAATAACATGTGAATCATTAATGATTTAATGTAAACACATTTATCAGATTCATTAACCTTGAAGCCATTAGTTATCATAACGTGATCAAATTTTTCATGCCACTGTTTAGGTGCTTGTTTTAAACCGTAAAGAGATTTGTTTAACTTGCATACTTTGTTTTCATAACCTTTTACTATAAAGCCTTCAGGTTGATCCATATAAATTTCTTCATTCAATTCACCATATAGAAAAGCAGTTTTAACATCCATCGATGTATATGCAAATCATAAATTGAAGCAATAGCAATCAACATTCTAATCGAGGTGATTCTAGAGACTGGTGAATAGGTATCAAAGAAATCTACTCCTTCCTGTTGTCTATAGCCTTTAGCTACCAACCTAGATTTATATTTATCTATAGTTCCATCTGTTCTAAGTTTCCTTTTGAACACCCATTTGCAACCTATGGATTTACTTCCAGGAGGCAAGTCTACAAGTTCCCAAGTTTCATTTTGCTGAATGGACTCCCATTCATTTAATGAAGCTTCTTCCCAGAAAGGAGATTTTGGAGAAGTCATAGCTTCCTTGTAGGTTTGGGGTTCAGACTCTACCGTAAGAGTCAAAAATCTGGGCCAAAACTTGTTTCAGTTCTAACCCTCTTACTTCTTCTTGGTTAGGTCTCATACTCCAAAGTTGGAGTTTGACTAGTCGATGGAACATCGGGAGGTCATCATGGACCCTTTTCCGAGGTCCAGACCTTAAAGGAAATATGTGTTCATAAAACACAAGCATCTCTAGATTCCAATATGGTGTTCTGACCAATGTTATTATGGTCAGAACTGATGACCATGAACCTGTATGCAATTGTATGCTCAGGATACCCTAAGAAAACACAATCAACTGTTTTAAGTCCTATTTTAGTTTTCTTGGGAAGAGGAATGGCCACCTTGGCCAAACACCCCCACACTTTAAAGTATGCATAAGAAGGTTGTTTACCATTCCACAATTCATAAGGAGTTTTATCAGATTTTTTAAATGGAACTCGGTTCAAAATATAGCAAGCAGAGAGGATAGCTTCCCCCCACAAGTTCGAATATAACCCTGAACTTGTCAACATAGCATTTACCATATCTATGAGTGTTCTATTTTTTCTTTCAGCTACACCATTCGATTCTGGTGAATATGGTGCAGTTGTTTCATGAATGATTCCATTATGTTTACAAAACTCACCTATGGGTATCACATACTCACCGCCACGGTCAGACCTAAGAGTTTTAATCTTAACTCCTTTTTGGTTTTCTACTTCAAGTTTAAAAAACTTGAAAGCCTCTAAGGCCTCATCTTTACTTCTAAGAAGATGAACCTGACAGTATCGTGAGTAATCATCTATGAAAGTGATATACCATTTTCTACCACCTCTTGTTGGTGTTGATTTCAAGTCTCCTAAATCCGAGTGTATTAATTCCAAAGGAACTGTTCTCCGTTCAACATTTTTTTTAAATGGTTTTCTTGCATATTTAGATTCAACACAGATTTCACATCTTTGTTTTTTATCAAAGTTTATTTTTGGTATGCAACCTAAATTAGCAAGTCTTTCTAGCGATTTGAAATTAACATGCCCAAGTCTATCATGCCAAACATGTGAGGAGTCACAAACATAAACAGAAGAAGATGCATTAACATTCAATTTCAAATCAGATACACTAATCTTAATCATGTTATCGGTAACATAACCTTTTCCTACGAATTCACCATGCTTAGAAATCACAACAGTATTGGATTCAGCAACAATTTTAAAACCTTTTCCTAGCAGGATGGTTTCTGAGATGAGATTTTTGCATATGTCTGGGACGTAGAATACGTCATTCAATGCGAGAGTTTTTCCTGAAGTTAGCTTCAGTTCGACCTTGCCTTTCCCCACTACTTTCGCGGTGGAAGAATTTCCCATGAAAAATTTCTCATCATCTCCTACTATGGCATAGGAGGAGAAAGCATTTCTGAATTTACAGACATGCTTGGTGGCTCCAGAATCAAGCCACCAGTCTCTCACATTAGTCATACTAGAGACAAGGTCGACTTCAGACACCATGCAGTGAAATATCCAGAGTCCTCTACTATGTTTGCCTTATTTTTCTGTTTTGGATCATATTTGATCCTTTTAGGGGCCTTACAGTCTTTAGCCATATGTCCAGGTTTACCACAATTAAAACAGTCGCCTTTGATGGTGTGCTTAGTGACACCACCTCTAGGCTTAAAATTGTTACCTCTGGGTTTTCGACGTCTGTTACGTCTATTACCCATTTTGCTGGATTCTCCAGGAGTTTTCTTTGAAGCAGATTTATCGTCCAAAACATGAGCTTTGTTGGACATGTTTTTGCTCGGCATCATGCTCTTGTCCTTGCTGCACATCAGCTCCTCAACCTGGATCTTTTTCCAAGCTCCACCATGGTGATTTCACGAGTCTTGTGTCGCACCTCCTCTTGTATTCGCTCCATGAGGGTGGAAGCTTTTCAATCACAGCCGATACTTGTAGAGCTTCATCAAAAGTCATGCCTTCAGCAAGTATCTCGCTGATGAGGAGTTGAAGTTCGACGAACTGTTCTACCACAGGCTTTTCGTCAGTCATGTTGTATTCTAAGAACTTAGCCATCAAGAACTTCTTACTTCCAGCAGCTTCAAAGATGATATTTTTCTTCTAGAGCTTCCCATAAATCAAAAGCATTAAAATTTTCTTTTGCATTATAGAAGTCGTACAAAGAGTCATCAAGACAGTTAAGAATATGATTCTTGCACGAGTAATTCTTCCTATTCCACCTTTCCAGTTTATCTTCATTACCGCGATGATGAAGTCTTCTGGAGGGTCTATTTAAAGCAAGTCCATCTAACCTTTGGTCGTTTAGGAAGAATAACATTTTAGACTGCCATCTCTTAAAGTCCTTACCACTGAACTTTGGTGGTTTTTCTACGGTATTTTTTCCCATGTTCTTACAGCAATTACAATATCACAAACTTACAATATTACAATAAGGCAAGTATTACCTTTAGATTGTTGGAAACAATTACTATAATCGAATACAAATGGGAAATAATACTTAGATTACACTGATAGTAGTAACAAATAACTCAATAAACTTAGTAGAGGCACGTATGAGATACGCTGAGCTAAAGGTAATATTGCCTGCTACTCCTCCGAGATGCTATAGCAATTAACAAATTACCTCCAGGATACAACTATCGTTAGTTCTCCTCTATGTGTAGCATACACAGAGAGAACCCTTAGAACTTAGCAAACAAAAATGAAAAACAAAAAATACAAGTCGAAACTCAAACAGTTTAGAGAAATGTAAAACTAATTTATGTTTCGTAAACTATGATTGTTTCGTAAACAAAAAAATAGTGTTACAAAATTATGTTTCGTAAACTACAACTTGTTTTAGTGAAGAACTCAACTTTTTTCGTGATATAAAAGAAACGTAAAATAAGAACTTAATTATTTCGAAAGCGTAGAGAAGAAGAAGAAAGAGAAAAAAAAATTGTTTGTTCTGATGCAAGTTCAGAACGAAAAATTCATCTCGTATTTATAGCACAAGAAAAGAATATTTGAAACGTTCGAAAACAATTCGAATCCAATGCACGACAAGATCCGTGAAACACGCGTTCAATTTGTCGGACGAGTAAAAGCAAAAAGCATCCGTTAAAATAACAGTAAAAAACGCATCTGTCGGGTAAGATTCTTCTCGACGAGAAATCTCTGTGCACAGGTGTCCACACGCATGAGAATTAACCGTGTGTGACTAAAGATGCTTCTAGTGGCTGTCGGATATCCAAAACCGAGAAGGCAAAGAATAAAATTCTTTACATGTGTGGGTGAAACGAGTGGAAATTTTCAGTAAAAAGAAAGGGTCGGATAAACCCACACCCACACCCACACCCACTCCCACGCCCTCGCCCTCGCCCACGCCCACGCCCACGCCGAGTCGAGCCGAGCCGAGCGAGCGTGCGTGCTTCTGTGCGAAGCACCACGCGAACGGGAAAGGCAATAAGAAATGCAATAAGGTTTAGGCAACCTTGCCATAGTCTAGGGCTTTCCCCATACACAAAGGTCTAAAGACCCAAAGGGCCATGCCCTTAAGGCTAAACCAATGTTATTTAAGTCTAAAACTTTTAGTGTTTTAGTCTATATGGGACTAATGTTTTATTCATTCACATGAAAAAACATCTAGGGAGCAATAGGTATTGGGATCAAAACATGGTCCATGCATTTTTTGATTAAAACAAAACATTTTTTCTAACAATCCCCCACATGAATAATAAAACATGTCGATAAAACACGATAAAACATAAGGCAACAAAATAGGCTAAGGTGTCCCAAAGATTGAACCTTAACTTAGTGAGAGGTTACCTGAACTGCTTGTTGATACGGTGAACGCAATGTCTTGAACCGCCAACAAAGAATGCAATTCAGAAATAACAGCCACACTTAATGCCTCAACCGAAGAAAACAGCTGCCAAGCTCTTGCGGTTGTGCCCATTTTGGCCGTGGGCTATAATCCCGGACTTAATGAATGTCTCTAGAGAATTAGCTCATATTCTCATAGGAAGCGGCCAAACTTCCAACATCCACAAAGGTGAGTCCATAAAGAGTGTCCTGCCACACCCCGCTTTAATCAAAGCCATGGTACCCATTAAGATCGCAAAAGATCATCCTTAATTTCTGCAGGCAGCACTATCGCACGATTACACCATAGGGAGGGACAAAGATAGTGCTTTACCAATATCACCATAAATTAGTTGTCTCATTGAACCTTGATCTTGGAAATCCAATCACAAGGTTGAGTATCCTTCATGGTGATTTATTCTATGAGCTTAAGTCCCATCCCCCTCGATGTGGATTTAACTTCCTCTCTCGGTAAACCTTTCGTCAAAGGATCTGCAAGATTATCTTTGGATTTTACAAAGTCTATCGAGATAATACCAGTAGAGAGTAGTTGTTTCACCGTCTTGTGTCTTCTACGTATATGTATAGACTTTCCGTTGTATACATTGCTCTTTGCGCAACCAAGTGCACTTTACATCACCGGTGGATGGCGATTGAAGACACAGGCTTGGGCGTAGTGGAATTCCTCCCAGGAAACATCGCATCCATTCAGCTTCCTCTCCAGCTTTTTCCAAGGCTATAAACTCAGACTCCATAGTGGATTTAGCTATACATGTCTGTTTGGTAGACTTCCATGAGACAGGACGCACCTCCAAGCAAGAAGATGTACCCACTAGTAGATTTGCACTCTTTTGAGTCTCGATATCCAGTTGGCATCACAATACCCTTCCAAAGACAATGGGGATACTTCCCAAAACTTAAGCAATAGTTTGAGGTCCCTCTCAGGTAACGTAAAACTCGAAGAGAGCATTCCAGTGATCCTGCCCTGGGTTGCAAGTATACCTGCTTAATCTACTCACAGAGTAAGCAATATCAGGTCTTGTACAATTCATCAAATACATAAGACTACCAATAATGCGAGAATACTCAAGTTGATCAATACCCTTACCCTTGTTCTTTTTCAATTTACAAGTGGGATCAAAAGGAGTAGATGCAGGTTTAGCATTTTCATAATTAAATCTCTTTAGTACGGTTTCAACATAATGAGATTGACTAAGACTATATCCATCAGACATCTTTCTGATTTTCATCCCTAAGATTACATCAGTAGGGCCTAAGTCTTTCATGTCAAAATTATATCTAAGCATGCTTTTAATGGTATTAATAATATCAAGATTACTGCCTAATATGAGCATATCATCAACATATAGGCATACAATAACATGTGAATCATTAACAGATTTAATGTAAACACATTTATCAGATTCATTAACCTTGAAGCCATTAGTTATCATAACGTGATCAAATTTTTCATGCCACTGTTTAGGTGCTTGTTTTAAACCGTAAAGAGATTTGTTTAACTTGCATACTTTGTTTTCATAACCTTTTACTATAAAGCCTTCAGGTTGATCCATATAAATTTCTTCATTCAATTCACCATATAGAAAAGCAGTTTTAACATCCATCTGATGTATATGCAAATCATAAATTGAAGCAATAGCAATCAACATTCTAATCGAGGTGATTCTAGAGACTGGTGAATAGGTATCAAAGAAATCTACTCCTTCCTGTTGTCTATAGCCTTTAGCTACCAACCTAGCTTTATATTTATCTATAGTTCCATCTGTTCTAAGTTTCCTTTTGAACACCCATTTTCAACCTATGGATTTACTTCCAGGAGGCAAGTCTACAAGTTCCCAAGTTTCATTTTGCTGAATGGACTCCCATTCATTTAATGAAGCTTCTTCCCAGAAAGGAGATTCTGGAGAAGTCATAGCTTCCTTGTAGGTTTGGGGTTCAGACTCTACCGTAAGAGTCAAAAAATCTGGGCCAAAACTTGTTTCAGTTCTAACCCTCTTACTTCTTCTTGGTTCAGTCTCATACTCCAAAGTTGGAGTTTGACTAGTCGATGGAACATCTGGGAGGTCATCATGGACCCTTTTCCGAGGTCCAGACCTTAAAGGAAATATGTGTTCATAAAACACAGCATCTCTAGATTCCAATATGGTGTTCGACCAATGTTATTATGGTCAGAACTGATGACCATGAACCTGTATGCAATTGTATGCTCAGGATACCCTAAGAAAACACAATCAACTGTTTTAAGTCCTATTTTAGTTTTCTTGGGAAGAGGAATGGCCACCTTGGCCAAACACCCCCACACTTTAAAGTATGCATAAGAAGGTTGTTTACCATTCCACAATTCATAAGGAGTTTTATCAGATTTTTTAAATGGAACTCGGTTCAAAATATAGCAAGCAGAGAGGATAGCTTCCCCCCACAAGTTCGAATATAACCCTGAACTTGTCAACATAGCATTTACCATATCTATGAGTGTTCTATTTTTTCTTTCAGCTACACCATTCGATTCTGGTGAATATGGTGCAGTTGTTTCATGAATGATTCCATTATGTTTACAAAACTCACCTATGGGTATCACATACTCACCGCCACGGTCAGACCTAAGAGTTTTAATCTTAACTCCTTTTTGGTTTTCTACTTCAAGTTTTATAAACTTGAAAGCCTCTAAGGCCTCATCTTTACTTCTAAGAAGATGAACCCGATGAGATCGTGAGTAATCATCTATGAAAGTGATATACCATTTTCTACCACCTCTTGTTGGTGTTGATTTCAAGTCTCCTAAATCCGAGTGTATTAATTCCAAAGGAACTGTTCTCCGTTCAACATTTTTTTTAAATGGTTTTCTTGCATATTTAGATTCAACACAGATTTCACATCTTTGTTTTTTATCAAAGTTTATTTTTGGTATGCAACCTAAATTAGCAAGTCTTTCTAGCGATTTGAAATTAACATGCCCAAGTCTATCATGCCAAACATGTGAGGAGTCACAAACATAAACAGAAGAAGATGCATTAACATTCAATTTCAAATCAGATACACTAATCTTAATCATGTTATCGGTAACATAACCTTTTCCTACGAATTCACCATGCTTAGAAATCACAACAAGTATTGGATTCAAAGAACAATTTTAAAACCTTTTCCTAGCAGGATGGTTTCGAGATGAGATTTTTGCATATGTCTGGGACGTAGAATACGTCATTCAATGCGAGAGTTTTTCCTGAAGTTAGCTTCAGTTCGACCTTGCCTTTCCCCACTACTTTCGCGGTGGAAGAATTTCCCATGAACAATTTCTCATCATCTCCTACTATGGCATAGGAGGAGAAAGCATTCTGAATTTACAGACATGCTTGGTGGCTCCAGAATCAAGCCACCAGTCTCTCACATTAGTCATACTAGAGACAAGGTCGACTTCGGACACCATGCCGGTGAAATATCAGAGTCCTCTACTATGTTTGCCTTATTTTTCTGTTTTGGATCATATTTGATCCTTTTAGGGGCCTTACAGTCTTTAGCCATATGTCCAGGTTTACCACAATTAAAACAGTCGCCTTTGATGGTGTGCTTAGTGACACCACCTCTAGGCTTAAAATTGTTACCTCGGGTTTTCGACGTCTGTTACGTCTATTACCCATTTTTTGGATTCTCCAGAGTTTTCTTTGAAGCAGACTTTATCGTCCAAAACATGAGCTTTGTTGGACATGTTTTTGCTCAAAGCATCATGCTCTTGTCCTTGCCGCACATCAGCTCCTCAACCTGGATCTTTTTTCCAAGCTCCACCATGGTGATTTCACGAGTCTTGTGTCGCAGCCTCCTCTTGTATTCGCTCCATGAGGGTGGAAGCTTTTCAATCACGGCCGATACTTGTAGAGCTTCATCAAAAGTCATGCCTTGAGCAAGTATCTCGCTGATGAGGAGTTGAAGTTCGACGAACTGTTCTACCACAAAGCTTTTCGTCAGTCATGTTGTATTCTAAGAACTTAGCCATCAAGAACTTCTTACTTCCAAAGACTTCAAAGATGATATTTTTCTTCTAGAGCTTCCCATAAATCAAAAGCATTAAAATTTTCTTTTGCATTATAGAAGTCGTACAAAGAGTCATCAAGACAGTTAAGAATATGATTCTTGCACGAGTAATTCTTCCTATTCCACCTTTCCAGTTTATCTTCATTACCACGATGATGAAGTCTTCTGGAGGGTCTATTTAAAGCAAGTCCATCTAACCTTTGGTCGTTTAGGAAGAATAACATTTTAGACTGCCATCTCTTAAAGTCCTTACCACTGAACTTTGGTGGTTTTTCTACGGTATTTTTTCCCATGTTCTTACAGCAATTACAATATCACAAACTTACAATATTACAATAAGGCAAGTATTACCTTTAGATTGTTGGAAATAATTACTATAATCGAATACAAATGGGAAATAATACTTAGATTACACTGATAGTAGTAACAAATAACTCAATAAACTTAGTAGAGGCACGTATGAGATACGCTGAGCTAAAGGTAATATTGCCTGCTACTCCTCTGAGATGCTATAGCAATTAACAAATTACCTCCAGGATACAACTACTGTTAGTTCTCCTCTATGTGTAGCATACACAGAGAGAACCCTTAGAACTTGGCAGCAAAAATGAAAAACAAAAAATACAAGTCGAAACTCAAACAGTTTCAGAGAAATGTAAAACTAATTTATGTTTCTGTAAACTATGATTGTTTCTGTAAACAAAAAAATAGTGTTACAAAATTATGTTTCTGTAAACTACAACTTGTTTTAGTGAAGAACTCAACTTTTCTGTGATATAAAAGAAACGTAAAATAAGAACTTAATTATTTCTGAAAGCAGTAGAGAAGAAGAAGAAAGAGAACAAAAAAATTGTTTGTTCTGATGCAAGTTCAGAACGAAAAATTCATCTCGTAACAATTCGAATCCAATGCACGACAAGATCCGTGAAATACGCGTTCAATTTGTCGGACGAGTAAAAGCAAAAAGCATCCGTTAAAATAACAGTAAAAAACGCATCTGTCGGGTAAGATTCTTCTCGACGAGAAATCTCTGTGCACAGGTGTCCACACGCGTGAGAATTAACCGTGTGTGACTAAAGATGCTTCTAGTGGCTGTCGGATATCCAAAACCGAGAAGGCAAAGAATAAAATTCTTTACATGTGTGGGTGAAACGAGTGGATGCTTCTAGTGGCTGTCGGATATCCAAAACCGAGAAGGCAAAGAATAAAATTCTTTACATGTGTGGGTGAAACGAGTGGAAATTTTCAGTAAAAAGAAAGGGTCGGATAAACCCACTCCCACTCCCACTCCCACTCCCACTCCCCCTCCCCCTCCCGAGCGTGCGTGCTTCTGTGCGAAGCACCACGCGAACGGGAAAGGCAATAAGAAATGCAATAAGGTTTAGGCAACCTTGCCATAGTCTAGGGCTTTCCCCATACACAAAGGTCTAAAGACCCAAAGGGCCATGCCCTTAAGGCTAAACCAATGTTATTTAAGTCTAAAACTTTTAGTGTTTTAGTCTATATGGGACTAATGTTTTATTCATTCACATGAAAAAACATCTAGGGAGCAATAGGTATTGGGATCAAAACATGGTCCATGCATTTTTTGATTAAAACAAAACATTTTTTCTAACACTTATTAATCTATGCGAAATCAGAAGACTCTTCATACATTCTGGCCATGACAATATTACTTTGTTATTTCCATCAAGATCTCAACCTTCTCCCTGCGCCCGCCTTAATTTAACACACAAAAATGGTTAAACTTGAGAGAAAAAACAACCGAAAAACAGTAAAAGCCTAAAAAGGATTGAACCGCAATATGAAAATCCATTGAAGCAACAACTCAGGTATCATAGTATGAAGAACACTTTTAAAAGAAACAACCGCAATATGAAGAAAAAAAACCTGCAAATGGGAAAAAGTACATACTTACACAAAGCACGGCGAACCAATGCATACCATTGGAAACGAACGGACGACACCTTCTCCTTGCTGGGTTACACAATAACGATCACTCTTTGAACCATACCAAAATCACCATTAAAAATGCTTAGATGTTAAAACAAAATCAAAAGCAACCTTACATCCATGCTTCTCATTCTGTATCTTATTTCTAACTTTTGTGATTCATGTTGTTTATATAGAGATAAAAAGGACCAAGTGTACCAAAAATTAGATGGACCAGAAACATTCGAAAAATCTCTCAATCTTAGGGCAAATGGGGGTTGATGACAAAATGGGATTCCACATACTTGGTAATTGTTGTGTTCCATACTGTTTGGCATAATATATTGTCCTCCCGAAAAATAATACATAACTGACTGTTTTATTTTTGCTACACACGTGTCCAGGTTCTAAGTGTGATGATAGGCATAAAAACACCAACTATGATCCAAGCTGACAATGGATGATGTGCCCCAAATTGTGTATGTTAAAATTTGGATTGAGCATCACAAACTTACAGAGGTGCCTTGTGTCGAAACAAATTACATGTTGTGGGAGTAAAACATCGATGTATTCTATTTATAAAAGGTGTCTCCTCCCTAATTGTGCCTGGACGTACTTCCTATTTGGTGAAGTGCATATTGTTCCCATGAAGATATCACTCTTTTTTTTTTTTACCATGTAAAGTACATATTCGTACCACCATTAAATAGCCATTATTGAACCTGGTGCAATTCACGTGTTTCATACCAATTTTCACCATTGCTTTGTTTGGTGGAAAATTGTAACTGTCATGAAAAGTTAAATATGCTCAGTGCGCATCACAGGTTAAATACTGCCAATTTTGTTAAAAGAAACCGAAGGGTTAATATATCGCGGCAGCAAAATTCAAATATGCTCAGTGTGAGAACAATGAAGTTGTATTAATTCATGTTAAAGAAAACAAGAAAAGGGAAGGATGCTTTTATAGACAAGCATCAGTACAAAGAAAACAGAACAACAGGCTGTTCTGATAAAGACAGTTAGATGAGCTGTCAAAATACACATGGCATTACAATACTGGACAGATCAACTAGTTATAGAAGTAACGGCTAGGATGTGTTTCGACAGCCCCCCTCAAGCGTGCAAATGATAGTGCAAAAGTTTGACTACGAGTTTGAGAAACAAATGCTTAGACAAGCCCTTTGTAAAAAGATCAGCAGTTTGTTCTAAAGTAGGAATATACTTAACCTGCAGAAAACCAATCATTACCAGACTACGAACTGTATGGTAATCAACTTCGATATGCTTGGTTCTGGCATGACATACTGGATTATTGGCTAAGCTCCCTGCACCCATATTATCACAGTAGACCACACAAGGAGTCTGAAGAAGAACACCCAACTCATCCAAGATATAAGAGACCCAATAAGACTCGAAGGAAGAAGCCACACTAATGCTTTATATTAAACTTCGATAGAAGATTGAGAAACTGTCGGTTGTTTCTTTGAAGACCATGCTACCAAATTATCACCAAGATAAACACAATATCCGGCAGTAGACTTTCTAGAATTAGCCCAATCACTATCACTGTAAGCAGTAATAGTAGAACAACTCGTTCCATTTAAAGAGAGACCAATACCCAAAGACCCTTTGATATATCTTAAAATACGCTTAGCAAGCTGTAAGTGAACATCTGTGGGTTGATGCATGAATTGAGCCACATAATTTACAGCAAAACTAATATCAGGCCGTGTAAGAGTAAGATATTGCAAAGCTCCCACTATACTCCTATACAAAACAGGATCATCCAATAAAATACCATCAAATAAAGAAGCCCTTCTGCCTGAAGCAACTGGAGTCTTACAAGGCTTAGAATCAATCATATCAAACCTTTTGAGAAGTTCCAGGGAATACTTATTCTGAGTAAGAAGAAGAGTGTGTGTAGAAGTATTTAGAGTTGCTTCTATACCCAAAAAATAAGAGAGCTGGCCAAGATCCTTCATAGCAAAAGCTGATTGTAAAGTTGCAATAAATGAAGATATGGCAGAATCAGAATTCCCAACTAAGATTATATCATCAACATAAACCAGCAATATCATCTTCACACCTGACTTACTATGATAGAACATGGAATGATCACACATAGATTGAGTAAAGTCATGAGCAAGTAAAAATTTGCTGAATTTATCAAACCATGCCCTAGGGGCTTGTTTAAGTCCATAGAGAGACTTCTGCAAATGACAAACATAAGAAGGATGCTCTTGAGAGACAAAGCCAGGAGGTTGCATCATATAGACATCTTCACTCAAATCTCCATGCAAAAATGCATTTGAGACATCAAGTTGTCTCATAGACCAGTTATGATGTAAAGCGAGGCTTAATACAACTCTAATAGTACTAGCTTTCACCACAGGACTAAAAGTCTCTGTATAATCTATGCCATCCATTTGAGAGTACCCTTGAGCTACTAGCCTAGCTTTGTGTCGTTCAATGGTGCCATCAGCCTTCAATTTGGTCTTATAAACCCATTTACACCCAAGAACATTCATCCAAGGTTCATAAGGAACTTCTCTCCAAGTGTCATTTTCAAACAAAGCAGTGTACTCATTTTTCATAGCTTGAACCCAAACTGGTCTTTTTGCAGCTTGTTTAAAGGTTTTAGGTTCAGCTAAAGACTCCAAAATAGCAGTAAATGCTTGTGGAATGGGATGTTTAACATGAACATGAGCTACAAAATTAGAATCCAAAGGTTTTGGTTTTGAAATACCAGATTTGGATCGTGTATGAATAGAAGTAGGAGCATTAGATAATAAAGATTCTGAAGATGGTGGCAAAATAGAAGTACTGAAACTGCTGATGAATCGGAGAAGAACTAACAGCCGGAGAAGTAGATGTTGTAGTAGATGAAGACACTATAGATTGTTGTTGAAGAGAAGTATCACTTGAAGGCAATGAAGCAGCAGGCAGAATAGTATGAACTCTTGAGGAATTAGCATATGGAAACACTGTTTCATTAAACACAACATGCACTGTGGTGTAGACTCTCTGAGTTACAGGATCAAAACACCTATAGCCCTTATGAAAAGGACTATATCCAAGAAAAATACAAGCAACAGACTTTGGACTCAACTTGTCATGTCTGGTAGGCACGATATTGGGAAAACATAAGCATCCAAATACCTTGAGAAAGGTATAATCAAAGTTGTTTATCAAATAAAACTTCATAAGGACACTTATACTTCAGAACTTTAGTGGGAGTCCTATTAATCAAATAAGTAGCAGTCAAGAAACTGTCAAACCAGAATTTTTTTTGGAAGAGAAGCAGCAAATGACAATGTATTCCCCATCTCAGTCACATGCCTATGTTTCCTTTTTGTTTGCTCCATTTTGTTGATGCACATTAGGACAAGAAATTCGCACAGAAATCCCATTGGAGTCCAAAAATTCTCTAAAATTCCCTTTAACAAGTTCATAAGCACCATCAGTTTGAAACTCTTTAATTCTTGAATCTAATAAATTTTCCATTGATGATTTAAACAGTTTGAAACAATTAAGACTATCAGTTCTAGTCTTCATCGGATAAATCCAAGTAAATTTACTCGTAATCATCTAGAAACAAAATGTAATATCTATATCCTAGAGTAGATACTATGGGTGCAGGACCCCATATATCACAATGAACCAAAGCCAAAGGCTTACGGGATATAGAATCAAACCGAAAAAAGGCTGACACTTGCTTTTGCCTAGTGACAAGGTGAACAAACAATAGACAGGTCCTTAGTTGTTATTCTAATAGCTTCGATAGGAATGAAGTTGCTTTGAACAATCTTTTCTGCAGGATGCCCCAATCTTTGATGCCACAAATCTGCAGGTTTGAGACTTGAAGAAGTGAAGGCCACCTTATTTGTTGAATGAAGTAAGTGCTTAGTTGTTGAGGAAAGTAGTTGATGCAGAGAGGAATGCATAGGATACAGATTGTTGTGCATCAATCCTCTAGCCAATACTTGTTTATTGAGAATAGACTTGATTTCATATCCCCATGGGAAAAATTCAAAAGAGCATTCATTATCGTGATAAATCTGGCTATGGAAAGTAAATTGTGCTTGATATTGGGAACAAATAGAATTTTATCTAATAAAAAGGACTTAGAACTATGAGTGGGTATGATATGAGTATTACCAGTGAGAGTAATGGGAAGTAACTTACCATCACCCACCATAACTTGCTCATCACCAGTAAAGTCTTCCTGAGCAGTTAAAATGGTAGAGTCATTTGTCATGTGACTAGTAGCACCTGAATCAGGAATCCAAACAGGTCCATGTTCATTAGAACACCAATATCCTGTAGAAGAATTACTTTCACCAAGACCAGAAGTAGGAGAAGTATATGATGTTGATGCCATAGAAGTAGTAGGTGGAGGAATTTCCATGCCAACAAAAGCTCTTTGCAAGGCAGTAGTTGTTCCATTCTTTGAGACAGAGTAGCGATATCTACATCTATTGGCAAAATGACCAGTCTGATTGCAAATTTGGCACGGTATTTCTTCATTAACTTGTTTCTGTGTAGGATTAAATTCTCCTTTTTTAAACGAATGACCACCATTTCCAACAGAAAAAGAAGAAGAATTCCCAGATGAATTCTTACCAGAAAATTTACTAGGGAAATTTTTGTTAGACGTGCCTGAAGAACTTGAAGAAGATCCAAATGAATTCTGAGAATTAGAAAACTTACGAACAAAAAATGCCGAATTAGTTGGATCGGGAACAAGAGGAGAGAAAGAATCTTGATCTTGCTCTTTAAGCCATTGCTCGTGATGAATTAACCGAGATCTGAGTTCAGCAAAACAAAGAGGAGTCTCTCGGTTCTGCATCGTAATGACAAAATGAGAATAATCTCTTCCCAAACCAGAGAGTGTGTGCATCACCAAGTCTTCATCAAGAACAGGTTCACCGATTTCAGCCAACGAATCAGAAATATTCTTGATTTGATGTAAAAAATCAAACACTGTAGAATTTCCTCGACGAATAGAATGTAACTGAGACCGAAGTTGAGACTTGCGTGCAAAAAATTGCTGAGTGAAAATTTTGTTCAGATGAAGCCACTTCTCACGAGCAGTAGATTTACCTAATAATTCTGAGGCAAGCGAAGGTAAAATTGTAGCATTGATACAAGATCCAACGAAGTGATCCATAGACCTCCAATCCATATACAATGGATTGACAATTTGCACATTATTCTGATATAGAAACGGAGGTTGTGATTGAATAGTGCCATCAACAAATCCATAAAGATTAGATCCAATGAAAACAGAGGATAATTGATCTTTCCAAACCAAAAAATTTGTTCCATCAAGTTTAATGAAACGAAATTAGAGATGTTGAAACGGAAAAGATGTAACATTGAAAGGATTATGTTGTTGTGATAGAGGTGGAGGTGTATTTCTTTGTTTGATTTCTTGATGGTGGTGGCGGTGGTGATTGTAAAGGAGGAAAATTTGTGGTATTATTAAGAACTGAGTTATTCATGGCGGTGGTGTGAGTAGCAGCAGCGGAAGAAGAATTGTTTGTTGTTCTAGGCATTTCTAAAAGAAAAAAAAAAAATTAGGGTTGTAAGGATCGATTGTTTCAGATTTTGATGTTGGAAGTTGGTGTTCCACTCTTGGTATCTGATACCATGTGAGAACAATGAAGTTGTATTAATTCATGTTAAAGAAAACAAGAAAAGGGAAGGATGCTTTTATAGACAAGCATCAGTACAAAGAAAACAGAACAACAGGCTGTTCGATAAAGACAGTTAGATGAGCTGTCAAAATACACATGGCATTACAATACTGGACAGATTAACTAGTTATAGAAGTAACGGCTAGGATGTGTTCTGACACTCAGTGCGCATCACAGGTTGAATACTGCCAATTTTGTTAAAAAAAACGAAGGGTTAATATATCGCGGCAGCAAAATTCAGGTGATTTTCCGACGACCAAATTTTGCGCTGAAACTTGGCGATACCAAACCAAAAGGTATCGGGACGGGGCGAGACGAAGCAAAACCACACCAAAAATATGCATCGCGAGAGGACCAAACGAGGTCGAGTCACACCAAATCAAAATTACATCGCGACGGGAGGGGAGAATCCCGCGACACCAAATAAAAAATGCACAAATCAAAATTACATCGCGACGGGCGGAGAGAAGACCCGCGATACCAAATAAAAAACGCACAATGAGTCGAGGCAAAGTCACATCACTCGAAACCAAAAATATGGTTAAAAAAATAAAGAACCCACGATGGGTCGAGCCGAAGTCACATCACTCCATACCAAAAATATGGTTAAAAAAATATGATGGATGGTTTTCGGATCCACCCGGTGCGTAGCATGGGCACAAAATCTAGTAAATTCTAGAACCCAAAATACCATGTATCCCGAATTAGAAACTGGAACGGGTAACCATTTGATCAGTTTGATCTCACGGCCAGAAATAGCTTGATAGGATGAATGGTTAGGAAGTGATGTGGTTTTAGATCTGATCACTTCCCTAAATTTCATTATCTCAAATACTTTTTCTTGACTACTGCCATTAAAAGCTTCTGCAATCTAAAGATGTAATTAGGGTTGTTTTGGTTAATAATCGTGAAAACTAATGGAGATCAAAATTAATGGTGATGGCAGAAGTGGTTAGAGCAAAGGGGACCCGATGTTCGAAATGGTTAGACCCTAAAGATGTAATTAGGGTTGTTTTGGTTTTAAATTGGGGAAGTTCTAAACGGAAAAAATCAATAGAAGATGGAACTGATGTTGTTGATAATGGTGATAGATGAAGGGAATTGAATAGTTATTTAATAGTTTGAGAAGAATCATGAGTTGGTTTGATTTTGATTTTGATATTCCTTAGAATTGGAATTCGTGGGTATTGCATCAATTGCAATTTCTGGTCGTGGGTTTTAATAAAAAAATGAGTAGTTGAGCTTAATATTGCTTGCCAAGAAATTGAAGTGTAGGGTTTATGTCGCCCCAAAATTCCATGCGTCGATGAAGAAGATGGAGAAGATGTGGGTTGCACGTACATAGTTAACAAGTCAGTTAGTTATAATGGAGAGGGGATTTCACCTATTATCAATTTAAAAAGGGTATTGCAAATACTCTGCGGTTATTTATTTTGAGTGGAAAATGCAAAATCTCCCTAAAATATCTAAATATAAATACTAGCGACAGAATTAATGTTATATAGCTAGTGGGACTAACTAACAACCGCATGACCAGCTTGGTCAACCATAATTTCAACAGAGAGAAAACGATGATTGGGAAAGCTCTTGTACTGTAGCAAATCAGCCATGACGAATTTGCTGTGGTGATCCTGTTATCGTGACTCTTTCACTGTGATTCTCTTTCGGGATTCTGGGTTAACGTGATTCTGATACTTGGATTCTTTTACCTTGAGTGATTCTTCTTCGAGATTCTTTTGTTACCGTGATTCAAATTTCTTGCCCTCACTTTATTTTGTTATCGTGATTCAATACATTGCTCGGTTTCTTGTTCTTTGGTTGGGTTTTTGGTCGAAGCTAGGAATCTTCTGCTCGGTGTTACGGTATCTTCGTGTGCTTTTTTCTCTTTCTCTGGGTTTGTGAGCTGTGCTTTCGGTTTCTGCCTCTTGGGTGTTTGGTTATCGTCCTCTAAGGCTTCTGTGATGTGTTTAATTGCTTGGAATTGTCAGGGTATTCACAACCCATTAACAGTACAACGTTTAAGAGAACTCATTCACAAGCACAACCCGTTTATCCTTTTCCTTTCTGAAACAATTGCTTCATCGACCTATATGACACAATTGGCTTCTACTTTTCATTTTCCAAATTCGTTTGCTTTACCACCTGTTGGTCATAGAGGTGGTCTATCGCTTTTCTGTACGAATCAAGTTAGCATCCAAATCATTCATGCCAATCAATCTATCATTCACTCAATTGTTTCTTGACTCATTGTTGCTCCTTGGTTTCTTTCTACCATATATGGGCCTCCTCATCCTGCCGCTTTCGTGAGGACCTGTGGGATGCTCTACCTGCTATTCTAAACCTTGATGAAGAGGCTCCTCATATCATGGTGGGGGATTTCAATGATATCTTATCCCAGGATGAAAAAAAGGGAGGCAGACTGGTGACTCAGAATCAAATGTTGAATTTTCAAAAGTTCCTGGATAACTGTAATTTGCTTGATATGGGGTTTGTAGGAAATATATTCACCTGGTCGAATAGACAACAAGGAAGAAACCTCATTCAAGAGAGACTTGATAGAGCGTGTGCAACACCATCTTGGAGAATTTGCTTTCCTCATGCTGCTGTGTTTAATCAAACGAGATACGCCTCTGATCATGGTCCAATTGTTTTGCAGTTCAAAGCTTCTTGTTTTACCAACAATAAACCTTACAGATTTGAACATATGTGGCTGTTGCACCCGGAATGTTTGCAAACTATACAAGATGCATGGAGCAAGCCGACGGATGGGTCGACATCTTTTATCCTGCAACAAAAACTAATAAACACCAGGAAAGAGCTGGGTAAGTGGAGCAAAGACATTTTTGGGAGGTTAGAAGAGCAAATCAGGTTATCGGAATTAAATCTAGAATATGCACAAGCCAAAGCGTGCCGATTGCTTCAACGCAGTTGATACATCAAGCCAATGAAGAGGCTGAGTATGTGCTACAACACCATATTTTCTTACTCAATTGCAAGAATGAGTATTGGAAATCTAGATCTAGAATACAGTGGCTTAAAGATGGTGATCGGAACACATGTTTTTTTCACACAACAGCTACAATCCATAGAAGCTTTAATCTGATTCACCAAATCAAAAACAACCAGAATATGTGGATTGACGATAAAGCAGAGATAGCTCCCATCTTTATTGCCTATTTTGAGGAGTTGTACTCTCAACCGCCTACTAGCATCGATAACCAATTGTTAGATAATGTGCAGTCTCGTCTAACAGCATAACAACAAAATCAACTTCAACTTCCTGTGATGCAAGAGGAAATAAAGCAAGCAATGTTCTCCATTAGCAAAGACAGTGCTCCGGGTCCCGATGGTTACTCCAGCAAATTCTACATTGAAGCCTGGGACATTGTTGGTCCAACAATATCAAACATGGTAACAGACTTCTTCAAAACTGGTTCTTTTTCATCTTAAATCAATCATACCCACCTCACCTTAATCCCAAAAACTGAGAACCCAGAAAATCCATCCCAATTTCGGCCCATTGCTCTGTGCAATGTGAGTTATAAAGTCATCTCAAAAATTATTGTGGCTAGGATTCGGCCACTGCTGACTTTGTTGATCAACCCTCATCAAAGCGCCTTTATCCCCAAAAGATCAATACATGACAACATCTCCCTGGCAATGGAGATTTTTCATAACATCAGGACATCTAAACCGGGTAAGAATCCTAAATTTGCATTGAAGCTTGATATTCACAAGGCGTATGACAGGCTTGACTAGCAATTAATTGAAAGAGCGATGATAGCATTGGGGTTACCAACATGGATTGTTTCTCGAATAATGTTCTGCATTAAGAGTGTTACTTTGGCAGTGAAGATCAATGGTGCACCGCGTGGGTTTATCCAGCCGAAATGCGGCATTCGCCAAGGTGACCCACTATCCTCTTATATCTTCATTATGTGTGCCGAAATCCTCTCCACAAACTTGATGCTGCTGGAAAAACAAGAACAAATTAAAGGTATTAAGATCTCTCACAACTCAACACCAATCTCCCATCTCATGTATGCTGATGATCTTCTTATCACATGTCATGCCAATTCCAATCAATGTTACAACCTCATAAACATTTTAAACAAATACAGTGGATCAGCTGGACAGAAAATTAGTGCTTCCAAATCTTGCATCATTCATCACCCTCACTTACCCAACCAACAAATAAACAACCTCAGAACCATTTTTCAATTCTCAACAACTTCGAATCCCCCCATCTACCTTGGTGCTCCAATCCCTTATGGAAGAAATACCAAAGATAGATACAACCTTGTAATAGAGAGGATCATTAAGAAGCTACAGGGATGGATGATAAAAATGATAAACCAGGATGGAAGAATTTTACTAATCAACACTTCACTTGCACCAACTGCGAACCATGTTATGCACACTGCACTGCTGCCTCAGCACGTCCATCACAAGATTGATCAATTGAAAAGAAATTTTTTTTGGGGTCACTTGGGAAATACTAGAAAACTACACCCTATCAACTGGAACAGAGCATGCAACAACAAATCAACAGGAGTCCTGGGCATCAGAACTAGCGAAACAATGAACAAAGCGCTACTTCTAAAAAGGATTTCGACCATTCAGGAGCAACCAAACTCTCTATGGTCTGCCAACAGCACAGGTAAGTATTTTTCAAACTCTTACCCTCTACATCCTGTTGCTATTAGTGGATCTAATCCTAGTCCTCTTTGGAGAGATATCAACAAGTTAATGCCTCTTTTTGACTTGGGATTGTTTCACCAAATAAACTCTGGAGAGCAGACGAACATTTGGTCTCAAAAATGGATCCCGGGTGTAGATAGTTTACCTAACACCTATTCTACAAACCTTCAAACTGTCTCCCAAATAATCAACCAAGAAACAAACACTTGGAACATCCAACTCATCCAGGCCATCACTGATCCGGAAACAACATTAAAAATCATAGACATCCCACTACCTTCAAACTCAACTCCTGATAAACTCATCTGGTACCCGACAAAATATGGAAATTACTCTGCCAAACCTGCTTATAGACTATTTCATCAAAACAATAATCCAAATCATCAAACCAACTCCCATCAATTCATATGGTCTCTTCCCTTCCCTCCTAAAATTAGAATCTTCATTTGGAAAACCCTAAACAATGGATTACCTACTAAAGAATTGCTTCACCATAGACACGTCATAAATAATCCAATATGCCCTTGCTGCAATGAGTATCCTGAAACTTTATCCCACTTACTTTTCATGTGCCCTAAAGCTAGTTTAGTATGGGAACAAGTTAGGAATTTACTGAACCGAAAATATCCTACCAATCAGATCACCATTACCCCAATGACCAATATGGAAAATCTCCTACAACCTATCTACCCACAGCAAAACCTATCTCCTGATTGCATAACTCTATTGTGCTATACTTTATGGAACATTTGGAACCGCAGAAACAAGCTTTGCTTCCAAAAAAAAGATGAACAACCAAACATAACCATGCTTATAATCTCTAAAGGAGCTGTTGAATTCCAATGGGCTCAACAAAATCACCCACCTTTAGCCCCGGGGCTTGAACCATATAACCACCACAACAACAACAGAAACACCCATTATTATGTTGCTGTAGGTTGGAACCATCCGCCGACAGGTACCACCAAGCTTAATTGTGACGGAGCATCAAGAGGTAACCCAGGCTTTGCTGGAGCGGGAGCTGTGCTTCGAAATGAAGATAGTGATGTGATTTGCGCGATAGCGGAACCACTTGGAATTACAACAGCGATTATGGCGGAAACAAGAGGGATGGTAATCGGATTGTAAAAAGCCTGCGATATGAATACAACGTCTCTAATTATTGAATCAGATTCGATGAATCTTGTATGCTACCTCACCACCAACACTCCTCCTCCTTGGGACATACAACCGCTCATCCATAAAATAAAGTTTCTACTTCAACAAATACCTCACTGGGAGATAATACATGTCTATAGAGAAGCCAACCAAGTTGTCAATGCTTTGGCAAACTTCGCAGCCGATAAGGTTCAATCCATCGGACACGCAACAACAACTTTCATTTGGACTGATATCATTCCTCTTTTTCTTAACAAATATGTAATTCAGGACCAAATTGGAATGACATTCCAACGTGTACTCAACTTTGTTTAGTTTTTTCTTAATTAGTTTGGTTTCAAAAAAAAAACTAACAACCGCACTAGATATGATTAACTTACATATATAATAAATGTGTGGAGGCTTGCCCGATGAAAATGGAGTGATGCTAGGTTGATTCCAAAAAAAACCGTTACAATTTCCGTGAAGGGATCGGGACGACCGAGGGCAATGCTTTCTAGCATCGGGATCATAAAGCGGGAAGAAGTGTGCCAGCTCTTTGTGAGTTGCGGTAGCAATCCCGGGATATAAAGCATTACGGATGAAAATGAGGCATAGTGAAACTAATTAGTAATTATAAAGCAAAATATATAAAGATTCAGGAACTAATAATGTTTTGGGAAATGGGAACTCTTACTATTACAAGATGACACATTAATCAGTGAATACAATGTATGTAGATAATGTTATAACAACATTAGCTCTTGGATCATCTTCGGTGTCCACAATTCTTCTATAAAACACTTCCGGAGGTAGAGTAGATATAATCTGGATTTGGCGAAGGACATGGGGTGCATAATGGATCTATCGATAACTATTCATATATGTACATATTGTTACATATCCATTATAGTTAATGCACGTACTTTTTTTTATATAGAAAAAGAGGCAAGAAAGAAACCTCAAACTTCATACAAATTCTGGGGTCTGGTGCTGCCGAGCAGTCTTCCAGAAACCCCTTGGTTTGCATTCAAACCATTTAAGTCAGTTACAACTGTTACATTGTCACCATGATGGTGTCTTAAACTAGAAGAAAAAATAGTGTCAGAGATTTTTGGGATGATATTGATTACAGAAAGTTGGTCCCAGGACCTATCCAAATTACAGTCAATGCTATATATAGATAGGTTGACTGCTAAGTAATTTTCCCTATCATTTGTTGTGCTCCACGTACCTATTTCAAATAGTTCCTTTCTATCATAGTCTAGAGAGAAACGAGTTCCTATCTTCTTTGCATACATGCTCCTGATCAGCTTTATTATTTGGCAGGAGTTTGATTCAAAGTCCATTCTGCTTCCTAGGTTCACTGCCCAGTTGAAAGCATCCAGAGCCGCCCTTTGTTTAACTACATCATTCGATCCTTGCCCAAGCGATGCTCCTCTTGCTCCCCTGCATTTTCCTGTGTGGTCAAAAAGGATTAAACGCATTCCGTGTATCCCTGAAGTAGAGTCTTGGAAAGTTCCCACATTGATTTTCAAAGTGAAAAGGATGGGTGGTTTCCTTCTCATTCTGAACTCAATGGGTTGTCTTTCAGCTTCCTCTTTGGAGTATATAACATTCATGAGATTGAGGTGTTTCCTTTCGGTGGAAGCTTTCTGATAATTGATATAACAAATAATGTGTTTAGCAATTTTTCCAGCAAATGGTTTTTTCTTTTCGAAAGTCAAGTTACATCTGGATTTCCAAATGTTCCATAGGACAATTGAATACAATTCCCCCCATCCCATGGAATGAATTTTTTTCTTTTCTTTTGATGCTCAGAAGATGAGTTAACCATTCATGTAAATCTCCCCTATTATTGTAAATTTCATGTGGAAAAAAATGTAGTTCTCTCCACACCTGCTGAACTAGAGGGCAATGTATGAACATATGAGAAATGGATTCTCTCTGGCAGCTACAAATTTTGCAGATTTTGTCTGTGTAGTTCAAGTGTTTTCCCACTCTTTCCCATGTTGGGAGGATTGAGTGACCCACTTTCCAAAGGAATACTTTTATGGATGGGGAGACTTCTAATTGCCAAATGGAAATGCAGTTTTTGTCTCATTTCTAGGGTGATTTCTTTGTGTTAGTTCCTTATAGAGGGATTTCACAGTGAAATTTACATCATTTTTCAGAGGCCATATGACTTTATCTTCCTGGTCTAGATTTATGTTTGTTTGTAATATTTTCCAAGCAATGGGATCAATAAAGATGTTATGTATTAGGGGTATGTCCCATTGCTGATTTTCAGTAATGAGATCAGCAACATTTTGAATATTTATAGGGCAATTGATAGGTTTATAGATTGGGGAATCCAAATCTTTGACCCAACTGTCCTTCCATATATTAATTTTATTACCATTTCCCACATACCATTTTCCAAATTTTTGGATGTTTGTTATTCCAGTTAAAATTCCCTTCCAAACCCAAGAGTCTGTTGGTTTGGGAATGGCAAACATATACATTATATCACTCTTTTCAAAGTACTTGGCATGCATAACTTGAGCACCCAAAGTATCTGGTTGTTGAAGCATTCTCCAACCCATTTTGGAGATTATGGCACTATTAAATTTTTCTAAATTTATGATGCCTAGACCACCTTCCTTTAAAGGAATACAGACTCCTGACCAGGATTTCAGATATATTCCTTTTGGATATTCCTTTTGGCTTTCCATCTTCTTTGCCCCAAAAGAAATCCCTTTGGATTTTGTTCATCTCTTCTGTGATAGCGTTAGGGGCTTTAAAGGTACCCATTTGGTAGTTAGCCATAGTATAAGTAACATGTTTTATCAAGACCATCTTCCCATCAAGATTAATGGTTTTGTTATTCCATCCCCACATTATGTGTTTTATGAGATCAATCACAGGATGGAAAGCTTTCACTTTAGACTTATTGGTAAAAAGTGGAAATCCTAGGTATTTATCCTTTAGGGATATAGGACTGACTTGTATTATACATGTAATGTTCAGTCTCTTGTCAGGAGAGGTGTTATTGCTGTAAAAAAATACCTGACTTAGCTAGATTGATCATTTGCCCAGAGCAAGAGCTGAATCTAGCTAATATGTCAAGGATGTTTTCAGCCTCGGTAATATCTGCTTTGAAGAAAATGATGCACTCATCAGCAAACAATAAATGACTAATGGATGGTGCTCTTTTCACAATCTTTATACCATGTATTTTTCCTTCATTCTCAGCCTGCATTAGAGTTCTAGAGAAGACCTCCATGCAGAGATTGAAAAGGTAAGGAGATATGGGATCTGTTAGAGCACTGCTCGGTCGAACTCGCGTGCATTGCTATATCAAGCATGTTTGTCAATATTAGTGATCAAAACTATAAAGTCTTTGATTTCTAGTCTACTATATCTAAGGTCTCAGACTAGGATAGAAAGTGTAGTTGAACTCAAGAACTCCATGGCGATCATCATACAAGACGAAGGACTACTCAAGGAACCATCGGATCTTCATCGACTAAAAGGTATGTGGAGACTTGAACTTATCTATCACTCTAAAGTCTATCTATTATATCTCATATCTTGAGACAAAAGTCGTATTACTATATAGAATAAGAATATACACATATGACATTTCGAGTTGAGTATATCTTGCTTATTTATTTCTCGAAATATGTGTTGGTAAAGCTTTCGCTTTAGCCAAGTTCATCTTTACCTAGTGACGAAAGTCATGTTATGTTTCAATCATTTTGGAAATTGCTCTGACGAAAAATAGTTTGTGAATAACAACTATATAACGCCCTCTGAGAATGCTTCAATGATTGAAATGAGAGTTTAGCCAATATAACCATTGGAGGATATAAACATTGTTGTGGCAACACATATATGTATAAGTCCTTAGTGCTTGAACCGAAGTTTGCGAACTTTGTTTATCAAGTGAAACCGGAGAAGTGCGTGCACTTCAGTCCGCGAACTGGCGGAAGTTCTCGACCGAGAATTTCTGTTAGAGTTTGTGAACTCCATTCGGGAACTTAAGTCCGCGAACTTTAGTAGGTTATGTCTAAAAACGATGTTTGTGAACTTATCTTAATAAACCAATGAATGCTATTACAAACCGTGGCTTTATAGTTCATGAATCAATTTTAGTGAATCACATCGTTTTTGCTTCAATTGTGTCTTGTGTAGTACATAAAGATCTAAGCAATTGAACAACTGATAGACACATTTTTGTGTCTGAATTGTCCCCAGTGTCTCTATTGTTAGTCTCGATTTTTGTACTAATTTTGATGTTTTTATGTTTGTTTAGGTGATATTGGAGAATTACACTTATGCGGAAAAAATTGCTCGAAAAGTGCTTTTTGGACCCTCGGAGAAAAGTGATTAAAGCACCTTAATTTTGGATAAGGGCACCCTAGGACACCCCAGCTGATAAAGGCGCCCCTACTCTGGATATGGGCACACCTTCTTCTCCATTTCAAATTCAAGATTTTGGCGGGAATTTGGGTTTTGAAAACCCGATATTTTGCAGAGAAGATTTTTACGAGTTTGAAGGAGATTCAATCGACGGAGTTGGTTGGAAATATCCTGTTTTGACTAAACAGGATTAGCATGTGTGTTAGAATCGCAAAACTTGGGCTGTGTGCGTAGGAATGAAGCGAAACAAAATTGGAGAGACTCACGGGATTCTGTTGGAATTGTTTTGGAAAGTTGGAGCGTGTCTACAACTTGTTCACTCACCTTTGGACGTGTAACGGAGTGTATTGGAGGGTATCTGCAGCAATTGAACGTATGAGAAGGGAAGAATGGAAAGAATATATCCCGGGAATATTTTCATTCACTGTCGAGTAATGGGAAGATTTTTTTTGGATTAATGAGGAGTTATTCTTGGTCCAAAGGTGTATAAATAGGTTGTTGGGGTCGAGTAGAAGGGTTACGGAGAGTTTGGGGAGGAGTTAGAACATCACAGAGTCGAAAAATTCGAGTTGCAGAGAAAACTTTTCTGCTGCTGCTGGAAGAACACGAAGAACATAAGACCCTTCGAGACAGTCGTTCATGCTACAATGACATCAACACAGGAAAGTGCGTCGCAGAGCTACAGTTACAGCAACAGTAATCTTGTATCGTTCTATGTAACAGTGTTTTGCAACAATTATAAACGTTGCAAACACCCGGTTTTAACCATTTTCTCTATATTTCATCCTTGTAAACACCTATTGGAGCAATGAAATCAACTTTTGAGCGTGTTTTCATCAAGATGAGCTAAACCCAATCTTTGGGGCTATGGAGGAATCCGTTGTTTCGGTAAAAGTGATACATTTGTATTTTTAATTAATTATAACAACTCTATTATGATTATTTTATATTGAACTAAAAATTGATTATATGATTTTGATTAGTTAGGTGTATTTTCTCTTGATAAAATATGCTTGCTTTAGGGTTTTGATATTCTATGCTTGGATTAACATCTATTCTTTTGAAAATCTACATGTCTAGGCAATACTATTAGCATCAGTTTGAATGTTGAGTTGCACAATTATTTTTTTATTAAATCACTAATATCGACCAATGGTGGAATCCTAGCCCCAGCCTCTCCATAATTTTTACAAAACTTTATTTTGAGTTTGTTTTCTTTTTGCTTTAAAAATTAAGTCTAAAAAATCTACTTTCACAAGTCTTAAAGAACCTTTTACTACAATATCATTGAAAATAGCCATCAATTTTTGGCGCCTCTAACTAGTTCATTTGAGTTAGTTGGACTAGTTATGATGAAGAAGAATATGGTTGATATGAAAGTTATCATTTGGCTAACCATTTGGTTAACTAATGTTGAACCAACTAATGTACAAGTTTGGGTATGGTTTTCATAAGCCTACAAACATACAGTACATGTGTGTATAACAATCTATGTTTTCGATCTAACGGTTGATAAATATTAGCTTGTATCTAATCAGGTTTTCATCTAACGGTGAATATTGAATGCTTTGTTACTAAGCTAACATTGATTGCAAACCCTGATTTGAAAGGCTATATAAGGGAGAACTCTAGCAACTTGGAAGCCTAATCCCCATACATTCTGTGTGATACTAGTTTGCTAATCTAGAGTCGATTCTCCTTTAACCTTTGGTTTTCTTCTTCTAAAACCAGGTTAACGACTTAACGACTTCATTGGGATTGTGAAGCCAGACCGATACTACTTTTATCGTAACTGTGTGATCTGATCTTGATGTTTCTATTGTACGAATACAATTCTAATAATTAGCTTGAAATTTCTATCTCCGATAGGCAAAATATAAAAGTAGTCACAAACACTTCGTCTCATCGTTTGTGATTCCTCAATAATCTTCTTCGCTGCGTCGATTAAGTTTATTGTGAGGTGATTGATAAAGCTGAGCTGTTCTTCGGGAATATAAGTCTGGTTTTATCAATTGGTTCATGTTCACCTTGATTTATCAAAAGACGAAACAAAACTCATAGGTTTATTTGTGGGAGACGAATTTATCTATCCTTATAGACTTTTCTGTGTGAGACATATTTGTTTATTAAAGTCTTCGACTTTGGGTCGTAGCAACTCATGGTTGTGGGTGAGATCAACTAAGGGAATCAAGTGCGCAATATCCTGCTGGGATCAGAGGCGTAGGAGCATAATTGTACCTTGTATCAGTGTGAGATTGGTTGGGGTTCAACTACAGTCCAGACCGAAGTTAGCTTGGAGTAGGCTAGTATCTGTAGCGGCTTAATACAATATATGTTTAATTTGGATTAGGTCCCGTGGTTTTTCCACATTTTCGGTTTCCTCGTTAACAAAATTATGGTGTCTGTGTTATTTATTTTCTGCATTATATTTTGTTATATAATTGAAATAATACAGGTTGTGTGTTGTTCAATCAATTAGAATATCCGACCTTCTTGGCTTTTGATTTAAATTGATTGACACTTGGATGTTGGTCTTTGGTACCATCCAAGTTATCTCTCTTTGATAAAGACTCGCATATTATATTTTCTTGAGTAAATATCAAATTGAGAGATAAAGATAATAAACTCCTTGAGATATTTTCTATAGATTGAGTTTGACTATCTAGTTGATTCTCTAGAAAGTAACTCGGAGTTGTCCATACATATTGCTATCGAAATATTGGGTGTGGTTGTTAGACCCCCGCTTTTTCAATTGGTATCAGAGCAGGCAAACACGTTCAAGACCTTACAAGTATGTATTTGTGGTAATCTGAGTCTGAGGACAAGATCCCTATTCCGCATACTAAAATGTATCCTAAATCTTTTGATGATGTCAAGTGTATTAGAAACACCTCAAAGGATTACTCCTTAGTAGATTCTTCTGAATCCCGAGGTGGAAAGAATGTTCAATTTGATAATGACATTTCTTCCTCTCATGAGGCATGTGACACTCTGGCAAAAGCTGAAAATGAGCTCACCAGAATTTCTAAAAATACAGTTGAGACTATTGATTTTAATGATCATGATTAGATTATTGATGAATTTGAAAAGTCCCTTGATAGAGAACGTGATCTCTATAACATTGTTGTGTCCTTCTCTAAGAACATTGAGAAACTTCTACAAGAAACTACTCTACAACATGAAAAGATTAGTGCTCTTGAGGAGGTTGTTAAGGAAAACTCAATACGAGAAAACGTTTGCTCGAGACCCATTCATCAGATCTCAACAGACTTCACGATGAAAAAGAGAAACTAAGTGCATCTCTTACTCTAGCCCATGAACAGTGTAAATCCTTGGAAAAGGAAAACTATGTCTTAAGGAGAAAATCTTCTGTACGTCACATGAAATGTTCTAAAGAATAAGATTGTGTCAACAAAGGTTTACATAACTTACAATCCTCTCATATGGCTATGAATTTAGGACAAGTGCCAATTATTGCTTATTCTCCACGAACCTGTACCTTTTGTGGGAAAAAGAATCATTATGCTATCCATTGTTTTGCAAGAAGGAAACAAATTTCCAAGCTTTATAATTTGCTTCTCTTCACTGTCAATGGAACAAATAGTCAGTCGACTAATGTAGTGAATCACATACCCACAAAAAAACCAGAAAACTTATAAGAATGATCTCTATTCTAGAAATCATCACAGGGCTCAAGTGCATTTTGGCATAAATTCTTGTGTTGCTAAAGAAAGCATTCCATGTACTTATAAGAATATTTCTGATAAATCAAAGTCTAGAAAATGGATGCCTATCTATTCAGATCCTCTTGAACCAATTGCAAGAGTTCCTAGACTTGGTCCTCAGAGAAAGGCATCTGATGGACTTGTTAAGAATGCCATGTCGTATCCTTCAGGGATGAAAATCAACCGAAGAAAGGCGAAGAAAACAAAGATCAAAGTGAAAGGGTATCCTTTAAAACCCAGATCTTGTAGGTTCATGTCAGATATTATGTTTCTGAATATGGTGGCTTCTTCATTATCAAAATTTCTACTTCCTTTTTTCCCCTTTCTACGGAGGACTATATTCAAGTCCCCCATCATAAGCCAGTTATAATAATAGTGTCAGCTATTTTTACTAACATTTCCCAAGATGATTGTTTTTTCATAAGGTAAGGGCTGTCATAGAAAGCAGATACCATGTATAATCTTTTGGTACAACATTCTGTGGAAATAGCATTTATTTGATTGTGAGTAAAGCTTTCTATATTAATGGACAAATTATGCTTACAAATCATGGCCATTCCCTCTGCTTGACCTCGAGGTGGTACCAGCCAGTAATGATGTACTTTTACAGACTTTAGGATTTTATGCATATTTCTATTTTGTTGTTTTGTTTCTAATAAGCACAATATGTCTGGATTTTCTTTGTTTAGGATTTCCAATAGATAATATTGAGTATCTTTTTACCCTAAGCCATGGCAGTTCCAGGTTAATACCACAATGAATTCCCAAAAATAAGATATTATTGGATACTCCTTATCCTTAGTTTAATGAATAAGCATGTTAAGTTTAGAAATTGTGTAATAGGCAATCATATGACAATAATTTAGATGTTCAACATTATCCCGGTGAAAAGGGATTAAAACCCAATAATCGAACCAACTGTACAAGGAAACAAAATGTTTGCATGATTGATTCTTAAAATTTCTAGAATTGTTAGGTAACATTTTAGGGGTTAGGATTACTTCATTGGAGCAAGAAATACTATCAAGGCATGAATTTGATTCACGTACTTGTTTTAACAATAAAATAATGGGAAGCGCCCATGGGCCGGTCCCATGCTTCCCCATTATTTTTCTTTATTTTCTCGTGATTTTCATAAACCCATGGAGACTTCTCCATCTTGGCAAAAATTTCCCAATTTGTGCAAAAACTCGAGGGTTCTCCATAACTTGGAGGATTCACCAAATAAATTATAAAATAAGGAGAGGTGTGCGGGACCGGGCGATCTAGTCGGTCGGCCATGCCCAAGCCGTGGACGGTCCCACACCTCACAATCCTTAGCTTTTTATAATTATTCCAAAACTTCATGGATTCTCCATATCTTCCTGGATTATCCATATCTTCAAGGACTCTCCATAACTTCAAGGATTCATGAAAAATAATTATAAAATAGGGAAAGGTGTGTGGGACCGGGCAACTTGGCCGGTCCCACACCTTGCAATCCCTAATTTCTCGTTATTATTATTTCCCTCAACTCGTGAAACTCATGGGTTTGAACAAAATTCGTGACTTCTCCATATTTTCTCATATATTGCTCGAATCACGAAAAACCAAAAGCCAACATGGTCACGCGGCCAGCTAGCCCCACACGACAATTTTGGATTATTAAAATATTTTATTTTAATATTTTTAAAATATTTTATTTTAATATTTTTAAAATATTGGTGAATTGGTTTCATTCCACTAAAAATCGAGAATTCTCAGCCAAGATGAAACTCTTCTGAAAATTCACAACATCGCTCAAATGCGCATTAGAAAATACTGAAACTCTCAGTATGGAGACACAGACATCATGGCAACACGTGCATGTCTCCATGACTGACCAGGTCTCCCCTAGGACTTGCACGAAGCCGGTCCCACACATTTTCGCAATTCTGACCTAATTTGATCAATCGCTCATACTGGACCCGAGATCTCTCCAACCAACTGGAGAATCCTCCAAACGACCAACACTTGGTCACGTGGTCACCAAGAGCCGACCCCTGGTTCTCTTGGTCGGTCCCATATCTCCTACTTAGGTTTTACACCTAATGCTGAACCCAGCAAGATTTTCAGTAAATGGTGAACTCCCCATTTAATCATCACTTTTCACCAACTCTCAAACTGAGAACCCTAATGCATGCTCACTCGAGCGCTGGGCATCACATGGACGTTCTTCATCCCATGTGGTCGGTCCCTCCATCACTCATAATCAATTTTTGGCAATTCTCCAATTGATGGAGGATTGTCCAAAATTAGGGTTTCGATGAATGCTCCGTGAAACCATCATTCTGAGCAATTTCGAACACTAATAAATTTGTGTTGAATCCATTAATCGACATCAAAATTAATTATATAATATTCGGTAGTCTACCAATATTTACTGGGTTACTGGTAAATAATTTGGTGAGTTGAGCAATACTTGCTCAGTTGCCCATCAAATCCTTAATTTTGGTGAATTGAGCAATACTTGTTCAATTGCCCATCAAATCCTTAATTTTGGTGAATTGAGAAATACTTGCTCAATTGCCCATCAAATCCTTAAAATTAGATAATAGAGCAATACTTGCTCAGTTCCCATCAAAATCCCATAATTCGGTGAATTGAGCAATACTTGCTCAGTTGCTCATTGAATTCTCATAATTCTACTTGCTCAATCACTCAACTAGTCAGTAATTCATCATATTGACATCTCTCCAAAGAACTACATGTTCGAGCCATGAATCGCTAAGCATTCACCATTCATGCTTGATTCACCAAACTTAGACTCAGTATCTAATCAGTAAACAATTGACTAACCTAAACATGTCTGCCCCGCTGATAGGTATCTAAAACACCTTGATATTTATCTATAGTTTATGCTTTCTTTTGCGAGTTTTCTTGTAAAATATGTATCTTATGTTTACTTTTGAGTGTTTAGGTACTTTGGAGCTATTTGGAACAAAAGGAGAGGAAACATGGCAAAAGTATCATCTCGTGTGCAACTTCTCTTGGAGGCGGATTATTTCTCATTATTTGCTTTTATTTCTTCATCTCTGTCTGAAAAGTATGCCAGCTTTAGTGATGCAAATTATGTCTGAAAAGCATGGCGTCTTTAATGATGTCAAGACATTGAAGAGAAGAAGTAGATTTGAGAAATAAAAGATGGTTGTTGCTGGGAGAAACATTCATTTGGAGCAAGGAGGTTGAAAGCATTCAACGACGAGTGTTATGCGGAGTCAAGTCAACGATAAGGGGCTGCTAGCTCTGGTTCAAATGAGAGCTAATGGGCTGCACAGTCATTTATATCATTTTTTAGGGGGCCTATATCAATTCTGGTTCCTACTCAGCCCAGATTTCAGGTTCCTCAATTATTATCTTCTTAAAATCAAGACAGAGAGAAAAATGGCTGATGTCTGAGAGATCGGGAGAAATTCAGAGAAAGGAATGAGGTTAGGGTGTTGATTGTCTCTGGTGGAAGAAATTAGAGATGTTCTTCGTATCAACAGAAGAAGATCGAGAATATGTTGAAATTAAAGATATGGGTTTCGAATCAAGGATCTGGTTTTGAATCTGCTGTTGTGGTCGAGAGAGCTGAGAAATTAGGGATTTCTGCTAGTTGATTTTGTTGGTAGAATAAGGTGATGAAGTTAAGAGGAAATTGGTGAGCTATAACAGGGTTAAGAATGGGTTTTGGTTTAATTAGGTGTTGGGTTGTTTGAATCAAGAAATCAGAGAAGATGTTATTGAGTTAGGGTTTTGAATTGATGGTGTTTCTGAGGATGGGGAAGCTACAAGCTATAACAATGGAGATACAGGGAAGCAAGAAAACTGAGTTGATGTTGTTGAAGAATGAAATGGGCTTGAATGATGAATGATGTGAAAGAATATGGATGGTGAAATGAGAGTGTGACTTAAGCTGCAATGGTTAGATGAATGTAGGTCAAGTAGCTGCAGTAGAGATGGAACCACAGGTGCAGTGAAGCCATGTCTTATGTCATGATGGTTTATTACAGATGCTGGTGAAAGTGATCAATGTGTATTGAAATGCAATAAGGAGTTAACTGAAGTGCAGGGAAGAAATTGCAGGTGAATATAAGCTTCAGGTGTTGATAGTGGTTGGTTTGAGAAGGAATTGGTGATAGTGAAACTGCAGATCCAATATAGTGATAGTTGGCTGGGAACAACAATTGCAAGGCTGAGTATGGCTCAATGAGTTGTGCAAGGAATTTTGAAGCTAATTTTGATGTCTGAAGATTAAGAGAAAGTGGCAGAGATGGCTTAATGCAGTAGCGGTTATGAATTCAGGGAATGGAGAAGAGTTCTGATGCTTTGTCTGACTGAGACAGAATTGGTGTTATAATTTTGTGAAGCTACAGATGGTGAATGAGTTATGAAGCTGCCATGGTCAGGGGTCATGTTGGAAGCTTAATGGAGATATGGGTTATTACAGGTAAGCTGTATGTGTGTGTGTGTCTGCTGCTATCACAGGGAATGTAATGGTGAAATGGGTCAAATCTTGAAGCAGTGAACTAGAAGGGTACTGAGAAGATGGATGGTTTGAGGTTGTGCAGCTGTAACTGAAAGTAGACCAAGTTACATATGTTTATTTGCAAGCTATTGAACTGAGATTGCAACTGGAGTTGGTTATGCTGAGAAGAGTATGGAAAGGTTATAACTGCAATCTCTTGCTATTGCAGTGAAGCCACAGAGATGGTCATAATGGCTGTGACAGTGTTGCAGATGTATGGAGATAGAATGAGAGTTTATGGCTTGAGCATGAACTGGTGATGGAATAGATGAGCAGATTGTATCGCGGCTGTGAATATTAGAATGGGTTATCGGCATTGGTGGTGTTTATGAACTGCAGTTAGAAACTATGGCCGAGAGTTGGTGATGTGACGTAGTTACAGACAGTGGTTTGAAGTGGAGGACTTGGAAGATGGTGGTTGCAAGCAGTTGATTTGAACTACGAACTGGTGTTGGTTGTTTGCAATTGCAGGTTGAATGATGAATGGAAGAAGCACAGGTAGTTGAGCTGTAAACTGATACTGGAAGGGAGGTTTGAGTGGAAGAACTGTAAGTTGAGGTTGCAGCTGTGATGGCGCATCACAACATATGGACAATGCAAGATTGCAATAGCTCAGGCATTTGCAGTTCAGCTTAGTTAGCCCACTCAACCGAGCCAGAAGACTGACTTGAACCTGACTCAGATATCTGACCAACTTGACTCGTTGCCGGTGACCGGGCGGATTTTGCCGGTCACCTAAGATTTTTTGGCGCCGGATTCCGGCCAATTTCTGGCGGTTGTACCAGTTTTCCGGCGACAGTTTTTTGGGCATATTCTCTACATGGGTTCTTCTCACATATGGGCTTGGTGGATTTTCATCTAATGGACTTTGAAGACTTGGACCTAATTTTGGAGAAAAAAGCTACAAAAAGAAAAGTTTTCTACAACTTTCATATCACGTATTCTACTTGGAGCTCTGGAGGATAGCAGTAACTAGGGTTTGCTTTCGTATTTATTTTTCATCTTCTTTAATTGATTATTGATTATGTTGATGAACTCCATAGCTATGAGTAGCTAAATTCTATATTATTAGTTAAGGATGTAGTCCTTGTAGCGCCCCCTAAGCTAGCAGCTGACTAATCCAAGAGATTAACTAAATAAGAGGCACTAAAATTCTAAAACATTTAATTAAACAATCAATTAAGAAATCTGCTACAAAACTTAACCCAAAACTAACCCCTCTCAGAAATATATATACAAAATCTTCTCTCAAATGATACATATAATAGTCATTTGGTTTACAAATAGAATATATAACATTATAAACATAACGAAGTTAATCAACTAGCGAAGTCAACCCGTGAAGCTTTATTGCGCAACTCTGATCTGTCACAGAAAACTGAAGTGGGAATAATTAACATTTAACCTTCTAAGTAATCATATGCAAGATTTGGAAAACAATACATGTTTTTCCGAAAACATTAAACAGTGACTAAGTCACTGAAATAATCATACATGTATATGGACAATCTCCTTCTTAAAACAATGTATAATATGGTTGTAAATCCCTACCCGGCAATTCACACCTATTTAGATATGGATGCCACCAATCCCATGGTGACCAACTCTAAACAATAAAAGCTGAATTCATGTAGATATAAATGTGAAGGAGCGTATCCTATATAGCACAAGTGGAAATTCTCATTTCCCAACAATTCATGTTGACGACGAAACAATACAAGTCCTTTCCACATCGTGGAAAGATTCACAGAAATAACAGGATTATCATAATGCATTTTAAATAAAATATGGAATGCAGAAACAGACAATGCATGAGTTTATTAAGCATAATATTTTATAAAAGTAACAATAATGAATACAAAGAGTCAAATGCATTCCCGCACCTTTTTGATGACCATCCACGCTTATCTCGAGATCCACAATCCCCCGGTTCATTCTTTGAATCGTTCGTTGTTAATAGAATCTAACTGATAATCAAACAAGCACTCTAAGAGATTAGCCAAAAAGGCTCACAAAAGGCTCATACAATTCTATCTAATGGTTCTAAGCCCATTATGGTATCTTATTATCTATCTTTAGTATAAGTAAGAGTTTACTAATCCAATTAGATTGATTATGCAGTCCATAGCTAAGTCGTACGAATATCTACAACTTTGTAGAAGAAGTCAAAAGCTAATTCGGACCACAAGAGGTCCAAAACATCTAATTAAGAAAACTACCATAAGCCCAAGTCCACTAAGTCAACTAACAATCATTAATTGTCAAACTAACAGTCAATGGTCAACTAATAGTCAACGTCCAGGTCAAGTCAATGTCCGGGTCAATGGTCAACGAGTCAGGGTCAGGTCAACGATCCAAGGTTAAAGTCTAACTCGGTCAAGATCGGCTGAGTCAAACCGATTCAACTCAGTTACAGGATTAACTCGACTTATCAGATGGTCCGAGTCAGCTAGGTATACAACACGATCAGATAATCTGACTGGGATGACTAACATGCTTAAATTCAATTGCAGTTTCATTTTCTACATCTTCTTCCTTTTATCAATCAATTCTACTAGACTAATCACAACATTAAAACAGTACATTCAGTTCATGAAAAACTTCACAATTCAAACACATAAACAAACTTAGATTACCTGCAAAAATGCAGTTACAAGCTTTCACTAGAGAAGTTCCACTCAACACTCTCATCTAACCTTCATCCCTATAACACAGTCACATAAATCTCATTCAACTTCTTTAGTCATAATATTTATAACTTCACCACAATTTAACTCTTCCCTGTAATTGATATAAATCAATTAACATTACCAGAATCTATGTTCCTGCAGTACAGCTCAACTGCAACGCATTCTGACCAAATTCATTTCCATTCCTTATTCAGAACCATCACTTGTATCTTCAGGTCTTTACAACTGCAGTTCAAACCAACATACATATTTCAGTCCATGCCTGCACAACCTGTAAGTTCAATAACACCATTCTCATGAATTCCAAATCTTAGAATCACCACCTCAGTTTCACCACCTCTTCCATTTATTAATACATGCACCCAAAACAACTCAAACTTCACCTGCAATCACCACCAACCACCAACTGAATCTATTCAACACATACAAGCTAAACAATACAACTTCAAACTGTGAAATTAAGCAACACAGAGACTTACTCAACAATAGTCTTCCCTGAATTGATGTTCCACCACCCACTGATGCTGAAACTTAACTCCCATCTCCCCTGAGTTTAAAACAGCCTTAGAAGCAACACACCATCATCAATTATACTCAGATATTAGTCTTTTCTTCTTTAACAACACCATTAACACCACAAAGTGTGTCAATTATATTCAATTCTACACAGAACATCAACTTCTACTTCTCAAACATATACTCATCAACTGTACTTCATCACATATATCAAATCTACATATGCAGTCCCATTACAATTTCACATATTCATTTCAGTCTTAGATCCATTAATATCATTCACTCAACAATCAAAATCAACATCTTAACAAAGTTAACTTAAAATAGTAATTACCTCCAATTTGTGTTGCTCATGCAATTGAATCCAGTTTCTACTTCTCATTTTGATTTTGATTCACCAACATATCTCAAGACTACTCAGAACTCATCAACACAACTCAAAGCATACCCAAAATCATCAACTGGTTCTTAATAACCATAGTTCATTCTCAATTATCTTTAATTCCAATTCGAGTTCAAAACATAACTCTACTCTTCATGTCGTTCAAACCCATCTCCAATAATTCTTCCAGAACATCAATTTCAACTTATAATTCCTCTTTGAATTCTTCCAGAAACCCTAACTTTTCAATTCATCACTAAATCATCTTCAAAACTTCAATATAACATAGACCCATCTCAATTCGTTCTCCTAGAACACCTATTCCATCTCTTAATTCTTCTATTTTACCCACACAAACCCTAACTTCAATTAACAGCATCAACCCCATCATCATCTTCCCGTTCTAAATCAACCACAGCACCATCACCTTCGTCTCCAATCAATCAATCAATTTAACAAGCTTCTTAAGAACTTATCACAAAATATAACTCAATCCTTTGAGTCGAATTCGACAGGGAGAAACGAAGAACAAGAATGGAAGAATGAAAGAAAAGAGAAAATAAGAAGAATATAGAAGAAGAAATAAGAGAGACGGATTTCTCTTCAACACGTTGCTGATGATAAGGCCTACGAGCATTGATAAAGGAAATCACCCAAAAGATATGGGGAGACCAGGTTGGTTAAATACAAATAAATGACGATTCTACCCTTCGTTCTTATCTGAATATATCTTCTTCATCCGGTATCCGATTGGTACGTTCGAGTAGTCCATTCTGCGTAACTTTTCGAGATCTATCTAATGGTATTAGATCTAGATCGTCATTAGATTAATTCCTAATAATTAACGTTCGTGTTAAACTGATCGAGTTATTATTGACTAAATCGACACTTGACCGGTCTAATAGCGTTGACGTGCTTGAAGGTCATTACATTCTCCCCACCTTGTATGATTTTCGTCCTCGAAAATCGAATTTCCCTTCCGATCTTCAAAACTCCCCACCTTTAAATAATCCCATATCTTGTCTAAGCGCAAACAATATAAAACAAATCACAACCTATATGGCTTTCTACAACTAAAATCTAAAATTTGTAGCTCTAGGTTCAACTACACTGATTTAGATTCTATCAAATAGGGAAGTCTAAGTTTCTTACATGGAAATTTTCTACACTAATTTCTAAGTCAATAACTTACTGGTTCTAAGTACTTTTAAAGGATATTCAATAATAATAAAGTTTCTCGTTAAAATTTGGGATCTATTAGTTCACTAATAGAAGTAAGTCTCCCTTCAATGCCTAGTGATACAAGAATGCAGTTGCCCTGTCTAGGTTCGCGACGCCTGACAATGCCTACTATCTAACAAGTATCACCTGAACATATCAGAATTACCAACCTCACTATTCCACACTGGGGATTAACTATGTGCTAATTTATTAAGATTAATTATTCTCTAAACTTTTATCGTAATTTGTGCAACTCAAAATTTTACTTTGTAAAATACATTAATAGTTCACATCATATTAAGGAATGTAATCATCAAAATTTATTTTACTTTATCTTATTCATAATAACTATTATTTATTTATTTTAATGAAATCAAATTTTAGTTCCAAATGAGACTATATTATTATAACTAGATAGATTTTAAATTCATGTACTAATTAAGAATAACTTAACGTTATATCGATTATTCAAATGTTACTATCATTATTTCCAATGTATCTATTTGCTTATTTAGTTATAATAAGTAACCGCTAACAATTTTTCCATAATTATTTGGTGTTAATACTTTCATCATTATTATAACATTTATTCCTTATTACTTAGACCGATAAAAGTTAATTTGTAATTAATCATAACGCTAAGTTTAATTTTATTATTAATACTCGATTTGTTTTCATCTAACTTTATTTCCTTAAATATAATTTATTGTTAAATAATCCTTAAGTTGTACTATTAATAAAAATTACATTTTGCTATTACTATCCAATAATTATTATTCAAATGACATTTACAATAACTCTAAATTTTATAGCAATGAGTAAAATATAATGTTATTAATTACTTATCTTATCAAAATTATTGTCTTAGTTATATTATCATTTTCATTATTGTTTTATCAAATTTTCTTATTTGATTACTAGTGTAACTAACATACAATTAAAATAATTGTTTAGTAATGATACTTAGTTTAATTTTTATTAAGCCTGAATCTTGTAAATATAATTCTACTTTCACGAAAGATGGTTAAAACAAATTTTTATTTATTCAGATTGAATCTGTATACTATATCTTGTTAATTATTGGTGTTAGTAATTTAATATGATTTAAACTTTGAGTTTGCATAAAAATTTAGTATGTCTTCATAATATTAAAATTTCTGTATCAGATCATTTGTTATTATGCGCTACTAATTAATTCTTATTTACTAATTAATTATTAGAATTAATTTGGTATCAGATCATTTGTTAGAGTTTAATTTAAGTTATGTCTTAATAGTCTTTAGATTTTTGTATCAATAATAAGTATCTTATTCATGGACAAATTTTATTCTCCTTTAAGTCTAATTTTGTTCTAAGTATTCAAGTGTTATAAATATCACTTTATGTATATAATTTAGTGATTTAGTGAATCATTTGTTGGACTAAAGATAATCTAGGTGTAAGATCGTTAACAAGTTTTAATCTTTATTTTATGCCTTATATGACCTCATGTTCTAAATCCTACAGAAGAAGTCTTATTTATCTATCTGGTTTAATACGCAAAACACAAAATTCAAATTTATTATTATTTAACTTTGCAGGACTTAATTATAAATGAGCACTAATAATTTTCCACGGCTATTTAATCATAATCATTATTTTATCGCTATATATTTGTTAATGAGATTTCAATTTAAGTTATGTTCAATATAATTCTAATTTAAATCCTAACAGTATAAGTTCTTCATTTTAATTTTCCATTTCAAAAGATGATTAAATCTACAAATTTATTTTGTTTCAAATTCTGATATTACACCGAGTATCTGAAAACTATTATTACCACTTCATGTGCATTTGTTTCATTTTAAAGATTTACTGGATCATTTGTTAAACTAAAGATAATTTCCGTACAAAATTTCTAACAAATTGAGTCTTTTCATTTTATACATTATTGTATCCTCGTTTTCTTAAGTCTAACGCCTAATAAGCATTACATTAGTTATCTAGTTTAGAAGTAAACATATATATATTTTTTTTATTTTTTTTTATTTTTTTACTTAGTTTAATTTACAAAACTTAAATGTACATAAGCGTTATTAATTTTCCATAACTATTCAATTAATCATTATTATTATTTTTTTATGGTTATATATCTTTAATGAACTTTAGTTAAGTTTAATACAATACTAATTGATAAATGCTAACATTATTTTATTAAAATTATTATTACTTTTATGAAGAATGCCACCGCGGCTTTTATTGAAAAACAACAAGTTACTTTTATTATTATCTATCTATAGTTACTATTATAATATTTTATTGAATTAATTCTAACAACTCTTACAAATATTATTGAGTCCCAAAATATTATTAAGATTTATGTGATTATAAACCGTTGATTTTACGTATAAGTCAAGGTGCTTAATATTTATATATGTGACTTTCAAGATTTATCAATAATACTAATCTCACTATTTTTTTCATATTGACTTGTGTACGTGTTTATAATTTTAAATCATTTATTCTCTAATCTCCACTAGCTTAATTATTGGTGTACCCTATAATTTTTATTTCATTATACAAACAACCAAACAAACAAGTCAATCAATCGAATAATTATTTTAATTATTGTTAGCTTTTAGTAATTAAGATTTATCTCACAACCCAACCCAGTTCTAAACTAATCTAGTTCACTAACTGGCACTGGCTATTCATATTGTCTACCATATAAGATCTAATAGTAAGCTCTGATACCAAGTTGTAGCGCCCCATAAGCTAGCAGCTGACTAATCCAAGAGATTAACTAAATAAGAGGCACTAAAATTCTAAAACATTTAATTAAACAATTAATTAAGAAATCTGCTACAAAACTTAACCCAAAACTAACCCCTCCTTAATATATATACAAAATCTTCTCTCAAATGATACATATAATAGTCATTTGGTTTACAAATAGAATATATAACATTATAAACATAACAGAAGTTAATCAACTAGCAAAGTCAACCCGTGAAGCTTTCGCTGTGCAACTCTGATCTGCCACAGAAAACTGAAGTGGGAATAATTAACATTTAACCTTCTAAGTAATCATATGCAAGATTTGGAAAACAATACATGTTTTTCCGAAAAAATTAAACAGTGACTAAGTCAGTGAAATAATCATACATGTATATGGACAATCTCCTTCTTCAAACAATGTATAATATGGTTGTAAATCCCTACCCGGCAATTCACACCTATTTAAATATGGATGCCACCAAGACCATGGTGACCAACTCTAAACAAATAAAAGCTGAATTCATGTAGATATAAATGTGAAGGAGCGTATCCTATATACCACAAGTGGAAATTCTCATTTCCCAACAATTCATGTTGACGACGAAACAATACAAGTCCTTTCTACATCGTGGAAAGATTCACAGAAATAACAGGATTATCATAATGCATTTTAAATAAAATATGGAATGCAGAAACAGACAATGCATGAGTTTATTAAGCATAATATTTTATAAAAGTAACAATAATGAATACAAAGAGTCAAATGCATTCCCACACCTTTTTGATGACCAGCCACGCTTATCTCGAGATCCACAATTCCCCGGTTCATTCTTTGAATCGTTCGTTGTTAATAGAATCTAACTGATAATCAAACAAGCACTCTAAGAGATTAGCCAAAAAGGCTCACACAAGGCTCATACAATTCTATCTAATGGTTCTAAGCCCATTATGGTATCTTATTATCTATCTTTAGTATAAGTAAGAGTTTACTAATCCAATTAGATTGATTATGCAGTCCATAGCTAAGTCGTACGAATATCTACAACTTTGTAGAAGAAGTCAAAAGCTAATTCGGACCACAAGAGGTCCAAAACATCTAATTAAGAAAACTACCCTAAGCCCAAGTCCATTAAGTCAACTAACAATCATTAACTGTCAAACTAACAGTCAATGGTCAACTAATAGTCAATGTCCAGGTCAAGTCAATGTCCATGGTCAATGGTCAATGAGTCAGGGTCAGGTCAACGATCCAAGGTTAAAGTCTAACTCGGTCAAGATCGGCTGAGTCAAACCGATTCAACTCAGGTTACATGATTAACTCGACTCAGTCAGATGGTCTGAGTCAGCTAGGTATACAACACAAATCAGATAATCTGATCGGGATGACTAACATGCTTAAATTCAATTGCGCTTTCATTTTCTACATCTTCTTCCTTTTATCAATCAATTCTACTAGACTAATCACAACATTAAAACAAAGACATTCAGTTCATGAAAAACTTCACAATTCAAACACATAAACAAACTTAGATTACCCGCAAAAATGCAAGAGTTACAAGCTTTCACTAGAGAAGTTCCACTCAACACTCTCATCTAACCTTCATCCCTATAACACAGTCACATAAATCTCATTCAACTTCTTTAGTCATAATATTTATAACTTCACCACAATTTAACTCTTCCCTGTAATTGATATAAAATCAATTAACATTACCAGAATCTATGTTCCTGCAGTACAGCTCAACTGCAACGCATTCTGACCAAATTCATTTCCATTCCTTATTCAGAACCATCACTTGTATCTTCAGGTCTTTACAACTGCAGTTCAAACCAACATACATATTTCAGTCCATGCCTGCACAACCTGTAAGTTCAATAACACCATTCTCATGAATTCCAAATCTTAGAATCACCACCTCAGTTTCACCACTTCTTCCATTTATTAATACATGCACCCAAAACAACTCAAACTTCACCTGCAATCACCACCAACCACCAACTGAATCTATTCAACACATACAAGCTAAACAATACAACTTCAAACTGTGAAATTAAGCAACACAGAGACTTACTCAACAATAGTCTTCCCTGAATTGATGTTCCACCACCCACTGATGCTGAAACTTAACTCCCATCTCCCCTGAGTTTAAAACATACTTAGAAGCAACACACCATCATCAATTATACTCAGATATTAGTCTTTTCTTCTTTAACAACACCATTAACACCACAGGCAGGTCAGAATTATATTCAATTCTACACAGAACATCAACTTCTACTTCTCAAACATATACTCATCAACTGTACTTCATCACATATATTAAATCTACATATGCAGTCCCATTACAATTTCACATATTTATTTCAGTCTTAGATCCATTAATATGATTCACTCAACAATCAAAATCAACATCTTAACAAAGTTAACTTAAAATAGTAATTACCTCCAATCTGTGTTGCTCATGTAATTGAATCCAGTTTCTACTTCTCATTTTGATTTTGATTCACCAACATATCTCAAGACTACTCAGAACTCATCAACACAACTCAAAGCATACCCAAAATCATCAACTGGTTCTTAATAACCATAGTTCATTCTCAATTATCTTTAATTCCAATTCGAGTTCAAAACATAACTCTACTCTTCATGTCGTTGAAATCCATCTCCAATAATTCTTCCAGAACATCAATTTAAACTTATAATTCCTCTTTGAATTCTTCTAGAAACCCTAACTTTTCAATTCATCACTAAATCATCTTCAAAACTTCAATATAACATAGACCCATCTCAATTCGTTCTCCTAGAACACCTATTCCATCTCTTAATTCTTCTATTTTACCCACACAAACCCTAACTTCAATTAATAACATCAACCCCATCATCATCTTGCCGTTCTAAATCAACCACAACACCATCACCTTCATCTCCAATTAATCAATCAATCTAACAAGCTTCTTAAGAACTTATCACAAAATATAACTCAATCCTTTGAGTCGAATTCGACAGGGAGAAACGAAGAACAAGAATGGAAGAAGGAAAGAAAAGAGAAAAGAAGAAGAAAATAAAAGAAGAAATAAGAGAGACGGATTTCTCTTCAACACGTTGCTGATGATAAGGCCTACGATCATTGATAAAGGAAATCACCCAAAAGATATGGGGAGACCAGGTTGGTTAAATACAAATAAATGACGATTCTACCCTTCGTTCTTATCTGAATATATCTTCTTCATCCGGTATCCGATTGGTACGTTCGAGTAGTCCATTCTGCGTAACTTTTCGAGATCTATCTAATGGTACTAGATCTAGATTGTCGTTAGATTAATTCCTAATAATTAACGTTCGTGTTAAACTGATCGAGTTATTATTGACTAAATCGACACTTGACCGGTATAATAGCGTTGACGTGCTTGAAGGTCATTACAGTCCTATATCTATAACTTGTACTTGATTAATGCATTAGTTTTCTCTCTTTGTTTTCGTTCAAATCTCCACTGCTTTTAATAATTACATGATTGATGTATTGTGATAGGATTTACATGTTTGGTTACTTAAGTGGCCAATTAATTGAACTTTCATCTTGTCCATAGCTATTTTAGGGTTTTTCATCAAGCAATAATCCAAATACAAGTAGCATGATATGATTATAGTTTGTAGTGATACACTCTTATAATCATATGTAGAGTTTGACCATTGTATGAATTGTCATGCGCAATGTATGACAATTGCATTGATTAGCCTATTTCCCAAACTTAATGCTCCTATGAATTGAACTTAATTAGCACAAGGCGTTAGGTTATTCTTTAGGTAGAATTCGCATATGCAGCTCTAATGTGTGTGTTGGTGAACTTAGGAAATTATTAGATTATCTTGCTCTCTTGATATTCTAGGCTTTTGATAATAAAAAAGATTAAATTGTAATTCTAATCATATATGCAAGCACATGTTTAAGATTGAAGATGAATTCCTTGACCAATATCTTTCTTTCATTGATTACTTCCAACTATTTACTTTGCTTTTATTTTATTTTTATTTTACAAAAATCAGAAATTCCCTCTATTGGTTACTAAGAAATTATAATTTGATAACAACAATCGCCTCTCTGTGGATATGAACTCTTCCTTACCTTATACTTCATTTATATTTTGTTGAGTAAGAAAGTGAATTATTTTTGCTCGGCTGACAACCGATCAAATTTTGGCGCCGTTGCTGGGGAGGCATTCGGCTTGTTATTAGTTTTTGGTTTCTTTTTATTATTTTTCTGCTTGCATACTTGCTTTTTGTTTCTTTTCTTGTTTCTCACTTGTTTGTGAGAATTGTTTTTAGGTACTTATTCCCTGGCTTCTAAAGATTGTAATTATCCAAGGTGCGGGATAGCTACTCGAAAAGGCATAATACTCCAACCAAGGCAAGGCATAGTGGAAGAAGAAAACTTGGAAGTAGAACACGATACTTTCCAACAAGTAGAAGAAGAAGTTGTAGAACAAGATGTTCCGGTTGAACAAGAACCACCTTTTGAAGAGGAAGAAGAAGAAAAAGCAATGGGTGATGCAAATCGTACACTCAAATACTTGGCTTCTCACAAGCTTGATACTCAACAGGGTTGTATTCAAACAAACTCTACTTTTGAAATCAAGCCGGGGTTGCTTAGGGAATTGCCAAAGTTCCATGGCATGGTGAATGAAGACCCAAACAAGCATCTTATGGACTTCCACACCATTGTCACGGCCATGCTTCCAGCGGATGTTGAGGCGGATGGTGCTATGTTGAAAGTGTTTCGATTCTATTAGGCGGATAGTGCTAAGGATTGGTTATATTATCTGCCTCCCGGAAGTGTCACAACTTGGAATGGGTTGAAGAAACTCTTTTTAGAGAGATATTTTCAAGCATCAAAGGCTACTCAAATTCATAAGGAGATTTGTGGAATGAAGAAAAATGTGGGAGAATCCTTATATGATTGTTGGGAACGATATAAGAGATTGGTGGCAAGCTGCCCTCATCACCAATTCAGCGACGCTATGGTCATCCAATACTTCTACGAAGGACTCCAATCAAGTGATAGGAATCTTATTGATACTGCGGGTGGTGATGCACTAGTGAGCAAGACGGTGGCACAAGCTAGAGATTTGATTGGGAACATGTCAGCAAACTCCCAACAAAACTATACAACCACTGAAAAAGAGTTATTAGCTATTGTTTTTGCTTTGGTTTCGCTCTTATCTAATTGGTACAAAAGTTGTTGTTTTTTCTGATCATGCAGAACTTAGGTACTTGCTTACAAAGAAAGAGGCGAAACCAAGGCTCATACGATGGATTTTACTCTTGCAAGAGTTTGATATTGAAATCAAAGATAAGAAAGGAATTGAGAACACCGTTGCGGATCACTTGAGTCGTCTTGTTGTGGACAAGGAAGCTATCCCTGTAGTTGCAGGAAATCCTACACTACACCCTTGTTAAGAATTTGTAATAACCAACTCAAATTTGAAGATTAAGAACAACACTCTATTATTTGATTTTCAGAAATGTTTACAGGAAATGTAAGAATTCAATAATACAACTTTTCTCTTGAAGTTTCTCTCTCCTCAAGACTTTCTCAACTCTCAAAAATACATCATCCTTTTCTGGACATATTGGGTCTCTATTTATAGGGTAGTTACATAATGGATGACATCTAAGTTTTCCTCTTATTTCAGATTTATTCTGCGATTGTACCGCGATATTTACAATGTTCATTCTCGCAAGCTTTGTAACCATCACGGGACAAACATGCTTTTCTCATGTTTTCTTCAATCGTCAGCTATTACGTCACTCTTTTGACCGCTTTTGTGACATTCGCAAAGTGTTGTTAAAAAGCTTGCGGTGATGCTCGCTGGGAAGTATTGTTAATCTCCCAGAAAAGTGTTGTAGTGATATTCTAGTCCTACATCTTGCCTCTTCTCTTGTCTTCTTCGCAAAGTGGAGAGGATATGAGAATCTTCAACTCTTCATAGTGCTCGCAGCTTCTTTTCTTTCCATATTTTCTTCTCGACATAGCTCCGTTATTTTATCTTGACTGCCTACACGTGTTGTAAATTCTTATTTTTACCGACAAGTTTGTAACCAACAGGTCACCCCCTTTTGCCTATAAAAGGTAGGATTAGGTTACAAATCTAATTTTCTTATTTTACTTTTCTATCTTCTTCATTTGTTTGTTTTGTTTTCCGTCTGCAACTTTTCTCCTTCTTTATATTCTCCTGCTACTGTTCTAATGGAGTCATCAAGGTATGCTTTTCAATTATGATATTTGTTTGAACCAATTTTTACTCATATCTTCCAATCTTCTCTATTTGATTCTTCATAATTTTCATATTATGTTTTCTCTTCAGTGGAGCTACTCCTAATGCCCAGTCTGTAATTCAAAACCCTAACTCTCGTAAAAGACCGACTAAAAAGACGAAAAAGAGTTCTACGAGTAATAAGGTAGTAATAAATGCATTTTATCTCTTAATAACAATATTGTTGCCTCTGTTTCTTATCTAATTTATTATTCGCAGAATGACGAGCGTATCGCTAGACCTCCTAAAAGATCTCGCCAAAACAAAACTCTTGAGGCTAATTTCATCATTACAGAGTTAACGTCTGCGAGAGCTACTCCCATTTCCTTACAATCAGATCTTCATTCTTCTGTTTGCGAGAATATCGCTATTAACATCCCCGACTCTTTGTTAAATAAAACCCCCACAGTTGCTGTTAATAATATTCCCTCCAGTCCTTTACAACCTTCAACTGTTACTTTTCCAAACACCCCTCCCTCTGATGATGCCATCATTACAAATAACCCAAATCTCCAACTCGCCATTCTTAATACTTCTTCCTCTACACCTATTCCTTCATCTAAAGAAACATCAATTGGGGTCGATGTTTCTTTTGAAGTTCTATCTAATATTTTAGATGATACTAGAAAATATTCTATTGATCCTCTCAAACATATTGTTTGCGATATTTTAACCAAATATTTTGGTTCTGATGGCTCCGCCTCGCGAGCGTCTTTAGAAAATGAAATTGAAGTTTTAAAGAGAGACCTTCACGTTAAGACTTCAGAATGTGATGTTCTTCATCAACAGCTTTGCAACTCTTCTCTTGACTGCGATAATCTTCGCGGCAAAAACAAGGAGCTGAAAGGTATAATCTTCTTGTCTTTTTGTTTTTCTATTTCTAGTAAATTTTCATTTTCCCTATACTTAAGTTTCTTTCTTAAATTCTTGGCTTGCATATTTAGTTTTAAATCAAAGTCGATTCATTGAAAGACTTAAATTTGAATCTATCACTGAAGAAGCTCGTGTTGAAAAAGATTCTTGGATAGATCAGTTTAATAGACTAGATAATCTCTACACATATTCAGTTGATCAAATAGATAATCTCACTAATGAGAATAATTAATTATCACAGAGCCAACATTTATTAAATAGCGAGGTTACTCGCCTCTCATACTTGTTAATCAAAGCTAATTTGGCGACGAAATCTTTATCAGATGAAAATAGAACTTTATCTCAAGAAAAACATAAATTTTCAAGCTTGATGGCGATTTCCTCGCAACAATTGAGTAATCTCCAAAGAATATGCGATAATCAAGAGCAATCTCTACGTTCTCTTAAGGATGAACTCAAGGAAGTAACTGAATCAACTGCCGCTGAGAAGGATAAACTCATCAAGGGTAGATTAACTCTTAGTTTAAAGGCCAGCAAGCTTCAAGATCAATACTCCCAATTAAAAGAATCTTATTCTTTATTGGAAAAATAAAATTCATATAAAAGAATCTTATTCTTTATTGGAAAAATAAAATTCATATCTCCATTCCAAAGAAGAAAACATAAAATCTCGCCTGAAGGGTATAGTTGGGGATAAGTTTGACGATGCCATGAATCAATAGGAGAATTGTTGTTCATTAATTCAAAATTTAACTTCTAAAAAAGAAGGTAGTCATTTGACTGCCTCACTTGCTGATTTCAATTTTTTTTTGTCAAATTTTATGTTACATTTCTTGCGAGATCTTTGTCTGAATAATCTTTTGCCATTTTTGTTGCTCGCAGAATCTGAAAGAAGCCTTCACTCTACTATCTCTGACTTGACTGATAAACTGGACAAAGTTCGCAAAGAAAACATGGTTCTCACTTCTGATCTTGTAAAATGTCGCGATGTGGCAGAAAGAAGACTTGATTATCTCGAATACTTCAAAAATATAGAGATTAGAAATCGTGATAGAGGTTTCCTTCGCAAGGTCCACCTTAGTGCTGAAGTTCTCGTGAACAAGATTCTAATTTCTCAATCTCTCCCTACTGTATCTATCCCTCCTCTAGAAGTTGATGATGATGAAGTTCCTCTTCCCATGGATAAGGAATTAGAATATGCCAACGGCGAAGAAGATAGTAAAGAAGACTTTTCTCAAGAAGACCCAAAAGAAAAAAGTCCTCCTAGAAAAGTAACTACAGGTGGTGAAGCAACTATAAACAATGAAGGAGAGATTCGCAAAGATAGGAATGTTGATGAGGCTGATCATGCTGGAAAAAATAATGAATCTGGCGAGACCAACACTGAAGTTTAAATTTTATTTTTGCTTTTCTTTTCCTTCTTCTTTCTTGCGAGCAATGTAACCTTTTGCAACGTTAGAATCTAACTTTTACTTTTGCTATTTTGAATGTTTCAAGAAAGATAATGAGATTTTTGTTTATCCACTCCTCTACTTGCCCTTCATTATCTTTCTTGCGATGGTGAATTATTTCCTGTGTCTGCGATTATGGAAATGGATCTGCGATGTAATGAATATTTCTTGGGATATCTTCCGCTAAAAATCCTGATCTATAAATAATGTTTCTGTAAAATCTTGAAGGAATCTTCTTTCTCATATATTCTTCTGAGAGAAACAAATAAAATAGTTAATGTTTGAGATTATTCTGTTGGTCTTATTTTGCCTTCCTAGTTAAAGGTCTTATTTTGCCAAACTTTTCTTTCTGCGACAAAATCGCAGGACGTATTTACATTTGTATGTAAAAACCCATTGATCTTGCCTTATCTTTGTTTCTTCAAATTTTCTGCGACAACATGACAGGTCTATATTCTTTTGCGAGAATGAAGTCCCATGACATTGCCGTCTTGCGATGAAATCGCATGACGTCTTTACACTTTCATGTAAAAACCCATTGATCTCATCTTAACTTTTCTCTTTTGGCTTGTTGCCTTTATATAATTTTTGTCACGCGACAATATGACAGGCCTAAATGTTCTTGCGATCATAAAGCCCCATGACATTGCCGTCTTTAGAAACTTATCAGCTCCATAATGGAGGGTGCCGCCCTTATCTTCCCCCTGGTTTCCCCTTCAAGGAGGGCACATCGGCCATACAAGACTAGCTCCTCCCATCCAGATTTTCCAACAACCAGTTGTTTTCGCAGCCTCTTGTCCTTTATGCCTATATGGATTATAGTTACAAGACTGCACCCTAAGTGGGGTTTTCTTCGGGCCGAGTGCATCATAGCCAAGACTTTCCAAGGATGGCCAAGGTAGTTTCGTACGCCCCGGGCACCCTTGACTCAACCGTGTACCTCGGCGCCTTGTTCATACTCTGCACTCCTTAGAAGAGGTTCTTAGTCGTCCAACCAGGGTATAACCTTATATAGTTGGAAATACAAGATCCCTCTCCTGGATAGGTTTTCTTTAACCCCAACATCTTCATGACTCGTGTTCCAAAGAATGCAGATAACCTTATCCCCGAGTCATGTAAAGAGATACCCCCTTACATGACGCACTATTAGGTCTTACATTTGCCTCCTGCGAAATTTTATTCGCGAACTAGGGTGCACGCCATAAAGGTTCGTCCCATTCTATTAATCTCTGCGAAATTTTTATTCGCCTTTCTTGCGATTATGCTCGCAGATCTTGTTTTGCTTTGTTATCATAAGAACCTCTCAGTTGTAACAGAGAAAGAAGAATTTATTTTTTGTTTCATCATACAACATACCAGTATCTCTTATCTCGCAGAAGTTGTCATTGATAATACCTTTTCAGTAATAGTCTATTCCATGGTCTATCAAGTCTTTGACCAACATATCTCCCTTCAGGGTCCATTAGTTTGTATTCCCCGGTTCCAACTATCTCTTTAATGATGTACGGTCCATCCCATTTTCTCGCCAACTTTCCACCATTATCTCGCTGATAACTTGGTGTTTCTTGCAACACTAAATCTCCAGGTTGAAACTCACGTTTCTTAACACGTTTGTTGTACTCGCGAGCTAATCTTCGCTGGTAATTTTCCATATGTTGTAAAGTCTTTTCTCTTTTTTCTTCTAATTCATCCAATTTATTTAAAATCATTCCAGCACTTAGATTTCTTTCCCAAGCCTCTCTTTTTGTTATAGGAATAGATACTTCTGTCGGTAACACACCTTCAACTCCATACGTCAAACAAAAAGGTGACATTCCATTAGCTTCTAGTCTAGTTGTATTGTAAGCCCATATTGCATTATGCAACTGTTCGCACCATGCTCTGTGGTATCCTTATAGCTTCTTTTTTAAGATGTCTGTGATTGTCTTATTAGTTGCTTCAGCTTGACCATTTGCTTGTGGGTATAAAGGAGTAGATTTTCCACACTTTATCTTAAATGCATTGAGCAGCAATTCTATATTCTTCCCTTCAAATTGCTTTCCATTATCGGACACCAATTGTGCTGGAATCCCAAATCTGCAAATTATATTCTCAAATATGAATGTAAAAATATCTTTATCGCGGATATGTTGTACTGCCTTTACTTCTCCCCATTTTGTGAAATAATCTATTGCGACAATTAGATATCTTCTTTGTCCAGAGCCAGGCACAAATAGTCCCACAATATCTAATCCCCATTTCCCTAAAGTCCATACACTTGTTGAAGATGATAATGGTGCTCCTGGTGCATGTATCTTCTTTCCATATCGTTGACAATCTTCGCAACGCCTTGAGAGTTGTTTTGCATCTTCATGCATATATGGCCAGTAATAGCCTTGCATTTTTGTTCTATATGCCAAAGATCTTCCTCCACTATGATTACCAGTATCACCACTATGCAACATCTTCAATATTTTTTGTCCTTCCTCCCTCGTCAAACATCTTAGCGATGGTCCACTAAAAGATCTGCGATATAATACTCCATCTCTTAACTCATAATTGGTTGCCCTACTTTTTAATTTATGTGCCTCTAATCGTTTTTTTGGGATTTCTCCTCTTGCCAAGTTTGCATGAAGATCTGCTCGCTCTGTAATGTTGCTCTTTAATTCTTCTTCGCCAACTTCTACCATCATCACATCTTCCTCTTTTTTCTTCCTTGTTTATCGCTGGTAATAAAAATGTTTGAATTTTTATGCATCTCACAGCTGGATTTGTCATCATACTGGATATGAAAGCAAAAGCATCTGCGAGTCTATTATCTTTTCTTGATACGTGTCTCCATTTTATTTTTGGATTTCTCGCAGATAATTCTTCGACTAATCCTTTATACTTTCTCAAAGATGGTTCGTTTGTTGTGTATTCTCCTTTTATATGGCGAATAACCAATTGTGAATCGCTGGTGATTCTAGCATTTTCCAACTTAATTTCTACCGCAAATTTTAAAGCATGAATCACGGCCTCATATTCTGTCTCATTATTAGTGGATGCAAATTCCAATCTAAATGAAAAAGCTGTTTTTTCTCCTTCTGGTGAAATAAAAACAACTCCAATCCCATTTCCTTCTCCATTTGATGATCCATCCACCAATATCTCCCATCTGTTGGGTTTTGTTAATAGATCTTTTGGATCTCCATGTTCCTCTTCTATATCCATCATCTCTTCCACATCTTCATCATCTTCTAAAGGAAATTCAGCTAAGAAGTCTGCGATAACTTGTGACTTTGGCGAGGATAAAACTTCATATTGGATATCAAAGTGTCCTACTTGCGCATTCCATCTCTCAACTCTGCCTGATCTTTTTGAATCTTTCATTACTGACTCAATTAGAACTTTTGTTAACACTTTGACCTTATGTGCTTGAAAGTAGATACGAAGCTTAAAAGTTGCATGCGCACCAACGCTAGAATTAGTTTCTCAATCTTTGAATAATTTCTCTCTGCAGAATTGAACGTTTTGCTGATGTAATAAATTGGTTTTTCTACTCCTGCATCTACTCGCAGCAACACAGCACTTAGCACATATGTGGTTGTTGCGAAATAAATCAATAGTTCTTCTCCCGGTTCAGCTTTCTGTAAGATAGTTATGTTCATTAAATGTTCTTTTATTCCTTGAAAAGCCTTTTAACATTCATTTGTCCACTTGAATTTTGTTCCCTTCTTGAGTATATCGGAGAAATGTTTGCACTTGTCTGAAGATCGCGAGATGAATCTTCCTAGCAAGGCTAAGATTCCTTTCAATTTTTGCACATCTTTTACCGTCGCAGGCGTTGGCATATCGTGAATTGCTTGCAATTTTTACGGATCAACTTGTATTCCTTCTTTTGATACAATATACCCCAGAAATTTTCCTGAAGTTACTCCAAAAGTACACTTATCGGGATTCACTTTAATATTAAATTGTCACATTTGATCAAAAATCTCTTTCAAATCTTGCACATGATTCTCAGCTTCTTTGCTTTTGATCAGCATATCATCTACATACACTTCTAATGTTTTATGGATTCACTTTGCAAACACCTTCTACACCATTCTTTGATATGTTGCACCAGCATTTCGTAAGACAAAGGGCATCTTTGTATAACAATATAATCCTCTTGGAGCAAAAAATGCGGTATGTTCTTGATCTTCTTCAGCGAGAGGGATTTGATTATATCTTTATATCCATCCAACGAAGATATTCTTGCATTTCCCGCTGCTGATTCAACCATCTGTGGGATATCTGGTAACGAAAAACTATCTTTAGGACAAGCTTTGTTTAAATCAGTGAAATCTATGCAAATTCTTATCCCCTTGTTCTTCTTTGGGACCACCACCATATTTGCAATCCACTCTGGATATTTTTCTTGCCTTATAATTCATGCGTCGAGCATCTTCTGTAATTCTTCTTCTATTTGAGAATGATATGTTGTTGCGATTTTCCTTATTCTTTGCTTAAATGGTGTTATATTTTTGTTGATTTCTAATTTATGACATGCTATTGATGGATCTATCCCTGGCATCTCATCCATGCTCCACGCGAAGATATCTTTATATTCTCGCAAGAGATTTATAGTTCTTTCTTCCTCATCTGCCTCCATTCTAGTCCCAATTTTAAGCATTTTAGGCTCTTCTTCACTCCCAATATTTACTTCCTTTGTTGGTTCTGTTGTAGTATAACTGGCTTCAGGTTCTCCCATTGGTGTTGGTGTTTTCATAACTCTCGCGAGTTCATCTCCTTCTCGCGAGATTTCACTGGGTATTCCTTTTCCTTCTTTTGCTCTTATCATGTAAACTTTAAATTCTTCTTTCTTCTTTATTTCTCTCGCCAATTTTTTGCGAGCCTTTCGCAACTTTAGACGTTCTTCACAATTTCTTACTTTAATTTGGTAACACAATTTCGCAAAATTTGTGTCTCCTTTAATTTATCCAATTCCACTGGGTATAGGAAATTTAATGCATAGGATTGCAACACCATACCATCTACAAATAAATGGACAAGCCGAGGTTTCAAACCGAGAGGTGAAATCCATTTTAGATAAGACGGTGAATCCAACAAGGAAAGATTGGAGTTTGAGACTCAATGATGCTTTGTGGGCGTATAGAACCGCATACAAGACACCTATTGGGATGTCACCCTTTAGGCTTGTTTACGGTAAACCTTGTCATTTACCCATTGAAATTGAGCATAAGGCGTTTTGGGTGATTAAGCAATGCAATATGGAGTTGGATGGTGCTGGAAAGCAAAGGAAGTTGCAACTTCAAGAGTTATAAGAGATTCGCAATGATGCATTTGAAATCTCACGGATTTACAAGGAAAAGACGAAAGCATTTCATGATAATATGATTACAAAGAAACAATTTTGCATTGGGAAGAAAGTGTTTTTGTTTAATTCTCATTTGCAATTGTTTCCGGGTAAATTAAGGTCACGTTGGATTGGACCTTTTATTGTGACTAATGTGTTTTCTAATGGTGCAGTGGAAATTCATATTTTGGCTACAGGAAATGAACTTAAAGTGAATGGGCACCGGTTGAAACAATATTATGAGAACTTCTCTTCGGAAATCGTGGAAGGAGTTAACCTTGTGGAAGTGCTCCCTCTGGAGGAGTCTTAGCAAACAAGGAGAACGTCGGGCTGACAACTTTAAACCAAGCGCTAAGTGGGAGGCAACCCACCGGTTTTGTATCTTTACCTTTATCTTTTTATTCTTTATGCATTTTATCTTTGTTTTCTTGTTTTTGCATATCATTTTCGGAATTTCCCACCTTGAACTTTCTTTGGACGATTCAATTTTACATTGAGGACAATGTAAATTTTAAGTGTGGTGGAGCATTTATATGTTTGTATAGTTTGTTTTAGTTTGTTTTATGCCTTTAGTAACAAAAAAAAAATCAGAAAAATAGAAAAAACAAGAAAAAAGTTGTGCTTTATGAACTCCGAAATCTAGAAACTTGTGCCTTTAGGATGACACTATAAGTGGATGGAACCATCTTGATTGCAGGATTTGAGGAACCAATTAACTAAAAAGAACGAATATATCTCATGAATCACAAATAACATGATATTTGTTACCATATCTCGGAATATCACCATATCACGTTCTATTTTTATTTTTCCATATTTATCTATTGTTCTCTAAGTGCTTTGGTGGGTCACTAAACATCGACTTGTTATTAATGTTAGGATGAAATAGAGTGATTGGGTTGCTAAAAAAAAGAGAAAATAAAAAAAGAAAGACCGACCAATTAGACCAAACGGAATAAAAAGACACTTGGATAGCAGTATGTGTGAAACGTTGTCCCTATCTCCGTCGCCTAAACAAGCGTGGAATGCAGGATCCAAGGCAACTATCACATACTTGCTGACAAGAAGCATGCGCTTGGATCCAAAATATCTAATCATGCCCTCTCAAAAAAAAAAAGTGAAAAAGGCAAAGAAAAGAAAAGAAAAATATTATTATTGTTGAATAGAGTCGACTCCTGGTTCCCTTGTATATGCCGGTTGAGTTGATGTAGAATTAATATTGTTGACCACTGGTTCCCTTGTATATGCCAGTGTGTTGACACTAGAATTCAGACCAGTAGCTCAATCCAATAGGTTGCATCATCTTGGCGGTGACCTTCAGACAGATATGGGAAACATCGATCACTTGTAAACATCCGCAACATCTACCTCTATATCCATCTTCTTAATATTTTCATTGTGATTGTGGTTAGTTAGTTTCCGAGTATTGTGGCTTGTTCGACTATCTAATTAGAGCTTTATTTACTTAAATATGAACTGAATTTGCGCAAGGTACCTCCTCCTGTAGTCATTTTGGATTCATTCATTGATTTGTCACAAATAGACGGAGTTGAAAATATAGGTTTTGTAGGCAGACCTCTTGTAAACCTTCACGAGACTGAAACTCGTCTACTAGGGACACCTAGGGGTTCAAAGGCTTGTTATTTATGCTAAAAGTGACCGTAGCCTCGACGAGACGGAGTTGTATGTATATTTTATAATAATTTTGTTTGATTTGCTCGAGGACTAGCAAAGTCTAAGTGTGGGGGAATTTGATAGGTGTCTAAAACACCTAGATATTTATCTACAGTATATCTTTTCTTTTGCGAGTTTTCTTGTAAAATATGTATCTTATGTTTACTTTTGAGTGTTTAGGTACTTTGGAGCTATTTGGAACAAAAGGAGAGGAAACATGGCAAAAGTATCATCTCGTGTGCAACTTCTCTTGGAGGCGGATTATTTCTCACTATTTGCTTTTATTTCTTCTTTTCTGTCTGAAAAGTATGCCAGCTTTAGTGATGCAAATTATGTCTGAAAAGCATGGCGGCTTTAATGATGTCAAGACATTGAAGAGAAGAAGTGGATCTAAGAAATAAGAGACGGTTGTTGCTGGGCAAAATATTTATTTGGAGCAAGGATGGCGAAAGCGTTCAACGGCAAGTGTTATGCGGAGTCAAGTCAACAATAAGGGGCCGCTAGCTCTGGTTCAAAGGAGAGCTAATGGGCTGCACAGTCGTTTGTATCATTTTGTAGGGGGGAAATATCAATTCTGGTTCCTACTCATCCCAGATTTCAGGTTCCTCAATTATTATCTTCTTAAAATTAAGACAGAGAGAAAAATGGTTGTTGTCTTAGAGGTCGGGAGAAATTCAGAGATAGGAAGCAGGTTAGGGTGTTGATTGTCTCTGGTGGAAGAAATTAGAGATGTTCTTCGTATCAACAGAAGGAGATCGATAATATGTTGAAATTGAAAATATGGGTTTCGAATCAAGGATATGGTTTTGAATCTGTTGTTGTGGTTGAGAGAGCTGAGAAATTAGGGATTCCTGCTAGTTGATTTTGCTGGTAGAAGAAGGTGATGAAGTTAAGAGGAAATTGGTGAGCTAGAACAGGGTTAAGAATGGGTTTTGGTTTAATTAGGTGTTGGGTTGTTTGAATCAAGAAATCAGAGAAGATGTTATTGAGTTAGGGTTTTGAATTGATGGTGTTTCTGAGGATGGAGAAGCTACAAGCTATAACAATGGAGATACAGGGAAGCAATAAAACTGAGTTGATGTTGCTGTAGAATGAAATGGGATTGAATGATGAATGATGTGAAATAATATGGATGGTGAAATGAGAGTGTGACTTAAGCTGCAATGGTTAGATGAATGTAGGTCAAGTAGCTGCAGTAGAGATGGAGCCACAGGTGCAGTGAAGCCATGTCTTATGTCATGATGGTTTATTACAGATGCTGGTGGAAGTGATCAATGTGTATTGAAATACAACAAGGAGTTAACTGAAGTGCATGGAAGAAATTGCAGGTGAATATAAGCTTCAGGTGTTGATAGTGGTTGGTTTGAGAAGGATTGGTGATATTGAAACTGCAGATCCAATATAGTGATAGTTGGCTGGGAACAACAATTGCAAGGCTTAGTATGGCTCAATGAGTTGTGCAAGGAATTTTGAAACTAATTTTGATGTCTGAAGATTGAGAGAAAGTGGCAGAGATGGCTTAAAGCAGTGGCGGTTATGAATTCATGGAATGGAGATGAGTTCTAATGCTTTGTCTAACTGAGACAGAATTGGTGTTATAATGTTTGTGAAGCTACAGATGGTGAATGAGTTATGAAGCTTCCATGGTCAGGGGTCATGTTGGAAGCTTAATGGAGATATGGGTTATTACAGGTAAGTTGTATGTGTGTGTGTGTGTGTCTGCTGCTGTCACAGGGAATGTAATGGTAAAATGGGTCAAATCTTAAAGCAGTGAACTAGAAGGGTACTGAGAAGATGGATGGTTTGAGGTTGTGCAGCTGTAACTGAAAGTAGACCAAGTTACAGATGTTTGTTTGCAAGCTATTGAACTGAGATTGCAACTGGAGTTGGTTATGCTGAGAAGAGTATGAAAAGGTTGCAACTGCAATCTCTTGTTGTTGCAGTGAAGCCACATAGATGGTCATAATGGCCGTGACAGTGTTGCAGCTGTATGGAGATAGAATGAGAGTTTATGGCTTGAGCATGAACTGGTGATGGAATAGATGAGCAGATTGTGTCGCGGCTGTGAATATTAGAATGGGTTATCGGCATTGGTGGTGTTTATGAAGTGCAGTTAGAAACTATGGCCAAGATTTGGTGATGTGATGTAGTTGCAGACAGTGGTTTGAAGTGGAGGACTTGGAAGATGGTGGTTGCAATCAGTTGATTTGAACTAAAAACTGGTGTTGGTTGTTTGCAATTACAGGTTGAATGATGAATGGAAGAAGCACAGGTAGTTGAGCTGTGAACTGATACTGGAAGGGAGGTTTGAGTGGAAGAACTGTAAGTTGAGGCTGCAGCTGTGATGGCGCATCACAACATATGGACAATGCAAGAGTTCAATAGCTCAGGCCTTTGCAATTCAGCCTAGTTAGCCCACTCAACCAAGACAGAAGACTGACTTGAACCTGACTCAGATATCTAACCAACTTGACTCGTTGACCGGGCGGATTTTGCCTGTCACATGAGATTTTTTGGCACCGGATTCCGGCCAAATTCCGGCAGTTGCACCAGTTTTCCGGTGACAGTTTTTGGGGCATATTCTCTACATGGGTTCTTCTCACATATGGGCTTGGTGGATTTTCATCTAATGGACTTTGAAGACTTGGACCTAATTTTGGAGAAAAAAGCTACAAAAAGAAATATTTTCTATAACTTTCATATCACGTATTCTACTTGGAGCTCTGGAGGATAGCAGCAACTAGGGTTTGCTTTCGTATTTATTTTTCATCTTCTTTAATTGATTATTGATTATGTTGATGAACTCCATAGCTATGAGTAGCTAAATTCTATATTATTGGTTAAGGATGTAGTCTTATATCTATAACTTGTGCTTGATTAATGCATTAGTTTTCTCTCTTTGTTTTCGTTCAAATCTCTACTGCTTTTAATAATCACATGATTGATGTATTGTGATAGGATTTAGATGTTTGGTTAGTTAAGTGGCCAATTAATTGAACTTGCATCTTTTCCATAGCTATTTTAGGGTTTTTCATCAAGCGATAATCCAAATACAAGTAGTATGATATGATTATAGTTTGTAGTGATACACTCTTATAATCATATGTAGAGTTTGACCATTGTTTGAATTGTCATGCGAAATATATGACAATTGCATTGATTAGCCTATTTCCCAAACTTAATGCTCCTAGGAATTGAACTTAATTAGCGCAAGGCGTTAGGTTATTCTTTAGGTAGAATTCGCATATGCATCTCTAATGTGTGTGTTGGTGAACTTAGGAAATTATTGGATTATCTTGCTCTCTTGATATTCTAGGATTTTGATAATAAAAGAGATTAAATTGTAATTCTAATCATATATACAAGCACATGTTTAAGATTGAAGATGAATTCCTTGACCAATATCTTTCTTTCATTGATTACTTCCAACTATTTACTTTGCTTTTATTTTATTTTTATTTTACAAAAATCAGAAATCCCCCCCCCCCTATTGGTTACTAAGAAACTAGAATTTGATAACAACAATCGCCTCTCTGTGGATGCGAACTCTTCCTTACCTTATACTTCATTTATATTTTGTTGAGTAAGAAAGTGAATTATTTTTGCTCGGCTGACAACCGATCACCCGCAGACTACACGATTCGTGAAACATCAATCACGTCACAAATAGGGGGATATCACTTAGGGTTTTGGTCTGGCGGTCTATAGCACGTGGATTCATCCCATGACGAGAAATGTGCGTAAGTCGTGTCAATGGTTGAAGGAGTTAGCAAAGTAGTGGGTGCACGATCGGTCAAGTCTCCGCACGACGTGGAACTGACTTTACCACGATCTCCCACTTTTCCACTCTTTCAGTCAAGAAACCGTCACACTTACAGGGGTCAGTGGTGTTACTACTCTAACAGTATAAATAAGTCTTTTAATTCGTGATTGAACATCAACATTCGAACACTCGAATACACGTCTAACACTGAATTTATCGAGTAATTACTCTCAAGAATTCATCAATCACTCAGAACTAATCAGAACTCAACAGTTCACCAATACTGCAGAAACCTTCAACATACCCACAATCCTCGATCATCATATCCCACACAATTCTCAGCTTCCCTCCTACAGATCAACCCATCTCCCTCTTTGCGACCGAATTGATTCTAGAATGACCATTGTCTTGGTTTATCCAGGAGTCATACAGATTGATTTCCCGAATCTAAGCACCCCCTTTGCAGCGGTGCATCTATGTGAGGATTAACATCTTGCCCGGATGAGGAGTCTCGACAGCTCGCTCGACTCTCCACTTTACAGAAAAACCGGCGACACGTTTTTACCCATCCACACCAGGCGTTACCCATTACCATTCTCCTCCATTACTCAAGCCATTCCCACTTTTACGAAACCAAGGTACGTTTCATTACGACTTGTATAAATAGGTCTCACCTATTTCCATCAAAAACAGGTTTTTGGTCGGAAACACACAATATACCTGGTATCTTTCCATCCTTCTCACCAGTTCTACTTTCTGATACAAGTCATAAAAACGCCCACACTTCCAGAATCAACTATTCTGGTCTCAACACTTTCTTCGCTTCCCTCCCTAAGACCAACCATTCTCCTTCACTTTGTGACCGAAGCAAGCCTGGAACGACCACTTCTTGGTTTAGGACATGATTGTACAGATTGATCTATCGAATCAAAAGTACTCCCGTGCAGTACATTGTTTAGGGTTTAGATTCGTTTCTCACCCACACAACACACGAAATTACCGAAATCAGCAGAAATGGTTTTCACCCATAAACAACAAAATAAACCAACTTCGTATAGTTGAGACCAAGCAACTAAACCTATAGTTCACCCAGTTCCGTCTGTATTCCCACACCTCCAACTTATAAATAAGTCACGTACTTGGAACAATTCATTTGGTTCATATTCCAAACATTAAAGGAACAACAAAATATTTTTGGTATCAACTCTCTTCAACCAAGTGATATGAGTCGGACAAAGGCTCTTCTGTTTATCTCAATTAACTCCTTCGTCGGGTCCTTAGATCTATATTATGTTCAATTACTCAAGGTAATCGTAAGATTTTGTAATTAATACTTTTAATCACAAAGAACCAACCGTATTTATGCCGATCTACTCAACTATTCTATCCAATCTACCACAAGGATAAACCAATTATAGTGAGATCATTTTTTTACCGAAACAAGAATTGTGCACACCAAAGATTTATATAACCAAGTCAGAAATCTTCTATCTCTTCCTTGTCTTCAAATCTTCTTAGATCTTCAATAAACACCTGCACACAACTACTTGAATCTCTTGTGATCAATCACGCACAGAACGGAGTCTGTTAACAATGTTATATAAATCAAAACTTCGAAATTTAGCACCAACAATAGTCTAAAGATCCATGTCGAAACTTCGAACTAGTTTGAGTGAATCTTATATCAGAAGAGAAGATTCAAGCATAAGCAAACTAGGTGCAATCAAAGTTCAACCACCGTTAGTCAATCAAATCAATCGAAAACAAAAGATAAACCGCAATTATCTAGTTTCCCACCAATGGTATTTGTAGAGATTCTCAATCCCAAAGAAGTCTTTAAATTGAGTGGTCGTAAGAGATTTATCCTATTTTGGTTACTCTCGTCTCCGAATAGGAGGCTTCACCAGTAACAGTACAACAGAGGAAGTTTACTGTCACGAAGGATTAGTTTGCCCAAAATGCAAGCTTCAAGTATTTATAGACAAGGAAGTTTGGATACCAAGGAATTTCCAAAACCGAAAATATTCTCAAGATATTCAATCATAATTTCCATATTCGTTTTTTATAATTCCTGAGAATGGTCTGTCCAAAATAATGATCAAAAATCTCCTTGGAAAATCTTTAACTAGCAAATCCACATTACTAATTCTTATTTTCCATATATAATTAAAAACTTTAATTAAAAGATTCTTAACTTATTTAATTTCGATCTTGGGATTTACTTCCTTTTTAGCTGCTAAGGAATATCTTTGAACAATAAAATATACGCATTACTACACGTGTTCAAAGTGTGTCGACATCCTTACTTTGTAAGTCCTCTTTCATACTTACACACTTGAAACCGATTTTCCGTGCTTCCAAACAAGTTTAGAATTGGTTCATCTGACTTTCAAGAGCTATGCGATTGATTAAGAACTCTCAATCACAAATCATGGATTTAACGGTTTTACCAAAATAAGTTTCGGTTTTACCTCCATGTGAGTACTGTGCATAGTCACACTAGCTTCCAAAAATTCGGTTGACTAGGTACTAGGATCGGTTCCCCACATATACATGGTATCTAACTTATATGTGTTGCACATGTCCATAAGATCGGTTCCCCTTTGCCTAAAAACGTGTTGCACATGTCCATATGATCGGTTCGCCTTTCTTCTATAAACCTTGCTGCACCCTATACAAGGATCGATTCCCCTTTGTGATGTGTTGCACCTCTTAATAGGATCGGTTCCCCTTTACCCAGTGTTAGGTCTTACAAACTACACAAACTCGATCATACCATCATGTGATTACTGAAGATCGGTTTCACTAATAAAAGTCTTACCAATACAAAATTCAGGCCTCATATGAATAGTTTTACCAAGAACACAAACAAGTCAAGAGCGGTTATACTAATCACACATATTGGTCGTTCATAAGATATGCAATGAAGAATAATCCCAATAACGCCTAGCGATTTCCTTTTCGATTCACAAACAAAGTTTATGAACTTACTTCCTTAAAACACATGTAAAAACATTGTTTCCTAGGATGAAATCCTCACCTCATACCCATACATAATCACAATAGCATTCAAACGATTATGTCGATGTTTTATCTACAAATTTTAATGGTTAAGCAATAAACCTCGTATTGTATTCCTTAATACTATGTCTATCGAGAGTGTTCATTCTTCGCAGTTTTGTTTTCAATATGCATGACTTGAAAGATATGTTAGGGAATGAAATGGTTCAAGTCAAATATCACTAACCTCAAGTGGAAGGATGATGTTGTGGTTGTAGCTCCTTACTTATTCACTTCTTCAAGTCTTCGCAATACTTGTAATGTGTCATATCCTAATACTTTCAAGCTAACCTATACAAAGTTGACTCTAGTACATTTAATCAAGCGACTCTTAAATGAGTTTTGGTTCACTAAAATATAACAACCAAACTCGACATACCAACGCTTGGTGGGTTCAACCGAGCTATGCTATAACAATCTCCCCCTTTGTCAATTTTAGTGACAAAACTCTTACAATCATATGGATAAACAAATTACAATAATTCATTACACATGCGCTTGATTCCCGAATTCAATAGCACATAACATGCATTCATTCAATCCTTAAAAATGCCGTTGTTGACATTATAATAACAAAGCTCATACTTCCCCTAAAGGTGAGATAGGTATATTTTCAATCCTCACGTATTTGTTATACCAAATCATATGATATGTTACTCCCCTTTAGTCTATGCTTTTCCTCTTTCGTTACATAAACGTTCAAGCACAAATGTCCTTCTTCCCTAGTGACACCAATCAATATAAATTGACACTAGCATCACTTGTTTACTCTATATATTTCTTCCCCTTTTTGTCATAAAATGACAAAGAAACATAAAAATAAAGGACAACACAAAAAGGATCTTACAAATCTCGAAATAGACTTGCAACCTGTTGAGTCAAGCATGAGGGTTCCACACATCATTTTTGATAACCAATATCAAAACCGAAACTACAAAGTAATTATGTTTTGATATGTTATCATGGAAAAAATTGCCCGAAGCAATTTTCCCAACTAATTTAGAAAACCAAAAATCAACTAAGCATATTAGTTCCTTTGCTAAACCGATTGTACAAATACAATCGCTTCATTCGATAAGACCAAAATAAAGATAACTCTATTTTTTTCATCGGGTTCTAATTATCCATCTAACTTAGGCCTTTAAGTTTTAAACAAGCCAAATACTAGGTTAGTTGACTAGTATTTCTTGTTAAGGCATTCGATTAGACTTGAATAACCGAAACCTCCACTTTGATAAGTCTAACTAAGATCAGAATTAACTTAGTTTCTCTTATCCGGAATCGAATTGGACTAAACAATTCATCCTGTAAACACTTTCTTTTGTCAAGCCATAAATAATTCATACAAACCAAAACAAATCAACTTGCATAATTATCCACCTCAACCGGAAGCAATTGAAACAACATAAACATTAAAGCATTGTAATTGCACCATAAATTTTGTAAGCCTAAATAATTGATACCATACAACAAAGTAAGATAACAATAGTTTTCTTAACCGGAACCAATTGAATCACACACACATCCATACATACATAATGGAATAAAAACATCAATTGTTCCGAAATTTTGTTAAGCAAAAGCAAAAAGATATAAGCAATAAAATTAGGCTTTTCTTAAATAGGAAAACTAACTAACAAGATTTTTACCTCAATTTCGCATCCACTTCTCCAATATGATCGCATCTTCTTATTCCTGGGAGAATTGATATTGAAATACCATTATGTTGTCATCCTTATGCCAAAACAAAAGAAGAATAACAACAACCAACCTTTACCAGAGAAAGGTTGCAAATCGGTTTTTAACTATTGCAAGCAAAAGTTGAAAAGCCACGAAACACATATGTTTTTATGCTAAACCAAACCGATTCAACATATTGTGATTTTTTCACATATTGTTTCTATCAAAACCCCTCATGATCCTTTGATAAATCCTACCAACATGGGCTAGAACTTAATCCCACTAAATCAAAAAGTCACCCAAACCATAAGGGTTCACAACATTATGAGATCGAATATCAAGGTAGTAAAACCGAAATCAAACATCCCATAAACACAAATGCAATACACCATAAATATGCAACAAAGAATCAAGTATTGAAATTATCTCTATCTTTTAGGGAATTGAATTGCGAAAACAACGCAAAAGAATGAGGCCATTCCAAGTTCGGACGAAGAAGTTACGGGCAAAACAATTTTACACTTCTTCGTATGAGGACCTCTCACTAGGATCGGTTCCCCACATGTGTGTTACTTGTGACGGATCACAACACTAAACTGTTTTTGACATAACCTTTGCATACAATGTCCGAATTCAGTGATTTTTGGCTCATTTTAACCGTAAAAACAAGAGCTACACATATATGGTCAGTAGATATCAACATCATAAACTCTCAATTACCGTTTCTATCAAAACCTCAAATATATATAGAGAAAGTATGAGTACAGAAGAAAATGAACCCACCTAAAGATGTTAATTAGTCATATAAAAACCGAGAGATCATGTGCTCAATTTCAGGTGCTTCCTCAACCTTCAAAAGATCGAGCACAAAGGTGAGCATGCACATTCCAACACAACTAGGTTGTGTTGAGTTGATCATTGTCTTGTTCGTCAGGTGTGACTAAGAAAGAATCATCATTCTTGACCTCTTGCTTGGTTGTTTTCTCTTGTTCCATCTCTTGTTTTTCTTCTTTGACTTATGATGAAGAGTGTCATTATCACAATGTTCACTAGTACAAGAGATTTCATACATGATGTATTTCTTTAGTCTTTCAAGAAAACTCTTATAATTATTGTCACCAACAATTAACAGCTGAGAGTCATTCTTGAGACTAACTTTTGGTACCTTTTTGGATATGGAGGACTTTGGGACCCATTTAGAGTTGGATTTCGCATGAGAAGATTTCTCCTTCATACCATTAGGAACATTGTTCTTTTGAATATTTTGCGAAACACCGTTTCTCTAATTTGGAACATCAGATCTTTTTTTTGCATATGAGGAGAAAACTTAGCCAATTCGTTTGATACAATAGAAATTGCATCTTGCATCTTACGAACTTTGCATCCCCATTGCAAGTGTCCTTTATTACCACAATAATAACAATATGAGTTTTAATGTTACCTTTTTGTGGATCCTCTTGCATTGGAGCTCGATGATTTTTCTTCTTCTTCTTATCTTTATTCAATGTTGTTGCTTTCTTGACATTAGCAGAAGTGCTCTCTTTGACTGCTGCTGGTTGAACACAATTCTTAGGCTTGACTAATTTTACTTCTTTACAAGGAATAATATCATCTTCGACAACAGTGGAAGTCGTTGTGAAGAATTATTAGCTTTAACAAATTTTACCTCTTTGTTAATATTTGAAGCATCTATTCCCTTATACCCCAATCCTCGTGTATCACGATGATTCCTACTTGCTTCCAACAGTGAGGTTAAATTTTTTGAGATAACATTGAACTTTTTAAGGTCCAAAATTTCTTATTCCAATGTCTTGATTTTATCAAGTGCACCAGCTAGATCAGCCTTAAGGTGTTTTTCTCGTGAGAGATATACACCTTCTTTCTCTTCAAAAATCTCTGGTTGAGAATTAAACCTTGCTTCAGATTCAACAAGTTTCTTTTTCCAACAAGTGAATTTTTTCAAGAGCAACATCACGCTCTTTGTCTAACAATTCTGTTTGAGAAAGACTAACACATACTTTGTCTTTAAGATTTTTTTTTTTTTTGATGTGCGAATTTTTCTTTCAGCAAGTTATGCTTTTCATCGAGAGTTTCAAACATTAAAGTTAAATCTCATTCTCTATCAAGTGCTGAAAGAAGTTCCTTAGAACAAAAAAGAAATTGTTTACTCAATCCTTTAGTTCAGATGTTTTTACACTTGATCTTTCATCAGAAATTTCAATCATAGAACTCAAAAAATTCCCATTATCAAAAAGACATTTTTCAGAGTCTGAATCATTGATTTTGAATACAAGGCTTAACTTAGTCTCGTCTAGAGAACATTCAGACTTATTCTCAGAAGAGCAAGTATAATTTCATGAAGAACCTCCTTTTAAGCATTTGTTAAAATCAAAACTTTCAACGTCTTGCGATACGTTAACTGAGTCTTTCTTTAGTTTTCTCTCTCACTTAACTTTAATTTGACTCATGTATTATAGGTTGGATCACATCAAACACAGGTTGTTAGATCTTTTCGTGTTTGCCTGCTCTGATACCAATTGAAAAGGCGAGGGTACCCAAATATACCTCAAGCTAAAAAATTTCCTTCCTATAAGTCCTTTCTCCAAAAGTGATTGTCTATGGACTGAGTCGATACAATACAACTAATCGGTTCACACTTCGTGTGATCTTCTATGGATACGAGATCGAGTCAATACAACAACGAAATATGTTTACTTGATACAAAGGTCCGGACTTAACCAAACACAATATGATTGATTATCAAGTAAATAGGAATTAACGTTTGTGTAATTTACTTTAATTATAATAAAACAATTATAATGCGGAAATATAAAGTAAATGACACATCAAGATTTTATTAATGAGGAAAACCGCAAATGCAGAAAAACCCTGGGACCTTGTCCATAATTGAATAATTCCAAGATTAAGACGCTATACAAAATAAACCAACTTCGTATAGTTGAGACCAAGCAACTAAACCTATAGTTCACCTAGTTCCGTCTGTATTCCCACGCCTCCAACTTATAAATAAGTTACGTACTTGGAACAATTCCTTTGGTTCGTATTCCAAATAGTAAAGGAGCAACAAATTTGTTTGGTATCAACTCTCTTCAACCAAGTGATATGAGTCGGACAAAGGCTCTTCTGTTTATCTCAATAAACTCCTTCATCAGGTCCTTAGATCTATCTTATGTTCAATTAACCAAGGTAATCGTAAGATTTTGCAATCAATACTTTTAATCACAAAGAACCGTATTGATGCCGATCTACTCAACTATTCTATCCAATCTACCACAAGGATAAACCAATTATAGTGAGATCCTATTTTTACCGAAACAAGCATTATGCACACCAAAGATTTATATAACCAAGTCAGAAATATTCTATCTCTTCTTTGCCTTCGAATATTCTTAGATTTTCAATAAACACATGCACACAACTACTTGAATCTCTTGTTATCAATCAAGAACAGAACGGAGTCTGTTAACAATGGATTATCACAAGATCGTCTTTAGCACTAGATGGAGTTATTGCTTTCAAGTGTTGAATAAGTTGACCAAGTTGGCTTGAAAATATTCATTATTATTAGCTCCAGGATCAGCAAACGATGATGACATCTCTTCCTCACCGCAAACCTGATTTGCGGTTGCAAGTTTCCCATATTTATCCCAACAATAATCAACTGTATGGCCTGTCATACCACAATAAGTGCATGAGAGACTACTACCGCGACCATAACTACGACCACTATAATCACCACGAACAGTTCGACCACCCCTATAATCTCCTTTACCTCCACGACGATTTCCATGACCACTACCACCATGAGCATTTCAACCACCCTTATAATCTCCTATACCACCATAATTGGTGTATAAAGCAGATGACTCTCGCTGACTTGTGGAAGAACTAGAACCACCACACAGTGAAGCTCGTTGAAGTCGAAAGAAATCATTCACAACAGATGGAAGCGTATCACTTGCAAGTATTTGTTCTTTGAAAACTCTGTACTCATAGTTAAGTGTAGATAAAAATAGCGCAACACGAAATTATTTACATTGCTTTTTTAGTTCTTCCAAGGAAGTAGTCAGAGGTTGGTGTTCATCAAGTTCTTCCCATAAACCACGCAATAATCCGAAGTGCTCCACCAACGATTTTTCACCTTGTTGGCTATTAAACATCTTTTAATAAATCTTATAGATCCTCGAAACGTTTGAGGCTTGAGAGTACATGTAACGATCCTCGAGCTCGTCAACACTATTAGACTAGTCAAGAGACGTCTTAGCCGATAATAACTCGATTAGTTAATATGGATTTTAATTAATAGAAATTAATCTAATAATAATCTATGTACGAAATTAATACCGTCGGATAGATATCGAAAAGTTATGCGAGATGGACTACTCGAGCGTGTCATTCGGATACTGGACGAATAAGAAATCATCAAATATCATAAAAGAGCAAATTAGTCTTTTTTCTATTGAACCGACCCGGAATTCCCTTATCACTTCAAAGGTGTGTTTAGTGCTCCCCGTTGGTCTTATCAACCAAAACCAAATCGAAGAAAAATATTTCTTCTTATCTTTTCTTCCTTCTTCTTTCTTAAGTTTCTTCTCCTCTGCTTCTTTTGTTCTTCAGTCGAGAGATGATTGAGAAATCAAATTAGTGGTTTTGAGATCGAGGAAAGAAGATACAGATCGAGTATTGATTATTGGTGATGATGTTGAAGTTGTTTGAGCATGGGATGAACATGTTAGTTGTTGCTGTAAATTGAAGAGATGATTTCTGAAGTTAGGGTTTATGTGGAATTGAGAAGTGAATCGAGATGTTGATGGATGAAAAAGAAATGGGTTGTTATTAAATCGATGAAGTGAAGCTTTTGTAGAGATGTATTAAAGAAGTTAGGGTTTCATGTTCTTCCTCAAATTGAGAATTAGAGATTCACGGGAAGGCTCAGAGAAGAATTAAGAGTTGGAATAGAAGGTATCGAGATGGGTTTTGAAGAATTAGGAGTATTAGATTAAAATTGTTTATAAAATCAAAGTCTCAGATGATGAAACTGGTGATGGTGATGAACTTCAGGTCTAGAACGATAATTCTAAGGTTCAATTGAAGCAAGTGGTGAAGTAAGAAAGCAGAGGATGCTAGTGTTTCGGGTAAGCTCTAACTAATCTGAATTTTAGTATTTTGGATTTGAATTAATTCAGTTATTGAGTTGTATGAATATTAATGAACTGAGAAATCACAGATGCAGAAAATGAACTATGGTGGTGGATTGAGTGGTAGTTCTGTAGTGTTATATGTTGTTGTGAACAAAAAAAGAGATTTTAATTGTTTGTGATATGGGTTGATTATGATAGAACAAGGTGAATGAATTGTAAGAGTATGTGTGGAGTTATATTTGTTGAATGAAACTGTCAGATGCAGGGAATAACATAGTTGCGATGAAGTAGGATAATGTAGTGGTTTCAATTGAGTTGCAGGGAAGAAGTTGATAGTGACATAGTTGTTAGAACTTGATTATGTTGATAAGATGTTTGAACTGAAGTTGTAGGCGATGCATATTGGTTCAAGTTTAGGGTTAGAGATACGATTGTTCGAATTGACTTGGTTGTGAACTGAAATGGTGATAGCAGGTGCGAGTGCAATTGAGGATAAGGAAGAGGTTATGTGGTGAAGGCATAAAACTGAACTCAGTTGAAGTAGTTGTGATTTATATGGAACCCTTGGAGTTTGTGTTTATAAGTGGTGATGTTGTAATTCATGGAAACAGCCTGAGATGTGTAGTAAGCGATGATGATTACAAGGAATAACTAATAGCTCCAGTAGAGGCTTGCAATTGATGTATCAGGTGAGCTATGTTGTCTTGTAAATCAAATTAGAATCTTGTGTATTTAATGTTGGGTGTTGTTCCCTGTAAGGTTGTTGAAAGGTGATGAAACTGAGCTATTATGAGGCAAGCCTGAATTCAGGTTGGTAGTGATTATGAAGTTGTTTTTGAGTTTTGATTTATGAATTGGATTGATTGAACTGTTGTTATTTAGTTAAGAGTTATAAGAATGCTTGTACTAGAGTGTTGGAGCTAGAGTGATGCACCATTATGGTGAAATAGTACCCTTGGTCTATGCACTGTCCTGTATCAGATCAGCTAGTCAGCTAGCTGACTTATCTTAATGAACTTGTCTGACTCGGTATCTGACTGAGTCACTTAGAAACTTAACTGAATCAGTCTTATTGACTGAGTTGACCCGGATCGATTCCTATTTGACTCAGTGAACCTTGACTGAGTTGGATCGTTGACCATTAACCCTGGACATTGACTTGACTTGGACGTTGACTGTTGGTTGACTATTGACTGTTAGTTCAACCATTAGTGACTGTTAGATTGACCCAGTTGGGCCAGACCCTTATTAATGGGTTTGTTTAAATGGGCTTGGGATTTAGACTAGTTATCTTATGTTGATGTTTTGGACCACTTATGGTCCGAATTGACCTTTGGCTTCTTTTACAAAGTTGTAGACATTCATAAGACTTAGCTAATAGATTATAGAACCAACCTAATTGAATTAGTAAACCTTAGATTTGCTAATAATAGATGATGAAAAGGTGTAGAATCATAAATGGGCCTACAATTGTGAGATGGAATTATATGATTCTTGTATGAGCCATTTTTGCTAGATTCTTAGACTTCTTGTGTGATTAACAGTTAGTATTAACAACGACCGATTCAAAGGACGAACCAGTGGATCGTGGATCTCGAGGTAGATGTTTCTTGTCTTCAAAAAGGTGTGGGATTGCATTTAACAGTTTTGTAATCATTATTGTTGTTTTTATAAAAGTTTATTTTTTACAAACTCATGCATTGTCTAGTTCTGCATTCCATATTTTGTTCAAAATGCATTATGATAATCCTGTTATTTCTGTGAATCTTTCCACGATGTGGAAATGACTTGTATTGTTTCGTCGTCAACATGAATTGTTATGGGAAATGAGAATTTCCACTTGTGGTATATAGGATATGCTCCTTCACTTTTATACCTAGAGCTTTTATTGAATAGAGTTGGTCACCATGGTCTTGGTGGCATCCATAGCTATATAGGTGTGAATTGCCGGTATTTAGGGGTTCACAACCATATTAGTACATTGTTTGACGAAGGAGTTTGTTCCATATACATGTATGATTATTTCAGTGACTTAGTCACTGTTCATTGTTTTCGGAAAAACATGTACTGTTTTCCAATTCTTGCTTATGATTACTTAGAAGTTAAATGTTAATTATTCCCACTTCAGTTTCTGTGACAGATCAGAGTTGCGCAGCGAAAGCTCCAAGAAGTTAACTTCGTTAATTGATTATATTCTGTTATGTTTATTATGTTGTTTATTTTATTTAAAAACCAATTGACTATTATATATGTATCATTTGAGAGAAGATCTTGTATATATATTCTGAGCGGGGTTAGCTTTGGATTAAGTTCTGTATCGCATTTCTTAATTGAATGCGTAAGTGCATGTTTTAGATTTTTGTGCCTCTTATTTAGTTAATCTCTTGGATTAGTCAGCTGCTAGCTTAGGGGGCGCTACAAAAGTTGGTATCAGAGCTCACTATTTGATCTTATATGGTAGACAATAGGAATAGCCAGTGCCAGTTAGTAAACTAGATTAGTTTAGAACTAGGTTGGGTTGTGAGATAAATCTTAATTACTAAAAGCTATTAATAATTAAAAGATTTATTTGGTTGCTTGTTTTGTTTGTTTGTGTAATGAAGTAAAATTTATAGGGTACACCAGTACTTTAGTTAATAGGAATTTGAGAATAATTAATTTAAAAAGTATGAAAACGTAAACAATCTAATACTATAAAATAGTGAGTTTAGTATCATTGATAGATCTTGTAAATCACATAGAAAATTATGAACAAATGGACAATTTAAGAATAAAAATAATGAGATTAGCAGTATTGATAAATTTTAGAAGTCACGTGTATACTTCTTAAGCACCTTGACTTATACGTAGGATCGATAAATTATAATCACATAAATGTTAATAATATCGGGGCTCAATAATATTTGTAAGAGTAGTTAGAATAATAGTTTGACCAGCAATGTCAATAATATAAATATTAATTATGTATGATAATTAAAGTAGTAATAATTTTAATAAAGTAATGTTAGCATTTATGAATTAGTATTATATTACACTTAATTTAACTAAAATTTCAACAAGAATATATAATGATAAAAATAATAGTTATAATTAAATAAATAGTTATGGAAAATTAATAACATTTGTGTATAGTTAAGTTTTGGAAATTAAACTAATTAAAAATTAGAAATGTAAGTTTTGTGTTTAAATTAGATAATTAAAATAATACTTATTAGACGTTAGACGTAAAAGGTGAGATATAATATATAAAATAAAAAGACTTAACTTGTTAATAATCTTATACCTAAATTATCTTTAATCTTACAAATGATCCAGTAAATCTTTAAAATGAAACAAATAAACATGAAGTAATAATAATAGTAATCAGATGCTTAGTGTAATACTAGAATTTAAAAGAAAATAAATTCGTATATTGTTAGGATCATTCTTCGTAAATAGATTCAATCATATTTTAAAATGGAAAATTAAAATGAAGAACTTATACTCTTAGAATTTAAATTAATATTATATTAAGCATAACTTAAATTAAAATCTCATTTACAAGTATATAGTGATAAAATAATGATTATGATTAAATAGAAATGGAAAATTATTAGTGCTTATCTATGATTAAGTTTTGCAAAGTTAACTAATAACAAATTAGAATAATATGTTTTGCATTTAAACTAGATAGATAAACAAGACTTCTTCTGTAGGATTTAGAACATGAGGTCATATAAGGCATAAAATAAAGATTAAAACTTGTTAACAATTTTATACCCAGATTATTTTTAGTACAATAAAAGATTCACTAAATCACTAAATTATACACATGAAGTAATAATTATAGTATTTGAATACTTAGAACAAAATTAAACTTAAAGGAGAATAAAATTGCATGTGAAATAGATACTTATTATTAATACCCAAAATATAAAAACTATTAGTTATGCAGACTCAAAATTTAAATCATATTAAATTACTAACACCAATATGTAACAAGATATACTATATTACCAATTCAATCTGAATAAATAAAATCTATTATAACAATCTTTACGTGAAAGTAGAATTATATTTACAAGATTAAGGCTTAATAAAATTAAACTAAGTATCAGTACTAAGTATCAGTACTAAGTAGTTATTCTGGCCGTGTTTTCGTTACGCAAGTAAAAACAATAATGAAATTGATAATATAACTAAGACAATAATTTTGATAAGATAAGCAAATAATAATATTATATAATGCTAATTATTATATAAAATTTAGAGTTATTGTAAATATCATTTGGATAATAATTTTATGTTAGTACTGTATTAGAAAAATGTAATTTTTATTAATAATACAACTTAGGGATTACTTGGTACTAGAATAAACTTAAGGAAATAAAGTAAGATCAAATCAAATCTAGTATTAATAATAAAGTTAAACTTCACATTATGATTAATTATGAATAACTTATATCAGTCTAAGAAATAAGAAATGTATGTAATAACAATAATTAAATATTAATACCAAACGACATGAATAATTTAAAATGGTTATTTACTTTTAACAAGTTGCATAATGAAATAAACAAATACACACTGGAAATAATAATAGTGACATTTGGATAATAGTTATAACATTCAGTTATTTTAAAATAGTACGTGAATTTTAAATAATTATTTAGTTATAATATTATGGTTTCATTTGGAATAAAAATTTAATTTCATTTAAATAAATAAGATAAAATAAATTTTGATGTTTAAATTGTTTAAAATGTTGTGAATTATGTACATAGTTTATAAAGTAAAATCTTCAAGTTAAAGCAATTACAATAGAATTTAAAAATTAATCATCCATGGTAAGTTAGCACTTAAAATAATCGAATTGGGTTTACTTATAATGGTGACTAAATTTTAGACAACTAAATTGCTTAAGATGATATGAACTATTTATATATTTTACGAAATAAATTTATCAGAATTATACCCGATAAGATAAAAGTTTAAAGACCAATAATTAATCTTAATAAATTAATTCTTAGTTAATCCAGCACTGGGGAATAATGAGGTTGGTATTTCTTGTGTGTTCAGGTGATACTTGTTACGTAGTAGGCTTTGTCGGGCGTCATGAACCTAGACAGGGCAACTGCATTCTTGTATCACTAGGCATGGAAGGGAGACTTACTTCAATTAGTAAACTGATAGATCCCAAACTTTACTTAGAAGGTGATAAAATATTTTCTTTTGTAGTTAGAACCATTAATCTATTGAAGTGGAAATTTAGTAATAAGAATTTAGACCTAGTCATCTGTTAGAAATTATTTCAGCATAGTGAGCTTAGAGACAATCATCTTATGAAATATAAATTAGATTATCAAACCTAGAGCTACAAATTTTAGATTTTAGTTGTAGAAAGCCATATAGGTTTGTGCTTTGTTTCTTGTTGTTTGCGCTTAGACAAGAGATGGGTTTATTCTATAAGGTGGGGAGTTTATAAATACCGGAAGGATGGATCGATTTTCGAGGACGAAAATGATATAAGGTGGGGAGAATGTAACGATCCTCGAGCTCGTCAACACTATTAGACTAGTCAAGAGACGTCTTAGCCGATAATAACTCGATTAGTTAATATGGATTTTAATTAATAGAAATTAATCTAACAATAATCTAGGTACGAAATTAATACCGTCGGATAGATATCGAAAAGTTATGCGAGATGGACTACTCGAGCGTGTCATTCGGATACTGGACGAATAAGAAATCATCAAATATCATAAAAGTGCAAATTAGTCTTTTTGCTATTGAACCGACCCGGAATTCCCTTATCACTTCAAAGGTGTGTTTAGTGCTCCCCGTTGGTCTTATCAACCAAAACCAAATCGAAGAAAAATATTTCTTCTTATCTTTTCTTCCTTCTTCTTTCTTAAGTTTCTTCTCCTCTGCTTCTTTTGTTCTTCAGTCGAGAGATGATTGAGAAATCAAATTAGTGGTTTTGAGATCGAGGAAAGAAGATACAGATCGAGTATTGGTGATGATGTTGAAGTTGTTTGAGCACGGGATGAACATGTTAGTTGTTGCTGTAAATTGAAGAGATGATTTCTGAAGTTAGGGTTTATGTGGAATTGATAAGTGAATCGAGATGTTGATGGATGAAGAAGAAATGGGTTGTTATTAAATCGATGAAGTGAAGCTTTTGTAGAGATGTATTAAAGAAGTTAGGGTTTCATGTTCTTCCTCAAATTGAGAATTAGAGATTCACGGGAAGGCTCAGAGAAGAATTAAGAGTTGGAATAGAAGGTATCGAGATGGGTTTTGAAGAATTAAGAGCATTAGAATAGAATTGTTTATAAAATCAAAGTCTCAGATGATGAAATTGGTGATGGTGATGAACTTTAGGTCTAGAACGATAATTCTAAGGTTCAATTGAAGCAAGTGGTGAAGTAAGAAAGCAGAGGATGCTAGTGTTTCGGGTAAGCTCTAACTAATCTGAATTTTAGTATTTTGGATTTGAATTAATTCAGTTATTGAGTTGTATGAATATGAATGAACTGAGAAATCACAGATGCAGAAAATGAACTATGGTGGTGGTTTGAGTGGTAGTTCTGTAGTGTTATATGTTGCTGTGAACAAAAGAAGAGATTTTAATTGTTTGTGATATGGGTTGATTATGACAGAACAAGGTGAATGAATTGTAAGAGTATGTGTGGAGTTATATTTGTTGAATGAAACTGTCAGATGCAGGGAATAACATAGTTGCGATGAAGTAGGATAATGTAGTGGTTTCAATTGAGTTGCAGGGAAGAAGTTGATAGTGACATAGTTGTTAGAACTTGATTATGTTGATAAGATGTTTGAACTGAAGTTGTAGGCGATGCAGATTGGTTCAAGTTTAGGGTTAGAGTTACGATTGTTCGAATTGACTTGGTTGTGAACTGAAATGGTGATAGCAGGTGCGAGTGCAATTTAGGATAAGGAAGAGGTTATGTGGTGAAGGCATAAAACTGAACTCAGTTGAAGTAGTTGTGATTTATATGGAACCCTTGGAGTTTGTGTTTATAAGTGGTGATGTTGTAATTCATGGAAACATCCTGAGATGTGTAGTAAGCGATGATGATTACAAGGAATAACTAATATCTCCAGTAGAGGCTTGCAATTGATGTATTAGGTGATCTATGTTGTCTTGTAAATCAAATTAGAATTTTGTGTATTTAATGTTGGGTGTTGTTCCCTGTAAGGTTGTTGAAAGGTGATGAAACTGAGCTATTATGAGGCAAGCCTGAATTCAGGTTGGTAGTGATTATGAAGTTGTTTTTGAGTTTTGATTTATGAATTGGATTGATTGAACTGTTGTTATTTAGTTAAGAGTTATAAGAATGCTTGTACTAGAGTGTTGGAGCTAGAGTGATGCACCATTATGGTGAAATAGTACCCTTGGTCTATATGCACATCTCCAGATCAGATCAGCTAGTCACTAGCTGACTTATCTCAATGAACTTGTCTGACTCGGTATCGATCGAGTCACTTAGAAACTTAACTTAACTGAATCAGTCTTATTGACTGAGTTGACCCGGATCGATTCCTATTTGACTCAGTGAACCTTGACTGAGTTGGATCGTTGACCATTAACCCTGGACATTGACTTGACTTGGACGTTGACTGTTAGTTGACTATTGACTGTTAGTTCAACCATTAGTGACCGTTAGATTGACCCAGTTGGGCCAGGCCCTTATTAATGGGTTTGTTTAAGTGGGCTTGGGATTTAGACTAGTTATCTTATGTTGATGTTTTGGACCAATTATGGTCCGCATTGACCTTTGGCTTCTTCTACAAAGTTGTAGACATTCATAAGTCTTAGCTAATAGATTATAGAACCAACCTAATTGAATTAGTAAACCTTAGATTTGCTAATAATAGATGATGAAAAGGTGTAGAATCATAAATGGGCCTACAATTGTGAGATGAAATTATATGATTCTTGTATGAGCCATTTTTGCTAGATTCTTAGACTTCTCGTGTGATTAACAGTTAGTATTAACAACGACCGATTCAAAGGACGAACCAGTGGATCGTGGATCTCGAGGTAGATGTGGCTTGTCTTCAAAAAGGTGTGGGATTGCATTTAACAGTTTTGTAATCATTATTGTTGTTTTTATAAAAGTTTATGCTTTACAAACTCATGCATTGTCTAGTTCTGCATTCCATATTTTGTTCAAAATGCATTATGATAATCCTGTTATTTCTGTGAATCTTTCCACGATGTGTAAATGACTTGTATTGTTTCGTCGTCAACATGAATTTTTATGGGAAATGAGAATTTCCACTTGTGGTATATAGGATACGCTCATTCACTTTTATACCTAGAGCTTTTATTGAATAGAGTTGGTCACCATGGTCTTGGTGGCATCCATAGCTATATAGGTGTGAATTGCCGGTATTTAGGGGTTCACAACCATATTAGTACATTGTTTGACGAAGGAGTTTGTTCCATATACATGTATGATTATTTCAGTGACTTAGTCACTATTCATTGTTTTCGGAAAAACATGTACTGTTTTCCAATTCTTGCTTATGATTACTTAGAAGTTAAATGTTAATTATTCCCACCAGTTTTACGTGACGAGATCGAGTTGCAATGCTAAAGCTCCGAGAAGTTAACTTCGTTAATTGATTATATTCTGTTATGTTTATTATGTTGTTTATTTTATTTAAAAACCAATTGACTATTATATATGTATCATTTGAGAGAAGATCTTGTATATATATTCTGAGCGGGGTTAGCTTTGGATTAAGTTCTGTATCGCATTTCTTAATTGAATGCGTAAGTGCATGTTTTAGATTTTTGTGCCTCTTATTTAGTTAATCTCTTGGATTAGTCAGTTGCTAGCTTAGGGGGCTCTACAGTACAACTCTTCTAGGGTAGACCAAACACTCTTAGCACTTTTCATAAACTGAACGTTCTGGAACACATGAGGTTCCATGATGTTCCATATCCAACCAAGAACTATTGCGTCATCTCGAACCTAAGTGCCTCCAGTAGATGATTCTTTAGCATGGGGTTCACCTGTTATAAGTTCTAGTTTGTCTTTCCCAATTAGATAGACTCTAAAAGCATTCTTCCAACCAAGAAAATTATCTCCCCCGTTTAGTTTAACATCTGATCTACATAAAAAATTAGCTTAAGCTAAAAAACTTCGTAGCACCATTGTAGAAACTTTTCACGTGACAAGACTAGAACTACACAAAACTCAACTGTCTAGGTAACAAAACTAGAACCACATAGAACTGAACTTTCAATAACTAGAAGATGTAACGAACCTTAATACTTCACCACAACTTATCTTCCAGTATCTTCAAACTAACCACAACAAACCCTAGATACACATCTTAGGGTTTAACACATCACACACAATTTTAAAAAAAAATCTGATTTTAGTGATAGTCTACCAACAATAGAAATTGAAGGTAGCCTACCTACAATGGAAGAGGACAGAAGATGGTTGTGATACCAAGTTAAACTTGGCAGATCACAAAGAGAGAAAGTAGAAGAGAATAGAATAAAATAAAATAGTAGGCGGAGATAATAATCTACAGCCTTTCTATATTATATAAATACTGAATACAGTCGACCCATATTAGAAAAACATCTAAATAGAGAAACTAGATCCCTAAATTAAAGAAAGACTATTACTTGACTAATACGTAAACTATAATAACCTATAATAACTTTAACAACTATATTGATTCCACTTGCACCATATTCAATAATGCTAAAGAAGACACCACTCGTATTCTCATGTCATGCCCTACGCTTCTGAAGTCCGGAGAAACATCTTTAGTCATCAACATCAGCTCTTCAGCAACATCAATTATTTCACTGAATAGGTGAACAACTGGTTTCATCCTCAAAATTTTCACAATGACTGGATACCAATATATGCTACTAGATGTTGGTTCATATGGAAAGTTAGATGTGACTTCGTCTTCAATAAGATCAAACCCTCTGCTAGAATAACTGCTAAAATTACTCAACACCTCTGCTCCTTTAATAGGGTCATGCATAACCTGTCTCATATCCTAAATGATCTATTCTACATAAGGGAGCATCAACAGAGAATAGAAATACTAACAACAATCACATACATAAATTTGGAGTTATAATCATCCTTAGCTACATGAGTTATATAAACATGGAGCACAATGCTGGTATTATTTCTTACATTAACTTTTCTCTAATTGACATAAATTATGCAGGCACATGTGTGGGATCAAGGAACGTCAAAGACCCAATCATTGGAGTCGGAAGAACCAAAAAAGGAGCTGATCTAGCCATTCAATGGGCCAAAGAAATGCAGAGATCAAATGTGGACTTCCAGGAAGAAGATAACACAACTCTAGCAGAAACCCAAGCAATCTACCAAAACGATATATAAAAAAGGTTTAACCAGGATTACCATAAAATGAGGGATGAAAATTTTGAAGCAGTCTCTTTTGTCCTGGGAAAGCTGATCAAGATTAATAGACAACAACATTCTACGACAGTTAAACTCCATAACTTAGTTTTTTATTCTGCTGGTTTAGAGAACTTTGATTGGAAATGACTAAATCTCATGTATTTACTAAATCAGATTCAATCCGTGGAGATAAACTCTGAAATGTTAGAGAACTCTGATATCATCCTACCAATATTTGGTGCCGACGACAGCCCAACAAGTTGGTGTGTAACTATTGAGTAATTGTCCATGTTTTGGGAGGTTATCTCGTTTTCTTATGAAATAAATAAATAAGAATAATTTCTATATAAAAATATATTTTAATGTCCCCTAGGATATTCCTATAATGAGGTTTTCCTGTAGCAACTCGGGTCGGGAAACCTAGCGGTAGGGTGTGCAACGGACGGACAGATGCGGCTTAGGGGCCACACGCGTGCAATCCGTCAAAGTTGCGGATTTAGAAAGTCCAACCGTGTCCGACCCAATCTCCCGCTGATTTGGCATTCATGGATCAATGGGTGATACATGTCGGATGCGGATTAACCGCGGATTTAGTCAAAAAAAAGAAAGTAAAACAAAACTTTATTCTACAAAATATCCATATCAATTGGGTTAAAAACAAGAACGACAGCCTATGAGAGGTAAACAAAATAAATAACATATCAGAATTGCAATGATTTATACCTCACTCAATTTGATTTACCTCTCTTCAAAAAACACTTTCATTCTAAGTCTGCAAAATTTTGAAGAAGTAGTTGCATATGCCAAACTAGATGCCATATCTGGAACAATCAACCATTTTCTATCTGCCAACCCGATTCTCTTAATTAGATGAAAGAGCGGATTTTGTGATTCAAGAGGCTTTAGAACAACTAAGATGAATTATAGTGTTCTCCATGGTACCATTCAATGTTTTTATCTAAAGTGGCTAAAGAACAGCATTACGAGAATACAAATAATCAACAAGCTATCAGTTTTCACCATTATCATCACAAAATCAACAACATTCAACACTAGTTGGTTCATGATCAGAGTGGTTGTCAATTTTCTGCTTAATTCAAAATTTCATACACCTGGCTAGCTAGTTAAGATCTAGTTTTCATGTCTAGCACTCAAAAATAGGTATTACAACTGGGTACAAGGTAACAAATGGAAGAAAAAAACACAACAAACAGAAGGAAGGGACTTTATTCACAGTAAACGTCAACAGTGATTAAGATTTCCTCCTCTTGATCTATTTATTACGGTGCGGGCGAATTCGCGGATTTCAAAGTCCAACCTCAACCAAACCGCTAAAAATGCGGATTTAAATCCTACGCATGTTCGGTCCATAAATCTGGCGGATTGGGTTTCCTCCGCAATTTTACGGACGAACACGGATGAAATCCGCGGTTCCGTACTTTTTGCTCACCCTACCTAGCGGCAAGAAAGAGCCCCAAAATAGTCCCTCGCACTTGGAGGAAAAAAAAAGAAAGAAGGAAACAAAAGAGCAGAGACTGTAAACGTGGGAGCTTCTTGAAAACCCTTGTTTGAAATCACATCGGTCTTTTCAGAGATAGTTCCAAATTTCAACCCTTCTTCATTCTTCTTGGTAAGTAGTCTCCATTTTCATGGTCCTTTTTTTTTTTTTTACAATCCTTCACAAAAAATGACATCTAGGTTATTGAATATATCTTGAGTACGATTATTGTGTGACTAATTTTTTTTCATTTTTCTATGATTTTACTGTTTCTAGGGAATTCAGTTTTTGTTGTCTCCTTTTTAGTTTATGATTTGGGTATTTTAAAGAGATCCCCTTGTTTCTCATAGTATCTGGTATTTTTCATTATTTGATTGCAACTGTATATGTTTAAAAAATCTTATAATTGTGTTTGCGCCTATACGATGAGCTGATTAAGGAGTTTCGTATGGTTCGTTTGGTTGTTTTTATGGATGATATTGATCTGGGGTTACTGTGTTTGGTTTTGTTACTCTAATTAGGTTGAAAATTTTAGTAAATTGGATCTACTGGAGGAGGAGGAGGTAAAATAATTAATGGATCCGTTGGCGGAAGAGCAACTAGATTATGGAGATGAAGAATATGGAAGTCAGAAAATGCAGTATCAAGGTGGTGGAGCAATTTCTGCATTAACAGATGAGGAGTTAATGGGAGAAGATGATGAGTATGATGATCTATATAATGATGTTAATGTTGGTGAGGGTTTTATGCAAATGCATCAATCAGAAACACAGGTACCTTCAGGAGGTGTTGGTAATGGTGGGCATCCAAAGACTGAAGGAGCTGGGTCAGGGGTTTCTGAATCAGGTCCTTCTCAAGGGGTTAACTTAAAGTTGGATGGGAGGGGAAGTACAAATGCTGGATCCAGTTTCCCACAGCAGAATACTGGAGGTTTTAACTCTAATAAGGGTCCAGAAGAAGGAACTGGTGATTACTCAAATGGGAGTGCGCCAAAAGGAAGGGGAACGGAGATAGTTGCGGCTCCACAAGTTGGAAATATGGGTTTCCAGGGATTAGCAACAGCACCTCCAAAATTTGGAGCTGATCCAAATCAGATGCCAGCAAAATTTTCAGGTGCAACTCCATTGTTACCAGACCCTGGCACTGATGCTTTGAGAAATGCCCAGCAGATGCAGGTTAATCGAGTGTCTGGGAATGTGAACCGTCCAATAGTTAGTGACAATCCGATTCGCCCAGCTGTAGACAATGGTACTACCATGATTTTTGTAGGAGATTTGCATTGGTGGACTACTGATGCGGAGCTTGAAGGTGTGCTGTCCCAGTATGGAAGGGTGAAGGAAATCAAATTTTTTGATGAAAGAGCTAGTGGTAAGTCCAAAGGGTATTGTCAAGTTGAATTCTATGAATCTGGAGCTGCAGCTGCTTGCAAAGAAGGGATGCATGGTTTTCTTTTCAATGGGCGTGCTTGTGTTGTAGCATTTGCTTCTCCACAATCTTTGAAGCAGATGGGAGCTGCTTATCTGAACAAAGCACAAGTGCAGGCCCAGGCTCAGCCACAAGGGAGGAGGGTTCCGAATGATGGTGGTAGTGGGAGGGGTGCTGGTGCAAATTTTCCTGCTGGTGCAGGAGACACAGGGGGGAGGAACTTCAACAAGGTTGGGTGGGGTCGAGGTGGCCAGGGAATACTCAACGGCAGAGGTCAAACAGGTGGAATGATGAGAGGGAGAGGTGCAATTGGAGCAAAGAACATGATGGGCACGGGAGGGGTTGGACCTGGCCCCGCGATTGGGGCAAACCCATATGCACAAGGTATGGGAGGTCCTGGTTTAGGAGGTCCTACTGGTGGGATGATGCATCCTCAGAATATGATGGGTGCCGGATTTGATCCAACTTTTATGGGCCGAGGAGGTGGCTATGGGGGTTTTGGAGGCCCTGCTTTCCCGGGGATGTTGCCTCAGTTTCCAGGTATGAATCCAATGGGTCTCCCTGGTGTGGCACCGCATGTCAACCCTGCTTTCTTTGGTCGAGGAATGTCTACAAATGGGATGGGAATGATGGGTAGCACTGGGATGGAGGCACATCACCCAGGAATGTGGGGTAATGCGGCGATGATGGGTGGATATGGAGGTGGGGAGGAACAGGGTAGAAGAACTAGAGAATCGAGCTACGGTGGCGATGATGGTGCATCTGATTATGGTTATGGAGATGCAAGTCAAGAACGAGTAGCAAAACCAACTCCAGCTCCAAGGGAGAGGGAGAGGGTACCTGAACGTGAATTTTCCGAGAGGAGACATCATGATGAGAGGGAACAAGACTGGGATAGATCTGATAGGGATCGTCGTTACAGGGAGGAAAAAGATGGGCATAGGGATCATCGACAGAGGGAGCGCGACTGGGATAATGAAGAAGATTGGGATAGAGGGCAGTCCTCTTCGAGATCTAGGAGCAAGACTCACATGATGCAAGAAGATGATCACAGATCTCGGTCGAGGGATGGTGATTATGGGAAGAGACGACGGCTGCCGTCAGAGTGACACTATTGTGCATCACCGTTATCCTTTCATATCTTACCAATGTTTCAGGTTTCTTGAACACCATGTACCATGCCCGTGGTGTCACTCTTCTTCCGGTGGTTATAGCTGCATCTACCTTTGCCATTTCTGGTCTCTTGGTCTCACAAGCAGGGCTTTGGCTTCAGGTTTTATAAGTAAGTACTTTTTCTTGTGCGCTAGGAGTGGGAAAGTATTTCCTTTACTTTGCATTTGCTTCCTAGAGAACATTATTAAATGCAACAATTGATACTTCGGTGCTTGAAATGATTAGCAACTTACAAGTAGCTCACCACGTGGATCTTATTGGTTTGGGATTTTAAAATCCTGTATCCCTGATCTTCCACTGGTTTCCCTTGTGTCCTACGTGTCCTTTCTTTTGGAAATTGTGCTTTCTGGGGAGTGACTGATAGGAATGCTTGAACCTCTTTGTTGTTTTATACATAATATATATATGTGTACACTAAGTATTTTGTAGTACCACATTACATTGTTTGCTTCTTAGGCAAAACAATTCCTTATTGTCAGTGAGAGTGAATTAGAAATTTATATTCACTATGGTTCTTATTTTGTGTTACGTATGATTTGCGAGTTCTTTAGTTATTGTCACCTTAGTATTTATGCCTGGTCCATGTTAAGTATATCATCAATCATAATGCTACTATTATATTACGACCTTATCTTTGTTTTCTTGTGACTTCAACATTTTCCTGGATTTAGATTGATGTGTTCAGTATGGTAGTTGCTAAGTGTTCTTTTGTCCCTTCATGTATAGCCTGTATTGGAGATCTTCTGTTTTGATGGTTTCTAGGTAGTTAGGCGCTAGGTGTGTACTTTAGGGAGGAAGTAATAGTCCAATTAGATAAATTTGCTTTCAATGGAGGGAAATTTTTCTTTTGAAATATGGCGAATAGTTATCTTGAATATTTAAACTCCTAGCACGAGAGCTCTTTAAAAGATAGATTTAGTGATGAGTTCTGTTCATGAGAGGGTTTAAAATGTTAAGGGTGAGTAGTTCCAAATTGGTTTCTGGTGGCTGCATTCTGAAGGCAAGGCTCATAATTGTAATGATTGTATTTGACAGTCGATGAAAACAAATAAATTATTTCTTTGCTTCTTATAGGCTTTTGGTTAGCGTTGCCCAAAATCTCACAAGAGACTCACTAGGATAAAATGGTTTCTTTTTGGTCTTTGCTAGTGTAGTATAAGAGTACATTGTCTTATTAAGCCGTTTATTATTTTCAGTTCATGCTGTACAGCATTACTTTCCAGTTTAACTGAAATACTACATGGGTTTATCGCTTGATATTCTTCTATCTTTCACACGAACCCAATCTATGTGCTTGTCTCTGTAGTGTCTTTAGTCTACCTCCTTAAATGTTGTCTGGTTAGTGGTTCTGTTTTGCTATGCCCTAAACCTACGGAACTTTATCCAAGTTTGATTGGCTTGCAGTATAAATGACTTTTCTTGCAGTATTTTTTTATTTTGATACTTCGAGTTGCTAAAAATAGCAAGCTATTGGTGCATTCTGATAGCAACTGGTTTCAAATGCTTTTTCTAAAGTTTGTTTGAGTTGTTTCCAAGACTAGGTTGACCTGCATATAGTTCTATAACATGTAAGCTAGAGCGAGTCAGTAAGCATCCAACATCAGTTACCACTAGATGCCAAGGGGCATTCCTAGTATGAGAGTGTCTTTGCCCATCTGCTTTTTCATTAATTTTAACATGGGATTTTTTTCTTCTTATCATCATCAAATCCAGGGATTGGAGCTGGCGATCCTTGTTCTTATGATTAAGTGAGTCTGTTTTGATTTCCTAGAAGAAGATGAAATTTGGTTGGGGCCTCGATGGATTTCTGGAATTTTGGCTATTTATTGGTACTAGGGTGTTAGCTACTTGGCCGAATGATGTTTTGTGAAGAAAATCTGATAGTACCTGTTTACTTCTTAAAATTTGAAACGGTTGTGTACTCTGTTGAAAACCATGTCTACTAGAATAGAGTCGAAAATCACTCAATTATAAATTGTTTGAGGCTTGTTGTATCTAGGCTGTGCTCGCTTTTGATTGACCATCAGTCTGTAAAGCTCTAAAATGTTTCTTTTGTAACAGCCTGATTTACCATAGATGTAGCGTAGTGATGTCTCCTGATGTATATGTGAGCTTGTAAAGCCTTTGCTGTTTTTCTCACACGGAAGGTTGTATCAGTTTTTATGTGTTTTGATGTATCTAGTCATGCTAGTTTTGCATTAAGGGATGGGCTATTGATGCCTTGTAACCTTGCACTATAATTTCAGTTTTCTTCTTCTTTTTCCCTTGTAACAGCTCATTTCCCTATAAGAAAAGAAGTTGTTTAGATTATTGTAAATGCTGACTGTATACTCATTATTTGGGAGTTTGAGGTACCAAAGGTTGATGATACCCTGACACATCGAAGAGCTAGGTATAGTTTGACACTTCGATGACGCAATATATTTCATGCTGATATAAGGTACATCTGTAAAGCTTGTTTTCTTAACCAGATTCTGTTGTATGAAGCTGTGTGTAAAAATAGTCTTGTCATAGGTGGCTGAGCATTTGTAAAGCTTTTATTTCCCTGTATATAAAAGGTTAGTATGCTTGAGCCGTTGATCTTGTAACAGGGGGAATTCCCCTTCCATTGTACATAATAGTCTGCTTTGTAGAAACTCATCTCTCTAATAAAAATGAGGTGTAGTTCATATTTTGTTTCTGTTTCTGTTTGTAACATGTAATGTGGTTCTGTACTCCGCATCTTTGGGTTTTTGAGGTTGCTGCTGCATTTGAGACTGCAACATCTAGGAGGGCAACTCAAACCAGGTTGTACAGTTGTACTGAATCAACTAGATTTTGTGCCCGTGCTATGCACCGGGCAATTTTTTTAACCATATAGTACGGGGTGTGATGTGGCTTCGTCTTTTCGCGTCGTGTATTTTTGATTTGGTATTAAATTTTTGTTGGGTGTGGCTCGACTTCACCTCACCCCGTCTCTTAGGAATTTTGATTGGGCGTGGCTCGGCTTCGCCTCGCCCCGTCCCTTAAGATTTTTCATTTGGTGTCGCGGGGCTTGGCCTTACCCCGTCGTGTTGCATTTTTCATTGGTTATGGCTCGGCTTTGCGTTAGGATTTTTGATTTGGTGTGGCTCGGCTTGGCCTTGACCCGTCGTGCATTTTTAATTTGGTGTCGCGTGGATTCACCTTGCCCGTCGTGTTGCATTTTTGATTGGGTATGGCTCGGCTTTGCCTCGCCACGTCGTGTAATTTTGATTTGGTGTTGAATTTTTGATTTGATATATTTTTGATTTGGTGCGACGTGGCTTCGCCGCGTCCTGTCGTGTATTTTGGATTTGGTGTCGTGCGGCTTCACCCTGCCCTGTTGGGATGCATTTTTGATTTGGTGTGGCTCGGCTTCGTCTCACCCTCGTCTCTATGCATTTTTTATTTGGTGTGGCGTGGCTTTGCCCGCCCCACCATGCCGCTGCATTTTGGATTTCAAAGAATATAGTTTGCTTCAATTTGTTGTACATACGTAATGGTTTTGCCACCTTCTCCATCATACTTGACGGTGAAGATAATGAATTCTCCCAAAGAAACGTAAACCAACATCATCAACAGGAATGAATACGAAATAATAGACTCAAATTATCATAACTTTGAAATTTTAAATACTTGTGCTTAAGTTAAAATTATAAATTAATCAAAGTCTAACTTCATCAAAATTTGAAATCTCTTACAAATATTATACAAAAGTAACAAAACTAAGCCACTAAGTATAAAATGTAAATGACACCACAAACAACAAGGTAATTGATTCAATTGTCCGGAGTGTCATTGCACTCCAGCAGGTGACAACACGATAATAACTTTCACTGGTAATAGTTCATCTGAGGCGTCACCATTCTCCTCAAAAACATCATTTCAATCATCCTCTAAATGTGAACTATTGACCTTACTCCAGAAGAACAAGAAGAACAAACAATAATGCGACAACCTAAGTAGGTTGGGACATACTTGGATCAGGTATCTTTTCTTTCAAGGGGTATCCACTCGTTCTGAATGAATGATGTGTTAGGACTATGTTCTATACATGGCTGTTGATAGTTGCAATAGTTGTAGTGTCTGCAAGAGGTCTTTTTTGCATTGTAGATGCCGTTCCAGCCTCAGTGCGTCAGTCTACTGTCTTCTCCAGTAGTCACCACCCAATGTTCTGAATATATGGTAAATGAACTATTTTGGTCAGAAATGGTAAATGAACAATTTTAGTCAGAAAATTTTCCAAAGTCTGCATCAAATGCATATCGGAATATCCATATCAAAGCAGCGGAGCTTCTTAATTTCGACCTTTTCCTCACTCACATGCTATTCTGGAATTAAATTGCCAAACCTAAACTTTTTAAGTGTCACAATCTTTTATCTTTTACATTCCAATAGACTTGAGTGTTTCTGGTAGAAGTTGTTCTTTTGCCTTAATATAGGAGAATCGTCTTATCTATAGAATATAGCCTATCGCATTATCACATCAGAAATAAGACTTCCCATTCAGTTTGTGTTGCAGGTTGTCAATTGTATCGCACAGTTTTATTTAATGGATTGCATAATCTAAGAAAGTTTCCAACTTCCCTATAAGCATACTAACATTGATGCATGGTTAATAGCCTTTAGCTCCACATATTGCATAGGTATTCTTCTCATCTTGTGAAACTAAAGTGGGTTCCCAATTTCCTTGGCTTTATAAATTATAAAAACTCCTCTTAGAGCCTAGAACATGAAATGTAAGTGATCCAGGAAGGGACAGACTAAATTTTAAAATAGTTCACTGAAAATCAAATTCATACATTCGTAGCAGAAGTAACTGGGGGATACATTTGGATGCAATTGTTTTCAGTAGGGGACTTTATTCTTCAGTGGTATAATCAGATTCCCTGACATTCGGCATAGTTAATAATGTTTAAAAAAGTAAAGAGAACTGGACCTCCACCTTCAGCAAGCAGCACTCCAAGAAAGACGGAATGGTTCATAACAGCTCTATATAGTTAGCACTATACCTACTACTTCAATCATAAGATTCATAACATTGATTCTGTAATTCTTGCTAAAAGTTTAAAAAAGCATTTAATTTTCGTAAAATCCTTCTGAAAATCACATGTTTATAGGTATAAGTTAATGCACTTTTCATTGTGAATCTTTATCGATCATTGTTTGGGTGCATTTTACCATTGTGTCATCTGATGTGTTCAACTTAGTCCTCATTAACAACTATCCAGATGATAAATAAGAAAGTTAACATATTAACTGAAGCAAACCTGTGAGAGCAATCATTCTACACCGCAAAATCCCTATTATTTTGGCGATCTTCTGAAGAGCATTTTTCTCATATTTGGTCGACTCTTCCTGCAAAGGAAAAATAAAGAAATGATTAACCATTTAGCTGTCTGTAGAGCAGATAAAAAAAGATCAACATTGGTGTCAGGGAGAACAGGCTGAAGCTAAAATGCCTTCTTAAAAACGGCGATCGTTTCAAGATAAGAACATTCTTTGATAGTAACTTAAGGTTAATTATTTGTATATGCCTGGTTTGTACAAATATGAAAATGCGATGGATGCAATTGCTGAGGAAAACTGAAAAATGCAAGATCGAGAAACCAAAATGAAAGCCTGAATTTTAATATTTACATAGCCATGCGCATTGTTGGCTTTCTTATTTTCTTTCTAAAAGCGCTTCAATTCTCTCTTGATCATGAGGCAACAAATATCCATATGGAAGAACACTTTACATTCATCTCATGAGCTATCAGTTGGTAGGATCTTGCCTTATTTGCTGATATTCCACTGGCAAGAACAACTTCAAACAGATCCGACATCTTTTTCAAAAGATCACATTCTCTTCCTAGTGAGAAATCAAGAGACGTTTAGAATTATACTATACTATACAATAAAAGATACATAAATATAAAATAAATCAATTTGCACAAACAAACAGATGAATCATCCACCGTGTAGGACTGGTTCTCTTGATATCTAAGATGATCTAGTGCCTTGATGTCATCCTATAACCTCGCCATTTGCAAATAACCACCAAAACTCCTAAGTAACCTTCCCACTTCACATACTTTTGCGAGCAAAATTGGATAGTGAAAATATAAGAGTTTCATATCAAAAAGAGAAAAGAGTGTCATACCTATTGTCAAGCAAGCTTAAGCTCAACCCTAGTTGTGTAAGAACGGTTCAGTAAGGGGCTTTTCTACGAACCTGAATTCTATATTATTGACTTGAAGATGGGGGCTCATATGAGTTACATATCAGCTACACAATGTCCCGCATAACCTTAAACTTGCCACTTCCAAATAGTACCTTCAACTTTGCAATGCAACAAAAAAACCTGTAATCAAAATAAAACCAACGACCAAAGTGATGAGAAGAAGAAACGATATCAAGAATCGATTCACATAATCCAGACACTGGAATTTATACCAACCAAATATCTGTGTACATCAACTAAGAAACCCATAATCAAATTCTTTATCAATCAAAGAAAACGAGAAATATAAGTATCTCACAAAACAGTGAGATAGGAAAAAAGTATAAGATCACACACCAATTAACAGAATGTGATATTTCTATTTTCTACCTGCAAAATAAAACATAGGTTAGGGTTTTTTGATTGTACGTGAAAAACAATACATGGGTCATTCGTTCCATCAAAATAAAACCAAACAAAAATAATTAGAACAAAACCAATAACGAACAATCAAAACAGATACTATGAACAAAGAGATGGAGAAGGCAAACAAAGAGAGAAGAAGAGAATAGAATAAAGGTATGGATAAAATAGATGTGATTAGGGTTATGAAGATTCAACTTCTTTCAACAGAACTGAAACATGTTTGAGACGTAGGTTTTGAGATCACATGAGTTGGGAATTATGGTTATGGAGATTGAAAACCAATAACGAACAACCAAAACAAATACAAAAAAGCCTAACATAATATTTAAAAACATGAATCAGAAAAAATGACCTTAACCAAATAATTAACTAACAATGTGTAGACAAAATTTAGGGATCTAACTTAGAATAACAAATCCAACAATAACCTTAAATCCCCAAAATATATGATCAACCATTTTCGACGATAACTGGAACTGATAATCATGGAAAAAGAACAAGGTCATGGAAATACGGGTTTGTACCTTGTTCCCTCATAATTTTGTAAGAGATTGATATAGTATCCGACTGGCAACATAAACAAACCAAACATGCAATCATGGAATCTCAATAAAGACTACCGCTTTCTGAAGTTCCATTTCTAGAAATCATCGAAACACGTCATAAGAAACGATGCTTATATTAATGCATTCAAAAGCAGTGTAGAATAGAAGTATAAATATGACCCGAGTTCAAGGTCTTCAGAACCTAATCATTGTCACCCAATACTTCAGATTGGTGAAGTGTCAGTATCTAACTTGATGTAAAACCAAAACAACAAACACCTAATAATCGAAACCAACCTCGATAAGCTGCTCCTCACCTTTTGTGCAACAAAATCAGAGTCCAGCCCTCTGAATAATATGGTAAATTAAGTTAGTACCAGGAATTCAAGTTGAAAATATTACACTGTAAATGTTTTAATTGATTGATTTGATTCTAGCTCCTTCAATTTGAGAGAGACACAATGATGATTACAATTCAGGAAAGCTGACAGCGAGAAAAGAAGCTTATAATCACTGTAGTGAAGCATATACATGGAGCTATAAGTGGGTCTCCTGTAAATGTTGGTCGGAGAAAGTTTTTAAATTTTAGTTAATACTGATAAAATTGTGTTGGGAATGGTGTTTTTCCCTCTTTCCAACAACGATAACTTATAACCATAGGATGATGGTAATTTAAATGTAAACATATAATCTTACAAATCTACGAAGAAAACCACCTACAGACTACCAATAGTTTTTTATGTTGCTTTTCAAATCCTTAATGTTAAAATATTTTTTCAATCGCGTCGAATCAGTTGAGCTTATTGGCTTAAATAACAGTCTAACCAATGAGAAAATCAACTCACATCAGTGAAATATTTCGGAGCATTTAACCATACAAATTTTGCTACCTGCGATATATGAGTAACATACTAAATATATTAAGTCAAACAAAACCGCTCCAAATTAAAATGCATACTTGGCCACTTTTGCACGTTTGCTTAATAGATAATATGGTGTTTTTCAGTTAACCATATATATATATATAAAACCTAACTAAGCCAGGGGAAAAAGAAAATAATCAAATTTGTTGATTCTTTGACTGTATAGGCGTCGCTAACATAAAATTTCATATCTGTAAACCCCTTTTTTAGTACTTTTTATATTTAGTTTACCATTTGTGAGCCGACCAAATCACTGAAAGTAACAAACTTGTAAACGTTTATCGTACCTTTTCTGTGATGGGCTTCTATACATACAATTTAACATCCTGTTTGGATGGTGATACTGATAATCAAGTCAATAACTCAAAATCACTTCTTTGAATAACAATTTAACCATTATAATCATATATTAAGTAACGGAAGTGGAAAATGGTTTTCCACAAGTTCTTACCTTAGATAGTGAAGTATTTTGATTGATCAGAGCTCTAGGTTTTGGTGGAAGAAGAATCGGAGAAAAAAGAAGAAAAAAAACACGATCAATAAATAATCAGAAGAAACAAAACAAATCTAAGAATATAATTTTAGGGTTTCTGTTTATATACTTTTTTCTTTTATTCCTCCTCATCATCTTTCTGATTATGTTTTTCTTCCTAAAACCCTGAGCCAGAAACAAAAAACACAAAAAGTATATTAGCTATACAAAACTGCAAAAGAGTTGTGAAAGTAGAACAAAAATTAATTAGGGTTTACAATCTTAAAAACCCATATTGGAAGCTTAATTGAATCAATAAAAATAAGCATAAACAAAAAGCCTACCTGCAACTTTCAGTGAAGATTGTTTCCGTAAAAAATAAGCTCAAAAAGAAAAACCTTACAGAGAGACCTAATAATGGATATGAAGAATAAAGAGAAGAAGAGAAGAGAATTAGGTCGCAATGTTTTTTTCTTTTTGTTTCCGTGAAGAACTATGAATTATCTTTGCGGGTTTCTTCTTAGGTTTTTCTTTGTTTTCGTGTTTTTTTTTGTTCGATTAATACAAAAATTTCTTTATTATAGGAAATAAAGCCTTGTTTTTCTCTCCTTTGAGGAAAAGTGGAATATAGCAATTCTAAGGGTGGGTGAGGGTCACCATTCAACGTAGGGGCTTATATGAGTTAGGAATTTAAAGGAGTTAGATGCTGGTTGGGGATTGTAATAAGTAGATTGTTAGATACGTTAGCGATTTTGTGTTTAAAGTATAGGCTATTTTGTAGAATTATTAACAGCCAAAGGACATTGTGTGTAGCAAGGGGAATTTCCTTTCTATTCTAAATTTAGAAAGGTAATTATTAACTATAGTAAATGTTCCATCAGTTTCCGTTTCATTTTGTTTCTCTTTTCAGTTGCTCGGGGGTGGTTAAAAACTGGTCAGTCTGTAGGTTGAAAGTGTTTATGTAAGTTCCATGATCTAGCTTAAGTTCAATAAATCCAACATTTTTTTATCAAATTGCACATTTGTGTTAAGTTTTAATTTACAAAAAGGTGGCCATAAAAGGGACTCCCTCCTTTCGGGCTCTCCGGTCGGTCGCCCCAATTAATAAATGCCTATAATCTCTTCAGAGCCTGCTCATTTGGCCAAAAGAAAAGAAAAGAAAAAATTCTTGTGAAACCCTCCCTATCAAAGTGGTGAGGAAAGAAATCCTTTTTCCGTTTACAAACCCCCGTTGCTGAAAAAGAATTTCCAGCAAAACCCAAATTACCAATTCAACTAAAGAGTCTATAATCAAAAGAGAACTCATGTTATTACTTGTAAAATCACTTGGATATATTAGGTATATAATGTATAAGAAAAATAAGCATAAGAGGATATGGAAAAAACCTGGTATTTTATGGGAGATACTCTTGAACAAAATTCCAATTTCATGATTAGATTTGCAGGATTTCTGGATAGACGATTATCTACTCTGGTTTACTATTCTGTGCAACGTTATACTCTCTTCTCTAGTTTCGGAAAATGCTGATAAATGTACAGGGTGTTGGTCCCTAAGGGAGTTGGGGGAGTTGGGTGTAGTTGGGTTTTTTTCCTGTTAGTCGTGGGAGAGTTCGAATGAGTCTCTTAAAATCCCCATTAGTCATGGGAGAGTTTAGAAGAGTCTCCAAACTCCCTAGAAAACCCCATTAGTCATGGGGGAGTTTGAAGGAAACCCTTAAACTCCTTGTTAGTGGTAAAAACTAGAATGCTAGGGAGTTGGTTTTTTTTGGGAGTTCTGGGAATTTCTAGGGAGTTTACATTGTATTTTTGCCTCACTCCAAATCTCTCAAAAGAGTAGAGATTTTGGGAGAGTCTCTCAAACTCCCTACACTCAAAACACCAAACTCTCTCAAACTCCCTATACTCTCTTACACTCTCTCAAAATCCCCAAGATCCAAAATACATTAAACTCCCCCCAACTCACTCGTGGACTAACCCAGTGGTAGATCAAAGAACCAGCCGCAAATGAGCCCATCGGATGTGGCTCGTGTATTTGTGGTACATGGTTGCTCATAGTAATCTGTATCTTCAATGCTGCTAATGGGGGGTGCAAATTTGCTTGGGGGTGTACCAACCCAGAGTCAATTGCTATTTTGTCCTATATGTATTTTGGTACACCCCCAAGCAATTCGGTACCCCCTATTAGAAATCTTGTGTATCTTGATTTCATTTTCTTATTAACTACCTATTACACTTGACACTGTCTCTGTTCACTCGTGTGTATGTCTGTTTTTCAGTTATGATTGTTAGTCATGTCTGTTGACTAACCGTCTTCTTTTTTTTTACGTCCATCTTTGACATATAAGTCAGTTCATACCTTTGCCAGTCTGTAATGAAAATATCTCTAACATCTATGTAATTCAGTTTGTACCTTTGTCAGTCTATAATGAAAATATATTTTCTTGTCTCTCAATAATGCAACCATGGTCCATGGTATCATAAAGAGAAATAGGATATTTCTCTGGTTCTTCGATCTAATCTTTACTTCCTCATCTTCAGATCTTCTTCATCATTATTTTTCTTTGTTCATTTTCATCTATTTATGTGAATGATTAGTGAATTCTTTGAAACAATAGAAAATCTGATTTATAATTCAATCTCTAAGATTCCCTTAAACAAGTTAACAAACTTTGTTTATTTGAAGTTAACTGAAGATGATTTTCATCACATGGAAAAATCTGATGGTTTCGGTGACCAAGAAATATCATCTGATGAAGTATCTTGATGGATCTTATCCATGTCCTGATCAATTTACTAATGCTCAAAATAAAACTAATGGAGTTGAGAATCCTCGTTATCTTGATTGGATTGATGAAGATGTTATACTATCACAATGTGGATTAATTAGATAATTTCAGATTTTATGATTCCTTATTTTTCAAGATCTACATGTTCTCATGAGTTATGGAGGAATATTGTGATACAAGTGTATCCGTACTCCTTTAGGGAACTTAGTTAACCTCAAGTTAAGTTGAGGGAAGAATCCTATTCTAGGCAGGAATCCTTGTTTAGGCAGAATTCCTAGTTAGGGAAAAGTTTTGTTTTAGGAAATACTCTTAGTTTAGGAAATAGATTCCTAATAGAAGTCCTTGGTCGGCTAAGTACAATGAAGGCTATAAATAGAAGCTTTGGCTAATATCTAAGGATATATACTAGATACAGAAAACCAAGAGAAATCTTGGAACAATACTTGTGCAAGCTTAGCAAACAATTTATGGTAAATCAACTGTTTAGAGAGATTGTGAGCGTAACAAAGAGAGAATTGTAATCGTTTTCTTGTTCATAATCTAGAGAAGATATTTTTCTTCGAATCACTACTTTGTGTTCCATTTTCTAAGTTTTTTGTCTATTATTATTCTGAGTTATGCCTTTATAGTAATAGATACCAAGGTATAGAGAGATCAAACGTACCAAGTTGGCATCACGAGCAAGGTTAGTTTCTAGGGTAAATCCCTGTGGTTTATGGTTTTTACTAGATCTTTGTACATAAAGCTTGGTGAGGTACTTGAGAAGCTAGAAGAAGTTAGGAGAACAAGGGGATCAAGGATGACAAAGTCAGTTGATGAACCTAAGCATGGAGAACCACAAACTATGGAAGAAAAGGTGGTTACGCTACAAATAGACATGAATTAGATTAAAATCACCCTTGAAGAATTGACTGAATGTATTCATTCTCATACACCCAAGTCGAATACGAAGAAAAAGGTTTCACCTTCACCTAAAACTTCGGAAGAATAAGAAGAAGAAAAAAAAAAGGACGAAGAAGAGAAGAAAAGCGATCTTCTTAAAAGTCCTACTTCAACTAAACTTCACGGTAAGAATCTGAAAATTAATTTTCGTGTTGATATTCCACTTTACGATGGGAGTGTCGATGTAGAAAAATTGGATGATTGGATTGAACGTTTAGAGACGTATTTATATTTATTTGAATATGGTTCAAAGGAAAAGATTGCTTTCGCGACATTGAATCTACAAAAGCATGCTCTAACCTGGTGGAAAGCTTATCAAAGACAAAACCTAGGTAAGGGAGTATTGTCGTGGAAAATATTCAAGGTAGTTGTAAGGAAACAGTTTTATCCGATTGGCTACCTTGAGGAGAGATGGTTCAAGTGGTACAACTTGAAGCAGTCTTACAACCAAACCGTGCAAGAATATACTTCGGAATTTCAGAATCAAGCTATGGTTTTGGATTTAGACTTGGAAGATCATGTTATCTATATGAAGTATATTTCCGGGTTCCATGAGTATATAAGAAAGGATTTGAAGATGTTTTCAGTTGATAATATTGCTAAAGCAAGTATAAAATCTAATGCCATTGAAGGAAGGCTTAAGAAATCTGATTCAAAGGGAACTACTAAGGGAAAATATGGAGGTACCACTGTGAAAGGAGGTGAAACGAGCAAAGAAGAAGGGAAGTCTAGTGATAAGTAAGGTTTGACTTGCACCCATTGTAAGCAAACAAGTCATGTTATCGACAAGTGTTGGGTAAAGAACCCTCATCTAAAGCCCAAAGGGTTGTAGAGGAAAGAAACCAAGAAGGCAGCACTAGTCGCTCAAACTCCAAAAGAATTCAAAGCTCTCTCTTATAATAAGGGGAAAAAAAAGACCTTCAAAAGATGATATTAGGGAACGACTCTTCACAATGAAGATTCAAGTCAAAACATCACTAGTTGATGTTGTTATTGACCTGGGAAGTTAGAAGAATTTACTTTCAAATTCTTTGGTGCATAAGTTAGGATTGAAGACTTTCAAGCATCCAAAACCATACCCTTTGGTATGGCTTCAAAAAGAAGGGGGCTTACAAGTTATACAGCAGTGCACGTTCAAGTTTTCTCTAGATAAGTCATACATTGATGAAGTTACATGCGACGTAGTTCCTTTGGATGTTTGTCGGGTAGTACTAGGTAGTCCCTACCTATGGGATAGATATGAAACTCTACACAAGAGGGAACAAAAGTATACATATACCAAAGATGGGGAAATTTTTGTGATTCGGGATATAGATTCTCCTTTTGAGGGAGCAAGCTTGATCACATCCGCTCAAGCTAAGCGGTTGGTGAATGTTAGCATGAAGTTCATTTTCCCTGTAATCCGTTCTCTTGAGGAGAAGCCGAGTAAATTTTGTGTGACAGACTTGACTGCAAAACAAGAATGAGACCTAGAAAGGTTGAAGTTGAAATACAAGGATTTATTTTATGATGTCACGAGATTACCGCCAAAGAGGAGTGTGGAGCATGAAATTATGTTGACCGGAGAGAGTTCTCTTCCTAATGTAGGTCTTTACCGCACGTACGTATAGGAATCTGATGAGATCAAAAAACAAGTCCAGGAAATTTTAGATTTAAGGATGATAGTGCCACGTGCTTCACCTTGTGGATCAACAATATTATTGGTACCTAATAAAGATGAAAGCTAGCGTATGTGTATTGATTATAGAATATTGAACAAGATCACTATCAAGAATCGTTACCCTCTACCTAGGATAGACGACATGATGGATCAGTTGGAAAAAGCTCGAGTCTTTACAAAGTTAGATTTCAAATTCGGATACCACCAAGTGAGAGTCTGAGAAGATGATACATGGAAGACTGCTTTCAAAACCAAACAAGGCTTTTTCGAATGGTCGGTGATGCTTTTTGGTTTGTGTAATGCTTCAGCGACGTTTATGCGTTTGATGAATGATTTATTATGACCTTTTATACAAGATTTTGTGATTGTTTACTTGGATGATATCCTAATATACATCAGAACTTGGAAAGAGCTTCTTGTTCACGTTGAGAAGGTGTTTAAAGTGTTACATGAAGGCTAGCTAAAGTTGAACGGAAATAAGTATGAGTTTGGAAAGGAGGAGTTGGTGTATCTCAGATTTATTATTGGTGGTGGACAACAGAAGATTAATCCAAGGAAAGTTAAAGTGATCACTAAGTGGCCTAGACCTAGTACTGTAACTGAAATCAGGAGTTTCTTAGGGGCTTGCACATACTTACGTAAGTTTATCCGATATATTTCGACTATTGCAGTACCATTACATGGTTTGACGGGAGCTAAGTCGAAGTTTGAATGGCAGCAAACCCATGAAAACGCTTTTCAGTTACTGAAAATGAAGATTTCAAAATCACTGGTGTTGGCATTTCCTAACTTACAGCGTGCTTTTAAAGTTGAGACCGAATCTTCTAACTATGCATTGGGAGGAATGTTGTTACAAGATGGTAAACCAGTGGAATACCATTTAGAATACCATTTACAAGATAGTAAACCAGTGGAATACCATTTATAATTGTTCTCAGGTGCTACTAAGAACTACGCACCTTATGACAAAGAATTTTATGCTTTATATCAATGTAACAAATATTGGCGAGTGTATCTCTTAGGTGAAGAAGTAGGGGTACATTCAGATCATAAACCATTGGAGTATCCACACGCTCAGACGAAACTACAACAAGACCGACACATGAAGTGGATGTCTTACTTGATGAGTTTCAACATTCTCATTAAGTACAAGAAGGGAGTAATAAACAAGTTGGAAGATGTGTTGTCTCGTCCACCAATCCGAGCATTAACGGTGGCCATGAGAATTCATACGATTGTTCCTTAAGAGTATACAGTGTCATACGCATCTAGCAAAGACTTCAAGAGGGTGTTAGAAGGTGTAAAGAGTGGCTTGAAAGGCGAGTTTGAACTCCGAGATGGATTGTTATACAAGGGTCAGTTACTTTGCATTCCAGAAGATGGTGATCGTTTACAATGGTTGAGAGAGGCACCCACATCTCGAGTTGCTGGACACTTTGGGATGAATAAAACTCTTCTTAACCTTCATCGTTATGTCTTTTGGATAAAGATGAAAGATGATGTGGCTAAGTTGGTTAGAGGGTATAAGTTGTGCAGCACATCTAAACCTTCCAACATGAAATGTGGGTTATATCTACCATTACCAGTACCATCAAGGCCTTGGGAGAGTATTTCCATGAATTTTCTTGGTGGATTACCAATGACCAAGTCTGGTTATGATTACTTGTTCGTGGTGGTCGACCATTCATCAAGATGATTGCATTAATTCCATGTACAAAGACGGTAACGAGAGACGGTACAGCAAAACTATTCTTTGAGCATGTATGGAAGTATTTTGGTTTACCTACTTCGATTATTTCTGATAGGGATAGTCGATTCCTTAGTCACTTTTGGGATTCTTTATGGAAGATGATGGACACTAGGTTGAAGAAGAGTACAACTTTTCATCCACAAAAAAATGGACAAATAGAAATGGTCAACAGGACTATGGATCACATGTTAAGGGGATATAATTCCAAGCATCCTAAAACTTGGGATGAGAGTTTACCATATCTACAATTTGCATTCAATAGAGTAGTTCATAGTTCTTCGGGAAAATCTCCTTTCGAGGCGTGTTATGGTTACTTACCTGAAAAAGCGGGGGTCTAACAAACACACCCAATATTTCGATTAGCAATTTGTATGGACAACTCCGAGTTACTTTCTAGAGAATCAACTAGAATCAATCAATACAAAATATCTCAAGGAGTTATTCTCTCAATTTGATTAACTCACGCAAATATGATATGCGAGTCTGAATCAAAGAGAGATAACTTGGATGGTACCAAAGACCAATATCCAAGTGTCAATCAATTTAAATCAACAACCAATAAGGTCGGATATTCTAATTGATTGAACAACGCACAACCTGTATTATTATAAATTATATAAAAATATAATGCGGAAAAAAAATAACACAGACACCATAATTTTGTTAACGAGGAAACCGCAAATGCAGAAAAACCCCGGGACCTAGTCCAGATTAAACATACATTGTATTAAGCCGCTACAAACACTAGACTACTCCAAATTAACTTCAGTCTGGACTGTAGTTGAACCTAACCAATCTCATACTGATCCAAGGTACAGTTATGCTCTTACACCTCTGATCCCAGTAGGATACTGCGCACTTGATTCCCTTAGCTGATCTCACCCATAACCAAGAGTTTTTACGACCTGTAAGGACCCTCAAGCTCGTCAACGCTGTTAGACCAGTCAAGAGACAAATTAACCGATAATGACTCGATTAATTAGAGATAAAAATAATTAATAGAAATTAATCTAACAACGATCTAGATACAAAACTAGTATCACTAGATAGATCTAGAAAAGTTTTGCAGAATAGACTACTCGAACGTGTCTTTCAGACACCGGACGAAGAAGATATCACTGGATTAGTATGAAGGGCAAATAATCTTTTTACATCTAAACCTCCTGGCTACCCTTATCATTTATCTGGGTGCATGTATCATTTTTTTTAGCCTTATCATCACCCAAACATGTCAATGAGAAATCAGTTCTATTTTCTTTTCTCTTTCCTTATTCATTCTTCTTCTTCTCGTTCATTTTCTTCTCTTCTCCTGTTCTTCTTCTTCTGCGATCGTTGGAGGTTTCGTGTGAGATTTTGGTGAAGTAACTCAGTTGAGGAAGACGTATGGGTGAAGAAGGGGCCGATGTTCTGTAGACTTTTAATGTAGAAGATGGTGTTGATGAAGAATCGATAACAAGTAAATTAACGTTTCTGTTTTGATTAAATTTTTATGAAATTGAGTTCGGTTTGGTGTTTTATTTCATGGGTTTGTTGTTAATTAGGGTAGACATGATTCTATGAGGTTCAATTCCAGTTTCTTAGGGAATTAGGATTCAATCTATTCTTCCTTAAATCAATCATAAATTAGGGTTCATGCGAATTAGGCGGTTTGAGTCGGAATCTTCAGATGATGATAAATGAATAAGAAGAGGGTTGTTGTTTAATTGTTGTTATTGGGTTATTCTGATGATTGAACCAAAGAACTAGGATTTGATAAGAAGTCCAAAGAAGAATCGGATGATGAATGAATTGCAGTTCAAGGAATTGGGAGCTCAAGGGTAGTCTGAGATGAAATGAATTTGCTTTTATGATCCAAGTTGTTGGTAAAGAAGCTATCGATATTCCATAGGCATGGCAGTTGGTAAGAGTATGAAGTAACAGTTGGTGATGCTGATCTGAGTATGGTGCTGTTATGATGGATTGGATACAGTGAGACAAGAAAAGGGTGTCTACTGTTGTGTTGTTGTTAAGTGGGGTGTAGAGGAAGTGAAGCTAAAAATTATATAGATATACTAATAATAATGGATGAGGGTATTTGGAACCGAGTTATAGTTGTAGACCAAGAATTTGAGTAGCAATATAGATGTAAATGAAGATTATGTTGAATATGTTGGCTGCATATTGAGTTGGATTGACAGGATAAGGGAGCGGGTTTACAAATAACATTATAGAGAATATGTAGACTGCCTAAAATGGCAATATTGTTGCTGCTATGATGTTGAAGATGTTCAGTTGTTAGTAGAAGCTAAATTGAGTTACAAGTGGAGCAGACTTATTTTGGAAATTACAAAGAATGATTAACTGATGGTGAAATTATGGCTTACAGGGTTGAAGTGAAATACAAGATGGCAGGGTGATTGTGTTATTGATAAAGAGAACTGGTGGTTTATGAATTTGTTGAGAAGAACCGAAGTTAATGATGTTACTGTTGAAAGATAGTTAGAGATGGAAATGGAAGATAGTTATAATTTATAGAATTATATATATATAGAATGTTGCATCATGTTTGTGCATTAGTTTGTGGCATGAGCTAATGGCTCAGGTCTTGTGTTTTAGCCTGGCTAGTTAGTAGACTAGTCTGGGTCAGTTTATTCCCTCGAGTGGTCTTCGATCGAGTTGACCCTACAACCAGAGTTGACCCGATTTGACTCAGCGACTTAACTCGTTGACCTGACCTTGGACCACTTGACCTTTCACTAGATTTTGACCTAGACTATAGACGTTGACTGTTAGTTGACCATTTGACTGTTGTTGACCGTTAGTTGACCCATATGGACCAGGCCGTAAAGTAAAGGAATATTTTGTTGGACTTGGGCTTAAGTCTACTTTTCCTATTTTGATGTTTTGGACCCCTTATGGTCCGAATTGACCTTAGTTCATTCTTCAAAGTTGTAGACGTTCATAGGACAAATCTAGTAGACTATAGAACCAACCTAATGGAACTAGTAAACCTTTATTGTGCTAAAGATAGATAATGAAAAGGTATAGAATCATAAGTGGGCTTAGAACCACTAGACAGTTCACTTAGTTTATAACTAAAGAATTGTATGAGATTGTGTTATGAACCTTGTATGAGCCTTTTGGATAATTTCTTAGAATGCTTGTGTGATTAAAAATTAGTCCATATTAACAATGATCGGTTCAAAGAATGAACCAGTAGATCATGGATCTCGAGGTACGCGTGGCTTATCATCAAAAGAGGTGGGAATTATGTAACCTTCTTGTAATCATTAAGTTCTTCTCTATCTGCGAGCATGATGAGACTTTACTTCTGTGTTACTTTTGTATGCAATGTATGTTATATATGCATGTACAATGTTTGCTACGATGAGTTGGTTTGTGATATGCATTGTGAGATTTCCTTGCGAGGAGTGTCTGTGTTTCCCCACGACTCTTAGATAAGTTAAGTAGGCCGGTATGCCATCCAGTTAATTATTATGTAGTAGGGAGGTATGCCATCCGTCGGCAATATTTTTATAACTATTTTATTTAGTAGAGCGGTATGCCATCCGTTTGAATATTACTGCTTATTAAGATAGTAGGGAGGTATGCCATCCGTCGGCAATAGTATTTAGTAGGGCGGTATTCCATCCGTATTGATATTATATATATTATTTTATTTTAGGAAAATCACTCATGTGCATATTATGTTTGGTTGCCAACCTTTGCTTCTTGATGCGTACGTTGTTGAATGTTTCCTTTCACCATTGTCTCTTTTAAATTACGGTTTTATCTTTACAATTGTGAAGCATGTTAGAAATTACTTGAGAGTTATTTGTTTCCCATTGGGCACCCCTTGGGATGATGTTCTCACTTGTTCCCACATCAATTTTTCAGTAATCTGAAGAAATGGAGCGCTCGCAGATATTCATTTTCGTAGTTTAGAGCTTTTTTGAATCTAGCGTTGAAGTGTATCTTTTATTATATGTATGTATCCTTTCTTTATATTGTAAACAACACATTATTAAATTCTTAACACTCGAAAGACCTTTATTTATACGATATCAGAGACTTTTGGGTTTTTGTTATTAGCACTTTATATAATTATGATTCTTACAATCAGTAATCTAGTTTTGATGCTTCGATTAGGTTGTAATCCTATCAGTTAAGCAGGTTTAAGAGTTGGGGCGTCACAAGTTGGTATCAGAGCTCACTATTAGATCTTACATGGGCAACAATAGATAATAATTAGTACTAGTTAGTAAACTAGATTAGATTAGAACTGGGATGGGTTGTGAGATAAATCTTAAACACTAAAAGCTATCAAGAACTAAAAGATTATTGGTTGATTGATTTGTTTTCTTGATGTATGTACATTTTATAAAGTCAAAAATTGTAGGTTAAACCAATTACATTATGATTTAGAGGTTGATAGAGATTAGAGAATAATTAGTTTAAAATTATGAATACGTAGACATCCAACACTAAGGAAATAACAAGGTTAGTATATTGGATAGATCCCAGATTTACTTAGAAACTCGTTGAGTACCTTTGTATTTGTATAGAGCCTTTAGTTTATTGAGATAGAAAATTAGTGCGAAGTTAGTGTTTAAATCAGTATAGCTGAGTTTGATAATTTTGATTGATAGATTACAAATTCGTATTAAAACCTTACGATATAGTATCTTCTCTTGTAATTAGAATTAATAGTATATTAAAATAGAAATTAGTATTTCCAACCTAAAGCTACAAATTATAGATTCTAGTTGTAGAAAACCATATAGGCTTGTGTTTCTTTTCTTTTCTTCGAACTCATTTGAAATGAGTTAGTTCTCGCGCGTCTTTAAGTATGAGCAATACTTACATTTAGTTGAGAGATAGTATTTCTCTATAAGGTGGGGAGTTTTGAAGACTAGAAGGATAGTTATATTTTCGAGGAAGAAAATGAATAAGGAAGGGAAAATGTAAGGATCCTCAAGCTCGTCAACGCTATTAGACCAGTCAAGAGACGAATGAACCGATAATGACTCGATTAATGAGAGACAAACATAATTAATATAAATTAATCTAACAACGATCTAGATACGAAACTAGTATCACTAGATAAATCTAGAAAATTTATGCGGAATAAACTACTCGAACGTGTCTTTTAGACACCGGACGAAGAAGATATCACTCGATTAGTATGAAGGGCAAATAATCTTTTTACATCTAAACCGCCTGGCTGCACTTATCATTTATCTGGGTGCATGTATCATTTTCTTTTGGCCTTATCATCACCCAAACGTGTCAATGAGAAATCAGTTCTTTTTTTTTTTTTTTTTTCCTTCTTCTTCATTCTTCTTCATTCTTCTTCTTCTTCTCTCTTCTCGTTCACTTTCTTCTCTTCTCCTGTTCTTCTTCTTCTGCGATCGTTGGAGGTTTCATGTGAGATTTTGGTGAAGTAACTCAGTTGAGGAAGATGTATGGGTGAAGAAGAGGTCGTTGTTCTGTAGACTTTTAGTGTAGAAGATGGTGTTGATGAAGAATCGATAATAACAAGTAAATTAAGGTTTATGTTTTGATTGATTCTTTATGAAATTGAGTTCGGTTTAGTGTTTTATTTCATGGGTTTGTTGTTAATTAGGGTAGACAGGATTCTATGAGGTTTAATTCCAGTTTCTTAGGGAATTAGGGTTCAATCTATTCTTCCTTAAATCAATCATAAATTAGGGTTCATGCGAATTAGGCGGTTTGAGTCGGAATCTTCAGATGATGATAAATGAATAAGAAGAGGGTTGTTGTTTAATTGGTGTTATTGGGTTATTCTGATGATTGAACCAAAGAACTAGGATTTAATAAGAAGTTCAAATAAGAATCGGAAGATGAATGAATTGCAGTTCAAGGAATTGGGATCTCAAGGGTAGTCCGAGATGAAATGAAGTTGCTTTTATGATCCAAGTTGTTGGTAAAGAAGCTATCGATGTTCCATAGGCAGGGCAGTTGGTAAGAGTATGAAGTAACGGTTGGTGATGCTGATATGAGTATGGTGCTGTTATGATGGATTGGATACAGTGAGACAAGAAAAGGGTGTCTACTGTTGTGTTGTTGTTAAGTTGGGTGTAGAGGAAGTGAAGCTACAAATTGCAGAGATAGACTAATAATAATGGATGAGGGTATTTGGAACTGAGTTATAGTTGTAGACCAAGAATTTGAGTAGCAATATGGATGTAAATGAAGATTATGTTGAATCTGTTGGCTGCATATTGAGTTGGCTTGACAGGATAAGGGAGCGGGTTTACAAATAATGTTACAGAGAATATGTAGACTGCCTAAATGGCAATGTTGTTGCTGCTATGATGTTGAAGCTGTTCAGTTGTTAGTAGAAGCTAAATTGAGTTGCGGGTGGAGCAGACTTATTTTGGAAATTACAAATAATGATTAACTGATGGTGAAATTATGGCTTACATGGTTGAAGTGAAATTCAAGATCGCAGGGTGATTGTGTTGATGAGAAAGAGAACTGGTGGTTTATGAATTTGTTGAGAAAAACTGAAGTTAATGATGTTACTGTTGAAAGATAGTTAGAGATGGAAATGGAAGATAGTTGTAATTTATAGAATTGTATATATAGAATGTTGCATCATGTTTGTGCATTAGTTTGTGGCATGAGCTAATGGCTCAGGCCTTGTGTTTTAGCCTGGCTAGTTGGTAGACTAGTCTGACTCGTCTGGGTCAGTTTATCTGCCTGAATCAGTCTTCTGACTGAGTTGACCCTACAACCAGAGTTGACCCGATTTGACTCAGCGACTTAACTCGTTGACCTGACCTTGGACCACTTGACCTTTCACTAGACTTTGACCTAGACTATAGACGTTGACTGTTAGTTGACCCTGTGACAGTTGTTGACCGTCAATTGACCCATATGGACCAGGCCTTAAATTAAAGGAATAGTTTGTTGGACTTGGGCTTAAGTCTAGTTTTCCTATTTTGATGTTTTGGACCCCTTATGGTCCGAATTGACCTTCGTTCCTTCTTCAATGTTGTAGATGTTCATAAGACAAATCTAGTAGACTATAAAACCAACCTAATTGAACTAGTAAACCTTTATTGTGCTAAAGATAGATAATGAAAAGGTGTAGAATCATAAGTGGGCTTAGAACCACTAGACGGTTCACTTAGCTTATAACTAGAGAATTGTATGAGATTGTGTTATGAACCTTGTATGAGATTGTGTTATGAACCTTGTATGAGCCTTTTGGATAATTTCTTAGAATGCTTGTGTGATTAACAGTTAGTCTATATTAACAACGATCGATTCAAAGAATGAACCAGTAGATCATGAATCTCGAGGTAGGCGTGGCTTGTCATCAAAAGAGGTGGGAACTCTGTAACCTTCTTGTAATCATTAAGTTCTTCTCTATCTGCGAGCATGATGAGACTTTACTTATGTGTTACTTTTGTATGCAATGTATGTTATATCTGCATGTACGTTATTTGATACGATGAGTTGGTCTGTGATATATGCATTATGAGATTTCTTTGCGAGGAGTGTATGTGTTTCCCCACGGCTCTTAGCTAAGTTAAGTATGCCGGTATGCCATCCGGTTAATTATTATGTAATAGGGAGGTATGCCATCCGTCGGCAATATTATTATAACTATTTCATTTAGTAGAGCGGTATGCCATCCGTTTTAATATTACTGCTTATTAAGATAGTTGGGCGGTATGCCATCCGTCGGAAATAGTACTTAGTAGGGAGGTACGCCATCCGTCTTGATATTATATATATTATTTTATTTGAGGGAAATCACTCGTGTGCATATTATGTTTGGTTGCCAACCTTTGCTTCTTGATGCGTACATTGCTGAGTGTTTCCTTTCACCATTGTCTCTTTTAAATTACAGTTTTATCTTTACAACTGTGAAGCATGTTAGAAATTACTTGAGAGTTATTTGTTTCCCCTTGGGATGATGTGTTCACTTGTTCCCACATCAGTTTTCCAGTAATCTGAAGAAATGGAGCGCTCGCAGATATCCGTTTTCGTAGTTTAAAGCTTTTTCGAATCTAGCATTGAAGTGTATCTTTTATTATATATATGTATCCTTTCTTTATATTGTAAACAACACATTCATCTAAGCAGGTTTAAGAGTTGGGGCGTAACACGACCCAAAGTCGAAGACTTTAATAAACAAATATGTCTCACACAGAAAAGTCTACAAGATAGATAAATTCGTCTCCCACGAATAAACCTATGAGTTTTTTTTTCCGTCTTTTGATAAATCAAGGTGAACATGAACCAATCAATAAAACCAAACTTATATTCCTGAAGAATGGCTCAGTTTTATCAATCACCTCACAATAGTCTTAATCGACGCAGCGAAAAAAGATATTGTGGAATCACAAACGATGAGACGAAGATATTTGTGATTACTTTTATATCTTGCCTATCGGAGATAGAAATCTCAAGCTAATTATTACTATTATACTCGTATGATAGAAATAGCAAGATCAGATCACACAAATACAAGAAAAGTAGTATCGGTCTGGCTTCACAATCCCAATGAAGTCTTTAAGTCGTTAACCTGGTTTTAAAAGAAGAAAACCAAAGGTTAAAGGAGAATCGACTTTAGCTTAGCAAACTAGTATTACACATAATGTGTGGGGATTAGGTTTCCCAGTTGCTAGAGTTCTCCCTTATATAGTCTTTCAAATCATGGTTTGCAATCAATGTTAGCTTAGTAACAAAGCATTCAATATTCACCGTTAGATGAAAACCTGATTAGATACAAGCTAATATTTATCAACCGTTAGATCGAAAACATAGCTTGTTATACACACATGTACTTGACGATTTTGGGTTTGTGTAACCATACCCAAACTTTTACATTAGTTGGTTCAACACTTGTTAATCAAATGGTTAGCCAAATGATAACTTTCATATCAACCATATTCTTCTTCACCATAACTAGTCCAAATGACTCAAATGAACTAGTTAGAGAGTTGTTTAATTGCTATGAGATCTCATGTACTACACAAGACACAATTGAAGAAAAAACGATGTGATTCACTCGAATCAATTCATGAACTATAAAGCCACGGTTTGCAATATCATTCCTTAGTTTATTAAGATAAGTTCACAAACACCATTTTTAGACATAACCTACTCAAGTTCGCGGACAGGATTCGCGGCCTCAAGTTAAACGGTTGGAGTTTACAAACTCCAGCAGAAATTCTCAGGCCGAGAACTTCCGTCAGTTCGCGGACTGAAACTGAGCTACAACTCCAGCAGAAATTCTCGGGTTCGAGAACTACGCTAGTTCGCGGACTCACGTTCCGGTTTCACTTGATAAACAAAGTTTGAAAACTTCGGTTCAAGCAATAAGGACTTATACATATATGTGTTACCACAACAATGTTTATATGATCCAATGGTTATATTGTTTACACTCTCATTTCAATCTTTGAAATATTCTCAGAGGGTGTTATATAGTTGTTATTCAAAAACTATTTTTCGTCAGAGCGATTTCCAAAATGATTGAAACATAACATGACTTTTGTCACTAGGTAAAGATGAACTTGGATAAAGCGAAAGCTTTACCAACACATATTTCGAGTAATAGATAAGCGAGATATACTCATCTCGAAATATCATATGTGTATAATCTTAGTCTATATAGTAATACGACTTTTGTCTCAAGATAGGAGATAGAGTAGATATACTTTTGAGTGATAGATAAGTTCAAGTCTCCACAAACCTTTTAGTCGATGAAGATCCACTGGTTCCTTGAGTAGTCCCTCGTCTTGTATGATGATCGCCATGGAGTTCTTGAGCTCAACTACACTTTCTATCCTAGTCCGAGACCTTAGCTATAGTAGACTAAAAATCAAGACTTTCTAATTTTGATCACTAACATTGAGAAACATGCTTGAGATAGCAATGCATGCGAGTTCGACCGAGCAATGCTCTAACAATCTCCCCCTTTGTCAATTTTAGTGGCAAAACTATTAATACATATGGAATACAAAAAATATATAAATAAAATTTGTAGCTCCTATTCCACATGTCTAATCTTCAACAATACTCGAAATCTTCGTCACTTCCAAGTAGTCCAATGATCCCAAATGTTGTAAGTTTAGCATCATCGTTGTTGAAAATCCATAGCTATAAGAATGAGAAAACAAGAGTTCTCAATCATTGTTATACAATGTCATAGTATTATTACACAACGTCAAAGTCCAATTGCATCACAACTTTAACAACAATACTATGGTGATACTTCACTACCCCTTAGTCAATACTCCATCTCACATGGAAACCACTCCCCCTTACATAATGATCCGAAAACCATATGTATTTGTAGTATGAACTACATATTAATTCTCTCCCTTTTTGTCAATAAAATTGTCAAAGGTACAAGAATGGGATCCTAAATAAATTTCCATAAGAGACATTTCATGACCAAAGGTAAATGTATATCATATTGTTTAGATGCAATCATAAAGCCGAAGCTAAATGCATTCATCAAGGAGTTTATAAAGATACAAGATAACCCCTATAGTATTCCATAGTCGCACTCCCCACAAAGATTTGGCAATTAAGCACAAGTTCAAAAGAACTCTCCTCCATATAATGTCATTCCCAAGGGAACAACAAGAGAGACCTTAATTTCAAGAGAAAGGAAGGATTTCTTTAGACTCAACAAATTACATACAAGTATGAATTTGGAATCCAAAAAGAAATATTCAATCATATTAACCAAAGCGAACCAAGATTAATTTGACTAAATATGCTCAACACAAGTAAACTTATGGAGACTTAATAACTCGATTAGATTATTCACAAGAGAACTCATAATTAATCTAACCGGAATACACAATTAAACTAATCACAAAAGTAATCAATTCAATCGTTTATACTCACATAAGAAAATCTATGGAGCGATCACTAAGTTAATCATAAAAATAACCAACCCAGTCAATCATGCTCAACACGAGAAAAACTTATGGAGTCATAACTAAATAATCACACAAGATGATTGATTAAGTTCAATATACTCTACGTAAAGTACCTTACGGAACACAACTAAGCTACTCACAAAAATAATCAACTTGGTTGTCTAGTGCTCAACATAAGACACAATACGGAGTCTCACAGTAATACACAAAAAATGGATCAGGAAAGATCAATTACTGCGGAATACACAAGGATTCATTCTATGTTTCCATCACCATTTACACAATGACACACAATAGACATAATCCTTGAATCACAAAAGATTTTAACCTATTTTACATCAATAATTGATAATATAGGCTTAACTTTTGTGTTTTGCCAAAAGTCTATTCATTCTTTTATCAATATTTGCATACCAATTCATGAACGACTTTACTTTTGACAAAATATGGGAAAATTAAGTTCACGGATGTAAACACACATATCCCATAAAATTATTGCAATATATAAAATCAAAACATTAATACTGCAACCATTATCTTCTAAACAAGTTTAGAATTTAACATAATAAATCTAAAAACAATAAGATGAAAACTTTTGACATAGCTATGTGTAATCACAATAATGGCTATTCCAAACACTAGTTATTCTTCTAAACAAAACAAAAAAAATTAAATTCTCATCAGAAGACTTACTAGTTGTCGTAGATCTTTCTCAGAGCATCTACTGAGAATTCCTTCTCATTATTGAAAAACCCATTGATTATGGGATCGTTCAATTCCTCCAAATTATCAGAAATATCAGTTAACTCACTAAGTTGTCTTCTCAAATCACGCAAGGTGTTCTTGGATAGAGACAACATTTGTTCATAGTGAGTTATCTTTTCCAAATAGGAAATGATTTGAGATTTTAAACCATTTCTCTTGTTGATGAACTCTTTTACTATGTCCCTAAAAGTAGCATCAAAAGGACAAATAGAAAAGAGGTAGTTATAGGAAGAACCTTCTCCATTAATTGTAGTCTTCACTTTCTTCACCCTTAAGGAAGAAATCCCTTTACACAGATACACATTAGCTGATTCAACTGCATCCCTGCTTGTGATGCTTCTGGTTACATGAGCCATAAAGTTGTATCTTTTCAAGGAAGGAGGAAGTCTATCAATGACTTAAATAGACTTATGACCATCAAAAACCCTAGAAGAAAAAGTCTTCTCACTACAAGAAAACATGGCATCAGCGATGAAAATCCTAGCGACAAATGGAATTTGGTCGCTATATATAATAAACAACGACCATGAAAATTGTGGTCACAAAACAACGGTTTTGGCAACAATTTGAAAGTTTTGTGGCTAAGATGGTCGCTAAATCATATAAATAGCGACCAAGCTTAATGTTTTAAATAACGATGTAAATCAATTTCATCGCTAAAATTATATTTTGGTGACAAAATTATTGGCCGTTAAAAGATGATTTTGGGGACGCACTTTAATTAGGTCAGCGAAGGGCTTGCTTTTGGTGATGAGTTGGTTCAAGTAATATATACACCCGAGAATTCAGGTAAAACCAGTTGTTTATCAAAAAGTATGGGCCCGGTCTCTCCTTATTTTGCTCTGCAACTTTATCTTTTAACATAAACAGTTATCTCCTTCCCATAGTAGTTATCTTCATCCATTAACAGTTATCTTCATCTTCTCCATTGAATTTCCTCAACCATCTTCTTATTTTCTGCCCGGATTTTAATTTAGTTTAAGATCCGGGTAGAATTACTTATGTAATATATACCTAAATAAAACAAATTGCATTATAGAAATTGATATTGCAGTATGTTTTTATTTCTGATACGTATGGAAAGTCTGTGCCATTATGATTTCTCATACCTCCTGGAGGGATTTCAATTTCATTCAATCTTTCCTACGATCATCTACGGACATGATGAACATGGATTACAGAATTCGATGTTGAATTTGGGCATATTACTTCTTTTATGTAAGCATCATATCTTCTCGGAGTGTATCCAACAAAATGGTTTTAAACCATTAGAAGATTTCAATTCCCCTGTCGGTCTACATATATTTGGTGCATATTTTTGTTTTCGATTTTCTTCGTTTCAAAATTATTGTACTAATCATGTATTTCGATTCACAGATGTAATTGAATGTTATGTAATTATATTTTATTAATCAATGAAGTTTGGAGCTTTCATGCTCCTCATTCCTTCAAAAAAAAATGGTGTTTCCAGGCTCTACTTCTCTATGCGAACGGCCAAACCAACACATTTGAGTGAGGCTCAACCTTTGTTTGATGAGTTTTTGATAACATATCTTCAACACCTCATCACAGGAGATGGTCCAGGTTTTGGTAAGCTTCAACAAAGGTTAGTTACTTTACCTATTCAACATGGTGGTGCGGGTGTTTATACTATGTAATATGTCTACGTTGCATCTAGCTTGCAAACTATTTTGCAGCAACAAAACATCTTGCGCCACTCCAATGTGTCTGGTTTTATCTCTAGTCTGGAGCATGCTATTTGTGCATACAATAAAGTATGTGGTATTGCTGATTCACCACTTAGTGTCCATCATATCGCCCCCCCAATCTATGCGTTCTCTGGCGGTTAAATACTTTAGTGCTGTGATGAAAGAGTTACCTCTTAACTTTAATTTGTCTGCACGTGATGCTGCTCTTTGGCAATGCAATAAGATTAAGCATGCACAAGACTACTTGTTGGTTGTTCCTATTGAGGGTCTTAATCAGAAGATAGGCCCTAGGAAATTCAGTGCGGTTATGTGTTATAGACTAGGTATACCACTTTTTGAGGAAGGCAGTACATGTCCTAGTTGTGGCAGGGACATGGAAATTTTTGGAGATCACGCATTGCATTGTGCCAAGGAGGTTGGGCTTAAGTTTCGACATGACCTTGTTCGTGACACTTTCGCTGACATGTTATCGTGCAGGTGTTTCAGCTAGAAAGGAGGTTGATGTGGTCCTTCTTTCTAATGATGGCTCGGATTTAAGACCAGCAGACATCTTTGTTTATAATTGGATTGATGGTCGTGAATCGTGATGTGTGTATGGACGTGACAGGTGTCTCTCCCTTCACAGGTGATGGAGTACGTGCTTTTACTCCGGGTCAAGCTCTCGCCAATGCTATTGATCGTATACGTGTTAAATATCTTGAGAAATGCACGGAGCATGGGCTTGATTTTGGAGTCCTTGCCTTCACTACCCTTGGTGAGCTTGGTGATGACACTATCAAATTCTTAAAGAGACTCTGTAATTATATGGCCAGTAATGATGCAAATGTCAAAGTTGAAGATTTTCTTTTCCACATGTTAGGTATTGTCATTTAGAAAGTGATAGGGGCTCAGCTTATTGCTAGACTCCCTTCCAATTTCTTACCACTTGATAATGTAATTGACAGTTTTATTTGATTAATTGAAGCCTATTAATGGCCTTTTTCTCAAAAAAAAAAAAAAAAAAGTATGGGCCCCAACACATCTTAAAGATGGAATCAGGCGCCCTCCCCACCCCAACCAAATTAAACACGATTCTCGGTCATACGCCTCATTCTTAGGAGGAAAAAAAACACGATCTCATTTTCCCTCTTTCACCTCCGGTAAAACTGATTTTCATATCCTACATTTTTTTTCTCTTAACTGCTAAAAAAGACGATATCATATTCTCCTTCTTCTATTCTCTTCATATCTCCGTACCATTAGAAATCTAGGGTTTCAGTTCCATTATCTGGATCGCAGAAGAAGAATAGAAAATCAAATTTATAGTTTGAATGCTTTTTGGGATTATTGATTTCGGGTATTAATCATCTGGGTTGGTTAACTTTTATTTCGTTTTGAACTTGCATCATTCAGTGGTTTAATTTTGGTTATTTAATTATTTTACTTTCAATCTTCATATTATTTACAACATGAATCTAGGGTTTTAAATTAATTTTTTCAATTTTGTTTTTGGGGGTTTCTGTCCAGGGTTTCTTGATAATGAATTTTATGTTTTAAGTTGTACTTTTTAGGGGTTTCGATTAATTTTGTATGACTCTGGAACATGGGTTTTATCTTATCTTGTATCTTTTGGGTCTTTGATTAGGAATTGAGTTGTCCAAAGGTAATCTCTGTTCCATGAATTGTTTTACGCATTTAGGAGTTTTTTGTCTACGATTTCAAGACTAGTATCTAAATTGATTTTTTTGATTGACTTTGGTATGACTTTGGAACATGAATTTTGTTTCAGATTAAATCTTTTATGTCAGTGCTTATGGGTCAAAATCACAGGAACTTGTTATTTTAAGGATTTGGCGACATTCTAGTGAGAGAATTCAACATCCTGGCCTGGTTTTGGTAAGCAACTTATCCCTAGCGAAATGCAAGTTCATCTTTAAAAAAACATTTATCAATAAAATGGTTTATACTTGAGATACTATCATGTTCTTGCTTATTCTTGGGCACGCGTTGATGTTCTTTGATGTCTCATATAAACCTCCATTAGATATGTGGTCAGTTTGATTGAGCTTGATTGATATTTGACTTCTGGGGATGTACTTTTGAATTATCTTGAGTTTGGATAAGCCTTCAAATGGTCTTATTGTGCTATTTTGAATCGGTGTGTTGATAGGTTGGGTATTCATTCAATAAAAATCATTGCTAATGTTTATTGTGATTTCAGATTAATGTCGAATTTAATTACCAGTACGATCTCTCCTATTAAGATTGTTAATTTGTATCTGAACTTCTTTATTTGTGGACATCCCACTTTACAAGGTATGACAAGCTTAATATTTATGTATTCGTGCATGTAAATGAATTTCTTCCTACTCTATAGCTGGTTAACACATTTATCATTTATGTGTTATCTTGTTGATCTTATTGCAGCATATCACCGACCTTGCTGGTAACATCCAATTAGACTTAAAAAAATATAACAACAACGGATCATCAAAGATCTCGGGTAAGAAATTGAAGGGTTTGTATAAATCATTTGCCTCGGAGTACCCAATTGGATCGACACTCTTTCTTACGAACCCTCCCATGCTACAGGTTAATCAAATTGGATCGGTGATTGAGGAAATGGAAGTCGGGAGGATGTCCGAGAAAGCTGGATGGGGAGTTCTGAGCAGTCATCACAGTTTTGAAACGAATACACTTTTATTGCTGATCTTCTATGGGCTTAACCATGGTAAATTTTCAATGGTACCTAACTTGAGTTATTCTTAGCTGGATAGGGAGTTCTTACTAGGATGTATAAACTTCTCTACTTCTAAAGTTCTCAGGTTTATTGTTTAATTTAGTTTTAGTTTTGATGTAAATTTTGACTCTCTGATAATGCAGGTTCTTATGGATTCCCGTCAATTGACCATGATATTGCTATATCACATCCATAATTATTATTATAGTATATAACACATGTGACAAATTTGTGGCTTCTCAAGAGGCCTGTATTTATACAGGTGATATACTGGCTCCACTCAGTTAAGTTTTGCTTAACATCAGATGATTCATCATCTTTACCTGATTGGTTTCAATTTGTCTGTTTTGATCCTTATTCTTGTATTTTTCTTTTGATCAATAATTTGACGGTTTTGGAAACAGAACTTATGGAGCTTGTGTATTTTAACAAGGAGTGGTGATAGAGAACTTACTGCATGGTGCTCTAATTAAATTAAACGGAGTGCGAAATCTACCTTTAATTTTCAAAGATATGTTTCGACCATTGTTTGTGATACATCTATATGTAATTTCAACGGTGTTTTTTTGTTCTCAATATTTTTTCTACAGGTAGAACTTATATATATATATGTAAATTGATTAGTGAGTCTTATTAATAAAAAAACGATTTATTGATTATTCTTCAGAATTTTCTATTTTCCTTTGTGTAAACTATTATTTACGGTTGCCAGTGAACATGAAGAAAATGCGCCACCTAAATGTATGGCTTAGATACAGCTTTAACTAGTCGCTAAAAGATCAAATTTTCCGACCAAAAATATTTGTTGTCGCAAAATAATTAAGTGACCTATATTATATTGTCGCCGATAACTGAAATTTCGCGACCAAATTATAAGATGTCGAGAAAAAGAAACCTTTCAGCCACGAAATTCGATTATGTCGCTGGAATATCTTTTCCAACGAAAGTAAATTTCTAGTCGCTGATACCTTTTGCGACGCACTATTTCCAACGATTTGAGCGACAACAAAATTTGGTCGCTATAAATATTTAGCGACGAAAACCCTTGTTTCAGCGACGCCAGCTTGTGTCGCTGATACCATAATTTCTTGTAGTGTCTGAAGTTTAATGATCCATTATCTATATTGTTAGGAGAATATTTTCTTAACATAAATAGATACAAACTTGAGCCACACAAATACGCAAAGCCTCACTTTCTCAAGTTAAAGATGAGGATGCGAACGCCCCTGATGTTAGATAGGAACGTTATGAGCCAAATGCTCTCATTGTTATCACATAGTGATTTTTCAAGGTTTTTTGTGTAAGCAAGTTTACTACCTCTTATGATTCTGGATGCGTTGTTTTTATGAGGACTACGTAGATTATCCAGATTCATCTTTTGCATGTTCTTCTGTAGTTTGACAATTCTTTCAATGTTCCTCTTGAATCTCCAACACGTACTTTGAACATGCCTTGTATTTCCATAAAACAAACAAAGCAAGGATTCTTTGTTTTGTTGAGGTATCTTCTGCTTAACATGGATGCAAGCTTTTATCTTTCCCTGATTAATAAAAGCAACATGATTGACAATGTCTGCACACTTGCTTTTGTATCCTAAACCACTAGTATTTTCAAAGGGCTTCTGACCAAATAACATTGCTGAAATTTTATCAGAACTTCCAGATAATCTTTGTAGATCATCCTTAAGAGTATTAATCTCTTTCTCATTTAGATTAATGGTTCTGGTGAGTTTATCATTAATACAATCTATCTCAAGATTTTTCACCTGGATTAATGATTCTAGTTTCTTCAATGAAGCTTTTAATTGAAGATTTTCTTGAAGAATCTCTTTATCCAAGAAATTGAAAACCCCTGTGTCGGTCTCATATTCTGAATCAGAACTTGAGTATGTAGATGTTTATGCTATAAAAGATGAGAGTTCATCACATCTATCAAACGTATTAATCCCGTTGACACTTAAAGGTTTTTCTTTCACAGAATCATTAGCAAACAGAGAAAGTTTATCACGTCTAATGCTTCTCTTTAAAAATTCTTTGATCTTTTCTATAATCAATGGTATTTTGAACTAGACTTCATCCGTACAACATTCATCACCCCATGAGATAGAGTGTTCACTTGTGTCTGACACACCATTGAATGCAACAATCTGAACAGAATTTTGATCATGAATTCTTATCTTTCCGAAAGATGAATTTTCAGAAAGAGCATTGAGGTTATTTCCTCCGTCGATGGTACATTTCTTAGAAACATGTTTGTTGGTTTCAAAAATAGTTTCTAAGATATACCAGGCATCTTTAGACTTAGTGCAAGAAGATGCATAGTGATGAAGATCTGAGGTAATGGCATGTCTGATAGCATCTAACCCTTCAGAATTTCTCTTTGAAGCAACAGTTTCTTCTGGATTATAACTATCAACATCCTTGAGGGTAGACACATCGGCTTCTATATCACCCAGAGGATCATATCCATTAATAACATGTACCCATGTTTGAAAATCACGAGCTTGAAGATACGTGCTCATAGCAATTTTCCACCATGGGTAGTTTGAACCATCGAAGACTGGTGGAATGTTAATTGAGATAACACTACTGTCCATAGAGTCAGATCGCTACAAACACAGACTTGTAAGATCTTGAATGTGTTTGCCTACTATGATACCAATTGAAAAAGCGGGGGTCTAATAAACACACCCAATATTTCGATTAACAATCTGTATGGACAACTCCGAGTTACTTTCTAGAGAATCAACTAGACTCAATCAATACAAAATATCTCAAGGAGTTATTATCTCAATCTCTCAGTTTAATTTACTCAAGCAAATATGATATGCGAGTCTTAATCAAAGAGAGATAACTTGGATGGTACCAAAGACCAATATCGAAGTGTCAATCAATTTAAATCAACAACCAATAAGGTATGATATTCTAATTAATTGAACAACGCACAACCTTTATTATTTCAATTATATAAAAATAGAATGCGGAAAAGAAATAACACAGACACCGGAATTTGTTAATGAGGAAACCGCAAATGCAAAAAAAAACCTGGGACCTAGTCCAGATTAAACATACAGTGTATTAAGTCACTACAGACACTAGCATACTCCAAATTAACTTCGGTCTGGACTGTAGTTGAACCCCAACCAATCTCATACTGATCCAAGGTACAATTATACTCTTACACCTATGATCCTAGCAGGATATTGGGCACTTGATTCCCTTAGCTGATCTCACCCACAACCAAGATTTGCTATGACCCAAAGTCGAAGACTTTAATAAACAAATCTGTCTCACACAGAAAAGTCTACAAGATAGATAAATTCGTCTCCCACGAATAAACCTATGAGTTTTGTTCAGTATTTTGATAAATCAAGGTGAACATGAACCAATCAATAAAATCAGACTTATATTCCCGAAGAACAGCTCAGTTTTATCAATCAACTCACAATAGTCTTAATCGATGCAGCAAAAAAAAAATTTGTGGAATCACAAACGATGAGACAAATATGTTTGTGATTACTTTTATATCTTGACTATCAGAGATAGAAATCTCAAGCCAATTATTACAATTGTACTCGTACGATAGAAACAGCAAGATCAGATCACATAACTACAAGAAAAGTAGTATCGGTCTGGCTTCACAATCCCAATGAAGTCTTTAAGTCGTTAACCTGGTTTTAAAAGAAGAAAACCAAAGGTTCAAGGAGAATCGACTCTGGCTTAGCAAACTAGTATAACACATAATGTGTGGGGATTAGGTTTCACAGTTGTTAGAGTTCTCCCTTATATAGTCTTTTAAATCAGGGTTTGCAATCAATGTTAGCTTAGAAACAAAGCATTCAATATTCACCGTTAGATGAAAACCTGATTAGATACAAGCTAATATTTATCAATCATTAGATCGAAAACATAGATTGTTATACACACATGTACTTGACGATTTTGGGTTTGTGTAACCGTACCCAAACTTGTACATTAGTTGGTTCAACACTAGTTAACCAAATGGTTAGCCAAATGATAACTTTCATATCAACCATATTTTTCTTCACCATAACTAGTTCAAATGACTCAAATAAACTAGTTAGAGAGTTGTTCAATTTCTATGAGATCTCATGTACTACACAAGACACAATTGAAGCAAAAACGATGTGATTCACTCGAGTCGATTCATGAACTATAAAGCCACAGTTTGAAATAGCATTCCTTAGTTTATTAAGATAAGTTCACAAACATCGTTTTCAGACATAACCTACTCAAGTTCACGGACAGGGTTCGCGGACTCAAGTTAACCGGTTGTAGTTTACAAACTCCAGCAGAAATTCTAGGGTCGAGAACTTCCATCTGTTCGCGGACTGAAACTGAGCTACAACTCCAGCAGATATTCTCGGGTTCGAGAACTACGCCAGTTCGCGGACTCACGTTTCGGTTTCACTTGATAAACAAAGTTTGCAAACTTCGGTTCAAGCAATAAGGATTTATACATATATGTGTTACCATAAAAAATTTTATGTCCTCCAATGGTTATATTGTATAAACTCTCATTTCAATCATTGAAACATTCTCAGAGGGCATTATATAGTTGTTATTCACAAACTATTTTTTGTGAGAGCGATTTACAAAATGATTGAAACATAACATGACTTTCGTCACTAGGTAAAGATGAACTTGGCTAAAGCGAAAGCTTTACCAACACATATTTCGAGTAATAGATAAGCGAGATATACTCAGCTCGAAATATCATATGTGTATAATATTAGTCTATATAGTAATACGACTTTTGTGTCAAGATAGGAGATAGAGTAGATAGACTTTTGAGTGATAGATAAGTTCAAGTCTCCACATACCTTTTAGTCGATGAAGATCCACTGGTTCCTTGAGTAGTCCTTCGTTTTGTATGATGATCTCCATGGAGTTATTGAGCTCAACTACACTTTCTATCCTAGTCCGAGACCTTAGCTATAGTAGAATAGAAATCAACACTTCATAATTTTGATCACTAACATTGAAAAACATGCTTGAGATAGCAACACATGCAAGTTCGACCGAGCAATGATCTAACATTACCACCTAGTCCTTTCGATCTAGTATTTTATAGTGACACCTCAATGGGGGGGGGGAGGAAGGAAGTGAATGGCAAAAGAAACAAAAGTTCTCGGAGAAGATATCTCAGATTTATATAAATGTTGAAGGACAATTAAATAAGTCACAAGAAAAATACAAAACAAAGCATGACAAGAATCTCGTGCCTTGTAATTTTGGTGTTGGTGAATTGGTGTGGTTAAAATTAGGTAAGGAATGACTGAATGGGGAAGGTAAGAAGTTGAGGCCATTGAGGTATGGACTATTTCGTATACTCGATCAGATTGGTGACAATGCCTTTCTTCTGGATCTGCCACCTTATCTAGGAATGTACTTGGTTATAAATGTCGAATACTTGAAATTGTTTGAACCACCATTATTTGATGATGACGGCGACGACACCATGATCTTACCACGAGTATAAGACTTATAGTTTGATAGAGAGGAACCACTCAAGGAAGACTGCATATTGGAGCAAAGAGTGATTAAAACACGACAAGGAGAGAAAGAAGCTTTTCTAATTGGATGTAAAGGTCAAGTTACTAGCAAGGCCAAGTGGTTAAACAAGGAAAAAGGGACTCTAGAATTCCTTAACCTTCATTTTTAACTCTCACAGGAGTTCAAGTTCTTAAAAGGGGAACCCATGGTACATGTGTATCCGTACTCCTTTAGGGAACTTAGTTAACCCCAAGATAAGTTGAGGGAATAATCCTATTCTATGCAGGAATCCTTGTTTAGACAAAATTCCTAGTTAGGGAAGAGTTTTGTTTTAGGAAATACTATTAGTTTAGGAAATAGATTCCTAATAGAAGTCCTTGGTCGGCTGAGTACGATGAAGGCTATAAATAGAGGCTTTGGCTAGTATCTAAGGATATATACTAGATACATAAAACCTAGAGAAAGCTTGGAACAATACTTGTGCAAGCTTAGCAAACAGTTTAAGGTAGATCCACTTTTTAGAGAGATTGTGAGCGTAACAAATAGAGAATTGTAATCGTTTTCTTGTTCATAATCAAGATAAGATATTTTTCTTCGAATCACTACTTTGTGTTACGTTTTCTAAATTTTTCGTATATTATTATTATGAATTCCGCCTTTATAGTAATAGCTACCAAGGTATAGAGATCAAACGTACCACATTGAGGAAAGATTTGCAAGATCTTGTGCTACTCACTATATTCAGTTACGAACTCGTCTTTAATCTATCAAACAAGGTGACAAATATGTATCTTCTTTATTCAATGAGATTAAAATGATTTCTGATCAATTTGATTTTTCTGGAGATGTCATTTATGATAAAGATATTGTTGTTATCACATTGGCTTCCTTGAATTCTGATTACATACGGTTTGTCATAACTATGAGACATCGTTATCCTCATGTTACTACCATTGAACTACATAATAATTTGTTAAGTGAAGAGAGTGTGGTTAGTGATAGGAACAAGGCTCTTGATACTGAATCACAAAATAGGGCTTTTGCTACACAAATGCATAACTTTAAACCTTTTAGTAGAGGAGTCCGTGGTTATACTCCAAATTTTGGTAGAGGAGGTCGATCTCAGTTTTCTTATGGCAGAGTTTCTAGTGATGGTATTCTACAAACACCTTCTTCTGGTTTTCTATCATCAGTTAGACCACCTTTACATTTATCCTCTGGTGACTAGCCAACATGTCATATTTGTAAGAAATATGGTCATGAGGTTGATGAATGCCAGAATCGTCTAAACTTTGTTTATCAAGGTAGTCAACCTCCTAAACATCCCCATGCAATGCTTGCTTAAGAAAATATTCTTGGTCATAATCCTTGGTATATGGATTCAGGTGCAACTCATCATCTAACTATAGATCAGGGAAGATACTCTTTCAAGGTCCCAATGCGCATGGTCATTATCCTTTCCCAACATATGCTTCATGCATTTTTTCTGCTTTTCCATGTGCTAAAACATCTCCTGAAGTTTGGCATAGAAGACTAGCGCATTCATCTTTTGATTATTTCAATAAAATTTGTACAACTCTACATATGTCTTCTGTAATGTCAAAACCCCTATTATAATCTGAATGTCAACTTGGTAGAATTCATAAACAACCTTTTCAATTGTCTAGTTTTACATCTACTTTTCCATTATAATTGTTGCATATGGATGTTTGGAACCATGCTCATACTTTATCTTACAAGTATTATATTAATATTATTGATGATTTTACTAAATTTTGTTGGTTTTTTTCCTATGACTGCTAAATCTGACTTCCAACATGTCTTTATAACCTTCAAAAATATCATCGAAAACTAACTTTATGCAACAATCAAAACCATCAGAACTGATGGAAGTGATGAATTTGTTAACAAAGCCTTAACTACTCTCATCTCTCATTTTGGAATCTCATATGAAATAACTTGTCCTCACACACCTAAACAAAATGGTGTTGCTGAGTCCAAACACAGACATCTTCTAGATACCACTAGAACTTTTCTCATTCAAGCACATCTTCCTCATTCTTTTTGGTTTGAAGTTTTATCCACCGCCAACTTTACCATCAACAGACTTCCAACTAAATCTCAACACTTTCTTTCTCTTTTTGAGTATCTGTTTCCTAAATCTTTAGATTATCTTTCTCTTAGATCTTTTGGTTGTCTTTATTTTCCTTGGCTCAAACCATATACTTCTAATAAACTTGTTCCTAGAAGTGAAAAATGCATCTTTTTAGTTTACATTTCAAAAAAAAAAAAAGGTTATAGATGTCTGAATCAAAAACTTCATTTCAAGACATGTTGTTTTTCATGTAAGTATTTTTCCATATTCATCTCTTGTAAATAATATTTCTATATCTTCTACTCTTTTTGATATTCCTTTACCTGCCACTTATAATTCATTTTCTTCTTCTTCCATTGTATCAACTGGTACAATTGACACAACTATAGCATATCATGTTGTGTCTTTTTTTGTGTGGCTAAGTCCAATGGTTTATTAAACCAAAAAAATGTAATTACAAGAATTACAAGGAGGGCTTAAGTCCCCCCCACCACCATAAACCAAAGGGGTGAAAAAATAAAAGCAAAATAACACTAAAAGCTCATAAACACATATAAATAAATAAATAAATAAATAAATAAATAAATAAAAGAGAAATTCTAGGAATTTAAAGATGTTTGCGCCCCTTATTTCCCAATCTAAAATTCCTCTTCTTAGGCTGCAGACCTGCAAAAATTTATGCCATAAGATCAGAGTCTCCATAAATATCCTTATACTCATCTTCATAAACATCATCATCCTCTGCTTAATCCAAAGCATAATTACCAGGAACAAGTTTAATAGGAGTTTGAACTTTTTTCTTTGTTGAAACTCTCTCCATCGCGTCCTTCTTTTCCTTAAAATAATCTTTACTGTAGGCTGGATCAATTCCTCTTAATATAAAGGAGAATGATTTTGTTGATGTGTCAGCACTACAACAAACCTCATATTTTGACCAATACAATAACGCCATTTGGAAAATAATAAACGATCTCTTTTAGTGTTCTGAAAAGATACGGCTCCCAATCTTATAAACGTAATGTTAATTTCCCGAAGACACGCGATATCTCAAGAAATATGAAAAAAAGCCACTAAATCGTTGCACTAAATGCGAAAATACACGACTATTGGTCATAGCGTAAAGAAATCTTGCAAAAACACAGTCATCTTACAAATCAGAAACTACGAAAAGATACAAGCAAATAACTGTTTGCACACTACTTAAGAATATAGCTTTCCGTACACGCCATGAGGATTTACCGACACGACTATTCAATTGTATAAATAACACACCTATCAGTAAAACCCATCTTCCTATGCGATGCTTCCAGAAGGACGTCAAATAACTTCATATGCACAACGATGAAACTCTCAAAAATTGAGTGGGGAATTTTCAGTTGGGATAACAAGGGATAGAAAAGTATTCATGGTAAGATGCATCCTATCACATAACACAACTAGTTATATCAAGTGCCAAATATTATTTGTGTTCTGTTCACAATGAATCAAGGATTGTTCAGGAAAATCCATTTTTATTTAGGAAGTAGAATTTTTGCTCACAATATTTTTGAAGAGTTACGACTCTTTACTTGGAAAACTATATTTATTCGCGATAAAATCTCTAGAAACTATCGAAGTTAGGCTTACAGTAGTAGGGGAACAACAAATTTTGTTTCAATTTCGTGATAAAGTTCTGAGTATATGGGTAATCCTCCAATCCTCCGAGAGTTCCGCATGTTATTGCATGGGTAAGAATCTTATTTTCCATCTTCTTCTTTATTTTCGTGTAGGGTTTAACCAAAGGGGGTGACAAAATATTGACCATGTATAGAAACTTATGCTTTGCTCGGTAGTATGGTCAACATGAAGGGAGAATTGTCATTTGTTTTTGAGAGTAGAAGGGAAAATCATAATTCCAACATGTTTGCTTTATGGTATTGATTTCTTATATGATATTGATATTATTTGTTCATGTAGCGTTCCTATGCTCTTTATGATGCATTAATTGATGATATTCCTAGGACTAAATACTAATACTTATACTATGACCATTAAGGTTATCTTACTCAAATTGAGAAAAAGGAAAATTTAGGCAAAAAATAACAGTAATATAATCCGGAATCACCGTGATAGCTTCTCTATTTGCGCATTTTTTTAGTTTTAATTGCAACATCAATTTGGATTCGTATTGCGAACATAATGGAAATCATTTTGTCGGTCTGTGACATAGTATTGGGGTCGCATGAATATGGTTCAAACATTAGAAAGTAATGTGCGTAACTTCATATCTTCCTTTGGCTTAGTTTGTGAATTCTCGGTTGGGTTGATTATTTGATTACGTACGTTTCCGATACATGATAGTAACACTTACTGATTTTCTGTCGCGAATGAAGGATTTTATATCATATTATTCCAGTCTCAAGAAGTGGAAGGCAATGGTTCAAGCACTATAAAGTAAGTACGTTTCTATGCAGCGTAGGGTGATAACACTTATCGATTTTCTGCCATCAGTAAGGATTTGATGTGCAAATATGAATCAAAGACAAATTCGATATTGATGTTGAATTACATAAATTTAGGCTTGACCTGAACTACTAATGAGACTTATGATATTTGGACGTGGGTATTATGTTGTGAGGAGAAGATTGAGGATAATTGTTTGGGGAAATATCTTTTATGGCACAATTCTTCCAAGATGTTCATTTGGGAGGATAGATGATTCAATGGAAACATAGTGTTGACCGTTTACACAAACATTAAGGTTAAGACAAGTATATTACTCGAACATGCATTAAGGTACATGTGAAAGTTAAGATGAAATTACTACTACCTGCATTTTTGTGTTGTTTGCTTCTGCTTGGTTTTGTTTCTCATGAGAATAACATTATTTGCTAATGGAATGAACTTACACTTTAAATGTTTAGTTATGGTCTAAGTTGGGTTAGAATTTCGTGAACACTACCCCATGTGATTATTGCAGAAGAATTTTCAAGAAGATTATTGACTTATAAGTTTAGTACAGTGAGAAATGGTGGTCTGCAGTTACCAGCTTGAATCTTTTTAAGACATATTTTAAATTTTAGAGAGATGGGTATAGTTGAACACTTAAAATGTGAGAATGTGGTGTTTGTTGCATGTTCACTGGATTGATACAGACAGTTTAATCATAACCAACATACCATCTTTTTAATGTAAGGTGCCATTAAAATCTCATTTATCAGCAATGCTTGATTGTCTCTCTTTCCATTCCTTTTCGTATGTAGTTTAAGACTTTAAGTCTTACTTTATTGTGAAATTTTCAGCAAATCATTTGCAATTAATGTAACGTTGTATATGCATTTTGTACGTAGGCACAACTAACCAACCACAATTCTGATTTATGCATGAAGTTAACAAAGTTTGTGGCCATTATGGATGAATTACATTTATCACTTCATCTTTTATGTCAGTTAATGAGTCAACCAGTGCAGGAGAAGGCAATGAGTGGGTGAATGTAGAAAAAGCAATTGCGGGTTTAATAAATTACGTTTATCACTTCTATATAAATAAATTGCGCGGGTTTGCTGAACATTTTTTTAATAAAGTTAGTCCGAACCTCATCATTATTAATAGTACCCACCTCTTCAAGATCCTCCTTGGTGAGAATATTTTCTTCCTTTTGTTGCCTTATAGCCTCTAATATGTCAAGAAAAGCAGTCTTCTTTTCTGCATCAATATTTGTATTCATAGAATTCTCCGAAACCTGGCTATTCTTTTATTTATTGTCATCAACAATCGTACCCCACTCTTTAGAGTTTTTAACTTCAGTTGCCATAATAGTAGCATCTAAAACAACATCATCCTCTTCTAAATTTTCAATTTCACTTTGTTGAACTTCCTCTACATCATCTCTAAAACCCAATTCTAAACTTAGAGAATCATATTTGTTTTTGCAAATAAATTCTGAGGAACTAAGCAAATCATCAGTCAAAGGTGTAATTTTTTTTTTGGTTTCTTACCTTTAACATGAGTCTAATCATCTTTTGAAGTAATTCTCAAGTCCTTTCTAGGCTTGGAAACATACTTTCCATCCAATTCAGTTTTGGACACTGTTTTTTGTAAAGCAGCACTATTTTTCACGTTTCCTGCTGTTTGTGGGAGAAAACTACTTCTGCCGGTTTAGGTAATTTTGGGTGTGTGTGGATGAGAAGTGAGTTTAAACCTTCAACAAATGTGATGCACGATGAGCACTTTGATTCGAGAGATAATCTATACAATTTTGGCCTAAACCGAAGACACGGCCGTTCCAGATTTGTTTCGGTCACAGGTGAAGGATGTGAGGTTGATCTTAGGGAGGGAAGCGAAGAAAGTGTTGAGAGTTTGAAGGTGAAGGCTATTTGATGACTTGTTAACAGAAGGTTGAGCAGGCTAACAAATGTTGCAGGCAGGCTTTGGATGTTGAATACGATGGTATTAACACTTGGTTTTCTGTGTTGTTCGGACTTCTGTTTTTGGAAATAGGGAGGAGAACCTATTTATACAAGTCGATAAGCCTTCATTACGTCTCTCGTGGGAAAGTGGAGGAAGTGGAGTAATGGAGGAAGTGGAGTTGTGTGTTAGTGCCACACGGTTGCTTGCCCACTTCTCCTATCATCGCTAACCGCCCATTTTTCCCTGACACGATCTTGTGATGGCGTGTTGCACGCTGCACGCTGTAAACCTCCAGACCAATACCCCAGTTTGTATCCCCAAGTCATGACGTGATTAATGTCTCGAGTGTGTGGATCACGGGACCCACAGAAAATAGTGCAAGGTGAACCGTGAACTTGGTATAACATCGCATGCATCCATCTGCAGGTGACCGTTTGGAGGCTGTATAGACAGGCCATGCCTTGGTCGGTTACCCTATGAAGAAGAGTGACAGATGGTGGTCATGATGATACCTTGTTTGCTGGTTGATTCGCACCCTAAGTCATTCGTCCAAGCTTGCAAAGTTGGACGGACGAGATGGCTCGTGGCATTGATTGCGACCGTTGGATGGGAGGCGTGCATGCTGCCTCTTTCAGCCCAAACGTTTGCATGCTTAGAGAGTTCTAATGGAGGAACCGATCAGCCCTGCATGGAGGCGGTACAATGGTGCTCACGCCCAGATTTGATCTAAGCCACTCGACTCGCAAAGATTTGATCTAAGCCACTCAACTCAGGTGGAAAAGACGAGTGGTCGAGATTAGAACTTATGGAGGGGTCGTGACATGTTGCCTTTGGGCGCGCGTACCGAGGTGCTCGTCTATCACTGACCTTGGACGACCGGCTAGGTATGAAGCCGGGCCCACGGTGGTCATGCAAGCATGCTCGGTTCGCTCTAAGTCTCCATCTTGGCCTTCCATCCAAGCCTGCGAAGATGGACGCTCGAGATGTTTCTACACCGCAAACCCTAATTAGGATTTTGTACCGGCCACTTTGGGCGATCGGTTTTGGGTTGCGTGCGCCTCCTTTGGGGAGACCTACCATGTATGCAACATCTTGGGTCGACAGTGAGCATGTACATGCTTGCTCTATGACCTTGGGCGCAATCTAAGCCATCCAACTATGCCTGCGAAGTCGGATGGTCGTGATAGTTTTGGATATTCTCAACCTGCATAAGGCGTTAATCTAGCCTTGTTTGGGCAATCGTTTCTTGCACCACGGCTTGCCTATGAGGCAGTCGGTCATGTAGGTAGAAAGTAGGCCCGCCAATGGTGTACCATCACTTCACTACTTGTTTTAGGGTATAATCTAAGCCGTCCAACTATGCCTGCGAAGTTGGACGTTCACAATTAAAAGGAACCCTAGCCGTGCGTCATGCTCACTTTGAGCGCACGTTTTTGGAAGGACCAACTATAGTTGGTCTTGACCGTTCGGCCATGTATGAAGGTGGGTCCGAGGTGATCATGGTAGCATGCTCAGGACCCCCTGAATCTATATCTACACCCTCCATCTATGCTTGTGAAGTTGGACGGATGAGATATATTTTTGGGTTTGTTTTCAGCAAGCGAGACTAACACGGGTAGTCTTGCATACGTTCAACGGGGCTAGTATAACCTGCCATCAGGTAGCCTACGGGTGTTTGCACGTCGAACACAAGGCTTTAATTAAAGCATTAATAGTAATGATGTATACCTACAGAAAACTGGGATGGTTGCTACATGCTCCGTCGGGATGGTTGCTACATGCTCCGTTCTGGGTATGTTTTAATTCTCAGGGATGGTTGCACATGCTCCAATGAATTAATATGGCGAGAAGTATTCATCGCCTGAAGGCTTTATCCTTTGCAGGACGTCAGCTTATAAAAATTAGCTTTGACAATTTTACCCCTGAACAGAATTCCACCATCAACATTAAGTCCCCTGCCTAGCGCACAACGGTTACACTGTTGCGAGATAGGCATGAGATGGTGACAGTTTAAAGACAAAACTTATAAGACAAAGTTAGATGTTACCAGGAGAGACGGGTTATCCTGTCCTCGGAGGATGTCACGTTTTAGAGGCGAGCGTTCCCCTAGCATGATGTAGGTCTTGCTTGTTTCAGTCGAACTTGTTATGCCTGCTTCGATCAAGGGACTACTGCACATGATCAATCGTGGGGTTGTGCCTAATCGACGGACTGTTGCGCTTGCTTCATTCATGGGTCTACTGCGCCTGCGTGATCGAACGTGGAACCTGATATGGGCATGTTTGCTTCAAATATGGGAAGTTGTGCATGCTTCGATCGAACATGGGTCCATCGTGTGCACGTTTTCAAACTTTGTCCATGTCCTATGATTTCTTGATATGCATGTGGGCCCGCCTAATTCTCTTAACCGTGGGACTCATCATGCGCCTGCTTGATCTGGGATTGTTGTGCCTGCTTGATAGGCATGTTCAACCTTGCATGCGCATGTATGCTATGCCTGCATGCTCAACCTTGACTGCGCCTACATACTATGCTTGCATGCTCAACCTTGCCAGCGCCTTCATGCTCAACTTTGCATGCGCCTGCATGCTCAACTTTGCATGCATGCTTGATGTGCCTGCTTTGATGAACCTTGTGTGCTCAAATGTAAATGTGGGTCCTATAGAGAGCGTTATAACATCTTCTTAAGCGAGCGTGGAGATGGCTCCCCATGAGAGCGTTAAAGCAGGCTTTGAAGCAAACGTGGAGGAGTCTCCTAGTGAGAGCGTTGAAGCAGGCTTCTGAATCGAACATGGAGGAGGATCCTGGTGAGAGCGTTGAAGCAGGCTTCTGAAGCGAACATGGAGGAGGCTCCTGGTGAGCGTTGAAGCAGGCTTCTGAAGCGAACATGTTGGAGGCTCCTGAAAAGCGTTGAAGAAGGCTTCTGAGGCGAACATACTGGAGGCTTCTGAAGAGTGTTGAAGAAGGCTTCTGAAGCGAACATGGAGGAGGCTCCTGGTGAGCGTTGAAGAAAGCTTCTGAAGCGAACATGCTGGAGGCTCCCGAAGAGCGTTGAAGCAGGATTCTGAAGCGAACATGCTGGAAGCTCCCGAAGAGCGTTGAGGCAGGAGGCGAATCCTAAAGAGAGCGTTGAAGAGGCTCCTTCTTCGATTAGGTTTTCCTTTTACATGCTTCTTGATTGACCATCTATTGGAGAAGTCCTTGAATGATGGCGAAGGAATCTCATGCTGAGCCTCAGTCCCCAAGCGTGATCTGTATGTCTCCATCTTACATTCCCGGTTATTAGCAGCAACAGTGATTAGAAACTGGTAGGGAGAGGTGTGGTGGAAACTTGCACGAACTTGGCACTCTTCGGTAAAGATCATCTCGTTTAGAAAGATAAGATGGAACCAATGGCTTTCTTGATGTTTTTTCATGAAATAGAGAAGGGGAAGACAGTCCCCTGCCTACGAGTATCCAGAGCTTTCGACTTGATAGGTATTACCACGCTAGGTTCATGAGGATGTCTTCGAGATGGGCGGTGCTAAGCAGTCCCAGTCACACTCCTTTGGTAAAGCAACTACTTCTTCTACGGGAGACAAATTCTGAAAGCTATCTCACTGATGTAGTTACCATCGATCCAGATATGGAATATCTTGGACGTTGTTTCACCATTGCAGCAGTTGTGCATAGGGTGCTGGAGTTGGAGTTAGTGATGTTGGACGCGCATGACATTGTATCTCGGTGGCTTTCCTCTTGCTGCTTCAACTAAACTGCTTATGGAAGGCTGAAGATTGTATTTCCTGTTGGTGGGATGTATGCTTCCACGAACATCATGAGGCTCTTCATTATCGGGCAGGCCCTGGTGCTTTCCAATAGGGTGGATGCTGTCGTTGATGAGTGTTCAATAACTTCACGAATTCCAGAGGATGACCAAAAGTGCAGATTCTCCAACATAGCATGGTAGACATGCACCATTGTCTGATAGAGTGACTCGATTTTGTTCGACATGACGTGTGGAGATCATTATCCTCTTGAGGCTTCTCCCTTGAGGTATCAACTCCAGTGGAAGATTGCCGCCATAGCGTTGATATGTTGTACCAGAATTATTTTAACCCAATGGCAGTACAATATACTAAAAATTTCCGAGAGAAGTTCGAAAAGCTATCTTACTTGCGTCATGCTCGTACATCCTTATCTGATTGTAGCCGCTGTAACCATCCATGAAGGAGACATGCCGTGTCCACTGGTGGCGCCTACTAGCATGTCGATGTTAGTCAGAGGAGAGTCATCCCTAGGGCAATATTTGTTTTAGTGTCTGTAACACCTGATCTCACGCCTGAATTGCCTCAGAGATTATCTGACCAGCTTGGACCAGAGATTGTATAAATGCCTACACAAGGTATAGCTTATGGAGATAGGTCTAGGAGATTCCTCATCTTCGAGCTCATCAGTTGTGGGGTTGGTGTCGTCTTTCAGATGTTGTGGAGCATCTAGCACTTGTTCTTGTGGTTCATTATTATTGCAGCATTCCACTGGGAGGGTAGAACGTGCATCAGTCTCCCTCTTGGTGTGAACATGGTTCGCTACTTCACTAGATGAAGAAGAACGCCTTGTCAGCGAATATGCATTGGGAAAAATAAACCTTAATGATGCAATTCAGTCCTCCTCTCGGATTGACATCCACACAGGGAGTGAGATGCAATGAACTTTGTATGGTTCTTCCCGCGGAGCTTCTCTTAGTTCGAATAACTCCACTCCATACATCGATGCGTAATGAGACAATGATGCAGGAATACAAACAACTTCATTATCCAGCATGGTATTCAGGCACTGATGATATGTTGAAGGGAAAACCCCGTATATGCCGGTCTGGCTTCCTTCGAAGTTCATCATTGTGGTAGGCTTCCGTATTATCTTGCAGGGGCGAATCTTGGATGTCCTGAGATCCTTGAAGGTAATAACATTCGAAGACGCTCTTGTGTCGATGAGGGCCTTCATGAAATCTGAGCCCTTGATGCGTGCAACAACATGTAGGGGCCGGTTGTCACCTTCCTCCATCATCATGTCGTACTCTGTAAATATAACATCATTTACATATGCTTACGATGCGGTTAAGACTCCTTGACGTGAAGGAGTCAGGTGCACATTCAGATCTATCTGATTAATTGCAGCAAACGTCTCCGCCTGCTGATTCATCGAGAGATGTAAGAGTTTACACAATCTTTCCACTAGAGATGCCACTTCCTGCTCCATTGGTATCTGGTTCGTAGTAAAGTTGTCGAAATAAGGATGATCGTTATGAGGACCAATCCCTAGTGTAGGAGTCTCCATGATAAGATCGCCCATATCTGATGTTGCTTCTTTTATCAGGTCCATGTAGGCCTGCGTCGTTGAAGTACCTTCTCTAGGTACGTTGAACGCGCTCCCTGTTGGCTCCAGGGGCTGTCGAGGCTCTTCTGGCAATCGATCAGTTAATATATTAAGAAAAGTGAGTACCTCTTTCTGAGTTGCATCCATATCCGTTTGAGTCTTAGCAAGGACTTCCTGCCTCTCCATCAAATCTGCGATGGTAATGGGAGATGGTCCTCCCCTTGATCCTCCAGTTTCTCGTCCTGATGAAGGGGTAGAAGTTATTGCTTTGGTGACCGCTGGAGGCGCTACACTTGAGGAGATACTGGGATTTGCGGCTGCTCTGGTTCTTGTGATAGGAGGTGTCGCGCCCAATGGAATATCTCCTTCTGCTCCGCTGGTGCTGGTAGTAAAGGAATTAATTCCACGAGATACATTGATTGCACTGAAAGGCTGCACGGTAACACCACCAATTGGGATATCAAAACCAGGAGTTCTGTCGGCGCTAGTCCCATCAGGATTGGTTGTTGATCCAGACCTAAGATCCACCATTTTGAAATCAGAGAAATTGAATTGGTATTGAAGGAATTGTCTTCACAACCGAGAGATTAATCCTCCCACTATGGTCGCCAATTGTTTGTGGGAGAAAGCTACTTCTGCCGGTTTAGGTAATTTTGGGTGTGTGTGGATGAGAAGTGAGTTTAAACCTTCAACAAATGTGCTGCACGATGAGCACTTTGATTCAAGAGATAATCTATACAATTCTGGCCTAAACCGAAGACACGGCCGTTCCAGATTTGTTTCGGTCACAGGTAAAGGATGTGAGGTTGATCTTAGGGAGGGAAGCGAAGAAAGTGTTGAGAGTGTGAAGGTGAAGGCTATTTGATGACTTGTTAACAGAAGGTTGAGCAGGCTAACAAATGTTGAAGGCAGGCTCTGGATGTTGAATACGATGGTATTAACACTTGGTTTTCTATGTTGTTCGGACTTCTGTTTTTGGAAATAGGGAGGAGAACCTATTTATACAAGTCGATAAGCCTTCATTACGTCTCTCATGGGAAATTGGAGGAAGTGGAGTTGTGTGTTAGTGCCACACGGTTGCTTGCCCACTTCTCCTATCATCGCTAACCGCCCATGTTTCCCTGACACGATCTTGTGATGGCGTGTTGCACGCTGCACGCTATAAACCGCCAGACCAATACCCCAGTTTGTATCCCCCAGTTATGACGTGATTAATGTCTCGAGTGTGTGGATCGCGGGACCCACATAAAATAGTGCAGGGTGAACCGTGAACTTGGTATAACATCGCATGCATCCATCTTCAGGTGACCGTTTGGAGGATGTATAGACAGGCCATGCCTTGGTCGGTTACCCTATGAATAAGAGTGACGGATGGTGGTCATGATGATACCTTGTTTGCTGGTTGATTCGCACCCTAAGTCATTCTTCCAAGCTTGCAAAGTTGGACGGACGAGATGGATCGTGGCCTTGCTTGCGACCGTTGGATGGGAGGCGCGCATGCTACCTCTTTCGGCCCAAACATTTGCATGCTTAGAGAGTTCCAATGGAGGAACCGATTAGCCATGCATGGAGGCGGTACAATGGTGCTCACGCCCATGCCTGCTTGACTCGCAAATATTTGATCTAAGCCACTCGACTCAGGTGGCAAAGACGAGTGGTCGAGATTATAACTTATGGAGGGGACGTGACATGTTGCCTTTGGGCGCGCGTACCGAGGTGCTCGTCTATCACCGACCTTAGACGACCGGCTAGGCATGAAGCTGGGCCCACGGTGGTCATGCTAGCATGCTCGGTTCGCTCTAAGTCTCCATCTTGGCCTTCCATCCAAGCCTGCGAAGATGGACGCTCGAGATATTTCTACACCGCAAACCCTAATTAGGATTTTGTACCGGCCACTTTGGGCGATCGGTTTTGGGTTGCGTGCGCCTCCTTTAGGGAGACCGACCATGTATGCAACATCTTGGGTCGACAGTGAGCATGTACATGATTGCTCTATGACCCTGGGCGTAATCTAAGCCATCCAACTATGCCTGCGAAGTCGGATAGTCGTGATCGTTTTGGATCTTCTCAACCTGCATAAGGCGTTAATCTAGCCTTGTTTGGGCAATCGTTTCTTGCACCATGGGTTGCCTATGAGGGAGTCGGTCATGTAGGTAGAAATTGGGCCTGCCAATGGTGTACCATCACTTCACTACTTGTTTTAGGGTATAATCTAAGCCGTCCAACTATGCCTGTGAAGTTGGACGTTCACGATTAAAAGGAACCCTAGCCGTGCGTCATGCTCACTTTGAGCGCACGTTTTTGGAAGGACCAACTATAGTTGGTCTTGACCGTTCAGCCATGTATGAAGGTGGGTCCGAGGTGATCATGGTAGCATGCTCAGGACCCCCTGAATCTATATCTACACCCTCCTTCTATGCTTGCGAAGTTGGACGGATGAGATATATTTTTGGGTTTGTTTTCAGCAAGCGAGACTAACACGGGTAGTCTTGCATGCGTTCAACGAGGCTAGTATAACCTGCCGTCAGGTAGCCTACGGGTGTTTGCATGTCAAACACAAGGCTTTAGTTAAAGCATTAATAGTAATGTTGTATACCTACAGAAAACCGGGATGGTTGCTACATGCTCCGTCGGGATGGTTGCTACATGCTCCGTTCTGGGTATGTTTTAATTCTCAGGGATGGTTGCACATGCTCCAATGAATTAATATGGCGAGAAGTATTCATCTCCTGAAGGCTTTATCCTTTGCAGGACGTCAGCTTACAAAAATTGGCTTTTACAATTTTACCCTTGAACAGAATTCCACCATCAACACCTGCCAAATTAGGGTTTAGCTTGGCCACTGACATGCCATCCTTTGGTCTGGTCACGGACTTTTCCAAATCAAAATTTTGAACATTTTCTGCTAAAGTATAGTTTAGCTTGGACACGGATTTTTCCAAACCAGAACTATGCACGTTTCCTGCTAAATTAGGCTTTAGCTTTGCCACATACATGCCTTCCAAATTAGCCACAGACGTGCATTCCAAAATAAAGTTTGGCTTAGACACGGTCTTGATTTCCTTTTTTCCTTCCAAAACGTTTGGCCTAGTCCCGGAACTTCCATCTCTACATGTAGCAAGAGATGCCTTAGCTGCAATGGCGTTTTTACACTTAAGCAACCTCATCTGAGCTTCTCGAAATTCTATTTCAGAGCTATCCAGCTCTTTGTCCAAATGATCAACGCTAGATTGAGCTGAAACATCAGTTTTGCAATTATTCTTTGTTACAATATCATCCCCACTAATTGAAACTAAAGCAAAAGTTTTATTTTCATGATTTGCATGAGCTGCATGGGCAATTGCATCCTTATGCTCCACAAATCTTACTCAATTTGTTTGGTATTCACCAAACTCGCCTGATTTCCATCAATGCCCACACTAACTTCTGGTAACCCACCTTTATATTTGATTTGCCACTTCTTACAAGCATTTGGATCATAACTGATCGAATTTTAGATAATGGTAAGAAGCTTGTCGTTCACTCGGACTTGATGAGATTGATTTTAGACTTAAATAATAGAAAATACTATAAAGAAATAAAATATATTCACAAATATGGTCACAGGATGAAGAGACACTAGGACGTAGGATTTCCCTACTTTTCATATTCTTGTGGTTCAGTCATTAACTCTAGTCAATATAGCTCAAACAAAAGAAGTTGTGACTCTAATTCTTTGCCAAAAATAGATTTCATAAAACATTAGTTGTAAGTTATAAGAATGACGCATCAAAAGTAATTAAAACTAAGCATGCGACATGCGACATCAGACAAAATAATAAGTAATTAATAGAAATCATAAAGCAATTAAATCTATGCAAAAAGTCAATAAAAGAATTAATTCATTTACCACAATCATGATAAATTTCTTCCTTCGTTGTCTCAGTAATGGGGTCTAGCTCATCATGTTGGAAACATTATCAAAATATTATTTCATTGCTCAAATGTGCGTACAAATGATGAAAAGGAGAGAAATTAAATAAACCAGGAATTTGCAACGCATAAAAAGCGTTACAAACCCACTGTTACAATGTACGATAAATGAGAATTGTTGTAGATACTGTTTAACTGTCGCTGGAAAGACTGTTGTAAAACCGAGAAAAGACCACGGTTTATTAACGACAGTCTTCCTCAGCCTAATGTTCTTCGTGTTTTCTTCTTCGCAGCAGCAGAGAAATCTTCTCTGCATCTTTCAAACTCACTCTATAGCTTCCCCTAACTCTCCATAATCCTGGTACGCCTCCCCTACTTCTCTTTTATACCCAACATGACAAAGAAATCACGCATAATAACTTTCATTAATTCTCTTTGCTTACTTGCAGCATCACGAGAATAATTTCGTTTTTCTCTTTTTTTAATCTCTTCCACATGCCTGCATCCTCCAAACATGCTGAGAATGAATCTCTAGTGAAACTCGTGTAAGAAAGCTATCTACACATTATTTCCTGTGAAATTCTCTGGTCAACACCGAGTTTACTTCCTCTTCCATGTTTTCTTCCACTCGAGCTATCCAGCCAAACTTAGTCGAACAACAAACCCATATGATGCATGTTAAGGCAAAATAAGCCGGACCAACGAATTTAAATGTGCCCCTTAACTAGCTGCTTGGGGTGCAAATACCAATTGGGGTTCCTTTTAGTAATTGGAGTACCCCTTATCCAAAGTGAGGGTCCAAATAACATGTGTCCTTCGGGGTTCCTAAATTAACTTTTCGAGCCGAATTTTCCAACAAACTTTATTTCTCAAAAATACCTACACACAGGTAAAATACCAAAATTAGTACAAATTCGAGCACTAACGATACAAACATTGAAGACAATTTAGACACAAAAATGTGTCTATCAAATACCCCCAAACTTATTATTTGCTAGTCCTCAAGCAAATCTAATCTAAAAATAAAATCCTAACTCACAGTTGCAGGCATCGTGATTACACTTAGCGTGTGCAACAAGCCTTTGAACCCCCTAAGTGGCCCTAATGGCCGAGTTATAATCTCGGGAGGGTTTACCAGAGGTGTACCCACAAAACCTGACTTCTAATTGGTCAAAAGTATCCAAAGAGCTATGAGGACATATATATTCTCAACCTATCGCCAAGTAACTAGAATGCCAGAGAAATTAAAGGTACCCGCTCTACATCTGAATAAATAAAAGGGGAGAAACATCCGCTATACTGCTAGATAAAGATATATCCGCTACACAGCTAGATAAAAATTATGAGATGCATCCGCTTTATAGATGGATGATAAGAGCCTAAAATACATCTTTTGAATGTCTATTTCTTTTGCTTTTCTTTGTTATTTCTCTTGTATTTTTGTATATTACGCTTTGTTTTGCATTTTGTAGTTATTTTGGAGTCATTGGAGTAAAAGAAGAAGAAACAGGTGCAAAATGGGTAAATTCGTCATTTCATAGGCAAGTGCTATCGGGAGCCCAGCATAGGATAAGGAACAACCATCTGAAGGTTCACTAAAGACAGAATGCAGTTTAGATAAGGGCCACCATTTCAACTTCAACTTATACAGGGATATCTAGGCTGAAATTCAAATCAACTCCTGACCAAAGTTTCTTCATTACTGCACCAGTCTCTCTCTCTCTCTCTCATGGATGCACCAAGACTTGCCGCTGGTTCCGTAGCTCGTGTAAGTACTTGTCATGGGTTTAATGGGTGTGAATCAAGGAAGCAACAACACGGTAGATTTGCTGGGTTTAGTTTCAAGCTGGAAATGCATGAAAGAACTTCAGTTTACTGCCACTGAAATTGGTGGTGAACGATTGTCAAATGAGGAGATTACTAAAGAGATTAAAGGGTGATTGAGAGTCCGTGCAGGTTCAGGAGATATGGGTTGATTTCACAATCACAAAAGCTGAGAAGAACTTGAGCTTAAAGATGGAAATACATGGAAAAGAAATGGCAGTTCCTGCTGTATGATTTGTGAATTAATATAACGTAATTGATGAGTCTTTGGAGTCCTTTATGCAATTGGAATGATGGGTTCTATATGAAATCGAAATTGCAGGTTTAAAGAGAACTCAATACAACATCAAAATGAGTGTCTCTGCTTTACAAGTTTCAGTCACATAAGGTGTTCGTGAAAAGGCCTCAGTGAACCAGTTTACAACCAAGATTCTCTGCCGTTTCTAAGACATGTTTTGAGTTGAGTGCAACAAGGAATTTGAGATTTCAGAGAGGAATTCGAAGTCAAGAAGTAAACGAGTTTGAGTCACGAGTTATGAAGAAAGGTGGGATAGTCTGCCTGAGTTTCTTGACCCCAGCCTTGCCAGCACCTAGCCATGGGTCTGTGGGGATAGAATGGGGCGTATGCAGAAGGGTTGAGACATGATTTAGAGGCTTAGAAGAACACGACACAATAGGTGAGAGTCTTGGCCAGAAAATCAGTGCGAACGAGTCATTATAGTGAAGCCTTGCCATTGGATTTGTGGTTGTATGCATTATATTTGGGTTGTTTTAGAGTTTTTGTTCGATAAGGAAATTTGGGTCCTTTCCCATTACGATTTTGCAGGATCTGGAAGAAGAAAGTGGACTATAAAAAGAAAAACCTAAACCTACAACAAAGATCATCATCTCATATCCCCCACCACTGCCGTTCACAGCCAAAATAGAGGAGCTTTTGCTCCTCTCCATACCATATTCCACCACCATCTGCATCCACACCCACCTGCATAACCATCTCCACCAGCATCCATCAAGTCACAGCCTTCACAGTTTGCATCTCATATATCACCACCTGCATACCGCCATTAACAACACTTCACAACACCTGCATAGCATTATTAAAAGTCCCAGCAGCTGTTTGTTCCAATCCATAGTTAACTGCCATCACATCCACCATTTTCCAGTCCATAATACCACCAACAGTTCACCACAACACCAAACAGCAGGGAACTCCAGCAATACAACACCAAGCAAGCAGCAGTATTACTTCGCCGCCACCATTCCGTTATCACCATGCCATACAATTGGACAACATCATCATTCCATATTCAATTCCACCTGCAGCTATTTTGGTTTTATATTTCTGTTTGGATTTGTTTTATTTCTTTGCCATGAACTCCAGTAGCTAATTGCATCTTGATTAGGGATGATTTCGATGTCCGATTATGAACTCATATTGATATTTAAAAAGCCTTTTTCTTGCACTTATATTGTTATTGTTCATTCTCTACGGTGCTAATATTGGTTATGAATTATTCTAAAATCATTTAAGTTGCAAATTAAATTGGTTTATGGATGATTCTAATGCTAGTTGAGACCTTTTCGACCCGTAATTGTCTAGAGAGTCTTAATACAAGTAGTAATATGTGGTTATTGACGATGGGATTTTGTTAAGTAATCATATGTATTGAATGACGCTATTAGATGAATCGAGCTTTTGTGTTTGTCACTAGGAATAACCTATCTCACGGAGATTAATGCACTTGTTTGAGTCACACCTAGTAAGCGTACCTCTAGGAAACTTGGCAAGTAGAATCCGGTAGTCGAGTGCTTCCGTGTCCGGTGAACTTAGGAGATATAACGGAATAGTTGAGCGTACTAATTATTCTAGGGTTATTAGTAATGGGTACTTTGCAGAAACTAGCTATATCATTAAGATTCATGTTTTGTGACTTAGAAGAAGTCCTTGATTATTCTCATTCTCATATTTGCATTTCTTATTTAGAAATTGAATCGAAAACTTAGACTCAAATCTCCCTTAGGAACGAACCTGCTTATCCGTATACTACTATTTAGTTTAAAGAGAAGTAGAGAAATATTATTTTTGCGAGTTCGACAGCTCGTCACTGGATAAGAATAGGAGAGAGATAAATATGAGAGGGACATCTGCTACATAGTTGGACAAATTACGTGTGATGAGTTGAACCACTGTTCTAATGATCTTGTGCCAGATGGAAAGAGGATTAACAAAACAACCAATATGCATCTCTCTTCGACTCTCTCCTAGTGCTCAGTCGAAACAACGTCTTCTTCGGCTTCAACTGTTGATGATAAACTCTCGAACCTTGTAGAACCTTAAAAATTAACTATGCTTTTCAATTTCTTGCTTGAATTTTTTTTTATAGAATTCTACTTCCCTATGGCCTTATTGAACAAAAAACTAAATACAATTTATTTTATTTTATTTTTTCAATTTTATTATTATTTTTTTAAATAATTGTGACTACTTATTTTCCCATAGTCTACGTGAATGTAAACAGCTCAAAGGATCTGATGTTAATTAGTATCGATACTTCTGTTGAGATGATAGTGCTAAGTAATAAAAGACGTATAAGGTCACGACAATAAAAAAGAATGTGAAGATAATGTAAAAGTATCTAAGTTATCATGAGACACAAGAGATAACATGGTTCGACATTTGTATACGTCCATGGGGTAATGAGTGATTGTTTTATATTAAGTTGTAGTGGTTACAAAGATCTTAAATGCTTCCCAAAGTAATAGAGAGAACTCAAGTTGTAGTGGTTACTTAAGTTCTAAACATTAAATAGGTATAAGCTTAAGACTAGATCTTCTTCTCCTTCTAGGTATTGAAATTCAATCCCCTTAGTTTGTTGGTGAGGCTTGGTTTTATAGCATCTTCAGCTTCTGGCATATCTTTACTGCCTCTAGGTCCATCATCTTCTAATGTACCTTTGGTGTTAGTGGTACCTTCGTTCGCTGCATACCTTCTCCAGCAAAATCATGCCATCTCAGTTATCCCACGTTCCTTTGGGAACTACCCAACCTCAGTATAGGTTGTACCTTCGTTCACCGCATGTGTTAGCCAATCAGGTCTTGCCACGCCTCTTCTCTCCACGTGCCTTGACTCATGCTTGTAGATAAGAGTTTTGTGTATTTAATGCTGATTAGGTACGTCATCTAACTCTCTCCCCTCACCAGCTGCGCCTTGTAAACTAGACTTGTATTATTCCCATCCACACCATCGAGGTCTTCTTTCTTGGGGCGAGATAAAGTAGATCTATGGAGGTATCCTCTGTCCAACGAAGGCTATACTATTCGATTATTGTGCGGCCACTGAGATCGTGACACGTGCTCCTCAAAATATTGGTATTCATAGTTTTTCCCTTTTCTTTCATATTCGACCATTCGTTGAAGTGGAAGAAAACTTCCGCCATTTTTGCACGTACCGCTTGGGTGGTCCCTAAATTTTCTTTCATACAATAACTTTCCCTTGAATTTCGGGCCCTCCAAATTTTTTGATTCTTCAGCTGCCTATAAGAGGAGAATAAAGAGAAGGGATTTTCCTTAACTCTTATTCTTTTCCTTCGAACTGTCACTCTCTCTTTTATTCTCTTAAATTATTCTTCTGCCGCTAAGTGTTTCCTTTGGTTTTTCAAGTGTTTTTGGATTCACGACACAAGTAAGTACTATTCATATTCTTCCCATATTTGGTTATATATCCCCTGCTTCGACTAGGAGATTTGATGATATTGATGTTTTACACTTGCATGTGAGAATTGTAACTCTCGTTTACTTACTTGCACTGTGTTGAAACTTGGGTCTTGTTTTGTTTTGTTTTGTTTTGTTTTGATCTTCGATAAGGATTTTTGCGGTGATCATCATATGCCCAAAATATTGCTTCCCATGGTGTATGATGCTTGTCTTTTCATTATATCGTAATGTAACCGTTTCCCTTGGTTGGTTTAGTGAAACCCATGCCCAAAGTAATCTAGTTTTTTTCTTGTTCGGTTTTTGAACGAACTGTGAATTTCTTCTGCCATTGTTGATGAAAAAAATCTTCCTGCTGGTGTCAGGTATTATGAGACTCCCGAAGAAGCCTACATGTAAGTGTCCGGAGATATCTTCATCAATGGATCCCCCTCCGCGTATGGATCATCCGGATACTACGCCTTCCCCTCCTCCTGAGGATTTTGAGGTTCCTGTTGGAGCTGAGATGTCTGCGTTTGTTGAGGAGGTTGCGGGCCCTGAGGTTGATGAATCTGTTTCTGCTGGTGATGTTCCTTATCCTTATTATGGGTTATCGGGGCTCCAACTTCGTGATAAGGATAGCTACGCTCATTGGTCTGTTGCTGAGATCACTAAGTCTTTTCGCCTTCACAAGTTTGAGGTCTCCTTCCTTAATGGCCTTGACGTTCTTACTGAGACTCTCATACGATAATTTCCTTATAATGAGAATAACCTTGTCATTAGCATTGGCCAGTTATCCACAGGTATGCTCCCCCCCCTGTTTAGTAGAAAGGACCCCTTCTATTATGATGTCTTGTCTTCGAGGGATGATCCAGCAAACAAGACTCAAGTTAGAGGAGTTATGCAATATACTAGAAATTTTTAGCGTTCTCTTCGTGAGAGATGGTATCGTAGCAAGGGTAAGACAACCATGGAGTCTTATGACCCCTTTGCTGAAGGAAGGTCTAAGCGTGAGGATTACACCCCCGCCAATTTTAATGCTACGTATGTTGATGCGATTTAGAAGACTAATATTCTTCCTTGGAGTGTTGGTCCTCGTCGTATTCATGTTACCGCTAGGCATATCAAGGAGGGTAATAGCCTTTGTTTGTTGGAGGAGATTGACAAGACTGGTTTGACAACCATCCCCTACTCTGCTAGTCTGTCTTTGCCGAAGAATGACCAAATCTGCCTTGATCATTATGATCATTGGGCTCGTACTCATGTGCGTATAGTTATCCTTGGGCCTATGGTTTCACTATCGCGGACCATTCTATCCCTCATTCAGCTCGCTCTTTGCCGGAGAAGTATGACGGATATCAACCTTGGGTCATTAATCATGCTGCTTCTCATAAGGTACCTTTGCATGTAATATATTTGTTTAGTTTAATATCTTCGTTTTCTTTGATATCTTCGCTTACTGTGGAAGCTTTGTCTACTTAGACATCTTTATTTGCTTAGTCCTCTTTATCTTCTTAGGCATCTTTATCTGCTTAGGCCTCTTTGGATGCTTTTCTGATAATTTTTCTTAGCAGTCCACTCCTGCTTCTTCTGCTGTGGCTGCTTCGGGATCTGTTGGCAATTCTGTAGCCGTAAGGACTAGAAAGAGGAAAGCTTTGGCTGAAACACATGCGGAGGTAAGGATTATTATCATACCTTTGTGTTTGTAGGTTCCTTAGTTTCTTGCCCCTGATCCTTCGTTGATGCATGTGTTTATTCATAGTATTCTCAGAGGAAGGGTAAGCTGAAGACCGTTATTGATCTTGATGCTTTGGAGGAGGATCTTAAGTCTGCTGGCAGAGCGACACGTGACGAGGATATGGGGGACATCAAGGATACTGGCCTTAGATTTTATTTGGATGATATTGAGGAGGATTTTTTCCAAGGGTATCCCTAGTCTTGTCCGAGATTCTTCAGTTGAGGGTGAGAACCTTCTTGTTGGTACCGATGCTCAGTTCGTCATGCATGTTAGTGTTTATGCCCCTACTGTTACATCGTCTTTGAAGATGCCTTTGTTTTTCATGCCTAGCGGAGCCTTGCCTGCTACTTCTTCTTCTGCCAAATCTACGGTGGTGGATTCGAAGAGCCTTCTTTTGTCTTCTGCCACCTCTCTTCAATCAAGTGGTTTATTTTCTAAGGTTGTTATCCCTACGGCTAGGGCTAGTAGTTCATATTCTTAGTCGAAAAAGAAGGTTGTGATTTCACTAGGCAGCTTCTCCTTCAACGTTGCTCCCCCTTCGCTTGGGAGTGCTCAGTCTGTCTCTACTGCCCCTGCTAGCAAAGTTGTTGGACTTCCCCTTTCGTCACCAGATTGGACCGTTCTTGGTAATCTTCCTTCTGCTGGTGAACTGGGTCTGAGCCATTCTCAAGGCCTTTATTTTATTCCTATCTCGTCCACCATGTCGTCTCTTCGTCAAGGTGAAGGTTCAGCAGTTGTGCCCCATGTTGGTGATGAACCAAGTCATGTTAAGCTATTGGAGAGCTTGAGCTTAGATAGCTCTGATGATGCTATTCTTTAAGTTGTCTTGCGGGATTCCAAAGGTCCTTTCTCTTTTGGAGTTGATCATCAACATCTTGATAGTTCCATTGAAGTATCTTCGCAGCTAGATGTGCTGACTGCGCAGTACCGTGCAACAAAAGACTTGTTCTTTGACCCTGACTGTCTTTGTTCTAACCAAAGCTTCGGTAAGACCCGCAGGGGTAGCATCCAGAGATGGAAGCTTTCATGGATACCTATGCCACTTTCCTTCCTCATCTTGCAGCCTTTTCAGTAAGTGATTCTTACCTGAGTGTTTTTCTCCTTAATTTGACCCTTCGTCCGCTCTTATGCTCCTTTGCTCCCTTGCATGCATCTTTGTAAGCAGATCGATGTTAGCTATACCTTATTTAATGTTTATAGGGCCAAGTGTACTCATTTGAGTGCCTTGTTGGACGTGCTCACCAAGAGTATGCACTTTATTTTGCAAATCATCCTTCATCAAGTGACGCTGCTTCGGTTGCTAGAATAGCTTCATTGGAAGATGATTTGAGGAAGATGCAGAGGTCTCTGGAGGCTTGCTTGTTGGCTCTTAGGAGGATAACTATGCTACCAAGGTTGTTGAAGATGGTCGTAGGGCTGCTGATGCTGCTTTAGCCACAGAGTCCTCTAAGGCCATAGGTTTGTTTCTTCTTTCCCTTAGATTTTCTTTGCTTTTGCTGGTTGCGTAGTCCTGAGACAACCTTCGTCTTCCAGCCGGTGGCTCTAGTGAACTTAGATATCTCCAAGATCGAGTGGCCAAGTTAACTTATGATGTTTGGTATTACCAAAAGAAGTCTGATAGGTTGATGAATGTCACTGTCCACAATGAGGCCAAACTCTCCCTTGAGTCTGCTCATAATGCAAGCAGATGGATTTGCTTCATAGTGAGCATGACGAAGCCCTTAGATGGAAGGAGAGTCTCATTTTAAAGCAAAATGAGGATATTGCCTTATTCGAGAAACGTCTCTCAGCCCAAGATATTATTCTAAAGATATATCATGCCAATTTCGAAGGTGCTTGTGCTTCCTTAGCTAAGGTTACTGCGGAGCGCAATGTATTGGCTGCTGAGGTTCGTTCTCTTAAGAACAAACTTGTTGATGTGGGTTCCGAGTCTTCTTCCATTCCTTATGCATCCTTATCAAAAAGGTTTGATGAGTTAGAAAATGTGTACCAAGCTTTGTCTTCCGAGAATGGGTCTCTCCTAATAGATGTTGGTGATCTTCGGATGGAAAAGGATACCCTTGAGGAAAATCTTAGGGCCGCTGAGGTGGATCTTGTTGAAGCCCAGCATAGTATTGAGGAATCCCTTAGCTATGCCAGAGGTAGCCTAGGATGTTTATCTTTCCGTAGCATCATTCGTGTCCTTATCTTCATTTCCCTGTTGCTGATACCCTTTGCATACGCAGGTCTCCAGGAGCAGTTGATAGGTGCAAATGCCAAGATTAGTCGTCTTGAGGGTCAGATATCTGCGTTGGAGATATATCGCCAGTTTGATGCTGCAAGCTAATGATCAGCTTAATGCTCAGGTTGTGGAGCTTCATCGGAAGTCGGCTTCGGACTCGGAGGTTCAAGCTTCTCGGATGGAGGAGCAATACAAGCGTTCCACCATCAATTACATCAATAATTCTTTTGCTAAGGCTAAGCTCCAGGATGAAGGAGTTTTCTTTCCCTGTCTTCCTTACCCTTGATCATGCTATTTCTGCTTTATTTTCAATTTGAACTTCTTTGTTGTATTTTGCCCCCAGCTGAGGGGTCTTTGATGTTTCTGAAACACCCTTTGTTACATTCTGAACCTTCATCATCTGCAACTATTAATACATGTTATTTGTGTTTTGGTAACACTTGTTATGGTACCTTCATTTGTTGTATGAAAGTATGTAGACATATCGTGTCTAGTTATTCGCACATTCTTGCTGTAATAGGGTGCTAAGGTTTTGTTTAACCTTGGGCGAACCATTCAACGTCCTACCAGGATATCCTTTGGCCAGAAGGTATCGTGGCGGTAAGGGTCCCTACGTGGGCAAAAATTTTCCTGTAACCCACGTGTTCAACGATCGCTGCTTTATTTTCGACAAGGTATATCTCTTTATTAGATATATTACTTACTTTCTGCCTTTTAGAGGGATACCTTCGCCCTTAGGATCCGAGATTGACATATGCGCAGTTATGTTGTGCCTTGCCTCATCGTTAATTCTAACGGAGGGTGGGTGTAATTTCTAACCCAAATTGTTTTTTAATCAACTTACATTTTTCTTATCAAAAAGTATTTTCATTGATTAGTTAAGGTTGTACTACCTCTGATCAGGGATAGAACATGGTGGGTTGTAGCCCCTTCCATTCTTCTCCTGAGTGATAACCATTCACTTAGGGGTAGTACTTCCTTAGGTACATTGCATTCCAAGGGTGCTGCAATACTTCTCCTTTGAGGTTCCTCAGGTAGTATTACCCCTTCCCGGAGATGTCATGTATGATGTAGGGTCTGTCCCATGTGAGAGATAATTTTCCACATTCCTTGTTCTTTTGATATGGTGGTATTTGACGTAGGACATATTCTTCAACCACAAAGTTTCTGGGAATTGCCCGTTTGTTGTATTCACGATCTAGCTTCGCTGGTAGTTCACTATTCTCTGCAAATCCACTTCACGCCTTTCTTCGAGGTCGTCCAGCTTTTCCAGCATAATATTCGTTGTCAGGTTCTTTTTCCATGCCTTCGTTTTCGTTGTTGGCAGCATTATCTCCTTTGGGATGACTGCTTCGGCTTCGTAGGTTAGCAAGAACGGAGTTTCTCCCATGGCCGCCCTTTTTGTGGTATGGTAGGCCCACAGGACATTGAGCATCTTCTCGCACAATATTTTCTTATATGGTCCCAGCTTCTTTTTCAAGTTCATTGTTATCGTCTTGTTAGTGGCCTCCGCTTTCCCATTGCTCTTAGGGTATATCAGAGTAGACTTGTTTTTCTGAATGTTGAAGGCGTTGAACAACATGTTTATGTTCTTTCCTTCCAACTGCTTGCCATTGTCAGAGACTAGCCGCCGGTATCCCGAACCTGCATATGATTTTCTCAAATAAGAATTTAAAGACATCGGTGTCCCTAATTCTTGCCAAAGCCCTTGCTTCCACCCATTTGGTGAAATATTCCGTAGCTACTATTAGATATCTTCTTTTTGATGTCCCCTCTATCAAGGGTCCAATAATGTCAAACCCCCATTTGGCGAATATCCATGGTCTGATGACCGAGTTAAACTCCGTTGCTGGTGCTTTAATCTTCCTGGAAAAGCGTTGGCATCTTTCACAACGCCTTCCTACGTTCTTTGCGTCTTCGTCCATGCTTAACCAATAATATCCTTGTGTTTTGGCTTTGACTGCTAGAGAACTTCTTCCGCTGTGATTGCCGGCTTCTCCATTGTGTATGTCATGTAAAATTCTCTTACCTTCAATTTGTGAGAGGCACCGCATCAAAGGTGTGAGGAATGACCTTCTATATGGTATCCCATCCCGTAGGTTGTACATTGATGCCTTTGACTCAATTTTTCGATCTTTTTTGGTATCTGCAGGTAGGGTACCTTTGTCGAGGTACTGACAGATTGGGATTCTCCAATCATTTTCTGGTTCACCTTCGTTGATTTCGTATGACATGGATTGATCTTTTTCAGACTTGTATGCTTCGTTATCCGGCTCTTCGGCTCTTTCATATTCCTTTGCTTTCTCCGCTTCCCTCATGCACCTGGTCTGGATGCCCAAGGATTCTTCTGCTGAGGTTAGTCCTTCGATCGAAGGTTCATATATTCTCCCTATCTGGACGGAGGTGGTATTTCTTTCCCTCAGCATTGATGATATGAATGCTAAGGCATCTGCATGTCTGTTGTCTTTTCGACAAACATGCCTGAATGTGACCTTGTTGATCTTTGAGGCATGCTCCTGCGCTAGCTTTAGATACGAAGATAGTATTGGATCCAGAGTTTGGTAGTTGAGCTCTATTTGTCTAATAACCAATTGTGAGTCACTAGTCAAACGAATATCTAATAGGCCCAGCTCTCGTGCTAGGCGTAGGCCGTGTATGACCGCCTCATACTCTGTGATGTTGTTGGTGTATTGTTTTAATTCTAACCTGAATGCATGGATGAGTCTGTCTCTGGTGGGGGTTGTTATCACAATCCATATGCCTTCTCCTTCTCCGTTGGATAATCCATCTATGAATATTTCCCACCTTCGTGAATTTTGCGGTTCCAAGATGTCTTCTGGGTCTGGCTTTTCTTCCTCCATTCCTGGGATGTTGTTTATCTTCGCTTCGTCGTTCAGCGGTAGGTCCGCCAAGAAGTCTGCTAAGATTTGTGATTTCTCAGCCTTCCTGGTTTCAAATATTATGTGAAACTGCTTGATCATGGCATTCTATTTTTCCACTCTTCCTATTTTCTCTGTGCTGTCGAGGATTTGATTTATCCGAGCCTTTGTAAAAACTCGAATAGTGTGCGCATCAAAATATATCCTTAGATTTTTTGTTTCCATTACTAAGGAATATATGGTTTTTCCACCTTGGTGTAATTACGCTCCGCTGAACTGAGTGTCTTGCTGATGTAGTACACGGGTTTTTCTCCTTGCCCTTGTTATCGTACCAATACTGCGCTTACAGCGTAGCTTGTTGCTGCTAGGTATAAGATAAGTATCTCACCTGGCTCCGGCTTCTGTAGGATGGGTACGGACGCCAAGTATTCTTTGATCTTGTGAAAGGCTTGTTCGCACTCCGTGGTCCATGTGAATCTGCTTCCTTTCCTTAGCGTCTCGAAGAATTCTTTGCACTTGTCCGATGATCTTGCGATGAATCCCCCCATAGAAGTTAAAATTCCATTTATCTTTTGTACTTCTTTCAGTGTTTGCGGTGATGGCATCTTCATTATGGCTCCGACCCTTTCAGGGTCCTCCTCGATTCCACTCTGAGTTACTAGATATCCCAAGAATTTTCCCGAGGTGACTCCGAACGTGCATTTCTCAGGGTTGACCTTCATGTGGAAGCTTCTCATGACTTCGAATATCTCCCTTAGGTGTGAGAGATGGTCTTTTTCTTCTTTGATTTTTACGAGCATGTCGCCCACATAGACCTACAGTATTTTGCCTATCCATGGTTTGAAGATTTTGTCTACTAATCGTTGGTATGTTTACCCCGTGTTCTTTAATCCAAAAGGCATCCTTGTATAGCAATACAGGCCTCGTGGGGTAAAGAACGCATTATGCTCTTGGTCATCTTTTGCAAGAGCTATCTGGTTGTAGCCTGAGTTTCCATCCATGAAGGATAGTCTTTGATGGCCTTCGGTTGCGTTGACCAGTTGGTCAATGTTTGGCAGCGGGTAGCTGTCCTTGGGGCACGCCTTGTTGAGATTTCTAAAGTCGATGCAAATGCGCACTCCTCCGTTATTTTTAGGAACAATGACCATGTTGGATATTTGACTTCTCGTATGAATCCTTCCATGAGTAGCTTTTGCAACTCCTTTTCTACCCCTTCGTGGTAGATGTCCGCCACTTTTCGTACGCGCTGCTTGAACGGTAGTATCTCCGGTTTCAGCCGAAGGTGGTGTGAGACCAAATTCGGTCTAATTCCTGGCATGTACTCCTTTTAACATGCAAAGGCATCTGTGTATTCTTATAGTAATTGTTGTAGCTGCACCTCCTCTTCCTCTTCAAGTAAAGTTCCAATGTTGAGTATCTTTGGCTCCGTCTTTGTCCCGATGTTGATCTTCTTTGTTGGTTCCACTAGTGAGCAGATTTGTCGCTGAGGCCGTTGATGATTGCTTTTCTGTAATTATCATTTGGTGGAGGCATCTGCACTTGTAGTGGCGGAGATACCTATTTCTGGTGCGGAGACGCCTTCGGGGACCAAGGAGGCTCCGTCCTCTACCTTTTTGTTGCTTGCCTTGCACCTCTTTCTTTCATGTTGCTGATCCACACTCCTTTCTTCATTGAATATAATTTCTGTTAGGTTGCATAGGCTTGCATCTTGATGATCACCTTTGATTTCCATTTCACCCATATGTGTAGGAAATCTAGGTATTGATGGTGTGTCGAAGCCGTTCCTCACAATCTATGGACCCATAGCCTGCCCATAATGACATTGTAAGGCGAAGGTGCTTCCACCATGCAGAAGCGTGTGTTGGTCACTAAGGGTCCTGCGTGTACCTGCAAGATAATTTCTCCTTTTGGTCTAAAGATCGCTCCATTAAAGCCGTATATTGTGCAAGTGGATGAATCCATTTGCTCTGCTGTCAGACCCATGCGTAGGTAGGGTTCGTAAAATAGGACATTTAACGAACTGCCCCCATCTACGAGGACCTTCGTAACATTCCATCTGTGTATCGGAAGAGTGATTACTAGTGGATCGTTGTGCATCTCCGCCTCCTGGTTGACGTCCTTTGTTGAGAATATTAATGGCGTGGCCATCCAATCTTCCCAAGTGCTGGTAGGGGGCCCGTTTAGCTTGAATACCTCATGGGATTCAATCTTCTTACTTTTTCGAGCTAACTCTAGTATATCTTCTAGCATTTCTTCTCGACTTCCTCTAGAGAAGGTAATCATGTTGATATATTTGCCGTCTTGAGGTACCTCCACCCTTTTCTTTGGGGTCTCCTCCATTTCTGTTGGCTGTAGTTGCACGGATTCCATAAACTTGCCTTCGTCGATGAACCTTTGGATCATGCTGCGCAGGTGATAATAAGTATTTGTGGTATGTCCGTAGAACTGGTGGTACACACAGTACTCCTTAGCCTCCTTCATTTTTTATGGCTGCTTTCCCCTAGTGCCAGTGTACGGGAAGCATGGATTTGCTCCCTACTTGCTTAGGATGTGAGAGAAAGTCGTATTCAGCTTTGTGTAGAATTTGTCAACAAATTCTTCTCTTCTCTTTCCTCTTTTTTCATCTCCGTATTTGGAACGTTTGTCTTGATAGCTAGCTCTGCCCTCGGCTTTATTTTTTCGCTTAGGTATCTCCGGAATTAGTTCTAAAGAGTTGGTTCGTTGCGGAGCTGCTGATGACTTTGCTTGTGCCCTGAGGTTGTCCTTTTGGATCTCCTCGAGCCTGATGTAGCGATCTTGAATGACCATGAGATCTTCTTCGGAATCGAGGGCTCTGTTTTGAAGTTCCACGAAGATGGCTGATGTTCTATCAAGTCCGTAATTATAGCAGTTAATGCTAATTTCTGGATTGAATTTCCCGATTGCTTGGCATGTCTTTTTCCATCTGTCTGTGTACTGCATAAGTGCTTCCCGGGGTCCGATAGCAAAAGCAAATAGCATATCTAACCCTTCCTTTGTTGCTTTGTTGTACATGTATGTCTCCAAAAAGACCGTAGGCAATTGCTCAAAGGAGTCAATTGAGTTTGCTGGTAGATTGTCATACCAAGTAAGTGTTGATCCTGTTAGGCTGGCCGGAAAGTACCCACAAAGTACTACCTCATCTATTTCCCAATAGGCAAGGACGCGAGTGTAATACCGCAGGTGGGCTGCGGGATCTGAGGTACCATTGTATGCTTGGAACGTAGGTACCGTGCATTTCAGAGGAATGGGTTCCCCTAAAATGCGGAAAGATAATGGATACATGGTTGCCTCCTATAGTGCTTCTTCTATCCTTGCGCCTGCATGACCAGTTTTTAGGCCTCGTATCTCCCTCCACATTTTCTCTATTTTCTCCATCACTATGTTCACGTTGTGAGCAACTTTGGACAGCGTCTTGTCGTAGTATCTTTGAGAGGGTTTGTATGTTGTGTCCACCTCATCCGAGTCGTGGCGCGGTTTTCCATCTCCATTAGGTTGATTAGTCGTTGTTGTGTTGAGATTCATCCTTCTTCTTCCTAGGATAGCTCCGTTGTCATGCCTCTTTTGGGGATGGCGAGATTGGGAGCCTTCGATCTGTGTGTCCAACATACCTTTGAGATTTTGGTTCTGCTGGGGTATATTTTGCAATGCATCTTTGTTTTCCTTGTTCCGGGGGATCAAGGCTGCTACTTGTGCCGCCATTTGATCTTCGTTGTGGGATACACCTCCTTATGGACTTCCGTCGGCTGGATCTTCAGAGTTTTCTGCCACTTCGTCTATGATTGGTGCATTTGGATATATCTGGATTGGTGTTAGGTTTCCAAACCCTCGTCCCGTAGGAGCTAGGGTCTCAGGTAACCCTACGTTGGCCGCGTGTGGCTTCGTAGTATCTGGATACTCCGGTAGCGACATTCCGTAGATAGGTTGAGGTCCCGATGTTTGCCCCATCCCCTCAGTAGGAATAGGTGTCTTTGTAGCAATTGTTCTTCTTGCTATCTCACTTTGTCCGTCCTCTGCTTAATTCCTTTGGTTTGCTTGAGACGGCTTTTGGGATCTCCCTCTTGTGAGTGCTGGTCGTGAGCTTGTTGGTACATCATCTGGTTTATGCATGCCTTCGGCTTTTGATACCCTATGGTCACAAAGAAAGTGAAGAAATCTGCTACTTGGGTACCTTCGACAAAAGTAGCAATAAATGCTCTGACATAGAAGGTGGTTAAGTAGCTTTTTCAGAAAAAGTACTGAAGTAACGTATTTTACATACGGGTATTAAATGCTTATGACACCCTTGGAGAAAACAACCTTAAAACGTTGAAAACCAAAAAAGGTGGTGTCGGATCTCGGAAAAAACGAGGTTATTAAATGCTTTAGAAGATCTTTCTTCCTTAAAATCTTACCGAGGTTCCCTTGTCAGTCAAAGGTTCTCAGATCTAGAATATGTTTAGATAAAAAAAAGGGTTGTTTTAGTATAAAACAAAGATTTTGGCGTCTTGTGGATACTCTTTTGTAAAAAACTTTGTAGATCTGTAAAGCCGTGTGTTTCTAGAGGTTATGAACTGAAAAACATACACAAATAACGAATGAATGAATCAATTAGAGAATGATATTCACCGTTAAAACACAGATCCCTTCGTTTCCGAATATTAAAAATAAAATTGTGTCTAAACTCATGGTCGTGAGAAAGACCACGGTGGGCGCCAAACTGTGACTAATTATTTTCCCATAGTCTATGTGAATGTAAATATCTCAAAGGATCTGATGCTAAGTAGTATCGATACCTCTGCTGAGATGATAGTGCTAAGTAATAAAAGACGTATAAGGTCACGACAATAACAAAGAACGTGAAGATAATGTAAAAATATCTAAGTTATCATGAGACAAAAGAGATAATGTGGTTCGATATTCATCTACGTCCACGGGGTAATGAGTGATTGTTTTATATTAAGTTATAGTAGTTACAAAGATCTTAAATGCTTCCCAAAGTAATAGAGAGAACTTAAGTTGTAGTAGTTACTTAAGTTCTAAACATTAAAGAGGTATACGCTTAAGACTAGATCTTCTTCTCCTTCTAGGTTTCAATACCCTTAGTTTTTTGGTGAGGCTTGGTATTTATAGCCTATTCTGCTCCTAGTATATCTTTGCTGCCTCTGGGTCCGTCGTCTGCTGATGTACCTTTGGTATCAGTAGTACCTTCGTTCGCTGCGTACCTTCTCCAATAAAATCATGTCATCCCAGCTATCCCACGTTCCTTCGGGAACTACCCAAACTCAGTATAGGTTGTACCTTCGTTCACCGCCTGTGTTAGCCAATTAGGTCTTTCCACGCCTCTTATATCCACGTGCCTTGACTCATGCGTGTAGATAAGAGTTTTGTGCATCTAATGCTGATTAGATACGTCATCTAACTCTTTCCCCTCGCAAGCTACGCCTTGTAGACTAGACTTGTACTATTCCCATCCACACCGTCAAGGTCTTCTTTCTTAGGGCGAGATAAAGTAGATCTGCGGAGGTATCCTCTGTTACTTAGGTTCCTCTGTCCAGTGAAGGCTATACAGTTCGGTTATTGTGCGGCCACTGAGATCGTGACACGTGCTCCTCAAAATATTGGTATTCACAACAATAATGACAAGACTAATAATTATATGGCCACGAGAGAAGGACTTTATCATTTGGATCTTCGTAACTTGTAATGTCTTGGTATCATGAACTTCAACAAATTACATCGTTTGATTTTCTTTTCCCTTGTAACTTCTTGTAATTAGGTCTTCAACTTTGATTTTGAATTCTACTTTTCTTTCTATTATTGCTTATAAACCTTAAACGTCTTCAACTTTCCTTATATATTTTGATGTCTCTCTGCTTGTTTATGATGATAAGTTTCTACTGAGAGAGAGTCATAATCCAGTAACTAAGACTACATTTTGAGGTTGGTTTGTCTTTCTGGCATTTCCTTCTGACTGAATTGTCTTTCTATCATGGATGGTTAGGTCCATCACGATTACCCTCTAAAAGGTAAGTACTCTCTCCTGAGTGTCAATGATTTCTCAATAATGTCTTTTCTCTAATGTCTCACTAGAATGTTATCCCTAGCAATTTGAATTTCCACCTTTTTGGTGAGAAACAGTATGTAAACTTAGTTAATCGAATACTATGTAACACTAGAAGTTTCTCCCTTACCCCAAAACTTAAATCTAACATTTTCCTCAATGTTCTAAAGATTAAATTAAAAACATGAAGAATGAGAAACTGTTACCACTTGAAGGAAAGGAAAAAGGAAAGATATTACCGTGTTGACGCATAAGCATGGGTTACCTCCAAATAAGTGCTAAGTTTAAAGTCTTCAAGCAGACATTGGAAGAATTAGTCACCTCATATAATCATATAGCAGTAGCCGGAATAACTGTGGGTCATCAGGATCAAAAAGTGTTACCCAAAAGAAGAGGAAACAGACCAAGAAGATAATTAACACACACTTATCTATTTTTTATTTAAGACAACTACATCTAGTTGTGGTTCTGGTTCAGGATCTATAAAAGGGTCTAGATAAAAAGTTTTCATCGGCTAGATTTCCTCAAAGGCAGGATCTTGAAGATCAGGTTCTATAGCATGGAAATATTCAACTAAGAACTTAGAAGCACATAACAAAAACCTGAATAATTGGGGATCCTCTAAGTCAATCATATTTGACTCGCACGGCTGACCACAATGAAATTGGTGGTATTCCTTAAGCAAATGTATAGATTCTAATTTCATAAAGTCATTAGATTTAGCCTCAAAACTTAATAATTGACACATCTGAAACTCATATGTTCTCACAATTGGAAGAAAAGTTTTTGGCGGGAAAACAAAGTCAATCGTGGTATCATAGCCTGGGTTAACCACATCAATCAAAGGATGGATTTCTAATAACTGAACTTCTTTATGGACACAACTAGGTTCAGGAAAAAATGTATGAAGATAATCTTTTAAAATGGTTGAGGCACAGATGTCCAGTCCTAAATGAGGGAAATTTCTGAGAGTTAATGGTAAGGCACTATGAAAGTGATAATCACCCCCAAACTTGGAGTTTTTAGTGTCTCTAGATAGACTAGTCACAATCTCCCTAATTTCTAGATCATCAGATTCTTGAAAATGGTCAATTGATTTTTCTAAGTTATTATCATGTAGTGCATCTCTACGAGTTCATCTTCTTTGTCAAGGACTATTGTTTCTAAATATCTAAACTCTAAAATAATATTCTCATAATAAACTCGTTCCTCTAAACCATAATTGGCTTTGTAATCAAAAGGAAATACTACATCGTCTAAAATAGTGATATCTCAAGTAAAATCCTCGTCCTTTTGAATAGGTGAATAATCATTAAAATTATCGATATTTGAACTAGAAATAACATTATCATTATAAAGCTCAATTGGAGTAACAAATTCCCGATCACTATGCCTAAATGTGTTCGATTCTTCATCAACACTATCCTCATCATAATCATCATTATAATAACATGAAAATGGCTGAATCTCATCTAAACAAGTAGTGTTACCAATTCTAACCTCGTCATCTGGATTATGTGAATAACTACCCTCATTCTCAAGGGTAATATCGGAAACGCTATATTGGCAAATAAGATTATTTCGAGCAGTTCTTTTCTAGGCCTCAAACAAAAGCTTGTGAGTCGACTCACATGACTTCTTGATTGTATCTAGGAAAGAAGGTTCACTCGTTGCATTGATTTCGTCCATAACTAAGTTATTCATTTCTTCTAACTTACGTGTCGACTCAGCTAACTTACGTGTTGGCTCTAGTAAAGAGAAATTATAAGAATTTTGCTCGTATAACCGGTGGGTGTGTGGATACTAATTGGGATCACCATGGTAGGGGCCATAACCTTCAAAAGTTTGGCATTACCAACCACTATTCACACTATGGTCATAAAAAGAATAATGTCCATGTTGCTCAGTTGGTTAATCATTGTATTGGATATTATAATACCAGTTCGACATCCTAACTGCAAGGAAATTCTACACAAGCACAAACAAGGTTGACTCGACCAAAACAAGCATATTTAATCTAGCACACAAAAAGCATGATGGCTCCCTTAGATTATTTCTATACCAGCTTCTACTCTTCCAAGAGGCAACTTGGTATAATTTTAACAAACCTCGTAAAATGATCTGAATAAAGTAAGTCGAAGAGAAGCAGGAGAAGCTCAGAGGAGCTTTGATACCCCCACCTCTTTAGCAATGCTTCCATGGGTTACAAGGTGGCTCTAATCGACTTCTAGTAATCTTCCTGAACTTTGAGCTAGGCTAACAAGATACCCTATATGATCCTTTTGAACGACTTTCTTATAAGCTCGTTACCCTACGGTCTCGTTCTAGTCCAAATTTTAAGGCTTAGGTTCGCGTAGGTTACGTGTTCCTAAGGCGGGCAAGAAGGAAATGGTGATGAAATCCAAGTCCTTATATTAATTTGGCGAGGCCTTTCCCTTTACTAGAAATTTAAAACAGTATTCAATTCCTCAACATATATGCATACAAAATCATACAGTAAACCCGCTGACAGGGGATTCACGAGTGTTTAGAATTCTTACCTCCCATTCCAGACAGGGGATGAACCGTTGAAGTCGACTCAGGACACCGACTCCTATGTCAGTATACGAACCCGAGGGGCCGAGGCAGTATCGTAAATGTCGTCCTTCCATGTGCAGTTTAATATTTAAACTAACCCTTCCTTGGGTTATTTTTTTTCTAAATTAAAAAGTCCAATGTCCCAAAAATAAAATTCAAAAAGTTCAAAAATAAAAGATTACAACAATAAAACCCTAATTACATTTTCTAAAAATAAAAAAAAATAAAATCTAAAAAATAAACTCTAACAAAAATAAAATAACTATATACAAAATTTTCTTCTTCACTCCGTTTGGATTTCTCTTATCTTTCCTTTTTTGGGCTTTGCTTTCCTTTTCAACACTTTCTCTTTTTCTTTAGCTTAGATCCGAGTCTGAAAGCAAACAGAAAATACCAAACCGCGTAAAAAAGAACAAAAATAAAAATTAAACCTAAAAACAAATCTAAAAGCAAGTCCGCGTCGGTGGCGCCAAAAATTGATCGAATTTTAGATAGTGGTAAGAAGGTTATCGTTCACTCGGACTTGATGAGACTGATTTTAGACTTAAATAATATAAAATACTAGAAATAAATAAAATATATTCACAAATATGGTCATAGGATGAAGAGACACTGGGACGCGGGATTTCACTACTTTTCAAATTCTAGTGGAGTCACTAACTCTAGACAATATAGCTCAAACAAAAGAAGTTGTGACTCTAATTCTTTGCCAAAAATAGATTTCATAAAACATTAGTTGTAAGTTGTAAGCATGATGCATCAAAAGTAATTAAAACCAAGCATGCGACATCAGACAAAAAAACAAGTAATTAATAGAAATCATAAAACAATTAAATCTATGAAAAAAGTCAATAAAAGAATTAATTCATTTACCACAATCATGAAAAGGTGCTTCCTCCATTGTCCTAGTAATGGGGTCTAGCTCATCATGTTGGAAACATGCTCAAAATATGATTTCATTGCTCAAATGTGCGTACAACCAGGAATTTGCAATGCATAAAAAACATTACAAACCCACTGTTACAACGTACGATAAATGAGAAGTGTTGTAGATACTGTTTAACTGTCGCTGGAAAGACTATTGCAAAACCGAGAAAAGACCAAGGTTTATTAACGAAAGTCTTCCCCAGCCTAATGTTCTTCATGTTTTCTTCTTCGTAGCAGCAGATAAATCTTCTCTGCAGCTTTCAAACTCACTCTCTAGCCTCCCCTAACTCTCCATAATCCTTGTACGCCTCCCCTACTTATCTTTTATACCCAACATGATAAAGAAATCACGTGTAATAACTATCATTAATTCTCTTTCCTTACTTGCAGCAGCACGAGAATAATTTCAATTTTCTCTCTTTTTTTATCTCTTCCACACGCCTGCATCCTCCAAACACGCTGAGAATGAGTCTGGTGTTTGTTTTGGGTGATTAAAAGAGATGCTTATGATATTTTGTCAATGGAGAAGTGGGAACTATTTTAGTTCTTCTCACTCTCTGATTTTTCATTAACTTAGAAGATGATAATTGTTTCTCTTTCTTTACTTGGTTAAATATAAGACCCAAGCAAAGAGTTACATGTGGACATCTCTTGTCCATACAACTTTTATTACAAATAGATGCATTGTGTCATGACTAAAACAGATACATTGTCATGACATTACAGGAATATTGCATTAACTCTCAACAATCTCCTCCTTAATATGATGTTCTTATACTCCTAGTAGTTCACAAAAATGTTGAAATTTAGCTTTGGGAAGTGCCTTGGTGAATATGTCCGCCAATTGGTCTTCCGTCTTGCAATACTTGAGTTCTATCTCACCATCTTCAACCGCTTTTCGAATGAAATGGTAATTTAGTTTGATGTGCCTTGCTCTACAATGCTCAGCTGAATTTTCGGACATAGCAATTGATTATTTATTGTCACAAAAAATTACGGTGCTTTCTTCTTGCTTCTCTTGAATGTCTTCCATGATTCTTCTTAGCCATACAACATTAGATGTAGCTATTGATGCCGAAATGTACTCTGCTTCTGCCATGGATGGAGCTACGATTTCTTGCTTCTTCGATGCCCATGTGAATATACCCGAACCAAGATAAAAAGCATACCCCGATGTACTCTTCATGTCATTAATACATCCTCCCAAGTCGCTATCACAATAGCCAACTAATTTTACATCCAAATTTCTTGAATACATGATTCCAAAATTCATAGTTCCTTGAATATACCTTAACAACCTCTTTGCTGCGCCAAGATGTAAATGACTAGGTGAACTCATGAACCTATAAATCATACTTGAATCAAAAACGATGCCGGGTCTTGTGTGTGTAAGGTACAACAAGTTTCCAATAAGACCTCTATAGTAAGTCTCATCAATTTTTCTTGAGTTTCTCATTCACTACAAGTGGCGTAGATGTGGGGTTACAACCAAGCATACCAAATTTCTTCAACACCTTTTCGACATATTGTTGATGGTGGATTTTTAACAAAGGGCAAAACCATAAAATCAAGAGGCATGTTTCGACACGGCTTTCAGGCATGCAACGATTCATATTTTACAAAGCCATGATGAACATGTTTTCGAAAAGACCCACTAGTTGAGCGATTAGATACCTAACATTTCATCATTTCCTCTATGCAGAATAACATAATTGGGAAGTTCTCCGTAGATTGACAACTTAACACCTTCAGGACATCGGTGACACTCACTGTTCCCTGACTGCAGGAGAGAGACCCCCCTCCACATAGAAGAATAGTTGGGCGGCAGACGCCTTCAGGACATCGGTGACACTCACCGTTCCCTGACTATGTGGAGAGACCGTGCATAGATTCAGGCGGTTCTCCGCATATTGAGAGCAATAACGCCTTCAGGTCGTAAACAACACCCGTGACTCCCTGATTATGCACCATTCAGAATGGATGTGTCATTTTAACTGGCTAATATCTTTTCTTTATTAGATTAATTCTGCCGTGACATTCTCCACTGAATTCCCAGAATGATCTATTATTCCTCCTATTCCATGGTCGAATCCACGACCTGATCCCATGGAATGGCAATAACAATTGTTCATATTCCATGGTCGAACCCACGGCTGATCCCATGGAATGGCAATAACAATTGCTCATATTCCATGGTCGTATCCACAGCCTGATCCCATGGAATGGAAATAACAATTGCTCGGATTCCATGATCGAATCTACGACTTAATCTCACGGAATGGCGATAAACTACTATGTTATCTCATTATTCCAATTTCATGATCGAATTCATTGCTAACCTCATGGAATGGTACTAGATAATTTTATTACTCCAATTCTATGGTCGAATCCACGATCCCATGGAATGGTAGTGCATGTTTTATTATTCCGAGTTTGTGGTCGAATCCACAGCTGATCCTATGAATTGATAATAAATAACTACTCATTTTATTGTTATGTTTCATGAATTATTCTACAATGAATTTCACGAATTAGCAATAAATACTCAACCATTGGGCATCTGGATCATCACTGAGTAAGCCCCACAAAAATGGTGTAAGTGTACTCGACAATGATGCACGACTGAGCACCCGGATGCACAAACGAGCATCCAAAAATATGGACAGATGAGTAAAATAGGAGAAAGCAACAAATAATAAGAGGCGCCCAAGGGCCGGGCCCACCGACCGGCCATGCCCTAGCCGTGGTCGCATGCCTCTTCCATTATTTTTCCCTATATTACTATTTTCATGAACTCATGAAAAAGTCCTTCAATTTAGCAACTTTCCTTGTTTGTGCAAAACTCATGAATTCCCCACAACTTCATGGATTCATGAAAAATAATATTATAAAATAGGAAAAGGTGTGCGGGACCGGGCAACATAGCCGGCCGGCCATGCCCTAGCCGTGACCGGTCCCACACCTCACAATTCCTAGCTTTTTATAATTATTATTCCCTAAACTCATGAAACTCCTCTGTTTAAACAAAAACTCATGGATTCTCCAAAACATCATGGTTTCATGAAAAATAATAATATAAAATTAGGAAAGTCTTGTGGGATCGGGCAACATAGCCGGCCGGCCATGCCCTAGCCGTGGATGGTCCCACAGCTTGCAATCCCAAGTCTTTTATAATTATTATTTTCCTAAATTCATGAAACTCCTTGTTTTGAGCAAAAATCATGATTTCGTCATAACTTCTCAAATTTTGCTCGAATCATGAAAAACCAAAAGCCAATGGGTCACACGACCGGATAGCCTCTCACAGAAATTTTAAATGTTAAAATATTCTTATTTTAATATTTACAAAATATTGATCAATGGAGCATACATGCTCATTCCAACAAAAATCAAGAATTTCAATCAAGACGAAACTCTTATGAAAATTCACAATATCGCTCGAACACACATAAAAAAATACTGAAACTCTCAGTACGGAGACACGGACACCACGACCACATGTGCATTCCTTCATGACCGACTAGAGTCATCCCTAGGGATTTCACAAAGCCGATCCCACACGTTTTCATAATTCTGACCTAATTTGCTCAATTGCTCATACTGGGCCCAAACTATCTCCAACCATCCTGGGGATCGTTCAAACGGCCAACAACTGGTCCATTACCACCAAGGGCCGGTCCTATGCTATCTTGGTCGGTCCCATCTTTCATATCTAGGTTTTATCACCTAACGTTGAACCCAAAAATATTTCAGTAAATGATGAAACCGGCACTTAATCATCATTCTTTCACCAACCCTCTAACTGAGAACCTTGGTGTATGCTCACTTGACCACTAAAAACCACATGGATGCCCATCATCCCATGTGGTCGGTCCCTCTATCACTCAAGACCTATTTTCAGCGATTCATCAACTATGATCTGAAATTAGGGTTTCGAATAAATTTTCTACGAATCATCATTCTGAGCAAGATTCAAACACTAATGAATTTATATTGATTCACCAACCAGCATCTGAATTAATAATATAATATTTGGTAATCTATCAATATTTTAATATTTTATTGGGTCACGTTACCAATAAATATTTCGTCAAATTGAGCAACACTTGCTCAGTTGCTCAAATATTGATCCAGCTATCAATATTTAGTAATTTGTTGAATTGATAAATATTTGCTCAATTGCACATCAAATTATCAATATTCAATATTTTGTTGAATTGAGCAATACTTTCTCAGTTGCTCGTCAAATTCTCGATATTCAGTAATTCGTCGAATTGAGCAATACTTTCTCAGTTGCTCGAATATTGATCCAACTATCAATATTCAGTAATTTATCAGTATTTTGTCGAATCGAGTAATACTTACTCAGTTGCTCGAATAATCCACATATATTCAGTAACTCATCAACATTCAACAACTCGTCGAATTTACAATATTTTCTCAGACGAGCAACATTAATATTCATGAATCGTTGAGCATTTGTCGAACATGCTCGATTCAACAAAACCTAGCCTCATTGTATAATCAGTCAACAATTGACAAACTAAATACACTTCTGTCATGCAGACTCCACGATTCATGAGACATCAATCACGTCAAATTGGGGGATAACAACTAGGGTTTTGGTATAGCGACCTAAAGCACGTGGATTTATCCACGACGAGAAATGTGTGTAAGTTGTGTAAATGGTTGAAGGAGTTAGCAAAGTAGTGGGTGCACGATCTGTCAAGTCTCCACATGACATGGCACTGACTTTACCATGATCTTCCACTTTCCCACTCTTCCACTCATGAAATCGTCACACTTACATGGGTCAAGGTGTTCACAACTCTGACAATATAAATAAGTCTCTGAATCCATGATTGAGGACAACGAATTATTATTAGCTATGAGCAATCATCCAGAATTTCTCGAGTAACTACTCTCAAGAATTCATCAATCCATCAGAACTTATTCGAACACGGTTCACCAATTATTGCAGAAACCTTCAACACATCCACAATCCTTGATCATCATTAATCCCACACAATTCTCACCTTTCCTCCTACAGATCAACCCATCTCCCTCTTTGCGACCGAATTGATTTTGGAACGGTCGTTGACTTGGTTTAGGCCGGAGTCCTAGAGATTGATCTCTCGAATATAAGCACTCCCTTTGCAGTGCATCTATGTGAGGTTAAGCAGTTTGCTCGGTCGAGGAGTCTCGACAACACGCTCGACTCTTCACTTTCCTAAAAAACCAGAGAACTGTTTTTCCCCATCTACAGATTGGTGACCACAGTGGGAGGTTAATCTCTCGGTTGCAATCTCATTTTCACAAAATGGTTGGTTTTAGGTCAGGATCAGTTACAAATCCTAACACAAATAACGCTAGCACCAGCAATAACGATATAATAAGAGAAACTATTCCTGCTTCCAATAGTGATGGTGACATTACTCCTCCTCACACTAATGTCGAAAATCATCCTCTCTTTGGTAGACATCCTGAGGAACTCATAGAAAATCAACCCACCATCGCCGATCTCATGAAGATTCAGGAAGTACTCGATAAAAATCAAACTGACATGGCTGCTACTCAGAAGGAATTATGTAACCATCTCAAAAATCTCACTAACAAGATGTCAGACAAAACTCGGGAGAAGGGAAAAGATAAGGAAACATATCCAACTGTGGATCCCGAAGTTATTCCGGTCCCTGACGATGATGAAACCCGCAAAGCTGCTGAACCTGAACCTGCTAGTTTCATCACTCATGAAGATCTGGAACGTTTTATGGATAGCCAGGGAAAGCACCATGCACCATCAGTACATCGTCTTCAGCCTCCATATCCTGCTGCTACGCAAAGAATACCTCTTCCAAAGGGTTACACTTCTCCAACCTTCATACTATATAACGGAACGGGGAATGATCAAGAACATGTTTCTCGATTCTTAGAAGCATTAGGAGAGCACGAACACAACCATGTTGTCCGTTTGAAGGAATTTTCAAAATCCTTGACGGGACGAGCATATACTTGGTACAACAACATTGCACCAGGAATCATAGTTAATTGGGGAGAAATGATTAATGCTTTCTATAGGAAATACTTCTTTTTTTCTGAGCAAGTTACTCTTTTCGACTTAGGAAGGATGGCTCAGAAGAATGCTGAAAATCCGAATGACTACGTGAACAGGTTCAGGGTTCAAGCCTTGGATTGCCATGATCCCAATGTTACTGAACAATAACTGGTAGATTTGTGCATCAATGGGATGATCCCGGTCTACAGAGCTTTTCTAGAAAATCTTCGTTTTCAGACCTTCTCAGAACTTCATGAAGCGGCCAAGCGATCAGCAACTACCGCTCCTTCCTTGCTAGAAAGAACGAAAACTATCAAAGTAGAGGAATCAAAAGCCACTCGAAACAGCACTGCCAGGCATCTAATCAACAAGAAGTACAATATCGAAACTTCTATGAATGTTGCTGAAGAGAGAAAAATAAAATCTGAAGCACAACCATATAAGAATGCTCCTCCAACGTCCAATCCCTCAAAAGCGCCAAGGAAAGATGGTCAAGCCAGGAATGCACAATCGCCTACTCAACATCAACAAAACGGTCAAGATGTACCTGACCTCCCCTTTTTTATTGAAGAAGTGATCGAACTATTGGAAGTATAGATCTAAGACGGAGCGATCAAATTACCTCCTGTCAAAAAGGAACTAACTGAGGAACAGATGAAAAATGCACGCTATTGCCATTTCCATAGGTATGTCAGTCATCCAACAAGTGATTGCATAACCCTGAAGCATATATTCAAAGAAAAAGCTAACTCAGGGGAACTGAGGACTAAAGGAGTGCACAGAAATCCTCTCCCAATCAGAACATTCACACTCTCTGAGCAGTCGGTCAAGGAAGCGGTTCAATCCCTGATTGAGCATGTTTGTGAGTTACTATACTTATCGAAAGCTCAAAGAAATGATATGTTTGCTGCATTGAACCACATTGTGTATGGGAAATGATTAGACATTCAGGAGATACGCTCTGAACCTCCAGCAACGGATAAGGAGATGTACGGATGAAGACTTATCGCTACAGTCCATCTCAAAGGAAATGAATTCAAGCGAGCATTGGTCGATGTTGGCACTGCCGTTAACATCATCCATTTGAAAACCCTCAAAGCTGCTGGCATCACTATACAAGAAGCAACACATGCTCCTATATCAGTGAGATACCATGACGGAACCCCTAGGGATGCCTACGGTTACGTCATCCTCAAAATGAAAGTTGGAGGAACCTGGTCAGAAACCAAATTTTACATAATCCGAGAAGATCCAGGATATGACATGGTTCTTGGGCGGGCATGTATTCATGATGGAAAGGTTGCTGCAACATCATCAATTGCATAATTCTATGTTGAGGAAAGCTCTGGCTTAGGGGAAATCTCCAGTTCAGAAGAAATGGAGGACACTCCACCATTTAAGCATTTGGGAAAAGTCGAAGCCTTGATAGAACTCACACAAAAACTTGAAGAAAGCGCAAATGAATTTGTAAAAATGTTCCGTATGCAGGAAAGTCTCATTCCCCCTCATGCATCTATATTACCAACTTTCAAATATGCAACTCAGGTCAGGAGACTTGATCTTTCTCATGACTCAGCTGTCACCAAACATTATGAGTGGTTAGTCTCACCTCAGCAATACTTAACCAAGTGGTTAGATGTTGAACCTCTCAAAATTCAGCATCTCACCAACATGGTTATTGATAGAATAATGACCGAGTTCCACTATCAGTATCTTAAATATTCTCCCTTGCACGAGTGTCCATATGTGCCACAGAATTGGAAAATTCCGCCAACAGAGAATCCCGTTGTGCGAATAATTCTGAACAAACGAAAAATGTTCAGGGTACGAGCAACCAAACCTAATAAATTACACGAAGGGGATTTAGTTCTCAAAGCAATTAAGAGAAATCTCCATTCCGCAAAGAGCTCTAACTGGGAAGGACCTTTTATGATTGCTAAGTCAGTAGCTGGAGGATACTATAAATTGGCTGACATCAAGGGCACGATAATTATACCAGTGATTCATGAAAATTGGATCAAGACTTTTGACGTATGAAGCATTAAACATTGGGTGTTCTATGTTCAAGACAAATGCTCAAGACATCTGACATTTTGCATCTTAGGATTTTCTTTTACCTGTAATTTCAATTCCTCCAAAACGTTTGCAAAACTTGCATCCAGTATTTGAATTCAGAAATTTATCAAAATTTCTTTTATATAAGAAAAATCTCTATCAAATCCAAAATCCAAAAGAAAATCCTCAGTCATTCGAAAAACTCAAAACCTATCAAAATTCAAAACCAACAAAAAAAATCTCACATCTCTCAGAAGTCCAAAATTTCAAGAAACTATGGGAAAGAAAACTAAAGGAAATCAGCAAAGTAAGACTTCTGCTTCTCTTCATTCTCCAAGACTTGCAAGTCCTCTTTCTCAAACTCCATCTTTTTTATTAACTCAGCAATCTTAGCCATTTTATCCACTACGGCATCAATGGTAAAGGGTATATTCTACACTACTACATCGTTGATGGCGTCAATCTTCTGACGAAGCCACTTCAAGTTAAAACAAAGTTCTTCATATTTCTCCAAGTTGTACTCCCAATCAAAGAGTACATCTTGAGTGACAGTACTTCTGGGCCTGGTACGAATATCATCTATGACACACAATATTTTTTCTAATTGCATAGTCAAGAAGTAGCTACGTTCAAGATCTCTTGCAACGACAATATAGCCATACATCCTCCACAACTTCTCATACATATTGGCATACCCAGTGGGAACGCTGAATCCGCCAATCAACACATGATGTGGGAGTAAAACACTAAATGGAAGATTACAAACAATCCCTGTAGTAGAGTATTCGTGCAATATTATACGGTTCTCGATTTATGGAGCAACCTCAATAATCATAGGCGCAGCTTCTTCTGGGACAGTATTTTCTACTCTCGGCACGGCTTCCTCTGTTTCTGGAGCAATCACCATTGGTGTTTCAATCACCTCAACAATATCAGCAACAAACATCTCGTGGCTTTGAATCGCAGAGATGGTCATCTCATTATCAACAGCACCAGGATTGCTCGAATCATCATTATTGGTCTCTTTATTCCCAACTTCGGCATTTGGCGCCTAATAAGAAGATTACACGGGATTAGAGCGATCCAAGCATGAAAACTCAATGCAATCGTAAATTCTAGCATGTAAGTGAACTAAAATTATCTAAGTTCTTCACTATGCATCCAAGACATGAGCAAATAGCATAAAAGTCATAAAACATGTTTGTCAATAAGTTCGTCAGGAAAATTTTATACTACTCTATATAAAACGAAGAACTGGAAGCAATTGGTAAGGAATATAAGGTTTAGTCATATACCATTATCTTAGTATGGATGTCATCTATAACATATAAAAATTCCATAGCAATTGGATGAACGATCAAGGAGTTGTGTCCACAACATTGGACCTCATACCAACTGAAAATTTTCTGAAGGTCTCTTGGAAGTTTACTGATTCATCGATTTCGACCCCTAAAATTGCTCAAAACTTAAAAATATTCTTTGAGAAAGCTTGTAAATTTTCTGCGCATAAGGATACATGGGTAGATCGCGAAAATCTGATGTCGAATGAAGATTTTATAGTATTTTTACAAAAAAAACTGAGGTCTGGATTTTTCTGATGACGTATTTCAGCAAAAATTCTCATATATTCATCGGGATCTTCATTCATTCATCTACAAATCAGAAATCCTACACTTCTATGAAGATAGTACAAAATGGATACTTACTTGAGGAGTTTCCAACTCATCCGAAGGGTTAACAAGGTCGGCATCAACATTGGGAGCACCATCATTTTCGTTCAGTTGTGATTCTTGAGGATTCTCTTTCTCACTGCTATTCGAAGACGAATGAATAGCATAACCCATGTTAGATCTCCACAATAATCTCCTCCTAGATCCATAAACAATAATCATCATTATTTTATTCAAGAAAATACTGAAATCACTTACATGAAAGGATACTCACATCAACCTCTCCATCGATGTTGGATTCCTGAATTGTTCGTATGGAAAAAATATGAAGACCGTCAATAACCGATGGAGCAAAATTCTGAAACAAGTTAGTAATACTCTTTTAATATCCTACTTATATGGACAAGAAAGTCGTAATGATAAGAGAAGTTCTAACAACTTACCAAAGAAGCGGCAGGGGACTGCATTTTATTCGGTATCATTCTATGAGATGTCTTGCTTCTTCCTTCTCTACCCTGGGGACTTTATTTAAGGTCTAAGAATTTTATGTAGATTTGAGGCCTCATATCACGGCCATCTTAGTCAAAATCAATGAATGATTAAAATATGTCTGGCTTACTTTCACCGATCGGGAAGAAAAGAGGCTTACCTGCGCACATTCCGGAGATGTCTTCCTCTTGTCACCACGGGTGAAAAAGTGGGGGTCTAACAACCTCACCCAATATTTCGATTAGCAATCTGTATAGACAACTCCGGGTTGTTTTCTAGAGAATCAACTAGACTCAATCAATAGAAAAATATCTCAAGGAGTTATTATCTCAATCTCTCGATTTACTCAAGAAAATATAATTCGCGAGGCTAATCAAAGAGAGATAACTTGGATGGTACCAAAGACCAATATCTAAGTGTCAATCGATTTAAATCAACAACCAATATGGTTGAATATTCTAATCGATTGAACAACACACAACCTGTATTATTTCAATTATATAACAAAATATAATGCGGAATAGAAATAACATAGACACCAGAATTTTGTTAACGAGGAAATAGGAAATTCAGAAAAACCCCGGGACCTAGTCCAGATTAAACATACATTGTATTAATCCACTACAGACACTAGCCTACTCCAAATTAACTTCGGTCTGGACTGTAGTTGAACCCCAATCAATCTCACACTGATCCAAGGTACAGTTATGCTCCTACGCCTCTGACCCCAGCAGGATACTGCGCACTTGATTCCCTTAGCTGATCTCACCCACAACCAAGAGTTGCTACGACCCAAAGTCGAAGACTTAAGCAAACAAATCTATCTCACACAGAAAAGGCTACAAGATAGATAAGTCCGTCTTCCACGAATAAACCTATGAGTTTTGTTCCGTCTTTTGATAAATCAAGGTGAACAGGAACCAATCAATAAAACCAGACTTATATTCCCGAAGAACAGCTCAGTTTTATCAATCACCTCACAATAGTCTTAATCGACGCAGCGAAAAAAGATATTGTGGAATTACAAACGATAAGACAAATATGTTTGTGATTACTTTTATATCTTGCCTATCGGAGATAGAAATCTCAATCTAATTATTATAATTGTACTCGTACGATAGAAACAGCAATATCAGATCACACAACTACAAGAAAAGTAGTATCGGTATGGCTTCACAATCCCAATGAAGTCTTTAAGTCGTTAACCTGGTTTTAGAAGAAGAAAACCAAAGGTTAAAGGAGAATCGACTCTAGCTTAGCAAACTAGTATCACACAGAATGTGTGGGGATTAGGTTTCTCAGTTGGTAGAGTTCTTCTCCCTTATATAGTCTTTCAAATCAGGGTTTGCAATCAATGTTAGCTTAGTAACAAAGCATTCAATATTCACCGTTAGATGAAAACCTGATTAGATACAAGCTAATATCTCTCAACCGTTAGATTGAAAGCTTAGCTTTCCATACACACATGTACTTGACGATTTTGGGTTTGTGTAACCGTACCCAAACGTGTACAATAGTTGGTTCAATATTAGTCAATCAAATGGTTAGCCAAATGATAACTTTCATATCAACCATATTCTTCTTCACCATAACTAGTCCAAATGACTCAAATGAACTAGTTAGAGAGTTGTTCAATTACTATGAGATCTTATGTACTACACAAGACACAATTGAAGTAAAAACGATGTGATTCACTCGAATCGATTCATGAACTATAAATCCACGGTTTGCAATAGCATTCCTTAGATAATTTAAATAAGTTCATGAACATGTTTTTAGACATAACCACTCAAGTTCGCGAATTGGGTTCACGAACTCACATAACCGGTTGGAGTTCACAAACTCTAGTAGAAATTCTCGGGTTCGAGAACTTCTGTCAGTTCGTGGATTGATTTTGCGGACTGAAACTGAGCTACAACTCCAGCAGAAATTCTGGGGTTCGAGAACTATACACGTTCGCGGACTGTGTTCGCAAACTGGGTTGACTACTCAAGTTTCGGTCTTCACTTGATCAACAAAGTTCGCAAACTTCGGTTCAAGTGCTAAGGACTTATACATATATGTGTTATCACAACAATGTGTATATCCCCCCAATGGTTATATTGTCTAAACTCTCATTACAATCATTGAAACATTCTCAGAGGACGTCATATAGTTGTTATTCACAAACTAGTTTTCGTCAGAGAAATTTCCAAAGTGATTGAAACATAACATGACTTTTGTCACTAGGCAAAGATGAACTTGGCTAAAGCGAAAGCTTTACCAACATAGATTTCGAGAAATAGATAAGCGAGATATACTCAGCACGAAATGTCACATGTGTATATCTTTAGTCTATATAGTAAAACGACTTTTGTCTCAAGATATGAGATAGAGTAGATAGACTTTTGAGTGATAGATAAGTTCAAGTCTCCACATACCTTTTAGTCGATGAAGATCCACTGGTTCCTTGAGTAGTCCTTCGTCTTGTATGATGATTTCCATGGAGTTCTTGAGCTCAACTACACTTTTTATCCTAGTCCGAGACCTTAGATGTAGTAGACTAGAAATCAAGACTTTATAGTTTTGATCACTAACATTGACAAACATGCTTGAGATAGCAACGCATGTGAGTTCGACCGAGCAGTGCTCTAACAATCTCCCTCTTTGTCAATTTTAGTGGCAAAACTATTAATACATATGGAATACAAAAAATATATAAATAAACTTTGTAGCTCCTATTCCACACGTCTAATCTTTAACAATACTCGAAATCTTTGTCACTTCCAAGTAGTCCAATGATCCCAAAGGTTGTAAGTTTAGCATCATCGTTGTTGAAAATCCGTATCTATAACAATGAGAAAATCATTGTTATACAGTGTCATAGTATTATTACACAGCGTCAAAGTATAATTGCATCACGACTTCAATAAAAATACTATGGTGATACTTTACTCCCCCTTAGTCAATACTCCATCTCACATGGAAACCACTCCACCTTACATAATGATCCGAAAACCATATGTATTTGTAGTGTGAACTACAATTAATTCTCCCCCTTTTTGTCAATAAAATTGGCAAAGGTACAAGAATGGGATCCTAATGAAATATCCGTAAGAGACATTTCATGACCAAAGGTAAATATGTATAATCTTGTTTAGATGCAATCATAAAGACTAAGCTAAATGCATTCATCAATATAAAGATGCAAGATAACCCCTATAATATTCCACAGCCGCACTCCCCACAAAGATTTGGCAATTAAGCACAAGTTCAAAAGAACTCTCCCCCATAAAATGTCATTCCCAAAGGAACAACAAGAGCGACCTTAATTTCAAGAGAAAATAAGGATTTCTTTAGACTCAACAAATTGCATACAAGTATGAATTTGGAATCCAACAAGAAATATTCAATCAGATTAACCAAAGCGAACCAAGATTAATTTGACTAAATATGCTCAACACAAGAAAACTTATGGAGACTTAATACATCGATTAGATTACTCACGAGTAAACCCATAATTAATCTAACCGGATTACTCAATTACACTAATCACAAAAGTAATCAATTCAATCGTTCAAACTCACATAAGAAATTTTACGGAGCGATGACTAAGTTAATCATGAAATAACCAACCCAATCAATCATGCTCAACGTGAGAAGAACTTATGGAGTGATAACTAAATAACCATACTAGATGATTGATTTAGTTCATTTGGGCTCAACATAAGAGATTATGGAACCCCGACTAAGATTATCATATGATATGACAACCTTAACCGTACATACTCAACATAAGTAAACTTATGGAATACAAAATAAATAACCACACAAGTTGATTAATTTAGTTATTAATGCTCAACATATAGCATCTCATGGAACAACCAACCATGCCAATAAGGAATCGACTTAGTCGTATCGTGCTCAACATACGATACACAATAGAGCCTTCACGGTAATACATAATAATATGGATCAATAAAGATGTATACCGTGGATAACACAAGCATTCATTCTATGTTTCCATCACCATTTGCACAATGACACACAATAGACATAATCCTTGAATCACAAAAGATTTTAACCTATCTTACATCAATAATTGACCATATAGGCTTAACTTTTGTGTTTGTCAAAAGTCCATTCATTGCATATCAATTCACGAACGACTTTACTTTTGACAAATATATGGGACAATCAAGTTCACGGACGTAAACATACATATCCCATCAAAATATTGCAATATATAAAATCGTAAAGATTAATACTGCAACCATCATCTTCCAAACAAACTTAGAATTTTTAAACCAAAAACTCTAAAAACAAGAAGATGAAAATCATTGGATATAGCTATGTGTAATCACAATAATGGCTATTCCAAAAAACTAGTTATTTTTCTAAACAAAAGGAAAAACAATAGAAGATTTACTAGATATTAAGAAATCAGAGTTCAATAAGAACCTCGTATCTTTCAATGAAACTATCAAAGAATGTATCGCTGATTTCGTTTATTCTCTTGGCCGTAGACACACCATGTTCGTGAGTCAGAACACTAACTTTGCGATCAACCACCCGAGCAAGTTTTCTGGCTTTGGCACAGTCTATGATAAGATTCTTTTGATTCCGTATCAGAATGTTCTGATTAGCAAGAATGCCTGACCATCTAGAAGTTGGTTTATTTTCAAATGAAGATTTGCAAACTCAACCTTTGAATCGTTCAGAAAACGAGTTAAATCCTTGACATAATCATCAATACATGAGTTATGATCCTTTCTTTCAAGTATCTTTTTTAGAACAAGCTCTTGAATTGATTCACGTTCCTGTTTTCCTTCTTCCATATCAAGACACACAATCTCTTGAGATCTTGCAGAGCTCTTCATAGCAGTTTAAGGAATAAACACACAATATAGGAATATATATGCGTTCGTGAACGAGAGTAATAATATCTAATTCAAACCCTAAGAGTTCACGGGAGGAGGTCACAAGAGTTCGCAGACTGCTAATCTCAAAACTCAAACTGAAATACTATACAACATACTTGAGTATTTCTCAATAATTTTCCTTGCATCTCTCAAGCTAGGAATAAGGAAACAAATACCTGGAATCAGGTAATTGGGTGGAAACTAGTCTCACTGTGCTTATCGAGAAAAGAGTTGTATATATCATCAGTCAGTTTGACCTTTGTTTTATTCTCCTTTCTTCGGTTGGTATCCATCCCTGAAGGATAAAACATGGCGTTTTCAACAAATCCATCAGATGGATTTCTCTGAGGACTAAGTCTAGGACCTCTTGCAATTGGTTCAAGAGGATCAGAATATATAGGTGTCCATTTTCTAGACTTAGATTTATCATAAACATCCTTATAAGTACAGGAAATTCTTTTGTTAGCAACAAAAGAATTTACGCCAGAATGCACTTGAGCCTTGTACTGATTTCTAGAATAGAGATCATTCTTATAAGGTTTCTGATTGCTTGTGGGCATACGATTCACTTTGTTAGTCGACTGACTATTTGTTCCATTGACAGTGAAGAGAAGCAAATTATGAAGCTTAGAAATTTATTTCCTACTTGCAAAACAATGGATAGCATAGTGATTTCGTTTCCCACAAAAAGTACAGATTCGCGGAGGATAAGCAATAACTGGCACCTGTTTAAACTCCATAGCCATATGAGAAGATTGTAAGTTATGTAAACTTTTCTTGACACAATCTTCTTCTGGAGAACACTTCTTCGTATATGGTAATTCATGAGAATTAGTCACAGAAGAATTTCTCATTAAGACAGAGTTTTCCTTTTCCAAGGATTTATACTGTTCATGAGCTAGAGTAAGAGATGCACAAAGTTTCTCTTTTTCAGCACGAAGTCTGTTGAGATCTGATGAATGAGTCTCAATCAAACGCTTTTCTCTAATTGAGCCCTCTTTAATAATATCCTCAAGAGTACCAATCTTTTCATGTTGACGAGTAGTTTCTTGAAGAAGTTTCTCAATATTCTTAGATAAAGACTTTATGATATTGTAGAGATCACGTTCTCAATCAAGAAACTTCTCAAATTCATCAATGAGATGATCATGATTATTAAAATCAATATTTTTAGTTGTATGTCTTAAAATTCTCGTGAGCTCCTTTTCAGCTTCTGTCAGAGTGTCACATGTCTCATGAGAGGAAGAAATGTCATTATCACATTGAACATTCTTTCTAACTCGGGATTCGGAAGAATCAACTAAGGAATAATCCTTTGAGGTGTTTCCAAGACACTTGACATAATCAAAAGCTTTAGGAGATATTTTGGTATGCGCAACAGAGATTTTGTCCACGGACTCAGATTACCACAAACACAGACTTGTAAGGTCTTAAACGTGTTTGCCTGCTCTGATACTAATTGAAAAAGCGGGGGTCTAACAACCTCACCCAATATTTCGATTAGCAATCTGTATGGACAACTACGAGTTGTTTTCTAGGGAATCAACTAGAATCAATTAATAGAAAATATCTCAAGGAGTAATTATCTCAATCTCTCGATTTTATTTACTCAAGCAAATATAATTTGTGAGTCTAATCAAAGAGAGATAACTTGGATGGTACCAAAGACCAATATCCAAGTGTCAATCGATTTAAATCAATAACCAATAAGTTCGGATATTCTAATCGATTGAAAAACGCACAACCTGTATTATTTCAATTATATAACAAAATATAATACGGAATAAAAATAATACAAACACCATAATTTTGTTAACGAGGAAACCGCAAATGCAAAAAAACCCTGGGACCTAGTCCAGATTAAACATATATTGTATTAAGCCGCTACATACACTAGCTTACTCCAAATTAACTTCGGTCTGGACTGTAGTTGAATCTCATCAATCTCACCCTGATCCAAGGTACAGTTATGCTCCTACGCATCTGATCCCAGCAGGATATTGCGCACTTGATTCCCTTAGCTGATCTCACCCACAACCAAAAGTTGCTACGACCAAAAGTTGAAGACTTAAGTAAACAAATATGTCTCACACAGAAAAGTCTACAAGATAGCTAAATCCGTCTCCCACACCTATGAGTTTTGTTCCGTCTTTTGATAAATCAAAGTGAACAGGAACCAATCAATAAAACCAGACTTATATTCCCGAAGAACAGCTCAATTTTATCAATCACCTGACAATAGTCTTAATCGACGTAGCGAAAAAAAAATATTATGGAATCACAAACGATGAGACGAAGATGTTTGTGATTACTTTTATATCTTGCCTATCGGAGATAGAAATCTCAAGCCAATTATTACAATTGTAATCGTATGATAGAAATAGCAAGATCAGATCACACAACTACATAAAAAGTAGTATCGGTTTGGCTTCACAATCCCAATGAAGTCTTTAAGTCGTTAACCTAGTTTTAAATGAAAGAAAACCAAAGGTTAAAGGATAATCGACTCTAGCTTAGCAAACTAGTATCACACAGAATGTATGGGGATTAGGTCTCCCAATTGCTAGAGTTCTTCTCCCTTATATAGTCTTTCAAATCAGGATTTGCAATCAATGTTAGCATAGTAACAAAGCATTCAATATTCACCGTTAGATGAAAACCTAATTAGATACAAGCTAATATCTCTCAACCGTTAGATTGAAAACTTAGCTTGCCATACACACATGTACTTGAAGATTTTGGGTTTGTGTAACCGTACCCAAACGTGTACAATAGTTGGTTCAATATTAGTCAACCAAATGGTTAGACAAATGATAAATTTCATATCAACCATATTCTTCTTCACCATTACTAGTCCAAATGACTCAAATGAACTTTTTAGAGAGTTGTTCAATTGCTATGAGATCTTATGTACTACACAAGACACAATTGAAGAAAAAATAATATGATTCACTCGAATCGATTCATGAACTATAAAGCCATGGTTTGCAATAGCATTCCTTAGATAATTTAAATAAGTCCACGAACATCATTTTTAAACATAACCACTCAAGTTCGGTGACCGCGGACTCACATAACCGGTTGGAGTTTACAAACTCCAGCAGAAATTCTCGGGTTCGAGAACTTCCGTCAATTTGCGGACTGATACCAAGCTACAACTCCAGCAGAAATTCTCGGGTTCGAGAACTATGCACGTTCGCGGACTGGGTTGACTGCTCAAGTTCCGGTTTTCACTTGATCAACAAAATTCGCAAACTTCGGTTCAAGTGCTAAGGACTTATAAATATATGTGTTATCACAACAATTTTTATATCCCGCAATGGTTATATTGTCTAAACTCTCATTTCCATCATTGAAACATTCTCAGAGGACGTCATATAGTTGTTATTCACAAACTAGTTTCGTCAGAGCAATTTCCAAAGTAATTGAAACATAACATGACTTTCGTCACTAGGCAAAGATGAACTTTGCTAAAGTGAAAGCTTTACCAACACACATTTCAAGAAATAGATAAGCGAGATATACTCAGCTCGAAATATCACATGTGCATATCTTTAGTCTATATAGTAAAATGACTTTTGTCTCAAGATAGGAGATAGAGTAGATAGACTTTTGAGTGATAGATAAGTTCAAGTCTCCACATAACTTTTAGTCGATGAAGATCCACTGGTTCCTTGAGTAGTCCTTCGTCTTGTATGATGATTTACATGGGGTTCTTGAGCTCAACTACACTTTCTATCCTAGTCCAAGACCTTAGCTATAGTAGACTAGAAATCAAGACTTTATAGTTTTGATCACTAACATTGACAAACATGCTTGAGATAGCAACGCATGCGAGTTCGACCGAGCAGTGCTCTAATAACGGGAAAGGTGCTTTAGCCTTGGTCGAGCATTAATAGAGTCAATGGAAGGTAAATCTTGCGCTGGGGACTTAACATCCATCACAAAAGAATACAGACGCTCAAGTTGATGACGCCAGAAGTCTATGTAACTCGGAGTCACGAAATTAGCACGATCAGAAAATGGGGCTGAATACTCATTTCCCTCCACATGAGTGCAGTCCAGATTAGCCTTTAAATACTCAGCTGATGGTTTGTTCATTCGGTGAACTGGGATACACTGGTTGATGCCCATATGTCGAGCTGCCCTATTAATATTATATTTCTCTACTCTGAATTCTCCATGCATTACTGATACTAGGTGTCCAGGAGTGTAACTTAATATGAAAGATCTCTCTCTATCATTAATGTGATATTTTTTTCAGCAGTATTGAAGGTGATCAATTGTGAGAAGAGATCAGGGATCAACACCCAGGGAATAAAGTTGAACTCGGATTCAATGTCCAGAATATCAATAATGCATATCTTATATTGCGGCTGCTTTGTAGACCACCTCATGATCCTGACGTTGTCTTTCTCGAGGAAAGCATGGCGAGTGTCGATATTAGGTCCTTGCAAAACACTACGGGGAATTGGAGAATACTTTTCAAGATGCTTCCACATCAAAGCTTGCAGGAACATGGTATTAGCATATGTCTCAATTTTCATGAAACCGTTAGAGACACTGGGGGTCAATAACCAAAGAGTCCAAGTTGGCAAACAGTGAACCTAAAAACAGGCTGCCAATTAGAAGTTTCTCACCTTTATACATCATGATGGCAAAAGGTATCACCAACGACTTCAACAAATGACTGCTGTCCTCAATAACATCTCTGGAAATCCACAATCACAGTAAAGCAGCGATGGACAGGGTACCATCAACAGGTTCTTCAGGAATTCTATCTCTCGGCCACCAGTATCTCAACCATTGAGCATAGCAAAATTTGGGAGACTCGTTGAACTCGTGCATTTTAGCTTCCAAAGTACGAGACATCAACTTCTCCTCTGTCGAGAGTTCTCCAGGGAAATTTTCGGTGACTGGAAGATGCAACAAAGTGACTATATCTTCTAAAGTAATTGTGAACTCTCCACATTTGCATATGAATGTGTGAGTAGGAATACACCAACGAGCAAGCAAATCCACGATACTTGGTATATCATGATTAATGATCAAATCTCCAGCAGCTTAAATGGCTCGTATCACCTGCACACTATCCATCAAGGCCCTCACACGGCTGTGGCCTAGCATATGCCTTTCCCATCCATAAAAATGCGTCATCGGCTTCCGAGAAAGTTTGAGTTCCACATGTGAAGCCGAATAATGCTTCCCTTCCAAACAGAACTGAATTATTGCTGAAGGAGACACCAACTTAATCTGAGCAGTAGTCCAGGGATTTATGAGCAACCGAAACGAAGAACCTAAAGGACGCTTTTCAGGCCTATACAAATATTCAAAGAATCTGTCTTCGATGCTTGGAATGTTCTTAGGTTTGGGAATTTCCTCCTTCCCTTGAGAAGTTCCATAATTTCCATCCATGTAGCAATCATCATCTCTAGAAGATGCATCTGTGGAAACATCATCTCCAGAAGTGTCTCCTCTGGAAACGTCACTATCAACATCATTACGAAATCGAGTCATCTCCAAATCATTGCAACATTCCACACGAATTTCATCAATACAATGGAATTAAAGCAATCAAACAATCACGATGCTCACAATCAGCGTCTGCAAAAAAAAAAACGGTAATCCTAAACTCTTACCTATTTACGATTTCACGAACTTAGTGATAACAACGTAAAACCTCAAAAACTTGTTCGTTCTTTCAAACCTACAAAGCCGAGAAAAAGCTTATTATTTAAAGTCGACATTGGATTTCCACGAAACTATGAATAATTCACATAACCTTCCATGTGAATATTTGCCGATTTTTACGTGTATCTACACTATAAAATCGCCAAACTTACACATATACTACGAATTCGTCAACTCATAGAAATATTGCTTGCTATCAACGATTTTTTTTCATAAATCAAAGCATGATTTTTATTTGTTAAAAACGTGAATAAGTCATGTAATTTAAAAAAAAAATAGGTGAGCTAATAACTCACGTAAATAATAAAAAAAAAAAAAACTTTTATGCTCAAACGAGCATTCGTCTACGAAACCAGGTTCTTTTCTATTTTTGCAAAAGTCCACATATTCCAAATAAAATTTTGAAAGTTCTCAAATAATTTTATCATGAATTCCAGGTCTTGTCAAAATTTACTTTAACCCTAAGGATCATTTTTTACTACTCTTTACGAACAAACCTACGTTCTTAAAAGTATTTGCAACATCCATGGTTTGAAAATAAATTTGGGTTTTCATGAAACCCAATAACCAAAACTTTTACTACTGCAACTATACCATGTCTATGAAAAATTTTATGTATCTCTTCCATATTAGGGATTTTTGTTCGTTTCCTAAACTAACGAAAAACGGGCATTCATACGTTTTCTAAAAAAAAATTCTTCATAAATCCTACGCATGCTCGCAAATATGGGACTTTTTGTTTTGTGAACAACTCATGAATCATAGAACGAATAGTAAAAAAAAATAATCACGCACCTGGTCGGTGCTGGCCGGACGGTCGTCGTTGATCGTCGGCGGCTGAAAAAGCCCAGCGTGATTTTTCCTCCTCTCCTGCTGTACACGCGAAGACGGTGAAGGGATTAAGATGCTTGATCGGTCACAAAATTTTTATTAGGACTTCTCCCCTTTTATATTATTTTTATTTCCAAAACCTAAAATACTTGGGTTTCCTCTTTTGGGTTTGGGCCCACGAGCGCTTAACTGACCAAAACTGGGCTTTTAACTGACCAAATCAGCAGCACCTCACCTCTTCATGTCCACAAAATAACACTCGATCATGCTATTAGGATCCTCATTCAAATATTTGCTCGTACGTGACACCATTACAGCGAACCGAGGATTCTGAACATACCTTTGTAGACTTAGTTCAACCACCGATCTCATCGACTGAAAATCACCATTTAATGCATTACTGCGGAACATGACTGTTTCCCACTAAGTAGGGGACTTAATGTTGATGGTGGATTTTCAATAAAGGGTAAAACCGTAAAATCATGAGGCATGTTTCGACACGGCTTTCAGGCATGCAACGATTCATATTTTACGAAGCCATGATGAACATGTTTTCGAAAAGCCCCACTAGCTGAGCGATTCGATCCCTAGTATTTTCATCATGCCCACTATGAAGAATAACATAATTGAGCGGTTTTCCGTAGATTGAGGGCTTAACGCCTTCAGGACGTCGGTGACACTCACTGTTCCCTGACTGTAGGAGAGAGACCACCCTCCACATGGAAGAATAGTTGGGTGGTGAACGCCTTCAGGACGTCGGTGACACTCAACGTTCCCTGACTATGTGGAGAGACCGTGCATAGATTCATGCAGTTCTCCGCAGATTGCGAGAAGTAATGCCTTCAGGTCGTAAACAACACCCGTGACTCCATGATTATGCACCATTCGGAATGGATGTGACATTTTCACTGGCTAATATCTTTTCTGTATTAGATTAATTCTGTAGTGATATGCTCCACTGAATTCCCAGAATAATCTATTATTGATCATATTCCATGGTCGAATTCATGTCTTGATCCCATGGAATGGAAATAAAAATTGCTCATATTCCATGGTCGAGTCCACGGCTGATCCCATGGAATGACAATAACAATTGCTCATATTCCATGGTCGAGTCCACGGCTGATCCCATGGAATGACAATAACAATTGCTCATATTCCATGGTCGAATCCACGGCTGATCCCATAGAGAGACATAGCCCTTCGGAAGGGGAATCCTCTGTGTAGCGGCAGGATATGGAGGTTGGTGACGATGGACATGTGACGTCTTATCTTTTCCATGGTTCTCCAGAAGACACTCCAAATCTTCATGAGTAATGAAGTTTGATAATTCCTTCGTCAATAAGTCATATGTGGCTTTGTCAGTTCCGTTATCAACTGGAATTACTTCAGGATTGGCGTCAGAGGATTTCTCCTTCTCTTTCCCCTTGTATTGAGCTTTCTCTGACAATTTGTCAGTAAGAGTCTTCAGGTGATCCAATAATTTCTGTTGTGCCGCAGCCATATCCGTATGATTCTTTGCAAGAGTCTCTTGCGTTTTGATGAGATCAGCCATGGTAGGTGGAGGGTTTCCTATGATTTCTTCGGGATTTCGACCGAAAAAAGGATGACCTTCCGCGTTGGCGTGAGGAGGAGTGATGTCACCACCCTCAGTGTTGGTGGCCGGAACAGTTTCCGGGATGTATTCATTGTTGCTAGTGCTAGCGATATTTGCATTAGGATTTGTAATCGATCCTGACCTAAGACCAACCATCTTGTGAAAATGAAATATTGCAACCGAGAGAATGATCTCCCACTGTGGTCGCCAATCTGTGGATGGGGAAAAATGATCTGCTTGTTTTTAATGGATTGAGGAGATGACCGTGCAGAGGAGGTTCCTCGAACCATGCAAAATGCTAATCCTCACACAGATGCACCGCTGCAAAGGGGGTGCTTAGATTCGAGAGATCAATCTGTAGTACTCCGGCCTAAATCGAGACAACGACCGTTCCAGGGTAAATTCGGTCACAAGAGAGGATGGGTTGATATGTAGGAGGGAAGTTGAGAAATGTGTGGAATCGATGGTGATTCAAGGATTGTGGATATGTGAATTTTGAATATGATAAGTTCTGAATGATTGAAGTTGAACGATTGTGAAGAAATTGCTTAATTGATGAGTTTGATGATCTCGTGTTGTCGAAGAGACGTGAGATTCTTACTCTGAGTATTCTGTGTATTCGTTTTGTTTTCTATTCTCTCTGCCTTCAATCTTGATTTAGGAACTTATTTATATTGCTGGAATTGTAGACACCATGATCCCATGAAGTGTGACAGTTAATGGAATCAAGGAGTAGAGAGGTGGAGATCGTGTTCGAAACTGGTTGTCCAACGTGTAAATACTTGGTCGACCTTCCACCCACTACCTCGTGAACTCCTTCAAGTGAGACTTGCTCACATTCCATCGTGTGTTTGAACACATGTGCCGTAGACCGCCAGACCAAAACTCTAAGTGATATCCCCCCAAGTGACACGATTGATCGTCTCGTGGTTTGTTAGTCAATTGATGATTTCGTGGTTTGATGGGATAATGAGTCCACGTGGTTGCTGAGTCGAACAAGATATTTTGGAACCACCCACGAATTGAACGTGTCATGAGACAGAGGTATAATTCTTATGATGAAGTGAGCAAGTATTGCTCATTCGATGGATTGTTGAATATTGGTGGATTGTTGAACCGATATTCCTTAACTCTGGCAAATATTGATCATCTGAGCAAGTGTTGCTCTCGTGATGATTTGTTGAATATTTGACCGTCTGAGCATGTGTTGCTCATGAACGATTGGCCGTGTGCCAAGAATATTAATTAAAGTGCTGGTCGTTGAACCTAACATAATTAATAAATTCATGACCATGAGGTCGTCGTAGAATTATTAATATTAATTCATGACCATGAGGTCGTCGTAGAATTATTAAGGTTAGAGTCTGGAAGCATGGTTCTTGAACTCAGAAACCCTAATTTGACTGATTGACGATCAATTCATGGTCAGAAGTTTTAACCATGGGACGAATGAGGAGAAGCTACATGAGACCGTGGATCAACCATGTAGTGTCCATATGCTCACGTGAGCAAATATAATGAATTCACGAAGAGTTCATGATTTGTTGGTGAAAGAATGATTAAATGCTGGTTCAATCATTATTCAAAATGCTCGTCTGAGACTTAGGTGTAAAAACCTAATTAATTATGGGAGAGTGATGGACCGACCATAGAGTCATGGAGACGGCCATGGTTTGTCCCGTGACCGTCTGATGGTCACTTCATGAAAAATCCAAAGTGTTTGGAAGTTTTGGACCTAATACGAGCAATTGTGCAAATTAGGTCAAAACTATGAAAATTGATGGGATTGGCTTCCGTGAGCCGAAGAGCTAATCTTGGTCTGTCAAGATAATGTGCTTGTGTCCCTAAGGTGTCCGCGTCTCAGTCTTGAGAATTTTGATATTTTCTGGTGCACGTTTGAGCGACCATTTGAGAAAATATGACAAAATCAGAGTTTTTGATAAAACCGTCAAAACTTCATCGGACGAAGGAAAATAATGAAAAGTGAGGGAATCATGAAGTGTGGACCGGTCACAGTGATCACGTGACCAACTGTTGGTCGCTTGAGCAACCCCAAAACCCTAATTAACGTCCTTTACTAGAATTGATGTAGAATTCTCATACGGACTAGGATTTTGATGGCCGCCCCTTCATTCCATACGGAAAAGAATTTCCTATCTCCCAACGAGGGAGGTTTTAGGTTTTGATCTCGTTTGGGAGGTGAAAACACCCAGAAAGTAAAATTCAGGAAAGATTAAAGGGGACGGTCCCACGATAAGACGAAGGAGTTTTGTTAAAATCAAAGAGTTTCCATGAGACGAAGGAAACACCATGAGACGATGGAAAATATTTATAAAATAAGGAATTGTGAGACTGGGACGCCGGTGATCAAAGCACGGTCGGCCAGTTATGACCACGGTCCCATGGTGTCTCTTCCTTAGTTTTACATATTTTGATGATTTTATGAAGGATTCATGAATTTTGAGAAATTTGATAAATTTAGAGTGTTTTCATGAATTGAAGGAGTTTCCATGAGTTCATGGTCTTTGAAAAATATCAAAATAATAAAATTCGGCTGTGTGGGGCCATGGAAGCGTGACCGACCGGTCATGACCTAATCCCACGAATTTTAATAATTTTTTAAATATTTTTTGGGTATTTTTTGATGATTTGAAGGAATTTTGAGAAAAATACCATGAAATCAAGGAAAAATAAGATAATTAATAATGAAATAAATAAAATAGGGCGTGTGGGACCGGCTAGGGCATGGCCGGCCGTCCAAGGCCTAGTCCCACGAGTTTTCATAATTTATTTTATTTTATTATTATTTTTGATGATTTAAAGGAATTTTTTGAGGAAAAATACCATGAAATCAAGGAGTTTTTCATGAAATTAGAGAATAATAATAATAATAATAATAAAAAAAAAATATTAAGGACCGTGAGGTGTGGGCCGGCTGGGACCAAGGCATGTCCGGTCGGTCAATGGTCACGCCCCACACACTCTCCTTAATTATTTTTTGACGGACTCATAGAAGTACCACGAATCCGAAGAATTTCCTCAAGACGGAGATTTGATCAAACGAGAGAATTTTATCAAATCTTGAAAAATAATAAAAGTGTATTAAAAATATAGAATTAGCGTGAAACTGACCATGACACGATGAGTTGATCGTGTGTCCGTGTCCCAGCGCCTTGGTCAAATATTTTTAATTATTTATTATTTTCTTCCCTATTTTGCATAGGTTCATCGTTTCGTCGTATTTTGAAATACTCGTTCGTGCGGTGATTGTTAATGCATCATTGTTGAATACACTTGCACCGTTTGAAACAGGGCTTACTCAAAGGTAGCTCCGATGCCCGGTCGTTAATTATTTATTACTAATTCATGAAATTCAATAGAGAATAATCCATGAAATGAGTAATAAAACGGATAGATGTTTACTGTTAATTCATAGGATCATCTAAAGATTCGACTACGAACTCAGAACAATGAGTGATCGTTGCCATTCCATGGGATCTACGTTGATTCGACCATGGAATAGGAGAAATGATATTGCCATTCCGTGGGATCGTCGTTGATTCGACCACGAAATCGGAGCAATGATATTGCCATTCCGTGGGATTGTCGTTGATTCGACCACGAAATCGGAGCAATGATATTACCATTCTGTGGGATCGTCGTTGATTCGACCATGGAATCGGAAAAATGATATTGCCATTCCGTGGGATCGTCGTTGATTCGACCACGGAATCGGAGCAATGATATTTTCATTCCGTGGGATCGTCGTTGATTCGACCACGGAATCGGAGCAATGATATTTCCATTCTGTGGGATCGTCGTTGATTCGACCACGGAATCGGAACAATGATATTGCCATTCCGTGGGATCGTCGTTGATTCGACCACGAAATCGGAGCAATGATATTGCCATTCCGTGGGATCGTCGTTGATTCGACCACGAAATCGGAGCAATCTTATTGCCATTCCACAGGATCGTCGTTGATTCGACCATGGAATTGGAGCAATGATATTGCCATTCTGTGGGATCATCGTTGATTCGACCACGGAATCGGAGCAATCTTATTGCCATTCCACGGGATCGTCGTTGATTCGACCATAGAATCGGAGCAATGAAGGGATAATTAACCTCATGGGTCTATGCCTAGCAGAATAAACTGACTACGATAAGAGCATTAATTATCCTGACATGACTTTCCGTTAAGCCATATCCTTTATATAGTTAGGTTAAACTCGTTGTTTGTTCCTGAAGACGATATTGCCCCGTAGAGCTTTCCATCCCGTGATACTATATATAAATGACTGAAAGTATTCAGTATTCATGAGATTATGTCGTTATCTAGACGTTGACTGCACATCTACATGTACTCTGAGAGAAAGCACTCTCCGTTGAGAATTCGATGAGAGACCCGTATCTCAATACTCACATGCGATTGTTGAACCAGCGGTCCGTACAATCATGAGTTTACTTTTTTAGCCTTTGTTGAAAATCCACCATCTACACCTATGAATTGATAATAAATAACTACTCATTTTATTGTTCTGTTTCATGAATTATTCTACACTTAATTTCACGAATTAGCAATAAATACTCAACCATCGGGCATCTGGATCATCACTGAGTAAGCCCCACAAAAATGGTGTAAGTGTACTCGACAATGATGAATGACTGAGCACCCGGATGCACAAACAAGCATCCAAAAATATGGACAGATGAGGAATCCTAGCAAAATAGGAGAAAGAAACAAATAATAATAAAATAATAAGAGGCGCCCAGGGGCCGGGCCCACCGGCCGGCCATTCCCTAGCCGTGGCCGTGGCCGAGCCCATGCCTCTTCCATTATTTTTCCCTATTTTACTATTTTCATGAACTCATGAAAGACTCCTTCAATTTAGCAACTTTCCTTGTTTGTGCAAAACTCATGAATTCCCTATAACTTCATGGATTCATGAAAAATAATATTATAAAATAGGGAAAGGTATGGAGGACCGGGCAACATAGCCGGACGGCCATGCCCTAGCCATGACCGGTCCCACACCTCACAATCTCTAGATTTTTATAATTATTATTATTCCCTAAACTCATGAAACTCCTCTGTTTCAACAAAAACTCATGGATTCTCCAAAACATCATGGTTTCATGAAAAATAATAATATAAAATTAGGAAAGTCTTGTGGGACCGGGCAACATAGCCAGTCATCCATGCCCGAGCCTTGGATGGTCCAACACCTTGCAATCCCAAGTCTTTTATAATTATTATTTTCCTAAATTCATGAAACTCCTTGGTTTGAGCAAAAAACATGATTTCGTCATAACTTCTCAAATTTTGCTCGAATCATGAAAAACCAAAAGCCAACGGGTCACACGACCAGCTAGCCTCTCACGGTAATTTTAAATGTTAAAATATTCTTAATTTAATATTTACAAAATATTGATCAATTGAGCGTACATGCTCATTCCAATAAAAATCAAGAATTTCAATCAAGACGAATGTAGTTGCAGGAAATCCCACAACACACCCCTTATCATATCTTGATACTTATTTCTAGATCTAAAAATATTAATCATCTAAATCTCAAAATATAAGTGCTAGAAATTTAAATTGACAAACAAGATTTTTTACATGGTTCGATCAACGTGATCTACATTCATGGTTCTTCACTATGATTTTTGGAATTACATAAATATTACATTTTGAATCCCCATTAATGGGTAGAGTTCTAGATCTAGTTTTTGGGGAAGAATATGATAAAAAAAAATAAAGTCTCTCTCTCTCTCTTACAAAAATGCGTCTCTCTAAAAAGTGTCTCCTCCCTTTCTCTCTCGTGCCTTTCTCTTTATATAGGTGTTTACATAGTGGATGACAGCTCACATATAGTGAAGTACAGCTCATAAACTCTCAAGCTATGCTACGTTCTCTCAGGCTCTGCTACATTCTCTCGAGCTCCCGCTACATTCTCGCGAGGTTTTACTATTGTGCGATATTTGGATCCTACATCTTTCCTATTTTTCCGTGAATATTGCTTGAAGAGCGATCTTTAAGGAAAAATCCACTTTGTTGTAGTTGTTGGAGGAACGAGCGGAAGAATAATGGACTTGAAAAGTACGTACTTGCCTCTATTCTTTTGTAAAGTTCCGGAGCTTTGCGAAGTAAATAAGAAGTATCAACTCTTGAAGTATGCGAAGTATGAAGTATCCTTGAAGAAGTATAAGAAGTACTCAATCCTCGAAATATAAGAAGTATCCGTCTTTGAATGATAGTAATAAGTATTGCCTTTATTCATGCGAAATTATTACTCTATTTTTGGTGAGGATTCTTGTCCACTTTGGAAATGATTCTTGCCGAGAAGATAAAGAACATAAAATATTTTCTTGGTAATCCATAGTTGCCTCTATTCTTTATCTATAAGGGTAGAATCCTTGAGAAAATGTTGAATGAGCGAGTTGTTTCTTCATCCTTATCTTGCCTCTGCCTCATGATAGTATAATCTCTTCAAGGTGTTTTTAAGTGTCCGAAATAATTGAGCGAAATAACCACATTCTGCAAAATAATCACATTCTGCGAAATTCTGACACATTCTATGAAATTCTTGCTCATTGTGCGAAATAATGAATACTTCTGTGAAATCCTGAATAATCTTGTGAAATTATGAATACTTCTGCGAAATTCTGAATAATCCTGCGAAATTATGAATACTTCTGCGAAATTATGAATAATCCTGCGAAATTCTGAATACTGCTGCGAAATTCTGAATAATTCTGCGAAATCATGAATAATCCCTCTGAGAGATTCTGAATAATGCTCCTGAGAGATTCTGAATAATACTTCTGAGAGAATCCGAATAATACTTATTTGTTATTTTCGCTGTCTCAGATTCATTTCCATGTATATATTCGCAAACTTATTTTCTTACATATAATCATTTTCGCAAGCTTATTTGCTTACTAATTTTCTTATGTGGTCTTATTTTGCCTCCTAGTTAAAGGTCTTATTTTGCAACCTCTTGTCATTGTGACAAAATCGCAGGACGTCGCTGCACTTTCATGCAGAAACCCATTGATCTTGCCTTAACTTTTTCTTTTATCAATTTTTGTTGCGACAATATGACAGGCTTAAATTTTCTTGCGAAACTAAAGCCCCATGACATTGGTGTCTTGCGACGAAATCGCAAGACGTCTTTACACTTTCATGTATCGACCCATTGATCTCGTCTTATCCTTTTCTCTTGTATTATTGGCTCTTAATGTAGAACCTGGGATGATTTTCAAAGCTTGGATTCACATGAGAGAACTATCACATCTAGGTCAATATCTAAACATTCTCTTAATATAGAACCTGTTGAAGTCTGGGAAACACGCCTAGATGAACAGTTGGATGAACTTTCTGATGAAGGTGATTCTGATATTGATAGAGATGTTGATGATGAAGTCTCAGAGTATCTATAAGCCCATTAATGTTTCTTTTTCTTTCCATATTTACCCTTCCTCTTTAATCCTTTGTTAGATTGAATCACTTCATTTTCACTTCCGAATATGAAAATTTTATTTCTTTCTTCTCTCTTCTTCTCTTTCAACTCACCATTAGCACATATGCAACTACCACCGCCATCTTCATCTCCGCCACCACCACGTTCTCCACTATCAGCAACAGATTTATCAATATGTTTTGTTCGATTTTCAACCTGCTATTTATTGTTCTTCATCTTCTTAGGTTAAAAATTAATTTTCCAAATTCAGAGATCGACAAAATTGATTTTTGGTTTTCGATTTCTTAGTTTTATCACTATTTTTATGTTCGATTTCAACTGATTATCGTTACGAAAAATAATCGACAAAGAACAACCGAGAGAAAGATATTTTGGGAGGAAATCAGTTGAAGATTGAACTGAGATTGAGAAAAAGTCATCATCGGTAGTTCGTCTTCTTCTTCTATATTTTTAATGGTATTTCCAACTTAGTTGAAGATTCCCTTGATCGAGAGGGTCTGATTTTAGGTTTCGATTTCAGGTAATTCTAAGCTCAACAACTAATCTATTGATGCTATTTTTGTTTTAAGAGATATCATTTTTCTTGATTTGTTACTGATTCGCTAGTATATTTTGATTAATTGATTAATATTGTTGTTGTTTCAAACTGAAGCGGTTTGTTAATGTTTCAAACAAATTTATGGTTTTATGCGTTCATATTCATGTTTATTGAATTATTCATTTGTATTTGTGTTGTTGATTTTGGAAAACTTAGCTTTCTTGATGAGAAAATTCTTTGATTTTAATAATAACTAAGATTTGAAAATTGATGTTCTGGTTTTATTTAGCTTTATAAATTGATACTCCCTTCGTCCCACTATTAGTTGACCTATTTGTTTTTAGATTTTATCTCATTAATAGTTGATTTTATATCATTTGATATTCATGATTATATTCGTTACGTAGGTGTTTTAAAATGTTTTTCAATGATATAAAATTTTCAAATATCCTTGGTATAGTTTGAGAGAAATCATTTCTAAATTATACTACTAGGTCAACTAATAGTGGGACGGAGGTAGTATTCTGATTTTAGTACAAGTGAATCTGACAAGGAGGGTAGCAGTGAATCTGTGCAAGAAAATATTGATGGTGTTTGAAGTATTAAAATACATAACCATCCTAGCCAGGTCCAAGCGGAGAAGGAAATAGAATATGAAGCTTTGCACTGGTTTTCAGTAACCAAACTTTGTTAAATGTCGATGTGAACACGTAAATCACGTAGGCATCGACGTGTTCACAACCAATCTCCGCATGTACTGAATGCAAGCATTAAAGTATGAATATGGCATGAGATGCTTAAATAGATGTTGATTCATTGATTCCAAACCCCGCGGGTTTGTCATGATCTCCTCAACACCCTCAATGATAGATCTAAGAAACACGAATGAATATAAAGATATACCAATACGAAATATCGACGAGACAAGGATTTATGTGGTTCAGCCCTAAGGCCTACATCCACAGGTCTGGGGGATATTCACTATGTGGTAAAGATTACAAGAACAGTCGAAAAGACTTTAGGTGATCCATGGAACCCGAAGGTTAATCTCATACTTACTTCTCCCCGGTTTCTCTACTATTCTCTCCCTCTCAAACTGTTCGACCCCCCTCAATGTATTAGGAAGGGACATATATATAGCTTATCTAGGTGGGTCCCTTGGAAAAGAGCTGTTGTAATCTTATCTTATTGTGTTTTGTGCATAGTCCGCGGACCTCTTTGTCATCCCGCGGCTTCTATGCTTTCTAAGATCATCACGCTGACCAATATCCGTCTCCTTCGTTGGTTAGCTGTTGTGTGCCCTCTGAGCAGCACTAAATGCGAGTGGTTGGGGTGGTCCAGTCTGCGCCAGGTGATGTCAGTCTTTCCTTGTCACGTCTGTGTCAGTTGGGCATTCCCCAGCCGTTGATTACATCTCATATCGAGATAAGATAAAGTGCTACCGAGTAGCTCCTTGGTGTTAAGTGGGTATACCTTTCGTTGATGTTCCTTCATCTTTGACTGTTGATCTCGACATGTGGCCCATCACCTAGATCCTTGGATCCCCCTATGTACCATTCACCTTTATGATGTGGCCTCCACGTGGGCTTGCTAGTACACGTGGCGAGGGAGATACATAAGTGTACTTACAATTTGGCCCTCTTCTTATGACTGGGTGTCAGCTATAGTCGGAAGAAGAATCAGGTGGTGCGCTTTTTCTCCCTCATAACTTCTTCTAAAAAGGTGTTATTTGCATTTATTGTGCACGTTTCCCATGTCCGGCCGTAACTGTGTCTCGGGTGGTGGACAGTTTCTTTTGGTACTTTAAGAGAGAAGAGAATGAGGGAATGTGAATTAAATTCACATTCTCTGTTTATTCCCTGCCCCATTTTCTTCTTCATCTTCTTGACTTCTTCTTATCAGTTTTTTTGTTGATCTTCTTTGTTTCTGCCGCACCCTTTCGTCAAAAACCCTAATTCTCCTACTGCTACTGCTGCTGTTTCTGCCGCCGCTGCTGCTGTCGACGTTATTGCTACTGTTGTTGACGTTATTGCTACTGTTGCCGTCGCCGCATCATTTTTAATCATTGAAGTTATTGTAGTTCAGGTAGGCTTTTTTACCTATTCTTCTCGCCATTTTTGCTTCTGTGGAGTTCTCGATTTTTAGTGATGAATCATGATGGGGTTAAATCCCATGCATGTCATGGAGTCGAAGGCTGCCACTACTGAGCCGTGCGTTTTATCGGTTTTGTTTCGATTCCTTTTAAGTTGAGTAATGATTTGAGAGCTCATATGGTGGTGGATGAAATCTAGGGTTTTCTTCGCGTTCACCGCTGTTCTTGAGATTTCCTTGTTTTTGATCTTCCTTGACTCGACTAGTCCTCCTATTTGTGTTTGTGTTCGCGAGATATGTCCGATCGTCCATGGTGCCTTATCAAACTCCTCCGCCGAGTCCTCATAGATCTCCTCGGAGAGATTCTCATATCAGGGGTGGAACCTCGCCTCCTCCTACTCAGGATAACCCTCGGGATAGACGACCGTCCTCGTCCTCCAGTCAAAAGCCTTCGCTCCAGAGGGGTGATCCGCCGCGGGGGTCGAGATATGCCGCGAGCCAACCTAGAGATGAGTCTCCTAAGAAGCAGCAAAATCTGTGCACTGAACTTTTAGATGTGCAGCCTCTCCGCACCATGCCTCCACCGCGGGCTAATATTCCTCCGCCTTCATATGTGCCTAGCTAAGGCAAAACAACTAAAAATCAGCCCGCAAAGAGGAAAGCTTCAGAGATAGAATCTTCGGGAGACGTGGTTCCTCCTAAGAAGAAGGTAGCAGATTCTGCGAAAGATGTTGCAGGGGACGCTTATGAAGATGACTCTGCTGTGACTTTACGTCCTTTACCTTTGGGTAACAAGAAGTTCACTTTCAGGCACATAGATCTTGAAGCCTTCAAAGTGAAGCACGGTCTTCAGCACTTCCAGGTGTGCTTTTACGCCCCTGATAAAGATATAACCTACGAGATGGTTATTAACTATCAGTATGATGCTTTTCATCTGTTGACAACCGTGGGCGCTTTCGAGGCTGGTTTGATGTTGCCCTTGTATAAAGCTGGTGATGATTTCTACTACCGGGTCTTATCTAGCCGCGATACTGCTAAGAAAAGTCATAACCGCGGGGTGCAGCAGTTGACGGGAAATTACCTTCGTCATCTCCGAGAGTGCTATCTTCGTAGCAAAGGGCAAACGATGATGACCTGCTATGCCCCCAACTTAGAAGAGGATAAAGGGTGGTATAATCCTGAAAATTTTAACAAGTCCTTTGGAGATTATGTCAATAGGAAGACGCGTAAGCTGTGGTCCGTGAATCTGCGGAATATTGCTCCTGTGAAGGGGTAAATTCGCCTTTTGAGAGAAGTAAGTGATTCCAAGATGGCGAGGATTCCTGGTGCTGAAGGTCTTCCTATTCCTGCTGACGAGAGGATCAAACGTGATCACGACTATGAGTGGTCTTCCACTGTTGTCGAAGTAGTTGGTCCGTGGGCCTATGGTTGGGTCCCCGGAGCCCATGGTTTGCAGCCTACTGTTGACAGCTCCTACCGCGAAACCTCTCCTTCTCGTTATGCCCATTATTGCCCTTGGCAGATGAATTTCGAAGGTATGGATTTCGATTATAGTCGTGACGCGGATGACGAGGATATCTCCGACGCTAACCTTCTTCCGCGGAATACTAAGGTATGTTTGTATTCTTCGTATATATGCCCCTTCCTTTTCTTAAGTAATGTGGATTATGCCAAGGAAAGGAGATACTCAAGGCAATTTATTATTATGTATCGTAGGTGGTTAGAAAGAAAAAGATCAATCCCAAGCAATCGTCAAATTCTCCTACCGAAGATTCTACGCGCTTCGAGGATGTGAGCAGTCCAGTGAACGTTGACGAGGATGTTTCCGACGAAGAAGAGCGGATGGATACTTCTCCACCTTTTCAAGAAGGAAATAGTGTTAGTGGCGCCGACGGGGGCGTTGGTGGAGGTGGTGTTGATCAGACCACTGGTGGTGATCAGACCACCGGTGGTGATTAGGCTACTTGTGGTGGTCAGACCACTGGTGGTGGTGTTGTTGATGAGGCCACTGGTGGTGATCAGGCCACTGGTGGTGATCAGACCACTGGTGGTGGTGGTGTTGTTGATGAGGCCGGTGGTGGAGCTAAGTCGAGTGGGGCCGCAGATATGGAGGTTGGTCTGTCGCGGACAAGGGCAAGGGAGTTGCTCTAGGTAGTGGTGACAAGGATGGGGATGCTTACCGTGAGTTCTCCTTTGGTAATGCTCTATCCGGGGATCAGTCTTTCGACATGGCCGCGGCTATGGGCCTCGTCTTGGACTTCAGTCTTCTATCTCCTGGTGATGACTGGGATGTTCTTAAAGGTAGTTGTGGGGGTGGTGCGACGCGGGTCCGATCTTGAGGTTTTGGTGGTTCGGGAGGAGGGTTTTGTTGGCACCTCCTCCATTTGTTGGGGGGGTTTTGGCGCAAGGCCAAACTAGTGCTTCACCTGGTGGGAAGTCCTTGGATTCTCCTTCTGATGATTTCTCGCAATCCTTGATCGCGGATGGCGATGATGCTATTTTGGCTTGGCTTAAAAAGAAATACTTGTTTGTCGTGCCGCATCCTGCCCCTGTGATTGAAGGGGAAAAGAGTTCGGATTCTTTTACTCGCCAGCATATGGAGTCGACCTCTGCGGAGATGGTAGATGTAGCGTGGGATAAGGATCTTGTGGCCAGCGGGATTGATATGGTGGTGAATCCTCCCTCTACTGTTGCTGGCATGATGGTTGTTGCTGATGGGTACCAGTATAGTTATCCTCAGCAGCGACTATTGGAGGTATGTCGCATTCTTTCTAAACCTGATTTTACTTGGATACGTTATGTGAACTAATTTATTTTTGATATGTAGGTGATGAGGAGTGAGTATTGTAACCATACTCTTTACCGGCTCTTCAAGGCCAAGTCTATTAAACTAGAAGCGAAACTCCGCCATCGTGAAGGGGTGCTTTCGAGTGCTGAAGCTGCGGCCTCTGCTAAATATAGGGAGATATCTGAGCTGAAGGATCTTCTTAAGCTCAAGGAATAGCAAAGCGTGGATGAAGCCAGGCTTCGTTCCGAGCTAGCTTTGGTTAAGGGACAGTTAGAGGTGGCTGGGCAGAATTCTTCGTCCATTTCAGGTTTGTGCCTCCTCTACTTTGCTTTTTCGATGTTCCCTATATGTTCTGAGTTGTCTCCTTCTTCTCTCCTCCCGCTGTATTATCTTCAGTGGGTGGAGTCCCCGAATTGATGTGGCTTCGTGGCGAGAGAGTTCGCCAAAAGGTCGTATTCTTTGAGTTAGTTGAGAAACTCAAGAGCGAATCAGTGAAATGGAATGCTCGCGCGGATGTCCACAATGCTATGGCCGAAGAATGGCGCCAGAAAAAAATTTGTTGGGTAGATTTACAAAATCGAAATGATCACGACCGTCAGTTGCTCAACGGGGCTCTTTCATGGACGCGGGATAATCTCAAGGAAGCCCGCGGCCAAATTTCCGCCCTAGAAGTTAAGCTTAATGATATGGAAGAAGAATTGCGGCAAGCACGTTCTTCTCATCCCTATGATGTGCGGGTTTACATGCAACGTCTTTCCAAGGAAAGAGACGATGCTAGGGCGGAATCTGGCGCTCTTAGTAGTGCCTTATCCGCGTCTCGAGCTGATATGGCTCGTCAGGCTTAATATGAGAGAAACTTAGAGGTGACTATGTACCTTCTTAACAAGGGGTTGGAATCGAAGAATGATGAGGTTAACCGATATCATCATTTGAACTCAATGCTTCGAGATGACCTTAGTGTGAGTCAATATGCTCATAATCTTCTGCAGGTAGACTATGATAGGCTATCAAATGAATATGATTATATCGCAGAAGAACGGGATTCCGCGGTTAACCATTGTGAAGGTATATGTCTTTGTTATCGAGTGTGCTTTGGGTTGTATTTGTCATTACTCACCGTTTTCTTCTAATATCCGCAGAGCTCCAAGGACAGCTTCAAGCTGTGAATGACAAATTTGCCGAAGCTCAGGCTAAGGTAGTTCAATTGTAAGGCCATGTCAGCTACCATCGGGTCTGGCCTTGTCTCGAGAGGAAGCGATGAAGCAAGATACTGAAAAGGCGGAGAATCTTTACATTTCCCTAAATCAAGCTGAGATGAAGAGCGTAGCTATAGGCTTTGTAGCTCGTAAGCAGTTGGCGGAGGAGATTAACAGGACTCTTGGTGAGATTGAGTTGGATCTCAAGAAGACCCATGGAATAAGCAAGAGTTATACTCGACATCCCTTTCCCACGCTCCCTTCAGGTTCCTCCGGCCCCTCGTCTGGTGGTAGTGTTCCTTCGTCGTTAAAGGAAAAACCCGCGGATGGTGCTCCTTCCCAGTAGATTATATCTAGTATGTTGGGGATTGATCTCAGTTGCTTAATCTTCTTGGCGTTTTTGCTACTTTTCTTGCTAGGTTCATAATCAACTGCCATGTAATAGATCAATCTTGGAAGTCATCCAAATCTGAACTCGTCTTTTGTTGAATTTCTATTTTTATAGATCCAAGTTAATATATTAAGTAATTCCGTAGATTTTGTAATTAAATAGTTCTGTGGATTTTGTAATCCACGGAATTAGTTCTGTAATCCACGGGATTGGTTTTTCAATCCGTGGATCTTGATTTATAGGATTTGAGAAATTATAGTGTTCATGCAATTCCGTAGGTTGGTATCCTCGGAATCGTCTTGCGACCTGTCACCCCGTTCAGCTAATTCCTGGGCCAGAGGATTACTGAGCGGTGGGGGTCTAGACGGCGCTCAAGGATATCGCGGCTTATAACATTGCTTGGATATCTCGTTCCTTGGGAAGTCACCCCCTGGTCGTACACTTATAGACGCTTATGGGGGAGTTCAAGAGATTGCATATGTATTCTTTGTTCGGGTTGTTCCCGGTATATTGCAGTGGGTAGGGTCCACGCTTTGTGCGGGATATTCCCCTTATTAGAGTACAATACAGGTCTTTAGTAATAATAACTGCACACGGATTTACGTGGTTCATCCCTAAGGCCTACGTCCACGGGGTAACGATAGTGTTGACATTTTATTATGATATGGAACGGTTTTCAATATACATTCATGTTTTGTTCTTTTGTTGATCTCCTCATGTACGAATGGGTATTGAGTGGTATGTGTAGTGAGTAGATTGAGTAAATTGAAATGCGTATGGGTATATACATGTGTCTCATACGGTATTGATTATGGGTATTGAGCACCTCGAAATGCGTACGGGTAATGAGTAGAATTATGTCAACTGAAGATGAAAGTTTGTATTGATTAAAAAGTTGAGGCGTGATATTCCTCCATCAGAGATAGAAACATGCGGACTTGTAAGTCAATTTTCTTCTTCTGAAATGCATACAAAGGTAATAGATTATGGGTAGTATGGCTTGAGATATTTGGTGTTCCACGGATGCCTGAGTATTTCCCCTTTCAAATTACGCAGATAATAGGAGCCATTTCCTGCGATGTCGTGATTTACGTAGGGTCCGCCCCAAGTTGGTGCTAATTTTCCCCATTTCTTTTATCGCTGGTATTGGGGAATGGTTCTTAACACATACTGCCCTTTTACAAAATTCCTAAGTTTTACTTTTTTGTTATATTCTCTGCGGACTGTTGTTGGTAGTTTTCCATTTTCTGTAGTGCGGTCTCTCTTCTTTCTTCGAGATCATCAATCTTTTCTAACATCATGTCCGTGGTGAGGTTCTTTTCCCATGCTTCTGTCTTTGTTGTCGGTAGTAGAACTTCCGTGGGGATTACTGCTTCCGCTCCGTACGTGAGTAGAAATGGAGACTCCCCAGTAGCCGATCTTCGAGTTGTCCTGTATTCCCACAGAACGTTATGTAATTGCTCGCACCATCGCCCCTTGTACTCGTCTAACTGTTTTTTTAGGATGAGTGCTAGAGTTTTGTTTGTGGCTTCCGCTTGTCAGTTGCTCTGCGGGTATATGGGGGTGGATTTGTTTTTTCGAATTTTGAAGGTGTCGAACAGCAAGTCGATATTTTTTCCTTGTAGCTGTTTACCATTGTCGGAAACTATCTCTGCGGGGATGCCAAACCTGCAAATGATGTTTTGAAATATAAAAGTGAAGACGTCTGAATTACGAATTCTATCCAGTGCCTTGGCTTTTACCCACTTGCTGAAATAATCCGTTGCCACTATTAGGAATCTCCTTTTCCCGGTTTCTGATACAAGTGGGCCCACTATGTCGATGCCCCATCTTGCGAAGGGCCACGGACTGTCCACAGAGTTCAACTTCGTGGCTGGGGCGTGGATTCGCCTGCCAAATCTTTGACATTCCTCACACATTTGCACCATTCTGGCCGCGTCTCGGATCATTGTTGGCCAGTAGTAGCCCTGCGTATTTGCCTTATCTGCAAGTGATCTTATTCCGCTGTGATTTCCCGCATCTCCTCTATGGATATCTTTCAGGATGTCATGTCCTTCGAATCGGGGCAAACAGCGACGAAGTGGCCCTTGGAATGATTTTCTGTATAAGATTTTTTCTCTTAGATCGTAGATCCCTGCTTTGGATTGTATTTTCCTAGCTTGTTTGGTGTCCGGGGGTAGTTTCCCTTACTGGAGGAAAGAATGGATTCCGAGTCTCCAATCTTCTTCCCGACTGTAATCTTCGTCCTCATCTGCTTGTTGCATTATATCGTCGTCTTGGAAGTCGTCGAATATGAGCTCTCCGATATCCTCATCAGAGACATCCTCCATTGCGGACTTGCGTTGGTTACTCGCGCATATCTCCTGGAGCTTGATGGATGGTTCGTACACTCTTGTCACCTTGATTTCTTTGACATCTTTGTTCTTGAGCATGGCCGAAACATAATCCAAGGCATCTGCGTGCCTGAGTTCCTTCATACGCAGATGTCGGAACTTGATTTTTGGTATTTGGGAAACCAACATTTGTACCAAAGCCATGTATACCATTAGTGTCTCGTCGTACACGTTGTATTTGTAGCCTATCTGTCGGATGATTAGCTGGGAGTCACTTGTCAATCGTACTTCTTGTATCCCCATCTTGATTATCAAGCGGAGGGCGTGGACCACTCCTTCGTATTCTACGATGTTATTTGTATGGCCTTCGAATTCCAATCTGAATGCGTGCACGACCCTATCCCCTGTGGGTGTGGTGATAACGATGCCTAACCCCGCACCCTCTCTATTTTTGGAGCCGTCTACGAAGACTTCCCATTGCCGTGGGATCACTGTCTCAAGAATATCGTTTGGCTCCTTTTGATTTTCAATATCTGGGGTGCTCGCGGCTCTCCCTCCTTGTATGCGCACTTCTTCTTTATTGTCCAGAGGTAGGTATGCTAGGAAGTCCGCAAGTACTTTGGATTTCTGAGAGTGTTGAAGCTCATAGTGGATGTTGAATTGGTCGAGGTATGTGCTCCATTTTTCTATGCCTCCTACCTTTCCTGCCCCTTTGAGGATGGATTCTAAGGGTGCTCGACATGGGATACGTACGTCATGCGTCAAGAAGTACGTAATCAGCTTCACGGTGGACCATACGATGGCTAAAATCAGTTGTTCAATTCTTGTGTAGTTTCTTTCTGCGGAGTTCAGGGTTTTTCTGACATAGTAGATTGGTTGTTCCTCCTTCGTGTGGGTCCTGACAAGTCTTTAACGCTTACCGCATCATCTGTTCTTTGCGATGTATAATGCCAAGACTTCGTCGGGTCCGGTTTTCGAAGGATAGGGATCTCGCTAGGTACTGTTTGATGCCTAGGAAGGCTTCTTCGCATTCTTCAGTCCATTCAAACTTCGTTCCCTTCTTTAGTATGTTGAAAAAGAATTTGCATTTGTCAGAGGATCTCGAGATGAACCTTCCCAAAGCTGCTATGGATCCGTTGAGATTTTGTACTTCTTTTAGGTTCTTTGGGGATGGAATGTCTACTATGTCTCGGATTCTTGCGGGATCTACCTCAATGCCCCTCTTTGTCACCAGGTATCCGAGGAATTTTCCAGATATTACTCTGAAGGTGCACTTCTCCGGGTTTACCTTCATGTTGTGCTTCCTCATAGCTTCGAAGATGTCCCTTAGGTCTTGGTGATGGTTTTTATTGAGTCTGCTTTTCACGAGCATATCATCAACGTAGACTTCTAAGGTTCCACCAATCCACGGCTTGAAAATAGCATCGACCATCCTTTGGTATGTTGCTTCTGCGTTCCGGAGTCCGAAAGGAATCCTTACGTAGCAATAGAGGTTGTGGGGTGTGTAAAATGCCGTATGTTGCTGGTCTTCTTCTGCTAAAAATAGTTGATTTTACCCGGCATATCCGTCCATGAACGAAAGCTCTTTGTATCCTTCTACTGCGTCGACTAGTTGATCAATGCTGGGTAGTGGGTAACTGTCCTTGGGGAATGCTTTGTTCAAGTTGGTGAAGTCGATGCAGATCCTGGCCAATGTTCTGAAAACCGGCCCGGACGTCGACTCGGAAAAGTTACCGGGTCAGGGTCAAATGGTTCAACCAGTGTTTCAACCCGGGTTCACTGGGTCACATATATTATAAGCTTAAGAACCTGCTATAAGCCTGTAACATGATTAACATCTCTATACTAATTCCATCTCTGTAACAGTTGTTGCATATTGAGCTTAAAATCTTATAAAAGTTGAAATATAGAAATATCAATCCAAAATTCAAATAGCATCCAAAATATAAAAATCAAACAATAACTAAACTAGAAACTAGCTGAGCAAGGTCGCGCGCTGTAACGCTTAAGATGAATTCTAAGTTCTGTTATTGAGTTTTAACTTATTAAAACGAGAAAAATCAATGAGGAAAATCGTTTAAATTAAAATGGCTTCCTTCAAAACCGACATCTTGATAACCGACATCATTCAAATCGTGGCGTTCAAACATCCTATCATTTTCCAACTCCATATCATCATTGTCATCAAGACCATTCCATGCGCCAGCAACATTTCCATTATTTTCATCTGTCAAACACCACAATTATTTAGCAAAATGAACCAAAGTTAAACACAATAGTCATATAATTAACACTAATGTTTCAATCAAGTACCTGCTCTTGCTTGTGGTAAATCATGGTTTCTCCGATTTGCACTTTCAAATATTGGAATTTTTATATCAGTATCTATAGCTTCAAGATCATCAATATTAATCTGGTCAGGGTCATCGTCTACTACCAAATCCTCCGTCAAATCGATTGCATCAAAATCTATAGGATCATAGAATGTTTTTTTGGTCTTATTCCTGGAAGCAAAGGTATATTTATCTTAATGTGAAGTATGTAAAGTACCTAAGATGACAACCACACTAGTATAATAATGCAAAGTACTTAAGGTGACAATCACACTGGTACATTATGTAAAGTATGTTGCAGAAGTACCTCATCTTTAAACGGAGATTATAATGAACATAAACCAAATCATTTAGCCGTTGATGCTCTAGTCTGTTTCTTTTCTTGGAATGTATACGTTCAAATACACTCCAATTCCTCTCACACCCCGACGAACTGCAAGTTTGACTGAGAATTCGAATCGCCAATTTTTGAAGATTTGGAGTAGCACAACCGAAGTTTCTCCACCATTCAGCTAAATAAATAACATTCATATATATAATTATGATAGAATCCACATAATAATAGAACAAAATGATCATATTAACATTCATGTATTATGAAATTCACCTGGCGTCATTGTTTTCCGTTGATTGATTGCAATATTCCGGCCAAAGTCACTCGTTTCTTCCTGAAAAGTTTGTTTCTCTTTCATGAACTTGTCCTGCAATGTTTGATTATATCCTGCAACATTTTCAATAATGTCTAATACACAAGAATGGATTCTAGGATCCTTAGACATATCCTCACTATATTGGATAGCAGGATTTAACCAATATCCCATGATATGAATGTTTTTCTTGAAGTGCTTATCCAATCTACTGTTGATAATTTTCATGTACGGTTCATAGTCCCTTTTCTTTCCGTTGAACACATTCGACACAGCATCCTTTACCTTAATAATTCTATCATATAAGAAACCCATTGCAGGCTTATCTTCTGAATCCACCATCCTTAACACACGAACAAATGGCTCACTAATCTTGACAACCTTCGAGCAAGTCTTCCAAAATTCAATATTCATCACTATGTCACAAAATTCCTGTCCCTTATCTTCTCTGTAGTATGAAGACTCAACAAATTCAGGACATGTAACAAGTCCTTGCAAGTAATGCTTATGAGACATAATGCTCTGTAAAGCAATAAAATTTGTTGCAAAACGGGTAGCAGCAGGGCGAATAATTTCAGTCCATCCAGGTCGATTATGCAATAAAGATAATACCTTTGAATGATTGTAAATATACTTTGTTACCTTAGCTGCTTTGCTGGCGACATATTTAATATGGCCTAGTTCTCCAAAATCCTTCAAGATCAAATTGACTGAGTGTGCAGCACATGGTGTCCAGTACATATTAGGGAATGCTTCTTCTAACAATTTTCCAGCAAGTGCATAATTGCTAGCATTATCTGTTACCATTTGAACAACATGTTGTTCACCTACAATTTCAACCATTTCTTTAAGCAACTTGAAAAGGTTTTCTCCCGTCTTCACCATGTCAGAAGCATCCACTGATTTTAAGAAAACAGTTCCCTTTGGACAATCAACTAAAAAGTTAATTAAACTTCGGTTACTTGTATATTTCCAACCATCTGCCATAATAGTGCAACCTGTATCTTCCCAAAACCTGAGAAAACTTTCAACAAATAATTGTACTGCTTTAACCATAGATCTTAATAAATTATTACGAATATCGTCATATGAAGGAGCCTTGTATCCTGGACCAAATGCAGCGACTGCATCCAACATCAGCTGGAAATAATGTGAATTAATTGCATTAAATGGAATGCAAGCATCAAACATCCAAGTACCAACAGCCAAATCTGTTTGTTTCTTTACTTCTTTGCTCGCAAGTGCACTTTTAATTGACGGTTGAGAACCAGGAGTAGTTCGAGGTGCAAAATATCCACCTATTCCAGTGCTTTTCTGGTTACCTACCCCTGCGACCCTCTTTGTACCTCCATTTCTATTTGTTGTTATGGGCACAGAAGGTTGCATATTCATTTGAATTTCTTCAATTTCCTGAACTTCATTATCCTGGTCGTCGTCAGCCTCAACCTCCCTTTGTCGCTTCTTTGTATATGTCTCTTTTAGTGACTCTAACATTTGATCTCGAACATCTGGACTAACTTTTTTACAAGGTGTGATTTCCCCTCTCTGTCCAGCAAGGTGCTTCTTCAGCCTATTGATTCCCCCACCCATAATCTTTCTTAGACAAACCAAACATGTTATGGATCTTTTCTTAGTCATTGGATATTTCTCTTCCCTTGCATACTTCCAAGCAATGTATGTTTTCCCTCTACCTGAAGTTTCAGGCTCAATTAGTGAATCATGCGATGATTTTGTATCAGATGAAGCCATTAAATGTCGATTACTTACTGCAACACAAATCAATTACATGTATAAGTTTAAGAATTAAGTGCTAACAAATAGCTAGAAACGACATTACCAAAATAATCAAAACAAAGATGTTAGTGTCTACTGTCTAGTCAGGCTTGTGTATAAGTAATTAAGTATACAAATTATCTATGAGTACAAAAACAGTAGCAACAATAAGGTATACAACTATACATATGATGTTAGACTAATCAAAAAGCAGGTTTAATTAAAAAAAACTAATAAAAATGAAATTAGAAAATAATAATATAAGACAAAGGGTGATAATCATAGCTAGCTGCATATTACAAACTACTGGTCAATTTCACAAGCTACAATCGAAATTGAGAAAACAAATAGGTTTACTGAAAAAATTAAAAAAAATTAACAAAATAGATTACAAGGGGAAATTAAAGTCTAAAATCAAATGATATCATTTCAAAATATACCTTAGTAATCAATTGAATCGAAGTAGCCGACAGATCTTGTTTGCAGTTTGCTACTTTGCTGCTCTTTTAGTTTTAGGTTTTCTTTGAATTGAAAAGAAAAAATGAATTTTTATTTGGGTAACAAAGCTAATTTCCTTCCCGAATTTCTCAATTTCCTTCCCTAATTTCTCCATCTTAGTTACGAATTAGGGAAGAAAATATTCCAGTGCCCTTTAGTTTCGCCTAGAATAAGGAAGATTGAGAAGAAACGAAAGAAAGAATATAGAAAATAATATGCTTTTGCTAGGTTTGTTTCAAGCCTTAGGATTATCGAACCTTTAACTCGTACAAGATACGCCGAAACACAGGTCAAAACGTCCGGGTCAGCTGAATCACCTAAACCAAGCCGTTTTTTGTTCAATTTACTGGGTCACTGTTGATACAGCCCGGAAAGGTGATTGGGTCACTGAATCACTGGGCCGACCGGCCGGGCCGAGCCGGTTTTCAGAACATTGATCCTGACCCCGCCATTCTTCTTTGGTACAATGACCATGTTAGAGATCCAAGTGGGATATTTGACTTCTTTTATGAATCCAGCCTCCAACAGCTTTCGCAGCTCCGTTTCCACTGCTTTGTGACATTCCGTGGCCACCTTTCGCACTTTTTGCCCTACCGGGGTTGTGCCAGGTTTAATGCGCAGCTCGTGTTGTACGATCTTCGGATCTATTCCGTGAATGTCAGATAGTTTCCATGCGAAAACATCCGCGTACTCCTTAAGAAGTTTCACCAGAGAAGCTTCGCGTTCTTCATCCATTAGAGTTCCTATTTTGATCTTCTTTGGGCTCTCCTCTGTCCCGATGTTAACTTCCTTCACCGCCTCCAAGGATGTGAATGTGGGTTTGGGTTCCCCAAGGTGAGGAACTTTCTTTAATTGCTATTTGGCAGGCTCGGGTTGTTTGTTCGCAAGAGCGTCCTGGCTAGAAATTGATGTTGATACTTCCGCGTTTCCTACGGAGTGCTCCTTGGATAATCCTTTACCTAAGATTTCTTCCAGGTATTCATCGATGGCTTTGTCCCTTGATATTGCTTTGTTTCGAGCCCTACGGGTCCTCCTTTTCTCGCCTTCTTCATTGTTGAGTCGCATTTGCATTGCCTGGCATTCCTTTGCGGAAGCTTGATCACCCTTGATCTCCATTACTCCTAGGGGGTAGGAAACCTAAGGCATTGATGGTAGGTAGCTACGACTCCCTTAAGCTTTTGGACCCATCTTCGTCCAATAATGGCATTGTAGGGTGAAGGCGCGTCTACCACACTGAAACGAGCGTCAACTTTCATGGGGCCTGCGTCCACCTACAGAACGATATCTCTGAGAGGCTTCGTAGCCGTACCATTGAACCCATGGATGGTGTGGTGCGAGGTCGAGAGTTGTTCGTCATTAAGATCCATACGTTTGAAGGTATCGTAAAACATGACATTTACGGAGCTCCCTCCATCGATGAGGATTTTCTTTATGTTGCATCCTGCAATTGGCAAGGTGAGGATCAAAGGATCGTTGTGGTCTTCCATGTCATCCTCAATATCCTCGATTTCGAAGGTTAGGGGTGCGTCCATCCATTCTTCGTGATTTTCCACTTCTTTCCCCTCTAAATTGTAAAGCTCACAATAGTCTTCAAATTGTTTCCTCAATCTTTTCCCTATCTGTGCAGTTAGGGTTGGTTCTCTGCTTTCTGAGCAGGATATAGTATTCACTGTGCGGTTTCCTTCTGGTAATTGGACTTGTTTGTTGCGTTTGGCTCTGTCTTCCGTTCCGGCCTTTTCGATATATTTCTTGAGATCCCCTGCATCTATCAGCTTTTGTATCACTATTTTGAGATTTTTGCACTTCTATGTTGGCTACCCGTTGAAGCAGTGGAAATCGCAGTATTCTTTGGACTTCTCTGAAGCCGGTGGTTGCTTCCCCTTAGACCAAGGCCAGTCTAAGTTTTCGCGGTCCTTGATCTCCTTTAAGATGCGTGAGTAGCTGGTATTGAGCTTCGTGTAGACTTGATCTTCGAACCTTCTACCATTCCTTTTGTGGTCATCTTTCGGATCCCTTTGGTAACCTCTGGATCCGCTTGCTTGTTCCGCAGAATTGGTCCGCGGAGGTCGTTGAGCCTGCGCTCTCGGGTTCTCCCGTTGAATTTCTTCCAACCTTGCATGTTTTTCGATGATTATCCTCAAATCTCCCTCTGTGGCGGGGATGATACCGTGGATTTCGACAAACAACGGGCTCATCCTGTCCAGTCCCCATTTGTAACAGTTAACGGGATCCACCTGCCCTATGGCTTGACATATCTTGTGCCACCTATCCGTGTATTCACGAATGGATTCCTTGTATTTGATTGCAAGCGAGAAGAGCTTGTCCATTCTTGTGTTCACAACCTTGTTATACATGTAGGTGGCCAAGAACTTTTCGGTGAGCCGATCATACGAATCAATGGACCCTGGCTTGAGGTTATCAAACCATGATAGTGCGGATCCTTTCAGGCTCGAAGGGAAATATCTGCATAGTATAGCTTCATCATAGTCCCATCTGGCCATTACCATGTTGTAATATCGTAGATGGGCAGCGGGATCCGCGGACCCATCGTAATATTCGAAGGATGGGACCGGACATTTCTGCGGAATAGTAGCCGTAGCTAACTGGTGTGATTGGGGTGTAGTGCTAGCCTCTTTCATAACCTGCTCTAGTCTTCCACCTCCTTGCCTGGTCTTGATTTGGTTGATTTCTGCTAGCATCTCTGCACGAAGACTCTCCATTGATAAATAGTGCTCGTCTTGAATGGAAGACTGCGCCTTCTTCGTAGGTTGCTGCAACGTGGCCTCATCTTCATCGTAGTAGTCTGAAGTCTCCGGATGATAGTCTGGGTCAGACCTCCTGCTGTTACGCGCACCTCTTCGGGGTGTTCTTCTTTGGTTACCTGCCGTAGGGACGCTTTAGAGGATCGCTCTCCGGTCTCTATTCTGTATCGCAGAGTTAGCCTCGTCTTGCTGATTCCCTAGCTCTGCGTTTTGGAGGATATTTTCTCTCAACTGCTGGTTCTATTGGGCTAGTAAGGCCACCGCATACGTGTATGTCTTCTGATTCCTCTTTAGCTCTTCTAGCTCCGCCCATATTTGCGCAGACTGGTTTGATTCTTGACTTGGCATTCCTGTCTGTAATTGAGCTTGTTCGTTGGGGGCTGCGGTATTGACTTCTTCCACCAGCTATACAACCGGTTCGATAATCCCTTGGTATCCTGCTTGCATTTGTGCATTTTGTCCATTGGTCGGCGGCATCCCGTAAGGAGGGTCCTGGATTACCGAGCCTGCTGCTGCTTCTCGGGGATCAGTAGGTCTGGTTGTAGTTGTCACTTTGGAAACGGCCGCTTGAGAAGCTACTACACTAGGTATAGCAGCTTTTGCCGCCGCAGCCTTCTGGGCTTCCATTGCAATGACGCTCGCCTCTAGAAGTAATGTTCCTTCCGCTCCATTCTGCGTCTTTCCCCCGGCTATGAGTCTTTCGCCTGTATGTCTGATCCTTGTTACTATTGGCATAGTCCTAGGCACATCTTTTGAAGGTACCTTTGATTTCCCTACATCCTTGCTTTTTTCCATTGTAATATTCTGCAGAGAGAGCACGGAGGTAAACCGAGACAAAAGATCCACGGGTTAGCTGTTAGTTCATGGTTTCCGTAAGCTAGATTTCTAGCGGCAAAGAGTGTATTCAAACTGCTGGTCATGCAAATAGTATGAAAAACATGGGTAGGTGTGCGGAATCAATTGAGGTAATGGGGTCCAGGGGTTGTTTTGAGACTCAGATTTATTGGTAGAAAATACGTATGAAAAAATAGTTAAAATATAGATCCGTCGGTTAAAGGTTATAAAACGCCCAGATCTGCTGGTAGAAAATACCTTGGTCACAAATACGTGCGAAAAATAGCTCAAAACTCAGATCTGCTAGTTAAAAGTCGTAAAAGACCCAGATCTGTGAGTAGGAAATACAAAGAATATAGATGTGTGTGAAAAATGAGTTTAAAACGCAGATCTGTCTATGTTCTGAGTAAATCTTTTGATGGAACGGCTATAAAATCACATGAAAAGATAAATCTTTTTACCGGGACAAGGTCCCTGTTTCTAGCGCCAAATTGTGAACACGTAAATCACGTAGGCATCGACGTGTTCACAACCAATCTCCGCATGTACTGAATGCAAGCATTAAAGTATGAATATGGCATGAGATGCTTGAATAGATGTTGATTCATTGATTCCAAACCCCGCGGGTTTGTCATGATCTCCTCAACACCCTCAATGATAGATATAAGAAACACGAACGAATATAAAGATATACCAATACGAAATATCGACGAGACAAGGATTTATGTGGTTCATCCCTAAGGCCTACATCCACAGGTCTGGGGGATATTCACTATGTGGTAAAGATTACAAGAACAGTCGAAAAGACTTTAGGTGATCCATGGAACCCGAAGGTTAATCTCATACTTACTTCTCCCTGGTTTCTCTCTTATTCTCTCCCTCTCAAACTGTTCGACCCCCCTCAATGTATTAGGAAGGGACATATATATATATTATCTAGGTGGGTCCCTTGGAAAAGAGCTGTTGTAATCTTATCTTCTTGTGTTTTGTGCATAGTCCGCGGACCTCTTTGTCATCCCGCGGCTTCTATGCTTTCTAAGATCATCACGCTGACCAATCTCCGTCTCCTTCGTTGGTTAGGCTGTTGCGTGCCCTACGAGCGGCACTAAATGCGAGTGGTTGGGGCGGTCCAGTCTGCGCCAGGTGATGTCAGTCTTTCCTTGTCACGTCTGTGTCAGTTGGGCATTCCCCAGCCGTTGATTACATCTCATCTCGAGATAAGATAAAGTGCTGCCGAGTAGCTCCTTGGTGTGAAGTGGGTATACCTTTCGTTGATGTTCCTTCATCTTCGACTGTTGATCTCGACATGTGGCCCATCACCTAGATCCTTGGATCCCCCTATGTACCATTCACCTTTATGACGTGGCCTCCACGTGGGCTTGCTAGTACACGTGGCTAGGGAGATACATAAGTGTACTTACAATCGAAAACAATCACATTAGTTTTAGAGTTTTGTTGTAACTAGTTATTTGTAGTTATGTACAAGCAGTGCCTCACATTAACGTAACATTGCTGGTGTTTCCATTGATCGAACGATTTTTTCTACAGTCTTCTTGTGACTTTGTAATCTTACATTAAATATAATTGTTGTTCGCGGACAAATTAAGGTCAAGGGTGACAGGTCATGTAGTTCAGATGTCTGAGCCAACTAGATACTTATTCTATCATTTTGTGTTCATTGTAAAATAATCCACCTTCATTTATAGCATGATTTATAAGGGCTGCTACCAGGATTACTGGGGCTGATATCATTTAGCTGATTCAATGGTCAGGATCGCTTAAGATCTTGAGATGGTACCAGCCCCTAGTAATCTTGGTAGCATCCCTTATAAACCGTGATTTATAGAGGATACGTGATAATTGAGAGATGAGATCCTTGTAGTAAGTAGTGGCGGCAACGCTGGTGATGGGGAAGTGATAGAAAGGAATTTGTTATATTTTGAAATAAAAAATAATATTATAAATGAGAATATTAAGGTAATTTATGTTTTAATGGCTAAGATTTTTAAATGATAAAGATATATTTGTTGGGTATCAAAATTAAGGGTATATATATAATTGAGGAAAGATCCATTCACACTTTTATTATCATACTATCTCACACGTCGGACGTTATTTTTGTGAATAAAAATCAAACCGTAACTGATTTTAAACTAATACTTTAAGGATATGTTCCTCTTACCAAGTTCTACATGCCTACCAAAAATGAGCACATTCCGAAATATAAAACCTCACAATCTAACTATCGTCTACCTTTCTTAATTCGACGGCCAGAATTCCATTAATTTTCAACAGCTCATTTTTAAAATAGTAGTAAATGGTGTTATACATCTCGGAATACGCTCATTTTCAGTAGGAACATAGACCTATGTAATAACAACATATCCAAAAATATTATCTTCAAATCCGTTACGGTTTAATTTTTATTCGCAAAAATAATGCTTGTGTGACATGGTGTGATAATAAAAATGCGAGGGGATCACTCCTCTATATACTAATTTATTTACCCGAATGGGAAAGAAAGGATAGGATAAGGGTTAAAAAGCACAAAATCGGAAGTGAACATTCCATACCACACAAAACCATATTAATTACGTCTACGACTACAACTAATAAACAACTCAAAAACCTAACAATGAAGAAAAGCCTGTAAAGAGTTCTTCTCTTCAAAATCTATTAGTAACAACAGAGTTGTGTGATCTATAATTGAGGTAACGCCAAGCTATGGTTGGAGATCTATAATTGAGATTGATAAATCAATACTCCGACGGACTAATGACATCATCAATCTTCAGAATCATCTTGACAACCTGGGTAGCAAGTAAGAGCTGTTGTTGTTTACCAATCAGTGTCTCAAAAACATTCTGTTCGCGCATGTCATTTGTTCCGACATCATTGCAGTCTATCCCACAGCATGGATTGTTCTCCTACATCGACCATCCAAATATGTTATATAACATTCCATATCATTTCATTTACATTAATTTAATAAACCAAGAAAATGAGAATTTTTAGAATTTTACCTTGATCTGCTGAGATTTGACTGCAGTAAGAGTTTCAATGGGTTGGAGTCCACTATTCTCTGCCAATGCCATGGGGACAGCATCCAAAGCATCTGCAAATGCCCTTATAGCATACTGCAAGTAAAAAAGAAAACCCAACATTATGCATTCTCCCAAGGAGGTGGAGAATCTCCCTTCCATGAGAGTGGCCTTATGCTCACCCACCAAAATCACAGAATACGCATCGTGAGGAGTTAAAACAGACCTAAAATAGTGGGGTTGGCAGTCATTCTCTGAGCTACAGTGTCGTAAACCAAGCGAGTGAACATCAAGGTCTCCCTTTGGCTCACCCACCAAAATCACAGATTACGAGTCGTGAGGAGTTAAAACAGTCCTAGAATAGTTGGGTTGGCAGTTATTCTCAGAACTAGTTGTGTCTTTGAACGTTCGTAAACCAAGTGAATGAACAACATTACAGTCTCAGTTTTTAAGTCCTACTGTACCATAGGTTACATATGAGCAGCACTATGAACTTTTTATTTCTCATCATTGATTCAGGAATTAGAGGGGTCCTTGAAGATGTTCATGACATTTAGCAACAGCAAAGAGAGCAAAATTTGGATTGTAGAAAGTATGAAAAATCAAAGCAACAACAGTGTTGTACCTGCTCAACTCCAGGGTACTTATCCGCAGCTGCCTCTACTGCGACAGAGCAGGATATCTCTGCTGATCCACCTCCGTATACAATTGAGTTGTTGCGAATTAGATTCCTCGCCACACATAGAGCGTCATGAATGCTACGTTTCGTCTCCTCTATCATCATTTTGTTACCTGGAGAATCAAGAGACACCTAATATCAGATTTTTCAATGTTTTTGTTTACATTGTAATTAACTCGCAAGTGTGGATCTTGGCAATGTTTTTGTTTACATTTTAATTCATTGCTTCAGAAATTAAAAACTAAACTACCTCACTGAATGTGTTAGCGCAGTTTGCTTACATCAAATAAGAAAGAAACTGGAGAGTATACTGGATGTCAAAGTTGCTCAAAACACTAAAAAGTTCCACCCCACAAGCCGTGAGGTCACGCCACAGTTTGGGGCCTCAACAAAAAACAAAGTAGAGAACAGATGAAAATCGAAGAAATAGTAACCAGAGAAGCTTCAGCTCACGGATATCCGTCAGATTATAATTCTCAAGTCAAACGTTACCTTACAGCTTACTGTTTCATGTGCTCTAATAAATAAATAAAAGATCCAGAGATCACGTGGTATGCTTTTACATCATCTATCAACAAAATGAGATTACACAAGAAAACAAATGTGATTTGAGCAGATTCATCATAATCAACAGTTAAATACCACTTAAACAGCAAGATTTTTAAACAGAAACAAAAGTGAAGCACAAAAACCTACCACCACGGATGAAGATAGTGACCGCCCTCGAATTTGCACACTGCTCAATGTAGAGCATTCGATCTTTGGTGGTACCAAAGGATTTCTCTCTAACTAACCCAGCCTAAATGAATAAAATGGTAACATATCAGAATTCCTCCAAATGAAAAAAACTACAGCAAATCTTCACTATTTTCGCAACAGCTCTATGTAAAGAAAAAACTAAAGAGTAAAAACTAAGTATTGTTTCATTGAACGAACTACAGAGCAGTACTAGAATGAGTACCTTCCCCAATTTTCCAATTGTTAACTCTTGGAACCTTGGCACAATCCTTCCACCTATAGAGACAAAGACAACATGCCATATATGAGTAAGTGCAAAGGATAGATTCGCTTACAAATCTTTAATAAGAGATGAGTTTAGGATAACCTGTAGCTATTGCAATGAGCTCTAGTTCTACTCCACCAACCCATCTAACAGCAGGCAAGTTCCGATTCATCAATAAATGATTTGCCTCATCATCAAAACCCCATTGGCAGATAACTAGTGTTGCACCAACATCCTGAAAGTCATTTAACACAGATGTTAGAATAAATAAAAAGATACGTTGCAGTAGTTCAGTTCCTTACCCTACATATCAAGTAACACTAAATACGACCTGATTCAAAACTGTACCTTGCATTTTTTGACCATATCATCAAAGTATTTCTTTTCCTGTAGACGCAAAGTTTCGAACTTCTCCACCGTGTCAATGTCAACCTTATGCTTAGTCTTGGGTTTTGGAGGCTCAAACGGACAAGTCAAGATAGCAATGTGTGCATCTTGAATTTGTTTTGGCATCTGGGGATGGCTCATATCCTTGTCAACTATAATTCCATAAATTAGCTCAGTGTCTTCCAGCTTCCCCCCTACCTTCCCCTCTATTTTAATCAAGTCTAAATTGACATCCTTCCTTTCCAGATCTGCAACAGCCAAAACTGCTTTAACAGCAATCTCGGCTAAACTTCGTTTGCAGCGATTCACACTGCATAACATTGTCGAGTAGTTAATAATTAAGCTAAGATGAAAAAAACAGTAACCCGCACTAGCAAGAAAATCTAATGTCTCATTAATAAATATATAGCCTACATTTTCGATGATAAGGTAGTCATGCAAGTCTGCACCAAAGGTTCAATGTTGTTAGCACCAAAAGTAAACTTGTGAGATATATGTTCCAAATGCTCAACAGCAACTTTAGATGCCATCTCATAACCCTCTGCAACCCTAACAGGATGAATACCACGCTCTAATAACTTCTCAGCTTGTTCCAAAAGTGCACCAGCCATCACAACAACTCCAGTTGTTCCATCACCAATTTCATAGTCCTGACTCTGGGATAATTCAACCATCAGTTTTGCTATTTGATTGTCAACGTCCATCATTTGCAAGATTGTAGCTCCATCATTTGCTGTAACAGTAACAAAAAAATATAATCAGTAATTACCTCACTGTTAAAAACAAGACAATAACAGACTGCAAGATTGTGAACCAACTTTCCCCAATTGATGTAGGGGTAGGGAAATAAGGTGTACTAATAACTTTCCTAATATCAAAACCTACCAACTCAGGCACTTCGCAACTGCTGCAGCCAGACCTTAGCAAACCCAAGTTTCAAAAACTCGGATCTTAGTAAATGCACGTACAGAAACTCAAGACTCAAGAGATCTCTAAACTTCAGTATTAAATGTAAAACACAAGCACATAATAAGGGACAAGACAACCATTAAACACAAGAATAGGGCACAACTCCCTGATAACTCATTATACATCACTGTTAAACACAAGATACACAAAAAGTACAAAATCTGAGAAGCTAAGGTATACCAATGTTCTACTACTAAAAAATCTGAGCTCAGCAACTCTTCTAGTCAGATGTTTGGTCCATGTCAGCATATTCTAAAGTATGAAATGAAAATCCCGCTAAGCAACATATCATATACACCTTAAAACTACAAAACGCAAGTTTCAAAAACTCATTTCATACTTCGTAACCCGCTAAGCAACATATCCTAAACTTCACAACGAATCAGTGGATCTTTCACTTCCTTAATCCTGGGATACTAGCAAGATTATCTGGAGAAAGGCCCAAGGTGAGGCTTCAAGATATAGCTTCAAACAACATAGGCGTAACAATACTTCAATAACTTAAAGCAAACCAAACATTCTAACATACTTCTTACTCGAAACAAAACCATATTAAGCATATATGTTATCAAACCCTAGTTCAAAGATCACAAATCTGAGTTAAAACCCTAGATCTCTATTCGAAGAGAAAGAAAGTAGATCAAGTAAGTTCCAGAGAGAGAGTGAATATTAACTGATGGTGATATCTCCATCGGGAGATTGCATGATTTTATCCATGCCTTTAGGACCAAGAGAAGTTCTTAGTATACGTGCAATAGCTTTACCAGCAGCAATGTTAGATTTCTGTGCATCCAAACCTTTTAATCTACTTTTCTGTTCTTGTTCTCTCAAGATTATGAATGGCCTCCCATAATCATCGAAGGCCAAAGCCATCTTTACGAAGATTCAGCTCTTGTCTATCGGGGCTTCAGTAAATGGAGACTGCACCGAGAGAAAGAAGAGAGAGGGCGAGAGATTAAAGACGGAAACCTAAATGGATCGTATTGAGTTTTTAAAGGGAAGTTTTTACTGTTCTTTTTCGTTTTTATTTGGTTTTTAAAGACGATATTGGGCTTATGATGAGCTGAGACCAATAAAGTCCATAGTAAAATAATGAACGGTTTTTGGGCACCAACTTTTTCTGGAACCCTAATTTGCATGGTTTAACAGGGGCCGCCCACATTAAATGGGGGGTCATGACATTTTATTTATACCCAAAAAATTTCCGGGGCGTATTGATTTGACTGTGAATATATTGTTTTACCCACCCTTTTAAAAATCAGTTATAGGCTAATTAACTACCCTAATCAAGGCCCCTAATTTATACACCCTAAAACCAAATCTAACTTCACAAAATCAGTCCATCTTCTTCTTCTTCTCCTCTTCTTCATCTTCTCCACTACCACCACCATTAACGACGGTCGAAGAAGACGATTTCTTCATCTGATTCATCGTTTAATCGTCGATGATAAAACTTTAATCGACGATTAACTTCTTCTACAATCATGGCTCGCACAAAGACGACCGCTCGCAAAGCAATTCAACTCCACAATTTCGTCGAAGCATTGAAAGGCAAGGTTAAAGAGAAACCCAAAGTCTCCAAACCGGAAAAATCGAAACCCAAGAAATGCATGGCTCCAATTAGAAGGTATGTTAACTAAAACCCAACTTGCATTCCATATTTTGGTGTGTTTTGATTGTGAAATCGAGTCTGGTAACCGAAAACTGGAAGTTACAGTGTAAGGGTCGGCAGTATCGTAACGTTAAAACCCTAACGACCCTGTAGTTGCATGTAAAATGTATGAAAAATCGTTAGGTTCTTAGGTTGAAGATGCCGACCGTTTTTCTGAAACTGCAGTTATGGTGACCTAGAATAGAGTCGTTTGGGTATGAAGACGACGACCCTTTTCTAAAGACGGTGATTGTATACAAACGACCCTTTTGTTTTACTCCCAAAGACGCCAACTAATTAACCAACGACCCTACTAGAGAAAAAGACAGGGTCCCTGTCCAAAAAACGAAATCGTCGTCACCTACTAAATAGGGTCGTTGTTGTGTCTTAAAGGGTCATTTGGTTGTTGGATTATTAAATTAACGACCCTTAAACTGGAGAGATGAATCTAACTCTTATATTTGTTATGTTCTTTTACGTTTATGGGATGTAGTGCTAAGAAGCCCATAGACAAGGTTAAAATGATGATAACCCCTCCTTCCAAACCTCCCCGACATGGTAGGTACTTAAATGTCGGTCCATTACGCGGAAGAAAACCTAGTGAGGTAGCCTTTTCTATCACTCAACCAAGAGACAAAGGTGAGGAGTCGTCGGATTCATCACGTTCATCCTCTCCTGTTATTTCGGCTGAAGGAAGTGATAAGGAAGAAGAAGAATAAGAGATACAAGAAGATGATGGTAATAGTGATGGTAATGGGGATGGTGATGGGGAGGGGGATGGGGATGGGGATGGGGATGGGGATGGGGATGGTGAAGAGGAGGAGAAAGAGGATGAAGAGAAGGATGATGATGAAGGTAAAGATGTTGATAAGGAGGATGATGCTGGTAAACAGGTCGATGAAGAGATTGAATAGCCGAAGACTAAAAAGAGGGTAAAGAAGGATGTACCGGACATTGTACCTAGCGCGAGACACGTTCCTATAAAAGATTTGCAACTGACTCGTTTTATTAGTGGTAAAGCGAGAGGAGAACCTAGGGATGGATGTAAAGTTCTATTTGGATATCGTGGATCGTGGGCTCGTACCATCTTTGAGACAATCGTAAGTATACCAACTTTGCTTGTTATTCGATTAGTTGATATAACTTTGTAAATACATTCTAATTATGACTAGTTTCTCTTTTGTAGGATCATAAGAATGTCGTCCGTCCTTTCAGGCACCAATCTTCTTTCGTGAAAATGAAGTTATGGCCTTTAGATAAGGAATGTGCAAGAGTTAGAGCTCATGTTAAAAACTCCGGTTTTGTATACTGTCGTTCAGAACTCAGTGATTGATTATGATAAGGTTGCAGTATCTACTCTATGTGAAAGGTATTACCCTGAAGTCGACACATTCCAATTCCCATTTGGCGAGATGGCAGTTACTCCTGATGATGCGGAACAGATATTAGGGCTCCATGTCGAAGGCAAATCCACCAGTGAGAATTTCAAGAGAAGGCTTACTTGGGCTGATATCTATGGGTGGACCAAGAACTTGTTTGGATGGGATCAAGCCACCAATGATGGGAAATTTGAGAAGGGAACCAACTACAATAAGAAAGAGTTCAAACTTGTAAAGATTAGGGAGATGTTTGCTGGGACATTGGAAAATAAAAGGAGGGTCTCACTAATGAGGAGTGTCGTTACGCTGTAGGCGCATATTTTTTTACGTACTTGTGTCTGTTATATTTCCCGACAGCAAAGGTAATAGGGCTAGCGCCAACCTTCTTCGGCTTTTGGATCCTTTGGAAGATGTGAACAAGTACTTTTGGGGTACTGCCATAGTTGCACATTTGAATAGTCAGCTTTCCAAAGCATCTCGGGAACAAACTTCACAGATCAATGGCAATTTGGGTCTACTCCAGGTATTTGGATTGATGAACGTTCTTTTGTTTGTCTATATTATTTTCCTTAAATCATTTGATGTTTATTTCATTGTTATAAATATAGGTGTGGTTTTATGATCATTTCCTGTCACTAATCAAAGGTAATGAAGATGTGAAACTAAACAAAGATTGGAAGCAAGGTGATCCAACATGTAAACGATAATTGTTCACTGGTTCTCAGGATAAGGAGCAAAAAGAGGCGTTGGTAGCAATGCGGGGAAAGTTGGACAACATCAATGTGGAAGAGGTAAAATTTAATCCATACGTGGAGAATAGAGCTGGCGTAATGGAACCTATCGTGTTGTACGATGGCCCTATGTTTCACCCTTATGGTTTCTCGATGTACAATCCGATGAGAGTGATACGTCAACTTGGGTTTATTCAAGATTCACCCGATGAAGAGTACGTACCTTCGTTCAAGCATGAGTTGTCTAAGTGTATGGCTGACGAGTCAAACATAAAGGTGTTTTACGACCCTGAACCCAGTTACCACCATTGGAATGATAGACACTCTAGGTTAGTAGATGTCACAACTTGGGCGCATGTCAACGAAGGGAACGAGGCAATACCAGATTACCTTGAATGGTATAAAGTTTCTCGCATGGTCGGGTTATTCGTATTGATCCAACTAGGAGGACTAACAGAGCATCCTCCTCTTCTTCTCAAGCTGACCCTAGAGATGAATCTACAATTCTTAAACTAGTGGTGAGTTGCTTATTCAAAGTATTGTGTTATTCATCTAAATTCAAATATAAGCTAGTTAACGTTGAATTCGTATTTGAATGCATATAGAGAGAACGGATGAAACTTTTTGTCAAGGCACTATTTTGCTCGGCTGATAAAGGGGAAGTCTTTGATCCTGAGAAGATACGTCATTACGCTCAATACATGGAGCACATTAAAAATCTGAAAGCAAAGAAGATGTTTGATGAGCTCTCCAAGGAAGGCGGGAGGAGCCGGAAAACACGTGCACAGATAGAAGAAGAACGTTCTCAACAGGGACAAAGTAGCCAACCACAAAATGAACAAGATGGTGGTGGTGCAACTCAGGGTCCTCCAAAGATAAAGAAGACGGTCTCTAGATCAGGCAGGTCGTAAAGAGGAGGTGGTCTTCGTTACAAAGAAGTTTTATAAATTTAAACTTGAAGTTATGTTTTATAACTTTTCTTAGATGGTTTCGTATTACGTTTGGATGGTTTGTTAAACAACTTTTTATGTTAGGTTTGGAAACTTTAAACTTGAACTTAGGTTTTATAACTTTTCATAATATTTTGGCACGATGTTTATTGTTTTAGCATGTTTACGATTAGAAAAAAAACTTTACCTTTTCTAAACTAACAGAAGGGTCGGCGACGTCCATTTTAGCAGACGAACGACCCTTAGGTTGAAGCATTGGAATTCAATTCCCAGTATCAGAGTCGTTTACTATAAATGTATCAACACGACGACACTTTATTAACAAAACATCCAGGAGAGCCAAAGAAATACATGGACAGGGTCGTTAGGATGTTTATGGATACACCTAACGACGCTTTGGATACAATAATCCAGGGAGATAAGACATAGATGGCCAGGGTCGTTAGGGTGTTTATGGCTTAACCAAATGACCCTAAAGTTCAATAATCCAGGGGATTCCAGAATTGTCTAGATAGGGTCGTTATTGTTATTTGAAATATACCTAACGACTGCATGAATGCAATAATCCAGGGGAGTTAAGAAATAGTTGAATAGAGTCATCATTGTGTTTATGGATAAACCTAACGTCCCTTGTGTAGATCATAACAACCATCTTAAGGGTCGTTATTATAATTTGGAATATAACTAACGACTCTTTATATGCACAACATCCGGCCCAAAAAAGCAACATTACATAGAGTGTAGCATTATAGAAAAACTAGTAAGGGTAATCAAGAATCCGGCGCATCAAATGTTCGTCAATAAACCTTCTTGCTCATCGATACAATGTGGTATATTCTTTGTGGTGAATGAAGCTAGTTTCCCCATTACTAATTGTCCATAACCCTTTGAAACGTTCCAGCTAAAATAATATAGGAATTCTTACATTTGAAACTTTTAACAGTGAATAAGGTATAAACATTATTGGATTACTCACCTTTTCCCTTAGGGGAGCTTGTGGATGATAGTCATACACCATATTTCTAACTATTACGTACTCTCGCATTGAACCTTTCATGTAGTTGAATCGAAATGTTATAGTCTCTCCATTTGCGGTTATTAGGATTCGTGGTACGCTCATAGAAGAACTCTTTAACTCTTTTTCAAAACATTGAATATATTTCATTTGGACATTCATGAAACGTATTAGCAAATGATTTTACGAGACACAAATCCTCATGCCTTTCCCATTCCACCATTGCCATTGAAGGATGAGTATTTCGGAAGATAGTTAAAGTTTCTGGCAATTTTATCAACATGTGAGGGTTGTATTATATAGAAGAATCCTCCAACGGTCATTTTTTTTGAAATTCCTAACCAAAGTCGTTAGTCTGGAAAATTAGCAGTAGGACTACTCATGAGACTTCGTTATAGTCGGCAATTTTGTGAGTATTGTAAGATGACGACTCTTTAGAGTAACTAAAATCCCTTTGCATTGAATTCTTGGAAATAATAGCATTGGTAGTGTAAGAAAAGTTCGAGAAGATATTACATGTTAACCACTTTTTCTACTGCGAGATTCCACAACAATTGCGGCTTCGATGTGATAAAAAGGCTATCCTCTCCATTTCTTATACGCTTCTTGGGCCGCACGCATATCCCTGTTGTTCATAGCGAGAAACTTCTTGTATTCGGAGCACAATTTCATAACATGAGTAACCCTTGAAGAAATGTGCCCACTATCATAGTTGTGGCGTGGTTTTTTTCAGTCTTCACCCATCTTCACAATAGGATTTGACCGAGACGTAGTCTCATCTTCAAGATCCTTACATATGTAGTAATTTTTGAGCCACCTCGTCTCTTTCTCCACTTGTTTCATCCGTTCCCTTAGATGAAATTGTTCTAGACCTCGCTTTTTTGCCTCGCACGTTTCTTCTTCTTCCTTCGTAGGATATGGTGATTTGGTGTATGATTTTTGGGGTGGTCGCATGCTTCTTTTGCGTATCTCTTCTTCCATTGCCAAAATCGAGTTTGTTGGACGTTTGCATCTTCAGAGTATGTCTTCGGTAGAATTTGTACTTGACCATGGAGTTGTCATTGCGAAAAGAACTTGGTAGGGGAAAAACAATTGCTTCCCCTATATTTAAAACCCAATTGCAACGGCTATTTTTTTGGGAAAAAGTGTACCAAATAGATTCGTTGGGATTCTAAGCTATAATAGAATAGAGTCGTCGATAATTATGTATATGTACTCTAACGACTCTCAGTTGAAAAACATCCAGGAGACAATGCAAATTTAGCTTTGATAGTCGTTACCCTGTATGTATATACACGCTAACGACTCTAGTGATGAATACATCCAGGAAACATTGCAAATTTAGCCTTTAAAGTCGTTAGGGAACATGATAATATGTACTAATGACGATAAGAGTTGTTAACAGATAATTTCAAGACATTTAACGACTGTACTTGTACAAAGAAAAAAAAAACATAAGCTGCAAGAGTAAACATATTGTATTCATCAAGCATTCTTCAAAATACAACTATCCGGGGTCAAGATACAACCACTTACAAAAGGTATGCTTAAAAATGCAATGCAAAGGCCAAAATAAACGTCTTCACTCACGATTCACCTCCCATGGCTACGTAAATTGGGGTGGGGTCCATAGCATTACAAATGTTCATTCCATACTCGTACTGGTTTGTCCACTCCTTGGTGTACTCTCCCCAATAACCATAGACCACCCGCGGCAAAGGGGATTCTTCGGAAATCTTCAAACTTATGTAATGGTTATCGTTCACATCTACCATTACAATTCTTCTCTTCTTTATCGCCGCCTCACACTTAGTTCTTGAGGGTGCGTAAATACAAGAGCCTCCGGGGAAGCCTTTACTGAATATTATTACCACACAAGTGAATGTGTCCGTTAAAAGTTGACTACCAAAGGGCATTTGCATCCAAAACTTATAACCGGCCTTCTTCGACCCTTTCCGCCATTTCACGTTAGATAACAACTCCATGAACTTTTGTTCTCTCTCTTTTGAATCTCCTTCCATGATCATGGTTAAATAGAGTTGCTTGTCCTTCACAAGTGTAGCTGCCATTTTTGTTCTTGCATATTCGATTTGGGTTAGCTTTAGTTCATCGGCCACCTCGAAATGCCCCAATTGTTCGGTTGCAACATGATAACCACAATTTACATCCGCATCAACGTCGTCGGTGGATATAAGGTGATCTAAGATGACGTATGGAAGTTGTGCGGTATACTCTTCGTACAAAGTGTAAGCAACACGATGTGGTCTTCCTTGCTAATCCCTTGGTATATGCGGATTTCCTAATTTACCTCTTATCGTCACCATTACGCTCGATTGGCTCTGTTGAGTGTCGACCACATGCTCTTCCGTATGTATAACTTCGCTATCATTTTGTGTTAAGTCTTCGCTTGTGGACCGACTCCTTTTCTTAGGAAGGAAAGACTTCTCATACTCCATAAATTCCGCTTGTACATAATCATGACATGAAGGGTTACTGGTGCAGTTCTTCGCATCATTCACAGTTTGTCTGAACGACTTTTTAGTTGTTGGTCTTCCAGGTGGTTTTTGTTTCACTGGCTCCTCTTCTACTCCCAAGCACTTACGGGCAGTCGGCCATAAATTAGAAACCAGTATTTGTCTTCCCGCATAAGTCTCTCTTCGATATTTCTCATTGATGTACTTTAAAATCTCCAAATCTCCAAATTGTTCATCAGAAGCTCCTGAGGGAGTTGGGTCAAACGAAATTTGCTTCCAAAAAGGATCAATATCTGCGAGGGGGAATAAGCTCCTTATACCCTCCAAGCTTATGTCTACAAGGGAGACCAATCCAAGTATCGGTTGTACAATTACATGTAAACATTATTCCTTGGGAAGCTTTCTTTCGGAATCGGAATAGTTCAGCCATCATATGCTTTATTGCCCACCATGACACTTGGTGTGCAACCTCCCTTAGCAAATCTTTGTCTGGTAGGTATTGCTTCAAAAAACGGTCTTTACTATGCTCCATCTGAGAATCAATCTTGATAATATCATTCTCGGCGTGCTCGTGAATAGCTTCTTGTACCGTAACCACCCCACCATTGTTGAGCTCAAGATTTTTTTTCAAACGCCCATGAGACTGCTCAGCAATACTCATTGACTCATTCTTGAAGTGCTTGTACTTATTGGTCCATGCATAAATGAACTTCTCCTTCCAAGGATTCAACCAAGTATCTAGGCAATAGTCGACCACCTTCTTATAATCCATACTCCAATCATCAATAAACTTCTGCAATCTAGCATAGTACTTCACCTCGGTTTTTGAATAAACCAAGTAGTCCCACTCTTTGCAGAATACCTCCCATACACCCCCCTCTTCGTCGTATTTTTCCTTATCTTTCTTTCTCTCTGCCGCTCTCTCTTCTCTTGAAAGTTTACTCAGACGCTCGTCTTCCTCCTCGGAACGTTGATTACCTTTCGCCGGTTTGATTTTTTGGATCTGTTTCTTGCAATTTTGAAAAATATTTTGTTGGATGTGCCACGTACAAATAAAATGTTGAGCTACTGGAAAAACCTGACGAACGGCACTCATAACTGAAAAATCTCGATCTGTAAATATAACCTGCGGTGTTTGTCGTAACCACAACAAATTAGTTAATACTTTACTACCTAATTAAAGAGTAATATAGGGTAGTCAAGGTCGATCCCACGAGGAGCAAGAGATTATTAGTTGTAAAATTGTCACAAAAGGGGGGTATTGATTGTAAAATTTATAAAGCAAAAGATTTAAACAAAGTAATTAAAAGTATAAGTTGAAATCAATGAGAGAGAATAGATCAAGGAATCCTTCTTCGCTGCAAAACAATGATTAAAGTTATGTTCTTTTCCACTTGTTATTAGTCATAGATTATCACCAACCGTAGGTATAGCAGCTAGATCAGTGCTAACCCCAAAATCCCTTATTTTAGGATCTGGAAGTTCTCGCCTACCGGATTCTATTCACCAAACCACCTAGTAGTAGATCACCCAAGATGTAATTTAGTTAAACGCATTAAGATTCATGAATTTATTAGGTTGATATTAGTAGTTAAACTCTTAGATCAAGGTCCACTTGCTAACGTTGTTTTTACACACAATTGCTCCACGGAATCCCTCCGCAAGGTCTTGTGTTTTCTACTTATGTAAATAGTTAAGAAACGATTACTTATCCCCTAACTTTCACTAGCTTTAGATTAATTAACAAATCAATTTAGTTGGCCACCCAAACATAGACACTAATATTAGTAAAAACAATCGATAATCATATGAAAAACTTCAAAGTAGAATTGAAACAAAACTCAAACCATATATTAAGAACTAGGAATTCATCCTCAATCAATAAGAAAATTAGCTACTCATAATTTGGAGTTCACACAATAATAATAATAATTAAGGAAGAAAGAAAAACTTATTGAAAAGATGATGGTTGCTCCTTCCTCCAATCCTTGTGCACTTTAACTCCTTCTCCAAAGTAGATGTGTGTTAAAAGTTGTAGAGAACTCCTTTATTTATAGGCTTCAATACTCTCCATATCTTTGTAGGAAAAGATTCCTCATTCCATAAGAACACCACTTTCCCAATTTGAGCCATATTCCAATTTCTAGTCCAATTCTCCAAAACTTCCAAGTTTTCATCCAATTCCCAATTCTAAGTCCTCACACACATGAGAGAAGTCCACCCAAAATTCTGTAATTTTGCTCGTCGGAAAACTGTGTTTTTAGCCGGAAGTTAGCCGGAATTCGCCACCACCGGCCACCTGAAAATTCTGTCCCGGTGACGGAATATTCCGTCAGTCCACCGTTAGGACTAACGGTCAAATAGTCAAACCGTCAGTCAAACCGTTAGTTGACTAGGTCAAAGAGGGGGAGTCAGCTTCTGAGTGGTCTGAGTTAGCTGATTCGCTGATCTGGACCGGTCGTCGGACTCGTTCTGGATCGGTCTGGAACGGTTGTTGCCGAAACCGAGTTGACTCGCCGGAGTAGAGAATCGGCCGAGTTTCGGCTAATTACAGGGCATTTCCGCAAGCCAATTTCAGGCTAATTCTTCTCCCTGTGCAAAGCCTAACATACATCTAATTTTTCATTCATTCATTCCATTCACTGCACTACAACTGAGTTGATTTATATTCATTTCATCAGCTCACCATTGCTCATCATCCATTGCATCAGAACCTATTATTCAGTAGTTCAATCCACCAACAGCCTGCACATCTTCTCATTCAAACATTTTACAGATTCAAAATCACATACCATCCACCAGAACCCTGCCTTCATTCTTCTATTTCAGTCACATCGGCAACTAATTCGATCCACTACCACAGATTCATCTCAATTTTCCATATTTGTTCTTGGTTTTAAATTTCTTGAGTTTATTACAGCAGCTGCAGCAGGTTTGTTATCTTCTTACGAATCTTCCACTTCTCAATCTCTCGGACTCACATCGCAGATGCCTCTCTTTCTTAACTCCAATTTCTATCTGAGTTCATCTCTCTCTCTTCTCGATCTTCAACTGCAAAGCTCGGATCGTCATTAACATCTAACTTATTTCCGATTCCACAGCGACGAGAACCCATTTGTTCTTCTCCACGGACTCTCAATTTCACAGAACCAATTTCTTTCACAGCAGCAACTCATCGATTAAACCCTAACACAGTAACAGCAAGTCTTATTCTTCATCAGAAATTCGAACCCCAATTTAATCACTAACAATACCAGCTTCTCGATCTCTGTCTCTCGGAACAAAGCGAATAGCTCTTTGCTTAATTTCTTTCTACATCTCTTTCTGGGACAAAAAATGATTGAGAAGAGATTCTCAATTTTAGGGTTCTGTTAATAATTGGGGTAGATTTGAACGCCCCAGGGATAGGAACACCCAAGTTTGGGTGCAAACAACACATATATTTATGGATAAGGGCTACCGAATTGGCAGCCCCTTAAATACTTATTCAAGAGTTGCTTTTTAACCGTGGCTCGTCTGTCTTTAGTAATCCTCTGAGAGAGTTTCCCTTTAACCGTGGCTCGTCTCCCGATAGTGTTTTCCTAGAAAATGACAGATTTGCCCTTTTTGCCCAAATTTGGTGATTTCTTCTTCTTTTCCCCCGTGCGACTCAAGAGTACCTAATAACTCAAAAACACGCGTAAAATACATAATTCACAAGAAAAATAGCTAAGAAAGCATAAACTACTAGATAGTAAATTAGGTGTATTCTACACCTATCAATAGTTGACAAGTTTGACTTATCGGCCTTTTTAATTGCAGTAAGGATCTTAAGGGGCCTAATTCCCTTCATCTGCCGTACCATTTCCATTTCATGTAGTTGCAATCGGGCATATGCAGGGTGGCCCGTAAGACTTTTTGGTGGAGGGTGATTGTGATGACCGTCGGGAATACTATACAAAAACCATTGTCGAGTTTCAGTATTCATCTTGAACACAATCCTGAACGGGAATTTAATCTTCTTCGACGAAGTATTGTAGACCCTGGTCGTCTTCTTCACATACTTGTAATTCTTTCCTTTATGACTTTCTTCCTTATCACCGGCTCTCTCGCATACCATCTCCATTTCTTTCCAACTAGCGTGCTTGATTTTAACAACCACGCACATCTTCTCTTTTGCCTTGGAAATAGTCCATTGCCTTGCCTCTTCCTTATTTTCCCAAGTCTAATTTTGAGCAAATAACACGTTCATCAGAACACTAAGTAAAAAAAGTTCCAAAACATAAATATATCCATTCAAACCATTAAACCTTACCAAATCATTGATGTAGTGTTCGGAGGTATCCGGCCCCATAGCAGAGACGGGTTCAGGTTGAGATCTCTGCAAAACCAACTACACAAAAAAAAGGGTCGTCAGCTTTTATATAATATGCCAAACGACTGCTGGGTTTTTATATTAGACATCATGTGAGTGGTCACATAAAATATTTACAGACAACCGCCTCTTAGCGTCGTCAAGTGTAATATTTTACTGACGACTCTAACAATCATCAGTATAACAAAAAAAATGACCAACAACCCTTGGGCGGTATAAGAATACTACAGAACACCGACTTTAAGGGTCGACAATGAATTAATAATATGTCTAACGACCCTAATTGCAGTTATTGCAAAAATTTAAAATTTGAAACAACGGTTCAATCCTAGGTGTAGTTATTGCATATTTGGAAAATGGGTAACCGTTTTATTTTTCAAAAAATAGCCGTTTGTACTTTTTTTACTATAAAAAGTGACCTATCCCTATCAAAAATTATATTCACCCATCACTTTCAAACACCTAATTTGTATTCACCCATCACTTTCAAACACCAAAAATGGATCAAACTCCATTCAACAATCAAGAGGATGTTGCTATTTTCAGAGAACACATCACGGTCGAAAAGCATGACTTTGAAAGAGAGCACCGGGTCTTCTCAAACCACGACGAAGCTGGAGATCCCTACATTAACCAAGATCAAATATCCAATGATTGGTGGGAACATGTGTTTATTATTTTCAAAGCACTTAACAGAATTCATTATGGAAGGTCGCTCCAAGACATTAGGGAGAGATACGATTTACTCTACAATGAGTGCGAAGCGCTGAAAGACGAATTTGAAGCGAGACACAAGGCTCTTCCCAAAGAAGGCGGCACCACTGGAGTAAGTTTTTCAATCAATAAGGCCTCTCATATGGTTATTTTCATTTAAAATTCTAACTAATAATTAAATTTTATTCTCCAGTACACTTTGGGTTGCAGCCAATACGAGGAAAAGTACGGCTACGAGTTTTTGCACGAAGATTTCTATCGCCTCTTAACAGAAAATTTCTGGCAATTCAAACAATATTGTTAAGTGTCCAATGGCAATGTAGTGAACCATTCTAATTATGTCTTTTCCTTCTGTTTTATTTTCGAATTACATGTACGTTTCTTTCCAATTCAATAAAAACAGTTCATCTTTTAATTATCAAATCCAGGGTCGTCAAGTTACAACTATTAAAATCTGACGACTCTTTGTTTTTTCAAACTCAGCACTAAGAGTCGTCTGTTTAGGAGAAATAAATACAAACTCGTGATACTCAATTGCTTCCTCTACTTCAAGATGGAGTCGTCATACTTTAAAAGTCTTAACCGACGACCCTAAATATCAGAAAGCGTCGTTAGCTTTTATAAAATATGCCAACCGACTGTTGGGTTTTTATATTAGACATCACATGTGTCGTCACATAAATTATTTACAGACAACCGATTTTTAGGGTCGTCAAGTATATTTTTTAACGAACGACTCTAAGGGTCTTCACGTTATAAATAATCTGACCAACGACCATGTTGCGGTGCTCCAAAACTACAGACCACTGACTGTTAGGGTCGGCATTGAATAATTAATATGGCCAACGACCCTAAGTGCAGTTATTGAAAAAATTTGAAATTTGAAACAACGGTTGAATCCTAGGTGCAGTTATTGCATATTTGGAAAATAGGTAACCGTTTTGTTTTTCAAAAAATAGTCGTTTGTACTTTTTTTACTATAAAAAGAGGCCTATCCCTATCAAATGTGTTCACCCATCACTTTCAAACACCAAAAATCAGTCCCCCATCACTTTTAAACACCAAAAATGGCTCCAACTCCGTTCATTAAAAAAGAAGATGTTGCTATTATCAGAGCACACACCACTCTCACGAAGCACTCCGTTGAGGGGCCTTACCTTGGGCATGATCAAAACACCCATGCTTGGTGGAAACGTGTATTTAAGGTTTTTAAGGCACTAGACGGAAATCGTAATAGAAGGACGGTCGCGCAGATAAGGGAAATGTACGATTTAATACACAATGAATGCGTATTGCTAAGTGACGAATTGAAAGCTCGAAAAGAAGCTCTTCCCAACGAAGCTCGAATGGGTAGAGTAAGTTTGTGAATCAATATGATCCCTAAAATTATTTCTTTCGTTATCCTTGTACATCAGAACTTCTCCTCAATTCTTTGCTCGTAACCAAGCCTAAATTTATTTAAGAACATCTTTTCTTTTGCTTCTTGCTCACACAAAGACCAACTCCTCAATGCGCTCCATTATCCAAAAATATTCTCCACCATTCTTTCTCTATTGACATAACACCACATCAACTGCCCTTTCTGTCAAACTCTTTGGGTCTGACCACAGCTGCAACACAGCCCCTTTTTTTTTCTCTAGCCCAATACAAAATAAAGTATTCCGGCAATGAGTTTTTATCGACAAACCTCGCAGACCTAACAAGCCTCCAGTTCCATGAATGATATGCTCTCTTGGAGAAATTGCAGAGCACCAATTCCTATCCAGCTGGGCCAACAAACTAGGGACTGCCAACCTCAGTAACTTATTTGAGTTCTCACTGCGGTTTGTACATAGAAACAGAACTAATTAAACTCGTTTAGGTTTTTCAATCGAGTTTGACGATTCATAAATTTACCACCCAAAGCCCCATCAAGAACACCACCAATTTCCTCCATGAACACAACATAGCTCCTCCCTCTATAACATCATCATCACCATCTTTACGATTGATTCATCAAAACTAATCCTAACTTCTTCTTCCTCTTCATTATGTCATACAATCATCTCCCAACAAACCTTGAACCATACACTCTGATTTCCATTATCGATCTTCTTTCTTTCTCTCATTCTGTTGTTGTTTTTTCAATCAGAGAAATTAGAGAAATGTGATGAATGAGAGGAGTAAATCATTAAAAATAGTTTAGCATGAATGATAAAGGGATACCGGATTTAATTATAAGTTGCCCCGCCGTGGCTCGTCTCCGAAGTGTTTGCCTGGAAAATGACCATTACGCCCTTTTGGCTCAAATTGAACGAGTGTGACTCCAGAGTACCTAATAGCTCAAAAACACGCGTAAAATACAGAATTTACTAGAAAAAAATAGCAAAGAAAGCATAAACTCTTAGATAGTAAATTAGGTGTATTCTACACCTATCAATCCCTTAAATTATTTCTTTCGTTATGTTTATTTAAGAACGCTAGCTTATAAAAAATATTGTTTCTCCGGTACTCTTTGGGTCGTAGCCAATACAAAATAAAGTACGGCAATGAGTTTTTGCACGAGGAATGATATGCTCTCTTGGAGGAAACCGAATGGGATTTCGCCTTCTATAATTAAACTCGTTTAGGTTTTCGATGGCAATGTATCGAACTATTTTATGTCTTTCCATTCTATAATAAACTCGCCTTATGTTTTATTTCGAATTACATGTACGTTTCTTTCCAATTCAATAAAAATAGTTTAGCTTTTAATTATAAAATAAAGGGTCGTCAAGTTACAACTATTAAAACCCGACGACTCTTTGTTTTTTCAAACTCACCACTAAGAGTCGTCTGTTTAGGAGAAATAAATACGAACGACTCTTGATGTTCAATACATCAGATACTTCAAGATGGAGTCGTCATACTTTAAAATCCATAACCGATGACCCTCAATATCAGAAAGAGTCATCTCTTTTTTAATATGGAAACTGACAACTCTTATAGCAGTAAATGCGAATTTTGAGTCCACCAAATGTGGTTGAGTACACCAATGGAAAAAAAATTCAAAAAAGAGGCATTTAGGTCGTTCAACTCTATAAATAGAGACCCAAGACTCACCTAATACTCACACAACTCTTTCATTCCTAACCTTCACATACTATATCATTCATTCATCATCCAAGAGGAAAAAAATTGAAACACCATGACTCCCTACACTTCCGAAGAGAATTGTTCCATTACGAGATCTTGGTTTACGGTCACAAACCACTTTGAAGATTTAGGAAAAGACATTGATCAAACATCCGATGCTTGGTGGAACCGTGTATTCATCATTTTTGTGGCGTTAGACGGAAATTGCAACTCAAGGTCTTTGAGACTAGTCAAGGAACGATTCGAGGAGATAAAATTGGAATGTGATGCTTTCAAAAGAGAAATTAATGCCGTAAGGGTATCCATGCCCAATATGTTTGGTGCTATAAGAGTAAGTACTTAAACAAGAGGTAAAACTTATCAAAAGCTTTGAACAATACTAACTAAGTTATTGTTTTGTGTTTACAGTTGGGGAAGGCATATAAGCGATACGAGGTGCTTCGTGGGAACAAGTTTGAGTTTGACGATTGCTACCTCATCTTGAACGGCACTACCTATAATTACAACATCTATGGTTGAGTGTTTATGTGCACCGTTGTTATCTATTGTATTTCATTTCCTTCAATGCAACGATATGCAAGATGTATGCCTTTTATTGTTCAATGAAATGATCTTATGAAATAAAAAATCTTAAAAGAAAACACCAAGGGTCGTTAATATTTAACACTATCGATATCAACGACTCTACTGATCCATGTTAATGGTTGCTTAGGTTCGGCAGTTTTTATGCATACAGGTGTGATGACCAGAAACCCGAAAAAACAATTCTGCCCAGAGACCCTGTGTTTAAGCATCATTGGAGTGTAAACAAAGCAAACAAATGACTCTTGTTGAAGTACCCTAGAGAGTCGTCAGTTTTTAGCACACCAAGCTGACGATTTTTCATCACCATTAAAAGTTACAGGTTTTAGTCGTCATCTTGGGTGTAAACAGACGGACGACTCTTGAGGCTCGTTAGCGAATATATAACTCGACACTAACGACCGTCGCTCTGAGTAGTTGCATGGTGTCCATGAATCGACCACTTGGAGTACCATTCATGCAATTTGAAGAGTATAGGAAGTTTACCTAATTATTTTGAGCTTCGGGTTCCTCATTTTGAGTGTTGGTTCCCTCATTTGGGGCAATAGGATCTTCATTTTCACCATTATTCATGGCTTCCTCCATTAACATCTCTTCATCAAACATCCAATCCATAGGATTAGTTGATACAATCTTACCATCAACACAATCATGGTTGTTGTTTGAAGCTTCACCAACCTCATTCCCTCCACTTGAATCACTCATTTCCAAAAACCCTAGTTTTTCCTATCAAAACTCCTCTTCTTCTTCTCAAAACTAAAATACCCAAAACTAAAATTTCCCCAATTTTTTTCCCAAAACTTGATTTTAAACTAAACAAAATTAACACACTAATCAAATTCATTAATTCTTAATACTAATCACTCAAAGGGCATTTTAGCCATTTAGAAAAATAATTTATAAGGAGTGACCCAAATTGCTATTGGGAGACCTGTTTTGTCTTCTAGTGCATGGACCCCATTTAATGTGGGCGGCCCCCAATTAAACCAGGCTAATTTGGGGTATACAATAAAATTTGGGGGCATATGGAATAAGACAAAAATGGGGGCCAATAGTATTTTTAGGGTAGCCCTTATCCCCTTTTTTTCAAAAATACGAAAATATCCTTATGAGATTAGTGTAAATCTGATTAATTAGTTGTTAATGATTGTAGTTAGTTTAGTGTTAATTTAGGATGATAATTTTCTTTTTAAAGATAGTTAGTGAGTTATTTTAGAAAAAGAAGAAGAAGGAGATGAGGAAATTGTTTTTTTTTCTTTGTGATCTTTGTGATTATTGAGAGATGTGTGATACAAATTCGAGTGAGAAAGGTGAATCTTCATCATGTAAAGCTAACATATCAATTACGATGGAGATCCGGAGATGGCTTATTTGTTGGATTATGAAAATGATTTTACCGAAACTCAATTTCAAACTCAACTTTTGTCTCAAGCTTAAGATGATGACTTTTTGGAGCCAAATCCCGAAGATGAGTACATGGATGAGGAACCCAATGCTAATAATACATAGGTATGGTTGTAGACGTTGTTTAATGTCCGTTTCGTAGCTTGAATTCACCAAAGTTTTGATTTTTGTATTTAATTCGGCGCAACAGAGTTATGTTCGGCAGATAATTTGTATGTCGAACCTTGATAAATAAGAATAGTTCAGTTTTTACTTTGTACGATTGAATTCTTTATAAGCCGAATTTTCATAGAATTATTTTCCCACCAAATAAATTCCATGGTCCGGCTTAACAAGGATGTGCTAATGAGGAGAACTTCAAAGATCGGCTTTCAAATAGTATTGTGAATGAGCCGAACCTAACCCCATATGATAGTGAAGTCTACTAATGGAGAACATCAACGTCCAAATTAAACTCATTCAAATCAATGATATATTATTGTCATCTTCAATAGAATGAAAATATGAAAACAACGCAAAAATAATGAGTCCATTCCGACATCGGACGAAGAAGTTATGGCCAAAATAAAATCTAAAAACTTGAGAGTACATAGATAAGTTCGGCTGATAACTCATCATCACGAGTTAGCCGAACCTGGAGCCTACAAAGCAAGATTTTAGAAGTGTTTATAGAAATAATTTCTGCTTAAAAGTAATTTAATCGAGTCAGCCGAACCTGACAATCACCTGGGATAAATTTCGTTTATCAAGTTCGGTCGTGAAAGGTTGGCAAGGTATTAGCCGAACCTGACACTGTGATGGGGCAAAAATTGACTTTTATCTCAAGGAGAAACGGTTTCGGAAGGATTCTAAAGCCTAACTTTGAGAGCTTTATATAATAAAATCTTTAAGAAGAGATCTTTCAATCTTTATCATCTCTTTACACCACATTTTATCACTAGAAATAACCCATGACGTAGCGGCACGTCATGAGGCTAACATAGAGCTCTAGTAAATATCTAATAAAAACATATAGAAAAATAGTAATTCAACATGTATCTAATCAACGATTATGTTTAATTAGGTTTCGAAATCTTGTTAGGCTGAGCCCCACATATAAGAACTTATGAACCTGAAAGTTTGATATAAATGATTTTGAAAGTTGGTTTAAAGTGTCGTCGATTTAAGAGTAATTACTGAAATTAAATCTTGCTAGTCAAATTGTGTTATATTATTTTATTTTTGATGACCAAAACCAAAACAGCATAAGCTCGATCAAACTTGGATTAATATTCAATATCTCTAAGATTGTATCATCAATCCATTTAATAGCTCTTTGCATTTTAATACCAATTTATCTTACTAAATAAAAAAAAATGTAAGTATTTTTTATCTAGTTTATTTGATAAAGAGTTCTTACGTGTTGTTAATTTTATCAATAGTGGACCTAGGAATTTCATTCAATGGGGTGACACTTATCACTTCCCTGTAACATTTTTATTAGTGGGCTACAATTATCAGTTTAAGTGGGGTCAATCGTATAATTTATATCTAAAATGTCTCTTAAAACATGGAGTTGACTTGACCCCACTATGGGTCCGCCACTGAATTTTATTTTGAAAAATAACTTCTTGATCCACATCTGGTTTCTTCCTACAAACATACAAAATGAGGGAGGGCGTAACATGATCAGTAGAAAAATTTATACCAAAGTATTTTATTTTTTTCAATTTTGCTTGATTGGCAAAGCTTGACCGACTTTTGTAAAAAAATAATAATAAATTGTATTTTGTTTATAACAGTAAAAGATATAAAAAATACTCTTAAAAGAAATTTGTATTGCATTTATTTTATTTAAATAAAGAAATCCAATCAATGTACATTCATAATGTATATTGTGAATTTTATGACCCTAATTATGATAGAACCGATCAATTTAAATTCATTACAAAAGAGGTTACAACTTTTATATCCTTCAGATGTCTTTGGCTAGGATGAGACTGGGATGGTCGGATGCAACAGTTGTCTCTCGAAATGTTATCCATCCGTCCAAGCTCAAAAACCCATTATGTATTGTATTATAGATTCATAATATCTTCCACATCATAAAAAAAATACATCCAAAGGTCTAAAACGACATGCATAAATTTTGAGAAGAAAAATCAAGTTAGAGGTTCGCGATCACCACCATATTCATCATCCCGTCCTCCCCCTCCACCACCATCTTCATCATCACCTCATACTACACCCTTATTTCCATCATTATCATCCTCTTGTTCTACATGCAAACATCCACCCGTGTCATTTCGCCTTTTCCCTGCATGCAAGTTTTTGGTGCCACCACCTCGAGGTTTGGGAGTTCTTGAATTAGAAGGAGTCACTTCCATTGTTCTCCTTTTAAGCTTCTCTTTGAATTTTCCCGGATGGATGCTAAAATAAATGATACACCTTAATTAATTTTCCAAACTAAATAAATATGACTCTACTAAACAATGTGATAAGTCACCTATAAATGGACAAGTTTATAGGAAGCTATTAGCCATATACAGAGTAAAGTTCGGCACATTCGATATTTATCAAAATGAGCCGAACAATATGCCCAACAGTTTGGTGCATTATCATACAAAAATATTATAAGCCAAACACAAAGGTTCGGCGCAATCGATTTTCAAAACATAAGCCGAACTGTTCTTCGTATGTAAAAAAAAAGAAGTTCGGCTGCTAAATTTCAGCCGAACACTACTCTGGAACTTCCAAAACCCAGAGGAATCATCGATTACATGTCACAAATCAACGAAATACGAAAAATCAAGCAATGGGTTTGTGGGAAATACCTTTCTATGTGCAATTTTAAAGAATCAGGCTCTATTTCTCGCTCTCCAACACCAATCAATCCATTATCCTATTCATCACCATCTTTTATAAAAACCCTAGATTGAGATGCTATAGAAGCAACACCAGGATTCGGCACCATATTTCTAGGGCATCGCTTAACACGAGGTGCCATTAATGTGTTTAATTGAGAACTTAATCGAAAAAGAAATTTTTAGAATTTTGTTTGTGTTTTTGGAGAAGAAGATGAGAAGAAGAGTGAGAGAGAAGGGTTAATTAGTAATGGCTAGTGAGTTAATTAGTGGGTGGTTAGTTAATTAGGGGATGGGTTAATTAGTGGGAGAGTTTTAGGAATAGAATTTAATTAAGTGGAAGGGTAGTAATGTAATTTAAACTATGCAGGGGTATTATAGTAACTTAAGCATCATTAGGAAATCCCTTATAATTTTGCATTGGGTGCCATCATAAGTCTGTATGCCCCCAAATTTTCTTGTATGCTCCAAATTAGGGTTCTTTTTTGGGGGGAAAATCAGGCACAGGCCCACAAAAAATAATATTCTCGTTGTCAGGCCCACCATTAATTTTAGGTACCGTGACACCCATAATTATTTATGTGACACCCATAATTATATGAAATTATTAAAAATGTCTGCATGATGGATTATGCATCCGCATGACGCGTTATGCATCAGGGATATAATTGGCAACACAACTTGGATATAACATATCTAAAATTCCGCGCCTTGGAATTTTACAAATTTTATATTGTTGGAAATCTTTTTAAGAGAGCTACGCAACAAGAATATCAAATTTTTGTTTTTCACGAAAAAAAATCGGAGGTGATCATCATTTTAGGCAAATTTTTGTGAAAACTTGATACATAAACATTATGCAGCCACCAAAAAAGATGCATAACACATTCTGCAGACGCATAACGAATTATGCAACCATTTTCTCCACTGCATAACAAATTATACATTTGGATAACAAAGTTATGCATCTATAACAAGTTATGTAACCATTGTTTTGGTTGATTTTAGTGGGTACATAAAAAAATTGATGCATAATGCAGTATGCATCCATATTTACGAATGCATATCAGGTTATGCATCTATTTTCTCGATGTATAAAATATTGTGCAACAATTTTCTCGATGCATAATGCATTATGCAGTCATATTTTCGGATGCATAACAGGTTATGCATCCATTTTCTCGACTGCATAACATGTTATGCAAATATTATTATAGGTGTATAACGTGTTATGCAACCTTTTTTTTTGTTGGTTTCAATACTAACAAAAAGTAGTTGCATAACGTGTTATGCAACCATTCTCTGTACTGCATAACAAGTTATGCAAAAAACAAAGGGCTGCATAACTTTTCATCCACCTACAATAATATCTCCATAACGTGTTATGCAACCATTCTCCGCATAGCACTACCCCTAGCTAACTAAAATGTTGCTAATGTGTCACATTATAGCATACTCCGTATAATTATTTTCTAATCAAGATATATACGAAGTTTATCGTATTTCACCTGCTACTAGCCACGTATAAGTGCATGACGTACAGGTGTAGTCGTGTAGATAAGTTCTAAAATGTAAAGATAACATAGTAATTTGGTCATAGATAATGGAGGAAGAAAATAAGTAAATAATGTTATGGTGTCCGACTGTCCGTCTTCAATTTCTTTTTGTCTTTTTCTAGCTCGTCGACCGTCAAATTCATGAAAGCTTTATCCTTTGAAGCCGTGCTAAAAGAGGAAGAAATAAATAAGAACACATAGTTATCCAAATAGGGTTATTGAATCGTTTAGGTTTTAGTTCACAAGGTTATGGAGCTATGAATGTTTTCGGTAGATCTTTAAAGGGCTCCACTGTTTCTTCTATGTTTGGGTTTTAGTCTCTATTGTTTCTTCTATGAAATCAAACATTAACCAAGAATCTTTCGCTTCTACCCAACGTTGAACAAAACTCTGTTTTCTGGTTCACTAAAAGCTCGGTTCTTATCGAATTTCTTCAAATTGATCGTTTCATGGTATAAAGTACTGTTTCCTAAATATCTAAATGTGGGTTTTGAAATCAATTGAAGTAGAATTGACTTAATTATCCTAATATGATTGATTTTGAAAAATTGCAAAATTGGAAAAGTGGTTTTAGTTTCCTGATTGATCGATGCTTATCGATTTACTGGAAGTTTTTGGAAAAATGTTGAACTGTACATTTCTTTGTTTGCTTGTAGTTGATTGAAATTGATTTGAAAATGTTGAATTGCACATTTCTTTGTTTGCTTGTAGTTGATTGAAATTGATTTAATCATATTGCATCACCTCGACTTCATGAAATTGGTAAAAGAGAACAATTTGTTTTCTTTTTATGGGACGAACATAATTTTTGAAAAAATGGGTCCGGGAGAAAAAATTTCCCAAAAAATGGGCGCAAGAGTGAAATTTTCTGCCTGTGGGTTTCTTAGTGGAAAAATACTGAAAAACGGGTGTGACATTAGTTTTCACTTTTTTTGGTGGGGGATAAGAATACCTACCCTATAAGGGTGTCCTAAAGTGTGGAAATGACTAACCTATTCTTAACCTAATTTAATTTAAAACCAACTTAATAACCACCTATATATATGACCACCTCCTTCCACCACCACCACCACCACCACCATATATATATTTAATTTAAATCAACCACCACCACCACCATCTCTTTAAGTTCGCCTCGGAATTTTGGGAAAAACTTTGTCGAACTAGCCGAACCTGATGGAAACGAAGAACATGAAGAACAATTCGTCTATTTCGTAAAAAAAAAAAAATAATAATCTAGGTGCAGGTTGCCGAACTTAGTTTTAATGGAGTTTTTGCTTTCAGACAAAGGTTTGTTTACATCGCATTTTTTTTTCCTAGCCACACTTTTAGTTCGGTTACGTCGCAAAAAAAAATCCTAGCCGAACTTTTGGTTCGGTTACGTCGCAAATTTTTTTTCCTAACCGAACTTTTCTTCGAAAGAAAAAACTTCATTAAAGCTGAGTTCGACTACCTGTGTCTTCAGAACCATTATCCGAACTACACTAGCATAATAGTTCGGCTACCTGTTCTTCAGATTTCGTAGCCGATATCTAGTGTCACAGCCGAAATTAGTTTATAAAATTTTCATATTTCCGAAAATTTTGGCCAATTCAATCAAGATTAACTAAATTTGAAGTATACCTAAGTATCCAAATCTAGGGCTGTCAATGGGTACCAACTAACCGGAACCGCTAGATTCAGGTCCGGTTATGGGTCCTAAAGTTGGACCCATTAGCAATTTAGGACCCGACGGGTAATTACCCGATTGGACCCGAATGTTAACGGGTACCCGCGGGTAATGGGTACCCAGTTATTTATCCTTTTATTCATCTTTTTAGCAAAATTATAGGTATTTTGCTAGTTTCGACTTTGAATTTTTTTTCCATTTTTCATTTTTTTCTTACATTTAATCTTTATTTAGTACATTAATAAAGAAACAATAATATTTTTTTACAAAAATTATTTAGATTCAAGTTAAAAGAGAAATAAATTAAGATTTTAAGATTTTCTTTGTAGCTTTTTTAATACCCAACGGGAACCCGGAACCGACCGGTACCCGAGACTTTAAATGGGTCCGGTTCTGGGTCAACAAAATTAGGAACCGGACCCGACCTTACCCGGACCCATTGACATCCCTAGAAATCAACCATCTGGAAAAAAAAAACAAAAAAAAACAAAACCCTCTCCTTCTCAAAAATTATTCTTCTAAAAACACCCTACTAATTAATCTAACCTCACTGATTACTAATTAATTTAACTAATCATTACACTAACTAATTTAACTAAGAAGGATAAGTTTGGTATTAAGATAAATACTTAGATAAGGGGTGACCAAGAATTACTTCTAATATCTACCCAAAAATGAAATCATGGCCCCCCACCAAAACAGGGTGGTGCCAAAAAAACTGTTCAAAATAATGCCTTTGAAGCTTCCTCCCACAAGGGACATTGGGAGTGAACTCCTCCTATAATACTGGTTCCTATGGGGGTTACAAACTGGTTAGTATGAACTATGGGGATGGCAAACTATCAAAAGTGACCTGGTTAAGAGGCAAATTTTCCACTTATCCAGGTCAGGAGGAGTCTCAACCGTTCGGTTAACATTACATCGAACGCTCAAGAGTAGCCCGCCAACGGTGCAAATTCGACCGCACAGTGTATCACATCCGACGATCCTAGATTCATCAACTTATAAATACTAAATTCCAATTTCATTTCAACTCAAACCATTTCTTCAATCTTCATTATTTCACTCCATGAATTCAATATGGCAGATTGTGGTCGCAAATTTACCTTAACTGAAGATGAATGCATTTGCATGAATTATGTTCTTGCTACACAAAATCTTGTTAATGGTGTACAAAAATAAATAACATATTGTATGCATATTTCAGAGACTTCAAGAAGAAACGTTGAACCTCAATAATCGAGATGCAAATTCTTTGTGTCATTTGAAAAAATGGGGGTCTAACAACCACACCCAATATTTCGATTGCAATCTGTATGGACAATTCCGAGTTGTTTTCTAGAGAATCAACTAGACAGTTAGACTCAATCAATAGAAAATACTCAAGGAGTTAGTATCTCAATCTCTCAATTTGATTTACTCAAGCAAATACAATTTGCGAGTCTTAATCAAAGAGAGGTAACTTGGATGGCACCAAAGACCAATATCCAAGTGTCAATCAATTTAAATCAACAACCAATAAGGTCGGATATTCTAATTGATTGAGCTACGCACAACCTGTATTATTTCAATTATATAAAAATATAATGCGAAAAAGAAATAACACATACACCAGAATTTTGTTAACGAGGAAACCGCAAATGCAGAAAAACCCCGAGACCTAGTACAGATTAAACATACAATGTATTAAGCCGCTACAAACACTATCCCACTCCAAATTAACTTCGGTCCGGACTGTAGTTGAACCCCAATCAATCTCACACTGATCCAATGTATAGTTATGCTCATACGCCTCTGATCCAAGCAGGATACTGCGCACTTGATTCCCTTAGCTGATCTCACCCACAACCAAGAGTTGCTACGACCCAAAGTCGAAGACTTTAATAAACAAATCTGTCTCACACAGAAAAGTATACAAGATAGATAAATTCATCTCCCATGAATAAACCTATGAGTTTTGTTCTGTCTTTTGATAAATCAAGGTGAACAAGAACCAATCAATAAAACCAGACTTATATTTCCGAAGAACAGCTCAGTTTTATCAATAACCTCACAATAAACTTAATCGACGCAATGAAGAATATTATTGAGGAATCACAAACAATGAGGCGAAGATGTTTGTGATTACTTTTATATCTTGCCTATCGGAGATAGAAATCTCAAGCCAATTATTACAATTGTACTCTTACGCTAGAAACTACAAGATCAGATCACACAACTACAAGACAAGTAGTATCGGTTTGGCTTCATAATCCCAATGAAGTCTTTAAGTCGTTAACCTGGTTTTAGAAGAAGAAAACCAAAGGTTAAAGGAGAATCGACTCTAGCTTAGCAAACTACAAACTAGTATCACACAAAATGTGTGGTGATTAGGTTTCCTAGTTGCTAGAGTTCTCCCTTATATAGTCTTTCAAATCAGGGTTTGCAATCAATGTTATCTTGGTAACAAAGCATTCAATATTCACTGTTAGATGAAAACCTGATTAGATTCAAGCTAATATTTCTCAACCGTTAGATCGAAAACTTAACTTGTCATACACACATGTACTTTAAGGTTTTGGGTTTGTGTAACCGTACCCAAACTTGTACAATAGTTGATTCAATACTAGTTAACCAAATGGTTAGCCAAATGATAACTTTCATATCAACCATATTCTTCTTCACCATAACTAGTCCAAATGACTCAAATGAACTAGTTGGAGAGTTGTTCAATTTCTATGAGATCGCATGTACTACACAAGACACAATTGAATCAAAAATGATGTGATTCACTCGAATCGATTCATGAACTATAAAGCCACGGTTTGCAATAACATTCCTTAGTTTATTAATATAAGTTCACAAATATCGTTTTAGACATAACCACTTAAGTTCGTGGACTGGGTTCGCGGACTCAAGTTAACCGGTTGGAGTTCACAAACTCCAGCAGAAATTCTCGGGTTCGAGAACTTCCGTCAGTTCATGGACTGAAACCGAGCTACAATTCCAGCAGAAATTCTCGGGTTTGAGAACTACGCACGTTCGCGGACTGAGTTGGATGCTCAAGTTCCGGTTTCACTTGATCAACAAAGTTCGCAAACTTCGATTCAAGTGCTAAGGACTTATACATATATGTGTTACCACAACAATGTTTATACCCCCCAATGGTTATATTGTCTAAAATCTCATTTCAACTATTGAAACATTCTCAGAGGGCGTTATATAGTTGTTATTCACAAACTATTTTTCGTCATAGCGATTTCCAAAATGATTGTAACGTAATATGACTTTCGTCACTAGGTAAATATGAACTTGGCTAAAGCGAAAGCTTTACCAATACATATTTCGAAAAATAGATAAGCAAGATATACTCAGCTCGAAATATCACATGTGTATATTCTTAGTCTATATAGTAATACGACTTTTGTCTCAAGATAGGAGATAAAGTAGATAGACTTTTAAGTGATAGATAAGTTCAAGTCTCCGTATACCTTTTAGTCGATGAAGATCCACTGGTTCCTTGAGTAGTCCTTCGTCTTTTATGATGATTTCCATGGAGTTCTTGAGCTCAACTACACTTTTTATCCTAGTCCAAGACCTTAGCTATAGTAGACTAGAAATCAAGACATTATAGTTTTGATCACTAACATTGACAAACATGCTTGAGATAGAAACGCATGCGAGTTCGACCGATCAATGCTCTTACATCATCGCTTCCAAGTAATCAATAAGGATATCAACTTGTTTGTTATTGCGCTTACTGAAGACAACCGAAACCGAGTAAATGGTCAAAACGAATTTGATGTGGAGCAAATATGTTGGGTTGAATGGCGCAACAAAGTGGGAAAAGATTTTCAGTTCTATATTTATCAAATTATGTGAGTGTTGCACAAATATGATGCATTTATATTAACAGTTGTATGATGCATTTAATCAAGATTTAAAGCTCTTAACAAATCTTGATTAAGTTTAGTGTAATTTTAAGATATTATTAAGACATAAACTAGTTCATCTTTCATTAAGTTTCATAATCTAATTTTCGAATTTTAATTTACATTAGTGCCTCTTTCATAGATCTAGATAACTAGATATTCATAACTTACAATAAAGACTTTAAAAATAAAAATCATGGACAATGTTCTTCATCTTGTCTGTCTTCTTCATTTCACCAAAATTCCTATCAATGCGCTCACGAACGGAGTTTCCTTTGTTTATCTTCTTATTTGACTTCAAATTTTCCTTGCCTTAAACATTTCTTTGCCTTTTCTTAGTTAGAGGTTTGCTTTGGTTCATATCCAAAACTTGTAGACTTTTGGGTGAAAAACAGAAACAAGCCTCTCTTTTTTTAGGGTTACAACTCTTGGCCACTTTTTTTTTTCACTTTGCAAAACTAGGCCGGTTTTGACCGTTTTATTGAAAAAATGGGTAACGGTGGTTATCCACCTTTTTGGCACCGCTAGTGTAGAATAAAAGTACAATTAAGCCCTTTGAATCATTCTACTCGCCTAGTTGCAGTTTAACTCGTCGATTCTGCACAAGAACTCAGTTCTAACTAGGTATACATGTGTACTTGTACACATCATCAATCAGGCCACGTGTCAGTAAAAAAGTGGACCCTACATCAAACCCAACGGTAGCATTATCTGACTTCATAATGGATTTATAAATACAAGTTAAGCTCACCTGAGTGTAGCAAATGATGCATGCTTTCACTGAAACTATAACTATAATTTTACTATCACCAATATTCATTGTAACATCATCACCAGATCAATTAACTTCAACAACAACTCACCATAACACCACAGAGCCCTCATATACATTCTTGAGTAACATATGTAGGACAACCAAATCTGCTTCTTAAAACAATAGTAACCAAAATTATTAGCTATTGTGTCAACAACAACATGACCTCATAACTAAACTTAACCCTTGAACATCAGCCACCATCAATTACACAACAACTCCAACAATTTGAACCAATAACTTTCATTATTGCACTGCAACAAAGTTCACATTCCCAACTGCCATTGCAAACCCCAAATCATCCATCATCTCGTATTTTTCCATTCCGTAACTGCAATCATTGCACTTGATCCATTCATTCATTTCAGCTCAATCTCACTACTGCATTTACCACCATCTGTTAAAGCACTGCTCGGTCGAACTCGCAAGTGTTGTTATCTCAAGCTTGTTTGTCAAGTTTAGGTGATCAAAACTATAAGTCTTGATTTTTAGTCTACTTATAGCTATGTCTCGGATTATGATAGAATGTGTAGGTGAGCTTTATACTTCACGGTGTTCATTGATTGAAGACGAAGATCTACTGAGGATAGCTTGGAGGAACTTATCAACAAAAGTTATGTGGAGACTAAAACTTATATATCACTCATAAGTTTATTCTATTCTATCTCATATTCAGAATAAGTCGTATAGCTATATAGACTTTTACATTATACACATTCGATATTTCGAGCTAAGTTTAACTCGCTTATATCTTTCTCGAAATATGTGTTGGAAAGATTTTTGCTTTAACTACTTTCATCATTATTCTTGACGAGTTTAGTTGGAAGCAATTTATTTGTTGGAAACTAAATAATGAGTCAAAAGATGATCATGTGAAAATCTCCTTGTAAAATCTTACATGATTTGTGTGAGACAGTCATTTGATGTAGACCCGAAATATTTTGTATTTGATCATTTGATCACTTATAAATTACTTATAAGCTAATATTTTTTGTCAGATAGCTATTGTCGTCTTCTATGGATGTTTCAATGATTGAAATGGGAGTTTAGAACAATTAAACCATTGTCTGGATATAGCACAGTATGCATACCAGTATGCAAACTGTTGTAATATGATTTAGGTCCGGGAGCCAAGTATGCATACCTGTATGCGAATGATTTTAACTGTTAAAGTCCGGGAACCAAGTTTGCATACCACTTTGCAAACTGTTTCTCCTGAGTTCGGTCCAGAACGACATTATGTGTACCCGTTTGCGAACTGTCGTACATGACCAAAGTCCGAAACTCTAGTTTGCGTACCAGTTTGCAAACTAAGTTGGTTTAAGTTCTAAAATTGGTTAAGTATGATTTCATACTCATGAACAAATATATTTATAAATTAAGGAATGCAATCTTTGCAAACCGTGGCTAAAATGTTCATGAACTGATTCTTTTGAATCAATCTGATTTGTTTCAATTGTGTCTTGTATACTTCTATGAGAATATAAAAAATTGAACAACTCTATGAATAACACAATTATATTCATTTGATTATCATTTGATCTAGAAGTGTTAGATGAATGTAGTTAATACAAAAGTGTTCATATGGCTAACTTCGGTTAACTGTTATTGAGCCAACTCAATATACACGTTTAGGTACGGTTACCCATATCTAAATGAAGATATATTTCATTTGTGTGTGACAAGCTAAGACCATCCAACGGTGGAGAGATATTGCTTTAGTTTTAAGAAAACTTAACTTGAATCTTAAATCAGGTTTTCATCTAACGGTGAATATTGATTGCTTTGTTTTAAAGCTATCAAACCCTGATTTGAAGACTATATAAGGGAGAACTCTAGCAACTGGAAAGCATAATCCCTACACCTCATGTGTGACACTAGTTGCGGCTAGAGTCAATTCTCCTTTAACCTAGGTTTTTCCTAAAATCATTATAGGTTAACGACTTAAATACTTCATTTGGATTCTGAAGCCAGACCCAACTATTTTCTCTGTAGTTGGGTGTTCTGATCTTACTTATTTTATCATGTTGAGTACTATCTTCTCTAAGATTTGCTCGAGATTTATCTACGATAGGTAAGATATAAAAAGTAATCACAAAGCTCTTAGTCTCATTCTTTGTGATTCCACAACAACATATTCTACTACCATATATTTAAGTTATTGTGAGGTGATTGATATTTTTAGGTTGTTCTACGGGAATATAAGACCGGATTCCTGTTCACCTTGATTTATCAAAAGACGGAACAAAACTTCGTAGGTATTTTTATGGGAGACATATTTATCTATTAGAATAGACTTTTTTGTAGGAGACAGATTTGTTTATAAAGTCTTCGACTTTGGTTCGTATCAACTCTTAGTTGTGGGTGGGATCATCTAAGGGAATCAAGTGCATGGAGTCTTTCTGGGATTCAGAGGCGTAAGGAACGCGACTGTGAAAACAGTTTAGGATAGTTAAGAAACCATTATTACCTCATTGATTCTTGGCTTCATGAAGTCACCGGATAGGGAAGCAAAAACATTCCCAGACTGACTTAAAATGATTACGGAAATAATAAATGACTTTCTCTTTCCTCTCTCTTCATCTCCATTCTCCTTCCACTGCATTTTTTCAAACTTTTAGGTTAAGATCCTCATAGAACCCACAGTTCCCTTTAGGTTTCCTTAGTTTCTTTAGGTTCTCTCATAATCATGCATCCTGAACATCGTTTCTCCAAAATTGATCGTAAATTCTTTAGATTTACTTTCAAAAAACACATTTCTTCCTCACCCATTACCTTGACTGAATTGTATTCTAATGGTTATACTCAAGGGATTTTTCCTCTACCTCTTGCCATACATTTACACAACATAGTTTTTTAAGCTGCCAAAAACGGAGATGCTGGTAGAACATGGAAACATGAAGACAATCAGATCCGGTTCATGGTTCACAAGCAATCCAATAAAACTGGTTTTTTTCTCTTCATTCTCCTATCCAAGCCTAACCCACAAGATGATCCTATTTCCCTCCTTATTCCTTATGGAAATTGCTTTGAGGGTTGGTTTTCTTTTGCCTCCACCCTAGGAGATATTCTAGAACTAAACCCTTCAAAATATGTAAGCAGCCAATCCACAAAGAACAATCTTACCCGTTCTTCTTACCCATTCTTATGCTCAAGTCTTAACCTCAAGACCTGAATTTTATAAGCCTAACCACTCAAAACCCAAAGCTCCAATACAATCTCCTTTTTTCTGTGATAGTCTTGCTGCACCAATTAATGTCTCAACCTCTCAGCAGTCTTCCACTATCACTATTAAGGAACTGGGTAATCAACAATCTTTAGGGAAATGGGAGGATGCTTTTGTCATCTCATCCTCTATACCTGTTACCTCTTGGGATGTTATTAGTCAAGATCTTCAGGCAAAGATCCAGCGTAAATTCCCTTTGCATATTTTTCCTATAAACTCATGCCAAGCAATTTTTAAAGTAGAAGATGCTTTTACAGCTGATTTTGCTCTTGAATTCATATTTTCTTTCGAAAATGTGGAATTATCCATGTTTAGGTGGAACAGTCAATTTTGGAAATCTAGTCCAAAATTAGATACAGATTTCAACATCGAAATATTTGGTGTCCCTTTTCAGTATTGGTCATCAGAAGTTATGCATTCTTTGGGTAAGTTTTGTGGAGAAATTTTGTTGATAAATCCAGCATCTCTTAAGTTGCAGGATCTCACTGCCATCAAGATGAAGATCAGAAATCCAAAGGGAATTAATCACATTCCAAGAGCAATATCTTTGGTAACGGAGACTGGAATTTTCACTGCGAATATTTTCATTGCTGGAGCACCAATCTATTATCGGAACCCTAATTCTCTGGTGACGGAAAATTTTAGTTTTACAGTTTTAAAACAGTCATCCCAAAAGTCAAGTTCTTCAGATCGAAGTTTGAATTTCGGCACTATGAAAGGTAATTATCAGCTTCAATCTCGCAGTTTGGATGGATCTATTCAAGGATTAACTATATCTGCAGATTCCTCGGTGCCTGACTTGTAGAATAAGCAAGTTTTTTCGGAACATGCTGACCGGAAAACAACTCATCATGGTCCGAAATCGAAAAAGAAAAAGTCTCGTAAGAGAAAAAAGTCCAAGCCTAAGAAGAAAAAAAAACCAACACAATAAACCAATTCAGACTTGGACGATGAGACAATCTGATCAGTCTAGTTTTGTTGATTTAGACTCAGAGCCCATGGATATTGACGTTCAACCATCTTTTAGAATTGCAGTTCATGAAAACTTGGAGAACCAGCTTCAATACTCACCTATAGCAACCCAAAAATACACCCACACCTTTCAGCAAAAAATATTCGCAATAATCAAACCTATCCCGAGATCTATCAGTCCTTTAATCTCCATCCCCATCATGCATACTACAGTACCGCCTAATACTGTAATAAACTTTCCTCCCATCCTCCCTATACCATCTTCCTTTACCACTTCTATCCTCACAACACCTATCATAAACATTATTCAGTTGCATCATATCATACCACAATGGGTTACTGCAAAAGTTCACAGGCTATTCAAACTTGGAGTTACTCTTACGACAAGTTTTGAATTGATGCATAATCACTCAAGGAAGTTTTTAATGGCTAAAATCTATGTTTCTGGTCCAGTCATTAAGAGCAAAAATGACTACATCTCAGCCAGGGTTATAAAGAAGGATTTTTCATTTCAAACTTTAATTACGTTGGATGGTGTTTCATGTACCTCAATACATGAACCTAAAAGTAAAGTACCACCACTTGGAGGTTTATAAGACACTTTTATTATCTCTTTAGATAATGTTGGTTCTGACAAAGAGACTTTAAGTGATAGTCCAATGTATCCACCTGGCTTTGAACCTTTGTGTGATACCTCAGATGATGCTTGTTCTCCAAGTCCACTCTTTAAAGCTTCTAAGAGGCTTGTGACTGAATGCAAAAGATTAGATTTTAATCTTGAACAAGTTGGGACTTTGGGTTCTAAGAGTTGAAGATGTAAGAAATCAGGGGTTGCATCTGTTTATCAATGAGTCTTCAAATTCTTTCATGGAATGTAAGGGGGATATGCTCTCCAAATAGATGGCTCATAGTAAAGAAAATGATTCAATTAACCAAAGCTCCAATCATTCTCTTACAAGAAACAAAGATGATGGAATGTACAAATTATGATATCATGCAGATTTGTGGTAATGCAAACTTTGGTTTGACTTTTCAACAGTCCTTTGGAAATTCGGGTAGGATGATTACATTATGGAATAAGGATCTTGTTGAAGTCTCAGATTCTCTGGTTGGGGACTACACATTGTCTATCTTGTGTAAAAACAAAACTGATGGCTTTGAATGGGTCCTTACTAATGTTTATGGACCTAACAAACCACATGAAAGGATTGTGTTTTGGGAAGAGCTTGACAACAATTGCAGAATGTGGAATATTCCTTAGTATTTGGGTGGTGATTTCAACATAATTACAAAATGTGCTGGAAAAAAAGGCTGCACTAAGATCTCTAAAATCATGAAGGGCTTTAATAAATTCATCTCAAGTCATGATATTATTGATCTTCCTCTTAAGGGTGCAAGATTCACCTGATTCAATGGTCAATCAAATCCAGTAATGTTTAGACTAGATAGATTCCTTTTATCTCCCTATTTTGAAGCTCATTACCCTTTATCTCTAAATTCGCCAAATCTAGGCCTACCTCAGATCATATTCCTATCCTACTTGACATTTCTGATCCTTCTTGGGGACCTAGCCCTTTTAGATTTGAAATTATGTGGTTCTTGGAGAATGGATTCATTAACATGTTAGAGGAGTGGTGGTCTTCTTTTTTTTTTGCAGGTAGTCCAAGTACAATTCTTTGGTGCAAGCTTAAGTCTCTTAAGGAGAAGTTAAAGGAGTGGAATAGGGATACTTTTGGGCATACTACTTCTAAGCTAAAGCAAATTATTTTAGAGATACAAACTCTTGACAGTATTGTTGAGGAAGCTGATTTTTCTGCAGAGCAACTAAATGAGAAGTTCCTTCACACTGTTGAATTTGATAAAGTTACACAAATGGAAGAGGTGGCTTGGAAGATTAAATCTAATTCAGATTGGTTGACGGAGGGGGACAGAAATACTCATTTTTTATGAGTAAAGCTATAGATAGAAGGAGGCATAACAGAATCAGAAAATTGTACATTGATGGTAAACTGGAAGATGACAGAGTTAAGCTGCAACATCACATTGTGGACTTTTACAAGAATCTTTTTATGGAAGGGGAAATAATTAGACTAGAACTGGAAGATATTGATTTTGATAGCATCAACGCTTTGATGTCTAATATTCTAGATGCAAATTTTACTGAAGATGAAGTTTTGCAGGCCATTAGAGATCTTGGTCAGGATAAAGCTCCAGGTCCTGATAGTTATCCTTTGATGTTCTTCTCAAAGTGCTGGAACTTCCTAAAAGCTGACATTATTGGTACAATTCATGAATTATGTGAAACATGTAGTATTGATGTGAACCACAACTCCACTTTTATTGCTCTTGTTCCTAAAAAGTGTCTTGTTGAATTCAATAAGGATTGCAGACCTATTTGTTTACTTACAAGTACCTATAATATTGTTGCTAAAGTTTTGGCAACGAGATTAAAACTTGTTATGCCTAAGCTTATTTCTCCTGTACAATGTGCATACATAGAAGGGAGGCAGATTTTTGATGGTACTTTAATTGCAAATGAGTTGGTCGACTCAATATTAAAATCTGGCAAGCCTGGGATTGTCTGCAAGATTGATCTTGAGAAAGCTTTTGACATGGTCAATTGGAGTTATTTGGAGTTTGAGGTAAGGAAGATGGGGTTCAACAATAAATGGTGTAAGTGGGTCAGATTTTGTTACTCTACTGCTTCTTTTTCAGTGTTATTTAATGGATCAACTTTTGGTTACTTCAAAAGTACAAGAGGGGTGAGACAGGGTTGTCCAATGTCTCCTTTACTTGTTTTTCAAGGTATCTAGATAAAGCAGCATATCTAAGTATGTTTAATGGTTTATCTGTGATTGACGGTGGACTGGTGGTAAATCACTTGCATTATGCAGATGATACAATTATGTTTTTGTATCACAAAAAAGAGGAGCTTACAAACTTGTTTTCTATTCTTCACTGCTTTGAGTTCATTGCAGGTCTTAAGGTTAATACTTCCTAAACAAGGCTTATTGCAATTGGTGAGGATTTAGAACTACAACAATATGCTGATGATTTTGGCTGCAAAACAGATACTTTACCATTCATGTACTCGGGCATGCCTCTTGGTGCAAAAACAAACAGCAAGACTATCTGGAATCCTATTATTGAAAGGTTTGATGCAAGACTATCTTTCTGGAACCAAATTTCTCTTTCAAAAGGTGGAAAATTGGCATTTTAAAGCATATTCTTAGTTCACTTCCTATGTATTACTTTTCTCTCTTTAAATCTCCTATATCCATTATTAATATTTTGGAGAAGAAGATGATAAATTTCCTTTGGGAACACAATGGCTCTAGATGTAAGTGTTCACATTTGATTAATAAGAAGATGGTTATGGCTACTAAGGAAAGGGGAGGTCTGGGAGTTCTTAATATGAGATTGATGAATCAAGCTCTTCTTGCTAAGTGGTGTTAGAGATTTGGAGTTGAAAAATTACATCTATGGTACAAGCTTATGGTGGAAAAGTATGGCCCAAACTTCTAATTTTGGACTCCAAATATAGTCAATTCTCCTCATGGTGTCTCTTGCTGGAGAAGGATTATTGAATGTAGTGTTCTGGTCACAGAAAATTATTCTTTAAATGTTCACTCAGGCTCAAACATTTCCTTATGGCATGTAGATGGCGTGGAGAGTCTTGTTTCATGGTTACTTTTATGAGCTTGTATAAACTGGATAGGTTGAAATATGTCAGTATTGCTGAACATTTTACTACTGATGGCTCTTGGAAATTCGACTTCAATAGGTGCCTAACAAATGAAGAGTTTATCTCCGTGGCTGCTCTCTTGCATATCATTGGTTCTAATCCACCTATACTCGATGATTTACCTGATACTAGAAGATGGCCGTTAACTTCCAGTGGAACTTTTACAGTAAAATATTCGTATGCTAAGATGATTGAAGATATTGGAATCGATAACTTTCCCTACAACTTTGTCTGGGTTACATGTATTCCTCCAAAGGTAAATTTCTTGTTATGGTGTAATGTTCACGAGAAGCTAAACTCACAGGATATGTTGCAGATAAAGGGGATAGATATTTATAGCTCTTGTACTCTTTGTGGGGACTGTACAGAATCACAAGATCTTATCTTCATTCACTGCAAAGTTGCTCACAAGATTTGGTGTTCTTTTACACCTGATGATAGGTGGGCATGGGTCTTTCCATACTCGATGATTAATCTTGCTAGAACTTGGTCCAACAATTATTTGTCCTCTACTGGTAAGGTAGTTTGGAATCTAATCCCAGCAGCGGTTGTGTGGGTTTTATGGAGGGAAAGGAACAGTCGCACCTTTGAAGAGAAGTGCGTATACAAAACAGATGAAGATTTGTGTACGGATGTAAAATCTCTAGTGCTAACTTGGGATGTGAGTTTTGGCAATAAAGTGCATTTAAATTTCTCGCATACTGTTAGAAACTGGAGCCTAGTTTATACTTAGCTCTGGTCTTTGGTTTTCTTTTTTCTCTTTTTACTACTACTTGTAGTTTTTGTACATTCTTCCTCTTTGATTAAAATTCTCTCTTGATCAAAAAGGAATGCGACTGTACCTTAATCGGTGTGAGACTTAGTTAGGGCTCAAATATATTTCAGTCCGAAGTTAACTTGTAGTAGGCTAGTGTCTGTAGCGGCTTAATACAGTATGGTGTTCAAATCTGGACTAGGTCCCGTGGTTTTTCTGCATTTGTGGTTTCCTCGTTAACAAAACTTCTAGTGTCTGTGTTGTTTATTTTCCGCATTATATTTTCTATATAATTGAAATATCACAGGTTGTGCGTAGTTCAATCAATTGGTAAATTCAACCTTTGGTTGTTGATTGAAATTGATTGACACTTGAACATTGGTCTTTGGTACCGTTCAAGTTGTTTTTCTTGATAATCAGGCTCACAGATTCTATATGTTTGATTTGTTGATTACATTGAGAAATAGAGATATAACTCTTGGATATATTTCCTTGATTGAGTCTGATTGTCTAGTTGATTCTCTCGGAATTATATTGGAGTTAGTCCATACAGATTTCCTAACAAAAATATTGGGTATGGTTGTTAGACCCCACTTTTTCAATTGGTATCAAAGAAGGAAAACATGCTAAGACCCCATAAGTCTGTGTTTGTAGCAATCTGATTTCTATGGATTGAAATTTATCTCAAACTAATGCGCATAAAAATGCCTTCAAAATATTTTGATTTTACCAAATGTCTTGGGCTTACCTCAAAGGATAACTCCTTAGTGGATTCTTCTGAATCCCGAGGTAGAAAGTTTGTGCTATCAGACTCTGATAACATTCCCTTTAATGTGACAATTGACACTATGTCATAATCTGAGATGAATCTCTCCAGAACCTTAAAAAAAACTGCTAAGATTTTTGATGGTCAAGTGTATAAATTTAGCTCACTTGAAAACAAAATCGCTCAACTTACCGATGAACTTGAGAAGTCTCTTGATAGAGAACGTGAACTCTATAGCATTATTGAGTTCTTTTCTAACAATATCGAATATCTTGTTCACGAAACTACTCTACAGCGCAAAAAAATTAGTATGCTTGAAAATACTGTTAAATAAGACTCAATTAGAGAAGAACATTTAATCAAAACTCATTCATCAGATTTGAGCAGTTTTCGTGTTGAAAAAGAGAAACTCGTTGTATCTCTTTCACTAGACCAGTAACAGTAAAACTCCTTGAAAAGGGAAGACTCTGTTTTGATAAGTAAACTTTATTTGGTACTTATCTCTAATACTCATGTGGTATTACCTGGCGTGGAGAAATTTTATTCTAAAGAATTTTCTGCTAAGAAACAGTTTCATGACTTACAGAATTCCAGAAAGGCTATGAATCTGAAACCAGATATTTTTAAAGTTTCTTATCCACGAACTTGTTCATTTTGTGGGCAAAGAAATCACAATGTTCTATATTGTTTTGCCAGAAAGAAACAGATTTCTGATCTTCAGAATCTACTTTTTTTTACTGTCGACAGAGTAATCTGACGACATCTACAATGGATTTCATTCCTTCGGAAAACCAGAACTCTCATGCACGAGGTTTGAAAGGTCACTCTTCTAGAAATTTGTACTGGAATCATGTCCCTCTTAATGGTGCTAATTTATACGCTACAAATGTACATATTCCTAGTGTTTGTGAGAATAAATCTGGTAAACCTAAGTCTAGAAGATGGAATTATCATAATTCTGACCCTCTAGAACCAATCTCTAGAGGTCCTAGACTTAATCCTCACAAAAATCCTTCTGATGGATACTCAAAAGGGTCCATCTCAAATTCTTTTGGAATAAGACGTAGTCGAAGGAAGGTAAGTAATATACCGCACAAACACTCAGAAGGTATTTACAACTACTCCCTCAATTTTTATAGTGGGATTACTCCCCACTCTGCTACCTAGGTCTAGGTAATTTCATCCTTGTATCTAACTTGAGAGTTACAAGTATGATAATTGTAGGATGCTCAAGTTCGTTGTATATTATCGTCTAATCGTTAATAATGTTTTCTCCGTTCACAAAAGTTGAGTCATATCTTGACTCCTAGTAACTTTTCTCTATGTACTCTAATTTAAAGTATCCTCTAAATTATTGAGCCATAAAAAGATATGTGAAAAACAAGGTGTATTTCCTTATGTTGGACTTCCCTTCTCTGGTCCGCGAACGTCCATGTCTTATGCTTGAGTGTTTTTTAGGGTTTCGATAACAAGGGGCGCCTCTCTTGTTCTCGAACATATATATATATATATATATATTATAGTGTTTCCTCCATCCCTAATAAAAAAATAATATGGAGAACTCTTAAAGACCGCAAAGAAGTTGTGAATCTAGATATGGAAGAAGACATTAAAGGATGCACGGTTAAAAAACTTGTTTTGAAAAAGATGATTGCAAGGAAAGAGTACAACTCTTGGATTGGTGAATTTGACAAGGATTTAATTCATTCTCAGAATAACTCAAAGTCGAATTTACAAATCTTCAACTGCAAATAAATCATCTCTTTGATGGTCATACCAAAATCCTTGAAAATCAAAAGGTCATGATACGGAACTAGAAGAAACTCATATCTGATTGCATAAAATCCAGGCAACTTGCTCGTATTGTTGATCAAAAGGTGAATGTTCTAACTCATGAACATGGAGTTTCTACAGTCAAAAGGGTCAAGGATATCGAAAATACCTTTTATGATGGTGTCATGGAGAGGTATGAAGTTATCAAAGAAGCCTGATTTTTAAATGTCTAGGAAACTTCTTATGAGAATTTATTCTTGTGTTTTAAGAAGGATAACTAGGGTTTGGAATAGAAAATATTATGATTACACATAGCTATTGCCAACGATTTTCATCTTGCGCTGTTTTAGATTTATTTATCTAAATTCTAAGTTATTTGGAAGATGATTTTGCAGTATTAATCTTTATACTTTTTTTGTGTTGCAAATTTTTTATGGGATATGTGTGTTTACGCCCGTGAACTATGATTATCTCATATATGTCAAAAGTTAAGTCTATTATGTCATTATGTAAATATTGATAAAAGATAAAATGAACTTTTGAATATTCCACAGTATTGATGTTCCCCTGATCCACTTCTATGTGAAAGTACTGTATAGCTCCGTAAGTTTTCATATGTTGAGCATTTCCGATTAAATTAATCATTAAGGTTCTCTGGTGGTTAATTTATTCGAGTTTACTGGATACAAATTCATGTTTCATGTGATTTGTTAATGTCCAAAGAAATCTTTTTTTTCTTGCAAAAGTAAGGTCGCTCTTGTTGTTCTTTCGGTAATGACATTTAATAGGGGAGAGTTCTTAATTGAACTTGTGTTTAATTGCCAAATCTTTGTGGGAAGTGCGGATATGGAATACCGTAGGAGTTATCTTTTATCTTTATAAACTTCTTGATGAATACACTAAGTTTCGACTATGTGAAATCATCGAAACAAAGTTGATATGTTTTGTTTTAGTCATGAATAATCTCTTTGATAATTTCATTATGATCCCGCTAGTTTTCGTACCTTTGCAAATTTATATTGACAAAAGGGGGAGAATTATTTTGTAGTTCACATATCTCCGTAGTATTATTTTGCCAATTTATGGTTTACAGATCATTATGTAAGGGGGAGTGGTTCTCATTGTTAGATGAAGTATTGACTAATGGGGAGTGATACATATCTCCGTAGTATTATTGTCAAACTTATGATACAATTGAACTTTGATGTTGTGTAATAATACTATAACATTGTATAACAATAATTGGAACACCTCTTTACTTATTGTTATAGCTACGGATCTTCAACAACTATGACGATGAGTTGAACACGTTCAGAATCACTAGAGTACCCGGAGTGATGAAGAATTCAAGGAATGTTGAAGAACCAAAGAAATCAAGCATGTTGGACGAGAATCTACAAAGTTTATTTATTTTTTAATCCATATGTATTGATTGTTTTGTCACTAAAATTGATAAAGGGGGAGATTGTTAGAGCACTGCTCGACTGAACTCGCAAGCGTTGGTATCTCAAGCTTGTTTGTCAAGTTTAGGTGATCAAAACTATAAGTCTTGATTTCTAGTCTACTTATAGCTATGTCTCGGATTAGGATAGAATGTGTAGTTGAGATTTAGACTTCACGGTGTTCATCGATTGAAGACGAAGATCTACCGAGGAGAGCTTAGAGGAACTTCATCAACAAAAGGTATGTGGAGACTAAAACTTATCTATCACTCAAAAGTATATTCTATTTTATCTCCTCTTGAGACTAAGTCGTATAGCTATATAGACTTTTACATTATACACATTTGATTTTTTGAGCTGATATGTTTCTAGAAATATGTTTGGAAAGATTTTTGCTTTAACTACGTTCATCATTATTCTTGATGAGTTTAGTTGGGAACAATTTATTTGTTGGAAACTAAATAATGTGTCCAAAGATGATCATGTGAAAATCGCCTTGTAACATCTTATATGATTTGTGTGAGTCATTTGATGTAGACCCGGAATGTTTCGTATTTGATCATTCTAAAAAAACGGGGGTCTAACAACCTCATCCAATATTTCGATTAGCAATCTGTATGGACTAACTCGAATATACTTTTAAGATAATCAACTAGACAGTCAGACTCAATCTTAAATAAAAAATATATCAAGGAGTTAATATCTCTATCTCTCGATTTGATCTACACTCAAGCAAATAGAAATCTGTGAGTCTTTATCAAATACAAGAGATATAAACTTGGATGGTACCAAAGACCAATATTCAAGGATCAATCAATTTCCAATCAACAACCAAAGGTTGGTTTCACAATTGATCGATACAATGCACAACCTTTGATATTTCAATTATATAACAAAATATAATGCTGAATAGAAATAACACAGACACCAGAAATTTTGTTAACGAGTAAACCGCAAATGCATAAAAACCCCGTGACCTAGTCCGGATTGAACACCACACTGTATTAAGCCGCTACAGACACTAGCCTACTACAAACTAACTTCGGTCTGGACTATAGTTGAACCCTAACCAATATCACACTGATTCAAGGTACAGTTGCGCTCCTTACGTCTCTGATCCCAGCAGTATACTACACACTTGATTCCCTTAGCTGATCTCACCCACAACCAAGAGTTGCTACAACCCAAAGTCGAAGACTTTAATAAACAAATATGTAACACAGAAAAGTCTACGATAATAGATATATATGTCTCCCACAGATAAACCTATGAGTTTTGTTCCATCTTTTGATAAAATCAAGGTGAACAGGAATTAATCAATAACCCGGACTTATATTCCCGAAGAACAGCCTAGAATTATTGATCACCTCATAATAATCTAAATCATATGGTAGCGAAACTAGATATTGCGGAATCACAAACGATGAGACGAAGATGCTTGTGATTTCTTTTTATCTTGCCCTATCGGAATAATCAAGCCAATTATTCAATTGAACTTGTACGATAGAAAATGGCAAGATCAGATTGCTCAACTACAAGAGAAGTAGTTTTTTATTTTTATAATATTTTTTCATGATTTTAGGGAAATATCGTAAAACCAAGGAGTTTTGTTGAAATCAAGGAGTTTCCATGAGATGAGGAAAACATAAAAAAATAATAATAAAATAAGGGACATGTAGGACCGGCTTGGGCATGGTTGGCCGGCTAGGGCCCGGTCCCGTGATTTTTCCCTAATTTTATGTATTATTTCATGATTTGGAGGAATTTTCATAATTTGAAGGAAACATCATGAGATTATGGAAACATGAAAAATATAATAATAGTAAAATGGGACGTGTGGGGCCAGCTAGGGCATGACCGACTGGCTAGGACCCTGTCACATGGGTGTCCCTAATTTTATATTATTTTTCATGGGATCAAGGAAATATCATGAGATTAAGGAGTTTTCATGGGATTAGGGAAATGATAATAAAATATTGAGGAACCATGAGGTGTGGGACCAGACATGACTAGGGCCTAGTCGGCCGGTTAATAGACACGGTCCCATGACACCTTTCCTAATTTTATATTATTTCCTTGATGCGAAGGAAACATCATGAAACAGGGGAGTTTCTTTTAAAAAAAGTATATTTGTTTAAAATGAAGGGATTTTCATGAGATCAAAGAAAATAGATAAAATATGATAAAATACAGAATTGGGCGTAGGATTTAACATGGCGTATTCGGGCCGGTGGGTCCAGTCCCTCAGCGCCTTGGTGAATATTTTATTTTTATTATTTTCTTTCCTATTTGCATAGGTTCATCGTCTCGTCGTATTTTGAAATGCTTGTTTGTTCATTAAGGTGTTTGTTAATGCATTATCTGTCAAATACATCTACACCACTTTGGTCGGGGCTTACTTGAAGGTAACTCAGATGCCTATGTGTTGAATATTTATTACTAACCCATGGAATTCTGCTGGGAAGAACCATAAATTGAAGTAATGAAATATTATGAAAAATATTGAATATTTTCCAGGGATTTGGTTAATAAATCTATTGATTTTAAGAATAATTAACTGATGGCTCTATACTAGTACGATCTTCTAGGAGCGTTAATTATTCGGGAATTATGTGATATGAGCTTGTTGAAGTGTCATATTTATTTTATATAGTCAGGGAAAACATCGTCCTGAAGACGTTATTGCTCAATACTAGCAGGCAAGCTGTCTAGTTACCGTCTAATCTTTCGATTCTATATAAAAGTAGCTACTGAAATTGCTCAGTATTCATGATATATGTCGCTGCCTCAGCTGAGAGACTACACATCTACATGTACTCTGAGAGTCAGTATTCTCAGTCAGAGATTCTTATAACATGAGCTTTCATGCTTTCGATAAGAGACATGAGCCTCAGTACTCGTCTGATTGCTGGATCAGGAGCACATATAAGTATGGGTTTATGAGTTTAGCCTTTTTCGAAAATCCACCATCTACATTAAGTGCCCTTCTTAGTGAGGGACATTCATTTTCCTCAGTCAGCATTGAATGGTGATTTTCCGGTCACAAACAATATAAGCAATTGAACTTAATCATTAGATAAGACCTTACCGGATTTTAATAGTACGAGAAAATCACGACTTGAATGAAGATTCCAGTAGCATGATAGAGCATCGTTTAATGATCATAAATTAGCGTTGAGCTGCTGATTTTGATGACATGATCTTGGTCGTTTTAGGATTCACGGGCTGAGCCCAATAAGGAAATCCTTGTGAGATTAGGTTTTGGAAATAAAATTTGATATAAAAGGGATTAATTCTTTTTTTTACTTCACCTATACATGACCACCACTTTCACTTCTTCATCATCTTCACACCATTAGGGAGGAGAAAATTTTCGCCGGAGTTTCCAGCTGAAGCAGCCATCGTCCGGCCATATTCCGGCCGGCAGGTACGTGATTTTTTTTTTTATTATTAAAAGTTTTATGAGTTCATGCTTTCATCATGTTGAAATTATATACATGTGCATATATGAGCATGAGTTTTGTTGAAAAACCCTTGTTTTTAGAAAACGTGTGTTCGTTTGATCGTTAGTTTATGAAACTAATAATAATCCCTGATTTAGGAGAGATTTTTTTTATGTATAGACCTGAGTCAAGTGATAAAATTTTGTTTACGAGCCTTCATGAAAATCAAAACTTTATCCCGAAAAGATGTGAGCTTTCACAAAACCGAAATAACCCTCGTTTCAAAGAAAGACGATTGTACGAAGGAAAAGATTTCTTTTATAAAACCATGGTCTGTCCATGGGATTTTTTATTTTTATTTTTAAACTGAGGGATATCCCATGAATTTTACTTAGTGAGCTTGCTCACGTCAATTTTTTTTTATTTACGTGAGTTAATTACGTTTTTTATAAATAGACATATACATTATTTTCTTTTTAAAATCAAAACTTGAGTTTTGTGTAATCTTTAGAAGTAAACAATTATTTATGGTGAAATAATGTTTTAGTTTTCATAATTCCTTGGTGAATGCTCATGCAGTGGAAATATTCATGACTTTATGAGAATCTAAGTTTTTTGCTTCTTTTGTAGATTTGAAGAAGCGAGTAAGTTTTGAAGTGTTACTTCTTACGTTGCAATCACTACTGCTAGTGAAATCGTGAAAAAGGTAAGAGTTAAGAATTACCATTTTGTACATGCTTGCTCGAGCATTTTCCCAATTACTTCACTCCATTGATGTTTGCATCTTGTATGAATAATATATTGAAGCGTGGCATTGTGTGTATATTACATCTACTTTGCAAGAATGTCTGATTCTCGAGCCAATGATGCTTCCAAATATTATATGTTTGTGGACAATGATGCTTTCAGGGAAGATTCACACATAGATAATGATGCATGTAGGGATGATTTATGCACGTATGAGACTTTCATTGGCGAAGATTAAACTCTTGGAATCAAGAACGTTCCAAACATAGAGGATGCATTCTTCATAGATCAAGGGCCTGAAAAGCGTCTCAAAACTCCAACATTTCATCTTCTGATAAATCCCAGAGAGGTTACTCAGAAAAATTTTGTGACTCCTCAGGCAGCTATTCGGTTCTGTCTTGAATGAGAAAAGGTTTCTGTATCAATCATTGAATTCAAGCTTCTCGACGGCCCTTGGAAAAGTTTTCTGGATGGTCGAGGTACATGCTAGGTTTTCCTCGTGTTCGTTCCAAGTTGCATGACACACAAGTAATACGGGCTATTCAAGCTTCTGAAGATTTGTTCATTTTTCATGACGCGCGAGGTATAGTAGCTCTACTTGCTCGCTGGTGTATTCTAACTCACTCTTTCATATGCAGATGGGGAGGGTTTACCATTACCTTAGAAGATGTAGTTGCTCTGTTGCATCTTCCAATCACGAGTAATTTTCCTGAAGGTCTTTCTTCATCAGAGGAAATTGCAATATCTAACATCTTGACAACCATAATGGAGGAGATTAATAAGGCTTTTGGCAACAAAGGTTGTTATGATCATTGGTTAATACACTGGTCTCCAAGAGATACTCCTCGGGAGTGGCCTATTGACGATACGTTATCTATTGCTGCTTTCTTGTGTTTATGGCTGTCCATAAATGTATTTGAAGATGCTGGAAATTTGTTGATGCCGTTTGTGATTCCCTTTGCAATTAAGATGGCTTAGGGTGAGCAACTCCTAATAGGTAGCTTGATCCTGGGTTCTTTGTACTCTAACTTGGACTCCTTGATTATAGACTCGAGCATCTCAAATGGTTTTATGAAGATTGAATGTTATGCCAATATGATGTTTCTTCAAGCTTTCATATGGGAGCGTTTCAAGAATTATGCACCCATTCCACGTACCATTTTGCAAGGATTGAACACTGATGCTCGTCATGTTTTCTCTGAGAAGGCCAATGCCATGATCATGCGCTGGTCTACAAAACAGCCTCGACTCAAGATTCGCTTCGTTGATGTCTTAGACCGTGAATCTGAATTTAACTTCCACCCATGGGTATCAGTTCCCCCTTACATCTCTCAGCTGAAAAGTTTTAATGATGAAGAGATCATGATTTTGAAATCTGGTGCTAATTTGGACGATGGTGAGAGAGCTTTTATGCCAAGTTGTACTCCCGGTTATCTAATATCCATAATGCATGGTGAATTCTCAGTGGAAGAATACAATATTGATAGGGAGGCTCGGCAAATGGGTATGGATCAGTGTGTTCCGACTTTTCGAAGAAGAAAACCCTCAGTTGATCAGCTCATGACCCGTCTGGACCGCACACATGTGGAAGGAAACGAATTCTGGTTCCCCGGCTCTGATAGAATCACATATGTAACTCCGGGTTACATATACTTTTGGGATCAACAACTCAGGCGTTTACTTGCTTTCGTGAGAGTTGATCAACCTTTAGTGAAGGAGCCTCCTACTGCTGAGATGATTTCCACTCAACCAGGATTGAAGCATTTCCTTGGTAGTGATAAACGGAAAACTTCTCCAGGATGTTCATAAGTAAGTATTCTTCACGAGGTCTTCATAAGATTATGATGATTGTATTTTGATTATCGTATCAAAATTTCCCACAGGACGGTCGTAATGTAAGTCCGCGAATTGATGTAAACCTCTCAGAAACTGAAGCAACTATTCATGGTGGGGAAGGCATGAGCAAGAATTATAAGATGTTACCTAACACCATAAAGTCCCCATTTGTTTATTTGGTGAGTTGTCAATACTTATTTCATCGTGACCCTTTCTTATCCGTGTAATTAGGATCATAAAACCAATATTTGTTATTTGGTTACAGAATTTTTCTCCCTCGAGTATTTACGGTCTTCAATTCTCTGCTGCTAGGCAGACGGTTTCTGACTCAGGTGTTGAAGAAGCTTAAGTAAGTATTTATTCATATAACAAATTATGATGCTTAGTAAATAAAATGATAATTGTGAGAATATATCCAGGATAATGTTGCCATGGAAGTGTAGAGTACTGGTAATTCTCGCTCGAAGAATGGTGATAAATAAAACTCCCAGAGTTCGAAACCGAATGAAAGTAATGGTGTTGTCGATGTTGGTGTGAGCCATTCTGGTTCTTTGAGCACTTCGGAGACCACCCAAGTAAGTATTTCTCTTGTATTTTATCCATATAAGCATAAATTTATTGATCTACGACTGAATGAGTGAGAATGCATGCGAATATATGAAAAGTTTTATCGAAAATACGTCACCAGAGAATTCAGAACTCAGCATTTTAGAAAAATACCATAGAATCTTCGTATGATGTCAGATTTTCATTATCCGCATATGTATATTTATGCCCAAGAAATTTCCAAGCTTTAGAAAATAATATTTTTAAGTTTTGAGAACGTTTAGTAGTCTAAATAGACGAAACAGTAAACATCCAGGAGACTTTCGGGAAATTTTCAGTTGTCATGTAGTCCGAAGTTTCGACCACATCTTGTTGCTCATTTATCCGATTGCTCTGAAATTTTGATATGTTGTAGATAACATCCATACGAAGAGAATGGTATATGACCTAACCTTCTATTATTCACCAATTTCTCCCAGTTCATCGTTTGGTACAGGGAAGTGTAAAATCTTCCCATGCGGGCTTGTTGTAAAATGAGTTCTTGCGACTTTCATGTTATTTGCTGACGTCTAGCATGTGTAATGAAGAACTTTGATGATGTTAGACCACTTTTATTCTGTAGTTCATGACATATTTTGGATTTATACTTGGATGGTCCTAATCTCATGTAATCTTCGTATTAGGTGCAAAATACCGAAGTTGAGAATGGAGGAGCCAATAATGATGAAACAAGCAACCCTGAGGCTATCGATAAAGATGCAACCATCTATGCACTTCAAGGCCATGAGATCGTTGTTGCTGAAGTAATTAAGGAGACCGAGACTTCGATTGTCGTTGCTTCAGTGGCGAAAGGAGCTGAGCCGTTAGTAGAAGAGACTGAAGAAATTGTTGTTGCATAAGTTGCTCCAGTAATTGAAAACCATATAGTGGTGCATGAATACCCAAGTGCGGGAGTTGCTTTTGATCCTCCATTTGATGCATCACTCCCATACCATGATATAGTTGGTGGATTCAGCGTTCACGTTGGATATTCAGGCTTATATGATAAGATATGGAGGAAGTTCGGTCACATCGTCGTCACTAGAGACCCAAAGCATGCTTATTCTTTAACAATGCAGGCGAGTGTCATCTTGCGTGTTGTAAATGATATATGCACTAGGGCAAGAAATACTGTGACTCCGGATGTACTCTTTGATTGGGAGTTCAACTTGGAGAATTCTGAGAGACTTGGATTCAACGTGAAGTGGCTTCGTAAGAAGATGAATGCTATTAAGGACTCATGTGAAAATAACATACCCTTTCCCAATGACGATGTGATGGAGAAGGAAGACAAAATTGCCAGACTGACTGAAGAGCTGAACATGGAGAAGGCGGCTTTATAAGTCTTGAAGGATGCAGAGGAGCAAAAATATTTCTTTGCTGATTTCCTTTGATTTCTTTTGATAATCTCTTGAACTTCTGAACTTCTGAGAGATGTGAGGTTTATTTATGGTTTTAATTGGTTTTGAGTAAGTGGATGATTGAGGATTTTCTTTGGATTTAATATAGATTTTCTTTTAGTAGACTGAATTTTGATAAATTGCTGGATTTAATTACTGAATGCAAGTATTGCAAACATTTTGGAGGAATTGAAATACAATGAAAGGAAACTCTAAATGCCAAATATTTTGGACATTGTGCCCAATACTCCAAATATCCGAAACCTCATACGTCAAAGGCCTTAAGCCAATTTTCGTGTATCACGCCACACCTTCCTTGCCATCCATGTTGATCAATCTGTAGTATCCACCAGCCACAGACTTAGAGATCATGAAGGGTCCTTCCCAGTTGGTATTCATTGCAAAATGGGAATTATGCTTAGTTACTTTGAGAACTAAATCTCCTTCCTGGAATTTTTTAGGCTTGACCATCCATGCTCTGAATATCTTCTGCTGATTTGGAATTCATCGTCTAGTGGAGTTCTGCGGTATGTATGGGCACTCGTGCGGGAAAGAGTATTTGAGATACTATTTGTCATGCTTGGATACGTCTTCAGTAATAAACTTTTTGATGGTATGCTCGATTTGAAGAACCTCGGAGCTTATCCATTTGGCAAAATATTGCTGAGGTGAGGTCATCCATTCATAGCGTTTTGCAATTGCTAAGTTGTTGGTGGAGTGAAGCCCTCCGATCAAATAAGTATATTTGAAAACTGATGATTTGGGAACATGAGTAGGAATAAGACTTTCCTGAGTACGAAATCTTTTGATGAAAGCATTTGCATTTTCCTCAGGATTTTTTGTTAGCTCTGTCAGGGCTTTGACCCCCTTCAGATACTCGAATGGTGAAATGTCTTCTTTTTCTTCTTCCGAATCATAGGTTTTTTCAACAGAGAAATGTACAATTGAAGGTGTTGGTGTTATCTTTTTAGCATGAACCCATGTACGTCCAAGGATCATGTTATATCTTGGATCTTCTCGGATTATGTAAAATTTTGCTTCCGTCCAAACTGAGTTTATGTCCACCTTAAGAGTAATGTGGCCATAAGCATCTCTGGGTGTTCCTTCATGGTCTGTGATTGTTACTGGAGCATGAATGGCTTTTTGTCGTGTGACACCAGCAACTCTGAGAGTTTTCAGAGGGATAACATTGACAGCGGTGCCAACATCAATCAGTGCTCGTTTGAACTCGTTTCCCTTGAGATGGACCATGGTGAGAAGACCCCAATCGTACATTTCTTTGTCTATCGTTGAGGGCGGCTCAGGAAATTCTTCTTGAATCAATAAACGTTTTCCTGACACGATGTGATTCAGTGCGGCGAACATGTCTCCCCTTTGAGCCTTTGATAAGTATAACAATTCGCAGACATGTTCGATTAAAGATTGAACTGCTTCTTTGACAGGTGGTTCATGATAGACGCATTTATGTGTCTATTTTGGTCTAAATTATGTATCGTTAGTGCTCGATTTTGTACTTATTTGAATATTTCGTGGTTTTGTAGATGTTTTTGGAGAAATAAGCTTTTGCGGCGAATTTGGCTCGAAAAGTTGATAAAGGCACCCGGAGGACACCTTGCTATTCGGATCCCCATTTTGGATAAGGGGAAACCAGTTGATAAGGGGCATCCCAACGTTATTTGCACCCAAAATTTAATAATTCCATCCCAATTGCTAAAGGGAGACCAGTAAAAGATAAGGGGAGGTCATCTTCTCAAATTCAATTGCAGAAGAAGGTGGGAAAATAATTACATCTTCGTGTGAACGGTTTGGTATGGATTCGGATGAGATTTTTGTGTGGATTTTCACGGGAAAAACTTGTTTTAGTCCTGTTATCACGAAACAGTGGTGGTAAGTCTTTCAGATTCGAAGAAGTTTGTATTTACGCGGAGTTGAAACTAAACAGGGAAGTGCATACTCGGGTATGGATTCGGCTATTTATGAGCTGAATTAGGGCGAGATTTCTTCGGATTTGTTGGCTTGGTTGGATTAACATAAGCCTGTTACGATTAAACAAGATGGGTAGGTGTGTTAGATTCGATAAAAGAAGGTGGTTTCATCTTATCTCGACGAAACAGAGTAAGAAAATATTGCAGGTCTCTTCTGTTTGATTAGTTTGGTAAGTTACATGCAGATTAGCACATCGTATCTCCTGAAGATTTTATCTATCCTTTTTGGAGAGTTTGGAAAGGGCCAGAGAGACGCGTGAGGATATTCAAGGAAAGAGAAGTCCGTAACTTTGCTTGAAAGAAAAGAGAAGAGATTTTCGGGATTTAATCTCCCTGTTGTGTGTAAAAAGGTCTGTTCGAGTAATATAGAGGGGATCGAGACCTTTGGGTAGCTAGGAGAACCAATACAGAGAAGAAAGAAGAAGTTGCAGAGGCATACTTTCTCTGTCGGATAAGAAAAGATAAGTTGCAGACAAAGAAGAAGACCACAAAACTGTCACCTTTTCTTTCAAACTTGTAAAAGTTTCGCAACAATTATATCAGTTAGGATTTTCTCTGTAACAATAGGCTATGTAATAGTAAGTTCTGTAACAAATATATCTGTTACAAACTCGCTGCATAATATTATTTCCCAATAAAAACACCTTTTGAGTCATGTTTCTATCTTTTGGGTGTGTTTTGAGCATGTGGAGCTAAACCCCAACACCGGGATGACGGAGGAAGCCATGTTACACAATGTTTGGTAATTATAATTGATTCTTAAGACTTTTTGCATTGATTTTTAATCAATTTATGATTTTCATTGATTATTTGTGATTTTGTTTGATAGTGTATGCTTAGTCTAAGAACTCTTGATGCACTATGCTTATGATTTACATATAATGCTTTATAAAATCTACTTTTGGCAAAGAAATAGAGTCTAGAAAAGAGCTAAAACTGTTATGAATCATTGTATGAACCAATTAATTGTGAAGTTTGGTGGAATCCTAAATCCCAGTATCTCGTAATATTGATATCATCTTTGTTTATTTTCTATTTTAATTTTATAATTGAAGTCTAAAATCAACCTCTACGAGTCCGAGAATCAAACCCTTTTATTACCACTTTAAAACTACATCAGTTTTTGGCGCCGTCGACGTAGACTTGTATTTAGGTTTAGGTTTTAGGTTTTGCATTTTTTTAGGTTTTGTATATATATATATATATTTTTTTTATTATTATTATTATCAGATTATTTTTTGTTCTATTTTACGTCTTTGGTATTTTTGTTTTTGCTGTGCATGATTGGCTTGAAGCGAAACGTGGAAAGTTGAACTTGCCTTACAAAAAGGGAGAAACTGAAGAATTTATTTTTAGACTTTCATCTTATTTTTAGTAGTTTCTTTATTTATTTTTGGACTTGTAATTTTTCTTTTATTTGTTTGTGTTTATTTTTAGTACTTTATTTATATAAAAAAAAAAAAACTGCACACACCAATTGCATCTTCGTCAGACTACCGAGTTTAGGAAAACTGGTGGATTAGTAAGCTGAACCCGTGACTTGGGCCTTATGGGAGTTACCAGATGAAAATCCACAAACCTCAGCCTCGTACCTTTGGGTATATTTCTTTGTAGGTAACCCAAGATTACCTAAATTAGTTAGCCCAGCATTTGCATGTGCACGATTTTCTTGCTTCACTAGTATCACTTCTATTTTTGTCGAAATAGTGAAGGAAAATGATGATGAGGTCATGGTAAAAACCCTTAGGGATCGTTTGAACCCATCTAAAATAGTGCGTGAGCCAGATGTAGTTTTACTAGCTTCTACGGTCCAATTTGATATTATACCCGAGACTATTGGCATGCTTCGTAAGTTTAGGGGGTTAGAGAATGAGAACTCGTATACCCACATAAGAGACTTTGAAATGATTTGTGACACAATGAACTATCCGAATGTCTTCAAAGATGTGCTTAGGTTACGTTTGTTTCACTTCTCTCTCTATGAGAAAGCCAAAGAGTGGTATCATTTTATTCCTTATAAAACAATTACCACCTGGGATGGTCTTGTAGAGGCATTTGTTAAGAAATTCTACCCACACCATAAGACTGCAGCTGTTCGATAGTCTATCCAAACCTTTAAGCAGAAATTAGGTGAAAAACTTCATGATTATGTAGAAAGGTTTAGTGATTGTTATACCAGTGTCCACAACACGTCTTTGAAAAATCCCACATGGACCAAATTTTATAAGAGGGCCTTGATAGTGAAACTTGTATGCAGGTAGAAATAATTAGTGGTGGAGAATTTACCCATCAATACCCAGATGATTGTTCTGATGAGTTCATTGAGTTAACTGAGAAAACTAGGCAATGGGCTTCAATGAGAGAACCAGAAATACCTAGAAATCATATTCATAGGATCGATAGAGTTGATTATGGGTCAGATATTCTTAGGCGTCTAGAAGCCTTAGAAATGAATTAAGGGTCACACCATGCTAGATATGAAGAGCAAGCCAATGCTCTATATAACAACTCTAGGTTTGAAATCCGTCCGAGATTTGATCCATATTCAGACACTTATAACCCTGGTTGGAAAAACCACCCAAATTTCTCTTGGTCTAAGGGTCAGAGTCAAAGTCAGCCCAGTAGTACTTAGAGTCTTCCGAGTAAATATAAAAACCTATTGGATAAAAAAATCATGAGCTTAGAAGAGTCTCTCACCATCTTATCTTATAATAGTGCAGAGTTTAAGCAAACAATTGAGAAAGGTTTACATGAAAACTCTCAGGCTATTTCAGAGCTAAAAAATCAGGTTAGTATAATTGCAGAATTTTTGAGAGAAAGAGAAATGGAAAAGTCCCCCAATCAACCACTACCCAATCCTAGAGGAATTCATGAAGTATCCTCTAGAGAGAAAGAGTTCAATCATGTGAACTCTGTAACAACCCTTAGGAGTGGTAAAACGGTAGAAAATAAGCTAGCCATGCCTAATAGTGAACATAATGTAGATCCACCTTCTAGTTCCCATTCTAGTTCCCAAGATGAGCCCCATAAGGAGCCACTAGCTGAAGAGACTGATAAAATTTCTAGTGATGCCCACGTGGTTCCCGATAGGTCTCATTTCGTTCCTAGAGCCCCGTACCCACAGTTGTTAGCTCCAATAAAGAGAGAGTCGACTTTCAACGAAATAATGGAAATATTTAAGCAGGTAAACATTAATATCCCTTTACTAGAAGCAATTAGGCAAATGCATGCGTATGCCAAATTCCTTAAGGATCTTTGTACACGAAAGCATAAGCTTAATGTCCATAAGAAAGTTTTTTTAGCTGGTCAGGTAAGTTCAATCCTTCTGAACCAAACAACCCCTAAGTATAAAGACCCTGGATGCCCCACCATATCTTGTACAATTGGTAATCACATGGTTTATAATGCATTACTTGACTTAGGAGCTAGTGTTAACTTACTCCCGTACCATGTGTACACCCAGCTAGGTCTTTGTGAGTTGAAACCGACTAAAATGACCCTACAATTAGCTGATAGGTCTGTCAAAGTACCTCATGGTGTCATAGAGGATGTACTGATTGAGGTTGATAAATTTATTTATCCAGTGGATTTTGTTGTTCTAGACACTCAACCTGTTCAGGATCCTAGTGCTCAAATACCGGTGATTTTAGGTCGCCCATTTTTAGCCATAGCTAATGCTATCATCAACTGTAGGACCGGTCTTATGAACATATCCTTTGGAAATATGACCACTGAACTAAATGTCTTTAATGTTAATAGAAAACCTTATGATGACTTGGAGGAAGTGAATATGATTAGCACTTTAGTTCAAGATCTAATTCAGGATAATTGGGACGACACTTTATTGGAGGATTCTTTGGATGAATTTGATGAGATTCTCTTAAGTCAGTTAGGTGACCAAACTATTGAACTAGAAGAAGCTCTCGAGTACTTTAAAGACTCTACGAACCATGAAATTCAATCCATAGTACTAGGCCTTACGGAGAGTAGTGTTGACCCTAAGTTTGGGGATAATGAACTAGAAGAATCTCTTGAGTATTTTAGAGACTCTGAGGATCCGGAAATTCAAGCAATAGTTATAGGTTTGTCTGAGAATACTGACTACCCTAAGTTTGGGGGTAGTGATGGTCAAGTATCCCCATTAAAAGTCCCTAACTTGGGATTCGAGCCTAGTATACCTGAGGAATTACTTGAGTCACTTCCGACTCCACAACCTGATCCTCCTGATACTGTCCAGGAGGAAATCCAACTATTAGAGACCTGTTGTTCGAATAAATCTATTTATCAAGACACCCATATGAAGCCCAAGTGGGCGCCACAGATAAATCCAGTTGTCTTAGAAGAATATTTAAATCAGATTATGCTATATCTGCTTATTTATCTAATCCGATGCATTTGTCTTATAATTATGGCAGTTTTATTTGGTTTTGTTGATCCACAGTTGTTCCAGCTATTGCTATATGATTCGAGGTGATTAATTATTTCTTATGTCTAGCTGAGACGTTAAACTTAGCACTTCTTGGGAGGTAACCCATGCTCATGCAACACGGTAATATCTTTCCTTAACTCTTTTGCTTAAAATGGTAACAGTTTATCCTTGTTCATGCTTTTAATTTTATCTTTAGAACATTAAGGAAAATGTTAGATTTAAGTTTGGGGGTATGGGAGAAACTTTTTAGTTGCATTATTAAACTCCAGAGCCTGGAAATTTATGCTTATTAAGGATAACACTAACCAATCTAAGTGGATGAAAGCATCTTGGTTGTAGGAGTTGAGGAACCAATCTGATTAGATGGAAACATCTAAAGAGTCTATTCATAAAAGCACAGAGCTCAGGTGTTAGAAATAACATGGTAGTTTCTCCATATCTCGTTGAGTCCTTTTCACTTCTATTTTTATTTTGCTTTATTTTTAAAATATGTTTCTCTAAGTGATTAGGTGGGGCTCACGATTCAAGTTGTTACCACTGCTAGGATGAAATAGAGTGATTGAGTTACTAAGGAAAAAAAAAAGAGAAAAGAAAAAAAGAGACCAGACCAATTAGACCAAACGGAATAAATAAAAATAAAAACTAACACTTGGATAACAATATGTGTGTGTTCTCCCTGTCTCCGTCGCCTAAACAAGCGTGGAACGCAGGATACATGGGAATTACCATGTAATCTGCTGACATGAAGCATGCGCTTGGATCCACAAGATCTAATCATGTTGTTAAAAAAAAAAAAAGTTAATTGTTCAGTGAATAAATTGACCGCTGGTTCCCTTGTATATGCCAGACGAGTTGATCTAGAATTAGGATTGTCGACCACTGGTTCCCTTGTATATGACAGTTGTGTTGATATTAGTCATACCAGTATCCCAATCCATTAGGATAGGTTTATTTTGGCAGTGTCCTTTAGACAGATATGAGAAACATCGTTCACCCAGTCAACATCAAAACCATCTATGTTTTTCTCTATATCCATCTCTTAATCTAGCCATGTGATTTGTTGACTCCGAATATTGATGTCCATAGTGCAACTATCTGAGTAGAGCTCTGTCACTTATATATGAATTTTAGTATGCTTGGGTGCAAACTCGTGTACACCAATTGGAATTTCGCATCAGGGTATTTCCTCCTGTAGTCAATAAGTATGCCAACCAAGGAGATTCTTTAGTGCCTTCCAAGGTTCTGCGTAGATAGCTCGGGTCTGGAAAGTAAAGGTTTTGTGGGTATATCTCTTGTAAGCCCTCCCGAGACTATAACTCGGCCACTAGGGCCACCTAGGGGTTTAAAGGCTTATTGCATACGCTAAATGCAATCGACGATGCTTGCGACAGTGAGTTAGGATTTTTATTTGATTTGCTCGGGACTAGCAAATAATAAGTTTGGGGGTATTTGATAGATGCATTTATGTGTCTATTTTGGTCTAAATTATGTATTGTTAGTGCTCGATTTTGTACTTATTTGAATATTTTATGGTTTTGTAGGTGTTTTGGAGAAATAAGCTTTTGCAGCGAATTTGGCTAGAAAAGTTGATAAAGGCACCCGGAGGACACCATGCTATTCGGATCCCCAATTTGGATAAGGGGCAACCAGTTGATAAGGGGCATCCTAATGTTATTTACACCCAAACTTTACTAATTCCATCCCAATTGCTAAAGGGAGACCAGTAAAAGATAAGGGGAGGTCATCTTCTCAAATTCAATTGCAGAAAGAGGCGGGAAAATAATTACAGCTTCGTGTGAACGGTTTGGTTTGGATTTGGACGAGATTTTTGTGTGGATTTTCACGGGAACAACTTTTTTTACTCATGTTATCACGAAACAGTGGTGGTAAGGCTTTCAGATTCGAAGAAGTTTGTATTTACGCTGAGTTGAAACTAAACAGGGAAGTGCATACTCGGGTATGGATTCGGCTATTTCTGAGCTGAATTAGGGCGAGATTTCTTCGGATTTGTTGGCTTGGTTGGATTGACATAAGCCTGTTACGATTAAACAAGATGGGTAGGTGTGTTAGATATTATAGAAGAAGGAGGTTTCATCTTATCTCGACGAAACAGAGTAAGAAAATATTGCGGGTCTCTTCTGTTTGATTAGTTTGGTAAGTTACATGGAGATTAGGACATCGTATCTCTTGAAGATTTTATCTATCCTTTTTGGAGAGTTTGGAAAGGGCCAGAGAGACGCGTGAGGATATTCAAGGAAAGAGAAGTCTGTAACTTTGCTTGGAAGAAAAGAGAAGAGATTTTCGGGATTTAATCTCCCTGTTGTGTGTAAAAATTTCTGTTCGAGTACTATAGAGGGGATCGAGACCTTGGGGTAGCTAGGAGAACCAATACAGAGAAGAAAGAAGAAGTTGCAGAGGCATACTTTCTCCGTCGGAGAAGAAAAGATAAGTTGCAGACGAAGAAGAAGACCACAAAACTGTCACCTTTTCTTTCAAACTTGTAACAGTTTCGCAACAATTATATCAGTTAGGCTTTTCTCTGTAACAATAGGCTCTGTAATAGTGAGTTCTGTAACAAATAAATCTGTTACAAACTCGCTGCATAATATTATTTCCCAATAAAAACACCTTTTTAGCCATGTTTATATCTTTTGGGTGCGTTTTGAGCATGTGGAGCTAAACCCCAACACCGAGTATGAACCAATTAACTTTGAAGTTTGGTGGAATCCTAAATCCCAGTATCTCGTAATATTGATATCATCTTTATTTATTTGCTATTTTAATTTTATAATTGAAGTCTAAAATCAACCTCTACGAGTTCGAGAATCAAACCCTTTTCTTACCACTTTAAAACTATATCAGTTCAGAAAGGGTGAAGTTGAGTTTTCCTGATTCGACCTTCTCTTTAAATATGCGCTTCAGAGTTCTGCAATCACTTGTGGGATGGTTGACGAACCTATGGAAGCGACAGTAGCGAGGGTTTTCCATGGCCTCTTCAGTTGGTTCTTTCTTGACATAAGGCAGTTTGATTACGCCGTCTTGAACCCAGGCATCTAGCATCTCAATAACTTCCTCAATGGAGCAGGGGAAATCAGGTGCCTCTGGATCAACTTCTGTGTGTTGAGCAGGAGTTTGCGCATTATCTTTCCTTTGTGTCTTTGCAGAAGTTGAGGAAGCATGCTTGCGCGGTCGCTCAGACTTTCGTTTGTTCCCTTCCGTAATAGCATTTGTGGAGGGTTGGAGGTTGTATTGTTTGTTGATTAAATGCCTGCTACCTCGAGTCTCTCGTGGTTCTTCAGATTTTGTAGTCTTAGCCCTTTCCAATAAAGCAGGTGCAGTAGTTACTGATCTCTTGGCCACTTCATGAAGTTCTGAGAAGGTTTGGAACCTGAGATTTTCTAACAGGGCTCTGTAGACTGGAATCATTCCATTCATGCAAAAATACACAAGTTTTTGCTCTGTGACATTCAGATCATGGAAATCCAAGGCTTAAACCCTAAACCTTTTCACATAATCGTTAGGTTGTTTGTTGCTCTTTTGAAACATCCTTCCGAGGTCAGAGAGGGTGATTTTCTCTGAAACAAAGAAGTATTTCCCGTAGAAAGCATTAACCATTTCTCCCAAATTTTTGATACTTCCAGGTGCGATGTTGTTGTACCAGGTATATGCTCTACCTTTCAGAGACTTTGAAAATTCCTTCAGACGGATAGTATGGTTGTGCTCATGTTCACCGAGTGCTTCCAAAAACCGAGAAACATGTTCTCGAGCATTACCTGTTCCATCATAAAGTGTGAAGGTTGGAGAAGTGTAACCTTTTGGAAAAGGAGTTCTTTATGTAGCAACAAGTTATGGAGGTTGGTGACGCTGTTCAGAAGGCGTTTTTTCTTTTCCACGATCTTCCAAAAGACGTTCCAAGTCCTCACAAGTAATGAAACTGGACGGCTCTTTCGCTGGTGGGTTGTCTGCAGTCTTAGGAACTTCAATATTGTCTACTACATGGATTGGAGTGACTTCAGAATCAGTATCCGAAGACACTTCCTTAACTTTTACTTTCTCTTGAGTTTTCTCTGACATCTTGCCTGTAAGAGTCTTGAGATAGTTGAACAGTTCCTTCTGAGTAGCATCCATGTCAGTCTGATTATTGGCGAGAGTTTCCTGCACCTTTATGAGATCTCCTATGGTAGGTGGATTTTCTCTGACTTCTTCAGGAGATCGGCCAAAAGGTGAATTATTGATGGCCCCAGTGCCGGTACCAGCGTTCGGAGGATTAGTAGTAGCGGGTTACACCGGAGGAGTGGTAGTGGCAAGTTGCACCGGAGGAGTGGTGTTTTCCTTGCCACTAGAGCTTGCTATATTAGAACCGGGTGTTGAATCCGGGTTGGTAACTGAACCGGACCTAAGACCGATCATTTTTGTGATAAGTAAAATTGCAACCGAGAGAATGATCTCCCACTGTGGTCGTCAATCTGTAGATGGGAAAAATGATTTGCTAGTTTTTACGGAATTAAGGAGACGACCGTACGGAGGAGACTCCTTGAACCGAGTGAAATGCTTAACCTCACACATGTGCACTGCAAGAAGGGAGTGATTTGAATTCGATAGATCAATCTGTAGTACTCCGGCCTAAACCAAGACAATGGCCGTTCCAGAGTAAATTCGGTCATAAGAGAGGATGGGTCGATCTGTAGGAGGGAAGATGAGAAACGCGTGAGATCAATGGTGATCGAAGATTGTAGGTGTGTTGTGTATTATGAAAATAAGATAAGTTCCGAATGATTGAATTTGCTCTATTGAGAGTTGGATTGTTAATCTCGTGTTGTCAATTTGACGTGATATTGTCCTTGTTTCAATCATGATTCAGAGACTTATTTATATTGCTAGAATTGTAAGCAACATGATCCCATGAAGTGTGAAAGTTGATGGAATCAAAGAATGGGGAAGTGGAAATCGTGTTAAAACCAGTTGCTCAACGTGCGGAGACTTGGTTGATTTTCCATCCGCTACTTTTTTAACTCCTCCAACTGATTGCACTACTTGCTCACATTCTCATCGTGTGTATGAACACACGTGCCGTAGACCGCCAGACCAAAACTCTAGTTAATATCCCCCCATGTGACACGATTGATGTCTCGTGTGATTATGGATTCTGCAAGGCAGACGTGTATTTAGTTAGTCAGTTGCTGACTTCGTGACTTCATGAGACGATAAGTCCTTGTATTATTGAGTCGAATGTGATTTAGAATGTTCTAAGACTTGGACGTGTCCATTGTTGAGACAGAGGTATAATACATGAATAAACTTTGATAGTTATCTTGACCAAATATTGCTAGTTCGATGAATTGTTGAATATTGGTAGTTGAACCAATATTCTTTAGTTTGATCAAATATTGCTCATTTGAGCAAATGTTGCTCATTTGATGAATCATTGGTTGCATGACCAGGTAAATATTAAATTAGAATAATGGCAACTGGTCCGAGTATAATAAATAAAATGTTGATCATGAGATCAATGTAAAATTATTAGCGTTTGAATATGGAATTATGAACCTTGGACTCAAAACCCTAATTTGATCAATTGATGATTTGCTGACGGTTTATTGAAAATTAACCATGGAGTGAAGAGGGACCGGTTACATGGGATTATGGGTCGACCATGTAGCGTCTAGATGCTCACGTGAGCAAATACCAAGATCTCCTGAAGACCAGTTGGTTTGTTGATGAAAGGATGATTTAATGCTAGTTTAATCATTTATTAAAGTAATGCCCGTCTGAGCCTTAGGTGATAAAACCTAATTAATTATGAAGAGATAAGGGACCGGCCAAGTGGTCATGAAACCGGCCCTGGGTGGTCACGGGATCAAATAATGATCATTCCATGAAGTTCCAAATTGTTTGGAAGAGTTTTGGACCTAATACGTGCAATTGCGCAAATTAGGTCAAATTGTGAAAATACGCGGGACTGGCTCCTTGCAAGCCAAAAAGCCAACCTTGTTCGGTCAAGGTAACATGCTCACATCACCAAAGTGTTCATGTCTCAATTCTGAGAATTTTGATATTTTTTGGTGTGCGTTTGAGCAACATTTTAAGAAAATATGAAGAAATCAGGGATTTTTTCCGAAACCGTCAAAAACCTTCATTAGATGAAGGAAAATAATAAAAAATGAGAGAATCATGAAGTGTGGGACCGGCTATGGCCAAGACATGGCCGTCCGGCCAAGGATCCCGGTCCCACGCCATTTTTCTTATTTTAATAATATTGTTTCATGATTTTAGGGAAATATCATAAAACCAAGGAGTTTTGTTGAAATCAAGGAGTTTCCATGAGATGAGGAAAACATAAGAAATAATAATAATAAAATAAAGGACGTGTGGGACCGGCTTAGGCATGGTTGGCCGGCTAGGGCCCGGTCCCGTGATTTTTCCCTAATTTTATGTATTATTTCATGATTTGAAGGAATTTTCATAATTTGAAGGAAACATCATGAAATCAAGGAATTTCATGAGATTGTGGAAACATGAAAAATATAATAATAGTAAAATGGGACGTGTGGGTCCATCTAGGGCATGACCGGCCGGCTAGGGCCCAACCACACGGGTTTCCCTAATTTTATATTATTTTTCATGGGACCAAGGAAATATCATGAGATTAAGGAGTTTTCATGGGATTAGGGAAATAATAATAAAATATTGAGGAACCATGTGGTGTGGGACCGACCATGACTAGGGCCAAGCCGGCCGTCTAATAGACACGGTCCCACGACACCTTTCCCAATTTTATATTATTTCCTTGATGCGAAGGAAACATCATTAAACAGAGGAGTTTCCTTAAAACAAAGGATATTTGTCCAAAATGAAGGGATTTTCATGAGATCAAAGAAAATAGATAAAATATGATAAAATACAGAATTAGGCGTGGGACTGGCCACGGCGTGACTGGTCGGACGGTGAGTCCAGTCCCTCAGCGCCTTGGTGAATATTTTATTTTTATTATTTTCTTTCCTATTTGCATAGGTTCATCGTCTCGTCGTATTTTGAAATACTTGTTTGTTCATTCAGGTGTTTGTTAATGCATTATCTGTCGAATACATCTACACCAGTTTGGTCGGGGCTTACTCAAAGGTAACTCAGATTCCCGTGTGTTGAATATTTATTACTAACCCATGGAATTCTGGTGGGAAGAACCATATATTGAAGTAATGAAATATTATGAAAAATATTGAATATTTTCCAGGGATTTAGTTAATGAATCTATTGATTTTAAGAATAATTAAATGATGTCTCTATACTAGTACGATCGTCTAGGAGCGTTAATTATTCAGGAATTATGTGATATGAGCTTGTTGAAGCATCATATTTCTTTTATATAGTCAGGGAAAACATCGTCCTGAAAACGTTATTGCTCTATACTAGCATGCAAGCTGTCTAGGAACCGTCTGATCTTTCGATTCTATATAAAAGTAGCTATTGAAATTGCTCAGTATTCATGAGATATGCCTCTGCCTCAGCTGAGATACTACACATCAACATGTACTCTGAGAGACAGTATTCTCAGTCAGAGATTCTTATAGCAAGAGCTTTCATGCTTTCGATAAGAGACACGAGCCTCAGTACTTGTCTGATTGCTGGATCAGGAGCACATATAATTATGGGTTTATGATTTTAGCCTTTGTCGAAAATCCACCATTGATGCATGTCGTAGGTGCACAAATTAATTCACTTATATTCTACTTTACTAATGAATAATATAGTAGCAAATAAGGATCGTTCCCACGAAGAGCAAGGAGATTTAATTGTCAAAAATGTCTCGGGGGGGGGGGTTGTTTTAGATTGTAATCAAAGTAAATAAAGCAATTGAAAATAATTAAGTTGCAAGCAATGGAGAGAAATATGATCAGGGAATCCTTCTTCGTTACTAAACCATCATCAAGTTATTATATTCATCCATTAATACTATTAATCACAAATTATTACCAACCGTGGAATAACAGCTAGCTCAGTGCTATCCCCTAAATTCCTTATATCACTGAGTACGAAAGCTCTCCAATACCAGATTCTATTCGTCTAAACCACCTAGTAGTAGCTCACTCAAGGTGTAATTTTCTCCGAATGCTTTATCTTTTGTGAATTATAGATTGATCCTAGTAGTTAGACTCTTAGCTCAAGGTCCACTTTCTAGTGTTGTTTATACACAAAATCCCTCTGCAAGGTCTTGTATTCTCTACTTTTGTATGAATTATTCGACTATTACTTATCTCATAATTCGATACTAGCATTTAATTGAATCAACAAATTAGTTCAGTTGGCCACCTAAACAATCTATCAATTAAGCATAAAAATTCTAATTAGTAAAAACAATCAATAATCATGTGAAGAACTTCAAAATAGATTTATATAATAACTCAAATCATTGTCTAGAACTTAAAATTCATCCCCAATCACTAATAAGTTTAGCTACTCATGGGATTAACAAAACCCATGAGTTTCATATAATAAAATGGTAAAGAAATAGTTACGGTGATGAAGAATGCTCCAAAACCCTAGCTTTTCTCCCTTGAGTTCTTCTCTCTATTGATTAAAGATTAAAAGATTGATTTCCCAAAAATATTAGAAGTTCTCTTATATAGGTGTCCCAATTGTAGTTGTGCCCGTGCTCGAATCCCGTGTCGAATGGTTGCCAAAACTCTTCCAAAACTTAACCAAATTCGTGCATATTCCATAACCCACATAAAAACAGCTTCATGGGCTTGGCATGAACAGTGAATCCCAGCCCAACAATCTTCTTTTAAATTGAAATTGGCTTGTCAGTTGGCTGGAACTGACAGCCTAATTTTCCCTCTCATATACGGATGGGATATCCCAACCGATTGTTCTCCTGGAACTTTCGTACATTTTTTTTATTTTCATCACGGCTTGGTTTCCAGCCGTAAACTTCTAACTCACTACCGTGGTTTGCTCTCCCGGAGACTCGAACTCATGTTCTCACACTCCACCATTCGATAACCATAACTCCATCAGCGTCAGCACCATTTCATGTTCCATCATCTCCGATAGTCAACAGCTCAACTCGAGTCTCAACTAGAGTTCTGATATTCTGCAACAATATATATTCCACAGCTTCATGATATCAATCGCCGGCAGCACATATACCACCATCTTCCATTAACAGCACCACATCATCATCATCATTGTCATTACTGCCATTGATCACGACAACGTCCCATGCTTTTCCATGATGATCAACACACTATCAGTCACAGACTGATACCACAGTTCGACTCCAACCACAACTGCCATTCAATGGCCGATAATGACAGCAACACCACTGATGTTTAAAACTCCATTGAAACTCAACCACTGCCCAACTTCCAACACTATTACAGACTCCATTCCATCAACCCATCAAGGGCTGCTAACGTCACCAGCGTCCCTCTGTTTAGTCACAGAGATCATCACAGCTCATTATCGATAGTAAATGGCAAAAGCACTACCATTCCCTACAACGATCATCTCCTATCATTTTCTACGAACTGAACCCAGCCATCCTTCTACAGCCTCAACCCATCTTTTCCAGCGATAATTACAGTATCAGATCTCTAACCATAGAAACTCCATCACCATTCTACTTGAATTGTTATCACAGCAAGCCATTAATCACCGGAAATATACCAGCATCACTGTAGCACCCTGACTTCTTCATTACTGTCATGCTCTGTCCGTAGCTCAAACCATCATGGCTCCGTATCGAACATTATAACTACCAGCATCCCCTCCATTCCACCATGGCAAAACCTCATCGACAGCCAACACTAGCGATCAACATCATCACTGCCATCTTCACATTCACTGCCAGCAACAGCAACCAGTCTCAATGGGACTCTTCAACTTCCGTCATTCCATTAATCATTACCATCAATCCTAATCAGTGCCAATCATTCGTGTCATCTCCCATCATTGGTTTGTCTCCCCAATCATTAGCTTGTCTCTTTCACCCATCAGTGCATTCCCTGAATCATCTCCATGCTGCATGTTGCATAATTTGGTAAAGAGGAAGAAGGTGGCAGCCCATAGTAGATTACCCGGGTGCCTTTAGTAGCTTTTGAATCTTGGCTGCCCCTTAACTGATTGGATACCCTGTTTAAATTCTGTGCGTGCAACTTTGCTTGCTTCAAATGCCCATAAAATATTCATACGACGTCGGAACGACTCCATTCTTTCACCGTTGGTTTCGTATTTTCGTCCTCTTCGAAATTATAGCATGTACTTCTAAGTTCGAACGAGTTCAACTTGGTCTTTGGCCTTTCTCCGCTTTTAGCTAACTTCTTTTATTGCACAATTAAGTGCAAATTCACTTCTTTTGTATGATTCACCTAGCAAAACACAAATAGAGAAAAATAAGAGTAATATACAATAATTCACAAGAAAATATAGCAAATACTAGCATGGATTCGACACTAAATATGTGCAAAATATGCACTTAACAACCATCTATAACTATACATGCTTATATCCATAGATGGTTACGTAATCTTAACTCTACATTTCATTTATTGAAACATTCTTCTATAATGTTATAACAATCGTTATTCACGACTATCGTCATCAAACCTATTTTCAAGATTAAAATGCCATCATGACTTTCGTCACGGGTAAAGATGAAAAGTGGTAAAAGCGAAAGCTTACCAACACATATTTCGAAAAAAAGATAGGCGAGTAAACTCGACTCGAAATAGCAAATGTGTATGTATGAAAACTATCATACTTATACAATTGTTGTCTCAAGAGTAGGAGATAGATAGACTTTTGAGTGATGGATAAGTTCAATTCTCCTCATATCTTTTGGTCGGATGAAGTTCCAATGGTTCCTTGAGTAGTTCTCCGTCTTTGTAAGATAATCGCCATGGAGTCTGGGGCTCAACTATACTTAACTATCCTAGACCGAGACTTAGTCATAAGTAAACTAGAAATCAAGACGTATAGTTTTGATCACTAATATTGACAAACATGCTTGAGATAGCAACGCATGCGAGTTCGACCGAGCACTGCTCTAACAATCTCCCCCTTTGTCAATTTTAGTGACAATACTATCAATACATATGGATTACAAAATAGATAAAACTTTGTAGTTTCTCGTCCACATGCTCGATCTCCTTGGTGCTTCAACATTACTCGAAAACTTCGTCTTTTCCAAGTAATCCCATGATTCCATAGATGTTCAGTTCAGCATCATAGTTGTTGAAGATCCGTAGCCATAACAATGAGAAAATAAAAGCTCTTGATCATTGTTATACAGTGTCATAATATTATTACACAACATCAAAGTTCTTATATCACAACTTTGACAACAATACTATGGTGATATGTATCACTCCCCCTTAGTCAATACTTTCGTCTCAACACAAAAACCACTTCCCCTTACATAATGATCTGAAAACCATATGTATTTTTAGTGTGAACTATATATTAATTCTCCCCCTTTTTGTCAAGAAAATTGGCAAAGGTGCGGAAACGGGATCCTAATGAAATTTTCATGGAGACGCTTCAAGACCAAAGAAAGGGACATATCAACTTTGTTTAGATGCAATCATAAAGCCGGAGCTAAATGCATTCATCACGAAGTTTATAAAGATATAAGATAACCCCTCAAATATTCCACAGCCGCACTCCCCACAAAGATATGGAAATTAAGCGCAAGTTCGAAAGAACTCTCTCCCATTTGATGTCATTCTCGAGAGAACAACAAGAGCGACCTTACTTTTACAAGAAAAGAAGGATTTATTTGGACATCAAAAACCACAAAAATGATTTTGTATCCAAAATTCTCAATTAAACTAACCACAAGAAAACCCATGATTAATTTAATCGGAATACACAACCAAAATAACCACAAACGAATCTATGATTACTCTAATTAGGAATGCTCACACAAGAAGATTTATGGAGCTGCACAGTATATACATAAAATATTGATCAGGGAAGATCAATACTGCGGAATAAACAAGGATTCATCCTATTTTCCATCGCTGTTTGCACAATAACCTACAATAGACATAATCCTCGTAAACAAAAATTCATCCTATCTTCCATCAATTATTTGCATAACGACATAATAGGTTCAAATTTTTTTTTGTCAAAAGTTCATCGATCTTGTATCAATACTTGCATATCGACATATAAAAGAGATAACTTTTGGCATCATATGGGTCAATAATAGTTCACGGACGCAAACACACATATCCCAAAACATATTGCAATATATAAAACCACATGGATTCATACTGCAAAAATCATCTTCCAAACAATTTTAGAGTTTAAGTAAATAAATCTAAAAAAATGAAAATGAAAATATTGGACATAGCTACATGTAATCACAATAATGGTTATTCCAAACTCTAGTTATTCTTCCTAAAACATAAGAATAAAATTCTCATAAGAATACTTCCTAGACATTAAGATCTTTAAAAAATTCTTTGTCGTCCCCGAACTCCTTGTCGTCAACAGCCACTGGAATATATGGTTCATGGAGGAAGGAGTCAATACCAATAAACCTTCTAGGCTGATGATGTCAAACCAGGGCCTTCTGAATTTTCATTGATCTTAAAACACAAGCCTTTTGTAGATGACTGATGATGGCGGAAACCCATAATTATACGAACTTCTGATCCAGCAACCAGACGTGAGTATTGAGACACGGGTCTCTCATCGAACCTCTGACTGAGAAATACTGTCTCTCAGAGTACATGTAGATATGTAGTCTCTCGGCTGGACAACGGCATATCTCATGAATACTGAACACTTCAGTAATTATTTCTATATAGAATCACAAGATTGACGGCTCCTAGACAGCCTGCTCTACTAGTATAGAGCGATAACTTCTTCAGGATACAAACAACAGTTTTCCATGACTATATAAAGGATATAAAGATCCAACAAGATCATATCCGAATAATTAATTCTCTTAGACAGCTTGCTCTGCTAGTATAGAGCCATCAATTAATTATTATTAAATCCTTGGATTCATCCACTGAATTTCTGAAAATATTCAAATATTTTCTGAAAGTATTCAAATATGTTTGTAATATTTCGTTACTTCAATCCATGGTTCATCCCAGCAGAGTTCCATGGGTTAGTAATAAATATTCAACAACATGGGAATCTGAGCTACCTCCGAGTAAGCCCCGACTCAAATGGTGCAAGTGTAATCGACGATGATGCACTAACAATCACCGTACGAACAAGTATTTCAAAATACGACGAGACGATGAACCTATGCAAAATATGAAGGAAGATACTAAATAATTAAAAATTGACCAAGGCGCTGCGAGCATGGGCCCACTGACCGGCCGGACGTGCCGTGGTAAATCCCACGCCAGTTTCATATTTTTATCATATTTTTTATTATTTTTCTTGAGTTCATGAAAATCTTTTCACTTGAACAAATATCTATCTTATTGAGGAAACTCAGTTTCATGGTGTTTCCCTCACACCAAAGAAATAATATAAAATTAAGGAAATATGGTAGAGCCATGATCATTGGCCGCCGGACATGTCTAGATCCCAACCGGCCCCACACCTCATGGTTCCTCATTATTTTTATTATTATTTCCCTAATATCATGAAAACTCCTTAATCTCATGATATTTCCTTCATCCCATGAAAAACAATATAAAATTAGGGAAACCCGTGTGACCGGGCCTTAGCCGTCCGGTCAATCCCTAACTGGCCCCACACGTCCCACTTTATTATTATTATATTTTTCATGTTTCCTTGGTCCCATGGAATTCCTTGATTTCATGACATTTCCTTCAAATTATGAAAATTCCTAAAATTATGAAATAATACATAAAATTAGGAAAAACGCACGGGACCGGGTCCTAGCTGGCCAACCATGCTCAAGCCGGTCCCACACGCCTATTATTTTTTATTTTTTCCTCATCTCATGGAAACTCTTTGATTTCAACAAAACTCTTTGATTTTAACAAAACTCCCTAGTTTTAACAAATTTCTTGGTTTTATCATATTCCCCTAAAATCATGAAAATATTTTAAAAAATTTGGAAAACGTGTGGGATTAGGCCCTTTGGCCGGCCGGCCATGCATTGGCCATGACCGGTCCTACACTTCATTATTCCCTTATTTTATTTTTTTTTATTTTCCTTCATCTCATGAAGTTTTGACGGTTTTATCAAAAATCCCTGATTTCTACATATTTTCTCAAATGGATGCTTAACTGCAAGCCAGAAAATATCAAAATTCTCAGAACTGAGATACGAACACTTTGACGACATGAGCATGTTACCTTGACCGACCAGGGTTGTCTCCTTGGCTCGCAATGATCCGGTCCCGTGTATTTTCACGGTTTGACTTAATTTGCGCAATTGCACGTATTAGGTCCAAAACTCTTCCAAATAATTTTGGGATTTTCATGGAACGATCAATATTGGATCCCGTGACCATCCAGGGCCGGTTTCATGACCCCTTGGTCGGTCCTTCACCTCTTCATAATTAATTAGGTTTTATCAACTAAGGTTCAGACGAGCATTTTCGGATAAATGATTGAACCAACATTTAATCATTCTTTCATCAAAAAATCACCAACTCTTCAAGAGTCCTTGGAGTTTGCTCACACGAGCATGTGTGAGTTAAATGGTCGACCCACGGTCCCGTGAAGCCGGTTCTCCTTCATTCCATAGTTAATTTTCAATTAACCATGAATTGGTCATCAATTGATCAAATTAGGGTTTTTGAGTCCAAGGATCAAAATTCCAGATTCGGACACTAATAATTTTAAGACGATCTCATGATCAAATTTTTTATTAATTATGCTCGGTTTAAATACTAGTATTTTAATTAATGCTTTATTTTGGTCACGGCACCAATGATTCATTAGATGAGCAATACTTTCTCAGGCCAAGGAATATTGGTTCAACTATCAATATTCAACAATTCATCTAATGAGCAACACTTGCTCACTTCAACGTCAGAATTTGATCTTTGTCTCAGTAGATATGTTTAATTCATGAGTTTCTGAATATTTTTGCAAATCATGTTCAACTCAGCAAATACATGGACTCATTGTCCCATTAAATCATGAAGTCATCAACTGACTAATTAACCACGAGACGTCAATCGTGTCACTTAGGGGGATATCAACTAGGGTTTTGGTCTGGCGGTATATGGCACGTGTGTTCAAACACACGATGGAATGTGAGAAAGTTATGCAATCATTTGAAGGAATTAACAAAGTAGTGGATGGAAAATCGACCAAGTCTCCGCACGATGAGCAACTGGTTTCAAACATGATTTCCATTTCCCTACTCCTCGATTCCATCAACTGTCACACTTCATGGGATCATAGTGTCTACAATTCCAGCAAATATAATTAGTCTCTGAATCATGATTGAATACATAACAAGAATCTCATGTCTCACTGACAATACGAGATCAATAACTCATCAATTAAGAAATTACTCTCTACTGAGCAATTTCAATCATTCAGAACTTATCATATTCAGAATTCACAACACACCTACAATCTTTGATTACCATTGATTCCACACATTTCTCAGCTTCCCTCCTACAGATCGACCCATCCTCTCTTGTGACCGAATTTACTCTGGAAATGCCATTGTCTTGGTTTAGTCCGGAGTACTACAGATTGATCTCTCGAATTTAAAGCACTCCCTTCTTGCAGTGCATCTGTGTGAGGTGGAACATTTTTCTCGGTTCAAGGAGTCTCCTCCGTACGAATGTCTCCTCAATTCCGTAAAAAACAGCAAATCATTTTGCCCCATCTACAGATTGGCGACCACAGTGGGAGATCATTCGCTCTGTTACAATCTCAATTCTCACAAAGATGGTCGGTCTTAGGTATGCCAATTCGGGTTCAAAACCCGATACTAATATTGTAAGCTCTAGTGGTACCGCTAACGCCACTCCTCCAAGCACTGATGCTCCAGTAATCACCCCTGCATGTGAAGGCACTGGCGCTATCAACAATCCACTCTTCGGTTGATCTCCTGAAGAAACCAGAGGAAATCATCCTACCATAGTTGATCTCATTAATGTTCAGACTGACGTAGCTACAGCATAGAAAGAGTTGTGTGCTTATCTCAAAACTCTCACAGACAAGCTTGCGTCTGAACGAACTCAACCTCAATGCAAGAAAGGAAAAGCTAAAGAAACATCTTTAACTGCTGATCCTGAAATCTCTCTAATCCATGTTGTACATGATGAAGAATTCCGCAAAGATGCAGATGACTCTCCAGCAATGGAACCCGCAAGTTTCATCACTCATGAAGACCTGGAGCACTTTTTGAGGATCGAGGAAAAGACAAGGCATCATCTGTCCATCTTCACCAACCTTCATATCCTGCTTCCATACATAGGATTCCTATTCCAAAGGTTATACCGCTCCAACATTCATTCTTTATGATGGAACATGCAATACTCAAAAACATATTTCTCAGTTTTCGGAATTATTGGGTGAACATGAGCACAACATGTCGTCCGTCTGAAGGAATTTTCAAAGTCTCTGATAGGCAGAGCATACACCTGGTACAACAACATCGCACTGGGAAGTATCACCGATTGGAGAGAGATGATTAATGCTTTCTACAGAAAATACTTCTTCGTGTAAGAGCAAATTACTCTCTCTGATCTAGGAAGGATGTTTCAAAGGAGCAGAGAACATCCTGATGATTATGTGAAATGGTTCACAGTTCAAACCTTGGACTGCCACGACCCAAACGTCACATAGCAGCAACTTGTAGACTTGTGCATCAACAGAATGATCCTAGTCTACAAAGCCTCGCTGGAAAACCTCCGGTTCCACACTTTCTCATAACTTCATGAAGCAGCCAAACGATCATCGACTACTACACCTGCTTTACTGAGAAAGGTCTACAAGGTCGAGGAGCCTCGGAGAAGCCGACGCCTGATCAACAAACAGTACAATGTCCAACCTTCCATGAACGTTGTTGCTCAAGTATACAAAAGGAAAGATTCTGCTCAAACATGTGACATCCAACATTTCATCCTACAAAAGCATCACGGAAGGACTAATCTTGCACAAACCTCGACCCGGTATCGAACAGGAAATGATCGGATAGACTTAAACTTCTCTCATCCCATGAAAGAGTGATCGAGTTACTGGAAGTTTGGGTTCAAGATGGTGCGATCAAATTGTCTTTCATCAGGAGAGAGCCAACAAAAGAAGAAATAGAGAATCCCAGGAATACACAAGAATCCTCTCCAGTTAGAACCTTGCACTCTTTGAATTCAAAGAAGCAGTTCAATCGTTGCTCGAACAAATCTATAGAATTTCTCTATGTGCCGAAGGCACAAAAGAGAGACATGTTCATAGCACTGAACCACATCATGTCAAGAAATCCATTCCGGGAATACTTCTTGAGCCACCAACCACAGACCAAGATATGTACAACTGGGGACTGCCTACCACAGTCAATCTCAGAAGAAACAAATTTGGAATAACGTTGATCGATGCTGGCACCGCCATCAACATCATTCCACTGAAAACCCTCAAAGCCACATGCATAACTCGACAAGAAGCTACTCATGCTCCCATATCAATCAGAGATCTTGAAGGAGTACTCGGAAATACTCATGGCTACATCACTCTCAAAGTGAACATAAGTCCAACCTGGACAGAAACCAAGTTTCGCATAATCAGGAAGATCCAGGATATGACATGTCCTTCAGTCGAGCGTGGATCCACGCTGAAAAGATGTATACTTACAATGCGCCTTTGGTTACACATCTCTCCAACGAAGAAAGTTATGATCCAGAAGGTTTGACGAATATTCCATGATCAGAGTACTTTGAGGAATTTCAAACTTTGACGAGGTTGAAGCAAGAACCTGCAAAAAGATACATAGACATTCATCAAGAGGTTCTGCGTTCAGGCAATTATCATTCCATGTCTATGTCATTTATTTCCTCACATGCTATCCTAGCATGTGGACTTAATTATGCTAGCAACTCTACAAGATGTTATGAATGGTAGCTTCATCGCATTAGTTGTAGTTGCAGGAAATCCTACACTACACCCTTAATAAGAATTCACAAAGATTAAGACACAATTTGAAGATAAAGAACAATATTTTTATTAATTTGATCCAGAAAGAATTACAGGAAATCAGGATTACAACCACCTTCTCTAAGTTTTTCTCTCTCTTTAAGATTTTCTCCTCACTCAAAAATTATCTCTATCTTTTCTCAAATCTATTGGTTCTCTATATATAGAGTAGTTACATAGTGGATGACAGCTAATATGTCCTTTAATTTCGGATCTGGCCCGCGAGATATTCGCAACAGCTATAATATCAACTCTAGCAGTTACTTTAATACTCGCAAAATCATCACGCTCTTTTCGTGTTTTGGCTGTCATCACTCATTACGTCACTTATTAGATCATCCTTCAATACTTTCAATAGGTTGTTAGTGAATCTCGCAGGATAACTCGCAGGAATGTCGTTAATTCTCGCAAGAATAATATAGTGGCGATATTCTGGTCCTGCATCTTGCCTCTTCTCATGTTTTTTCTGCGAAGAAGGAAAGGTCATGAGAATAAAAATGCCTCAACTGTTCATCTTTCCATTTTATTTTCAGTCTAGCACGTTTCTACATCCTTCGCTAGATTTATCACACGTGTTTTTTCTTCCATTCAATTTCTGACACGTCTTGTTCAACCGTTGCGTTTCAGCCGTTCACGTCTTCTCTTCGCATTAAATACATCTATCTTCTCGTGATTCTTCTTCTTTTATAAATATTTCCTTCATTCTTTTCTTTCCTTCTTTTTTCCTTCTCCTTTCTTCGCTCTGCAAATTTACTGTTCTTCCATAAATTCCGGATTTGCTACTGTAGTTTTTCTTCCTCTTTTGTTTTTTGATTCTTTTTCAACTCTTTTTCCATTCCCATACTAAAAAATGGCCCCGGTTAGTCGTATAAATCAAGCTACTTTTGAACTTCATCAACAAAAACTTCAAGGTCTAGGTTTTAAATTATCTACCATCCCCAATCAATCTCCTAGATCTGAACTTTCTATCAATTTATTTTCTGACCATCCTTCTTCCAGCAAGAAAATTATGGTCTCGCTAGGTCAGTTAGAAGATGGTCTTCCCATTCTTCTTTTCAATCCGGAACTTCCCTTATTTTATAAAATTCTCTCGCATAAGAAATTTCCGCGAGTAATATACCAGTTGAGTGGAGATTGTATCCGTCTGTTACTTGAGTATGCTACTCGCGGCGCCGGTAAAAAATCTCTATATCCTGAGAAATCGAAGAATCCCAAATTTAAAGACATTCCAATCATTGCTGAAAATTATACTGTGGAGAATTTCTTCAAAAATTATGAAGTGATCCCCATGAAGAAGGATAAAACTTGTTGGGGTCTCCGTCTACAGAAGAAAGATGGCATTGCTGATGATCAGGATCTTATGCTAGACATTGACTGGCATCCATGCAACAATTCATCCCCTCGCTATTCCAAAGATGATAAATGGTGCAAATTCCCCTTAATGTTAGAGGGTTCTTATATTTCTGGTACTCATAATTTACCTGCGAATCTCACAGAGTATCAACCATGGATCTTTTATTGGCCTGAAAAAGATTCTGTGGTGTGTTCCCAAATTATTATTATTGTTTTCATATCCTGATATGTATTCTCGCTGATCATTCCAATTTTTTCAGATTACAAGAATGAAACTGAGCTACCAGAACAGTGGGAATCCCAAAATTTATTTGGATCTTAAGTCTTTCACAGATAAAGTAAGAAATACTCTCTACTCATTCTGAACAATATATTGCTGCCTCTATTTCTTACCTTCATCTGTGTTTTTTGAAGTTTATTGAAGAAATTGAGCCCATAAAGTCTGCAAAGACTAAAGGGAAAGACAAAAGCAAAGACGGTCCTCGCAAAGAAAAATCTACTAATCCTCGCGGAGAAAAATCTACAGTTCCTCCTAAGGGTAAATCCACTATTTCTCACAAGGAAAAGTCTTCTGCCCCCCCCCCCCCTTCAAAAAAGAGAAGAATTCAAACTCCTACACCTTCTTATTCTCAATCCAGTGAGAGTTCCTGCGAGAATACTGATGATGATAATGACAATGATGATGATGATGGTACTTTCACCGTGAGGGAAAATTTTCAACCTTAGTCTTCTATGACTCAATTATCTCATATATTTGGTAACCCTCGCGGCATTCCTCATGACTTTGGAGATGAAGCTGTTAATAAAACGTGCTTAGCTCTCGCAAATATTTGCGATGCCACCCTGTTAGTTGACAATGACTCTCTTGAAGGAATTTCCAGATCAATGTCTCCTAGTCTTCTGAATTCTCTCAGTATTTTGGTATACTTTTATTCCTTCACTTATTTCTTTTATTCCGAAATTCTGATTAAATTTGTTTTGACAAACCTAATCATTTCTTCATAGACTGGTAGAGCTTATTTTGCCGTCGCCTTAGACTTGGAGAGGAAGTGTGCATCTTTTCGCGATAAGAATGTCGTTCTTCGCAAGAAGAATGTGGATTTGAAATCTGAGTCCGCTAGTCTTCGTGTGCTATTGGAATCTGGGTCAACTGATCTTCAAGAAAAAAATCAAGCAGTTGGAAACTGATCTAACTTTCTCGTAATAAAAGGTCGCAAGCCTCCAAGCTGTGAATGATCATCTTTATGGTAAGAAATCTTTCTCTTTTCTTTTTACTCTTGTATCCCTTTGTATTTTGCTCTTATTATTCTTTCTCGCAGATGTTTATGGCCTTTCTGACGAAGCTGTATTTCTTCATTCTTTTCCAAACCCAATAGATGATGATACACTTCTCAATCTCCTTAACGAATCCTTAGTTATATATTCAAATGAACAAATTAGCTCTCTTTCTGTAGATGATATTAGATCCAAATTTCACCTTTTAGCAATTGATCATAGATCTATCTTGAAAGCGACCAATGCATCCAAGCGTCAATATCTTAATTCTAAAGAAGAAATCAAGATTCTAAGAGCCCCAAAAGTGATCTTATAGATGAAAGGGATCGCATATCTAGACAGGGGGCACAAACCTTAGCGGATTTTCATAAAACCCTACTTGAAGTCCAAATACACAGAGATAAACTTATCTACGAGAGGGATGATCTTGTTAAAAGATAAAACCAAATCCGTTCACGTCTTCTTATTAATGATGATGATGAATTTGCTTGGGCTGCGAAAGTTCTTGACAATGCCAGGAATAATCTAGGTGTAGATGTTAGTCTTCATGCTGAACAAGTAGCTTTGATTAAAGATATGATCACTGAAAGAGAAGGTTGTTTATTATTCCTTCTTAATATCTTCTTGTCTCTTATATATTTCTGTCAAATCTCTGATCTGTTGTTATATACTCGCAGAATCCGAGAAGAGATATTCTACAAGAGTTAAAGAACTTGATGCTAAAAAAGAAAAGCTCGCGAAAGATCTTGCTTCTCGCAATGAAAAATGTTCAAGGTTGAAAGAGCAGCTGAAAATTTCTACTGCCAATTTTAACAATGCTCTTGTCATCATTCGCAATGACTCTATCAAGAAGGTCTGCAATGCTCATAATATTTCTTATTATTTGTATCCTTTCCTCACGGAAAAAATCCCAGCGAACACTCCCAACCTGATTATCTCTGATAGTGAATCTAAAGAATTTAGTGGAGATGATAATGAAGATGAAGAACAAGAAAAATCTGGTGAAGACAACGATGAATCTAAGTAGTATTGTTTTCCTCTTTTTGGTCTCCTTTTTTATAAAATTTGTAAACTTATCTCATTTTTCTTGCGGATTTTTCCATTTTTAAATACTCTTTGGTGTATGAATTACCCTTGCTTCTATCTGTGTACATTAACAAAATAATTTCTTTTTGCAATATGGTTAATATAATCATCAATCTTTAACTATCTACACAGATTTATCATATAATGATGAATAACAATGTTATTATTTTATGCATTCCCATACTTGCCTTTGTTATTCATCTGCGATATGATGAATTTATAGAATAACATCCATAATTGTTGCCAGAATCTCGCGGTTATTATGTGTTTTCTGATAATCTTTACTATAGTCTTATTTTTCCTTCCTAATTAAAGGTCTTATCTCGCCACGTTTAATCTTTGCGAAAAAATCGTAGGACGTCCTTGCATTTACATGTAACAACCCATTGATCTTGCCTTAACTCGATTCTTTCAATTTTCTGCGACAATATGATAAGTCTAAGTTCCCTTGCGAGAACAAAGCCCCATGACATTGCCGTCTTGCGATGAAATCGCAGGACGTCTTTACACTTTCATGTAAAAACCCATTGATCTCATCTTAACTTTCTCATGGCTTGTTGCCTCTGTAGAATATTTGTCACGCGACAATATGACAGGCCTAAATGTTCTTGCGAATCATAAATCCCCATGACATTGCCGTCTTAAGACAATTATCAGATCCCTAATGGAGGGTGCCGCCCTTATCTCCCCCTGGTTGCCCTTCAAGGAGACGTACTTCTTTCATACAAGACTAGCTCCTCCCATCCAGTCCTAGCAACAACCAGTTGTTTTCTCAACCTCTTATCCTTTATGCCTATATGGATTATAGTTATGAGACTGCACCCTAAGTGGGGTTTTCTTCAGGCCGAGTGCATCATAGCCAAGACTTGCTAAGAATGGCCAGGGTAGTTTCATACGCCCCGGGCACCCTTGGCTCAACCATGTACCTCGGCGCCTTGGTCATACTCTGCACTCCTTAGGAGTGACTCTTGGTCGTCCAACCAGGGTATAAATATAGTTGGAAATCCAAGTTACCTCTCCTGGATAGGTTTTCTATAACCCCAATCTCTATGACTCAGGTTCCAACAGTGGTATAACCTTTCGCTGAATCATGCAAAGAGATGCCCCCTAATATGACGTACTTTAGGTCTTACATTTGCCTCCTGTGAAATTGTATTCGTGAACTAGAGTGTACGCCATAAAGGTTCGTCCCATTCTTGTGTCTCTTTTGCGAATATCACAATGTCTTATGCTTTTGCATTTGAATTCTTATATGATATTTCAATGTCATCTTTTTCTTTCAACAAGAAGTACATATCTTGAAAATGAATAAAATTTTCTTCAACAAACTATCCATATGTTTTCTAAACTTCTCAAACTGAAATTTTTACCTTTTCTACTTACTACTCTCTGCCTCATTTGCGAGGTGATCGCCAGTTAGTTCATTTCTGCATACACAAATCTTACAGCATTTCATCTTCTCGCCTTTCTATCGCATCCACCATTAACCTTTCACTTCTTTGTTGTTTTTTAACGTTGTTTTTCCAGTTTCTGTTCCTCGCAATTCTTTGCTCGCAGGATTCAATGTCCATTTCATAACATTTCTTTCCTTCAGTCCAATCTCCTTGTATCACTTCAACACCATGGGGATGGGGAAATTTAATGCACTGGTGAAAGGTCCATGCCACACCTAGTATCCCATGTAACCAAGGTCACCCAATCAAAGCATTGTAAGGAGATTCTATATCAACCGCGCAGAACTGAATTTTAGAAGATATCCCTTTTAATGGAATTTTCATGGTAACCTCCCCTTTGGGTTTGTTTGTTGTTCCGTTAAAACCATAAATTTTATATGTTGACGGGATCAAATATTCATCTCTTCCTCCCATTGTACGATAAGTATGATAAAAAAAAAAATCCACTGAGCTTCCAGTGTCAATCAAAATTCTATCAATAGCCCATGAATCATTTGTTTCAACATCTTTATCTTCTTCTTAATCCTCTTCTTCTTTGTACCTTGGATTTATTTCTAATCTCACTACTAATGGATTATCATGCGTTTTACCCGGCTCTGGTGCTTCTTGTGCAGTGAAAGAAATAATATGCTTTTGCCACTCCTCTAATGGCGAGACTCTCGCAATGTTCATTATCTCTCTTCCATCCATGTCTCTCGCAAAGACTCTGCTTAAAACATTATCATGGAAATCCTATATTGTTTTATAAGAATGTACAATGGAGTTACATAATAGATTCTTTGCTTTAGCCCCCACTTCGATGACAAATGTTTCTGCTCCCTTTGCGATATTTACTCTGCGAGTTTCTGGTGCTGGTGGTAACTGCTGAGGTTGTGGATGTCCTGTCAGAAAATGATTCAACTTTCCCTGCTCAATCATCCTCAAAATTATTCTCTTTACATTTCTGCAATCATTTATTGAATGGCCATGAAAATGATGATAAAGGCAAAATTCTTGATTTCGGTTATTCGGATGTGGCTCTTTTCCCATATTCCATGGTGATGGTATATTTTCCATTAAAATAATAGCATCCCAAATTTTATCAATACTAGCATTTAGAGGTGGCATTTTGATTTCTTCCCATATTATCCTCTGGTTTCCTTGCCCTCTAGAATAATTTTGCCTTTGTCCTCCATAAGATTCCTAAGGCTGATCAAGTCTTTGGATTTTATTATTTCCACCACGATTGTAATAACTCCTTTCTCTTTCCAATTCTTCTTGATCGCGGCTTCCCATAGCTACTAATTTATGTTGATTATCATTCACCATCTTTTCTTGCGAGGTACTCGCCACTGTGTTAATCATCTTAGGAAGTAAACTTCCATTTGGTGCTATTAAACTAGTGCTCGCAATTGGATATGATTCCATCTCACTTTGCTTATCCTCTAGTGCAATATACTCTTCTTGTAATTCTCGTAGCTCAGTCATTGTGATGGTATTTTTGATTCTGAAAATTTGGATATACAACAGATTGGTTGCGAACATGGCATTGATGAAAGATAAAATGAGATATCTCTCGTCTACTCTACCAGCCATCTCGCTACACATCGTTTTCCATCTTAATGTTAAATGCTTCAAACTCTCTCCAACTCTCTGTTTCAACCCAAATACATCTTCGATCCCAGGTCGCGAAGAGTTTTTACTTATGTATTCTCCCAAGAAGGTAGTCTGTAAATGAATGAAAGAAGTAATTGTATTCTGGGGTAAACCCTCAAACCACTTTAATGCCTCACCAGTTAAGCTGGATGCGAAATATTTACACAGTACAGCATCATGGTTTTCCCATTGTAGCATATATCTAACATAGGCTTTGATATGTTGAACATCACATGTAGTTCCATCAAAAATACTAGTTAACGCTGGCAAATTGCATTTTGGAAGTATTCCACCTAATTGTACTGCTTGAGTAAATGGAGTTTTCGCAGCTTCTTCAATGGACTCATCAAGTTGTCTTCTACCTCCTTCTCTTCTACTATTTAATATTTCCCTCATTTCTGCCAATTCTCTCAGGATTTGCTCATTTCCACCTGAATCTTGCTCCATTGGTCTTTTCAACGCAGCCTCCCTTCTTCTGCGCTCATGTCTTTCTTGTCTAGCGAGATTTTCTACTCCTTCTTCAGTGTCTTCATTCTGCCTTCTTCTGCGATTTTCTCCTTCACCTTTCTCTTGAACTCGCAGCGGATTGTTCCTTCCATTTTTTTCTCTATCATTTTCTTCATTTCTCACCACCTCTCTTCGCTGTCTTTCTATTCTCCTTTGTATAATATCATACTCTTCATTGATATTATCATTATCACGGTTTCTTGCACGTCTCCTTTCTCGATTGTCATGATTATTCTGACGTATTGCTTCTTGAAATTCTTGCTCTTCTACTTCTGCTCTTAATCTCTCTCTCTCTCTCTCTCTCGCAAGCTAAACGTGCTTTTTCAGCATAATGTCTCCCAATTTCTTCCTCTATAATTCTTTGATTTATTTGAATTTCTCGCTCATGGAATATTCTTCTTCCTTCTTCTTGATTTTCTTCTCCATCTTGGTTATTTCCACCCTCTTTATTTCTATTATTATGTCTTGCAGGAGTGTTATTGCGAGGAACAAAATGATTATTTGCTATTTCCTCTCCCCCGTAATATTGTTCTTCATTTGGATTCTGCATTTCTTCATGAATATTTTCACCGACATTCCTTATTGGAGAATTTCGTCTTACTCCTTCTCTAAATGACTGTGAACTTGATCTTACAGTACTTCTTGATATTCTTCTTTGTAACCTCAAATTCTCCATTCTTAAGTCGTGATCTTGCGTTGTTAGATTCGCACGCTCTTCAGCCGCTAACCTTATTTCTTATTGTTCTATTTGTCTTAATTACTCCAATGTTTCATTTGCATCATGTCCAAAAATTAATCGTTCATCTGCTGCCCGATTTCTTTCTTCCCGCCTTTCATTTCTTAATTGTTTATTTTCTGCTTCTTCCACTGAATTCGATCGCCAAGTATGCACACCCACTCTATCATAATCTACAGCTCTATCTTGTATTGGCGTTTGCTGATTTAGCTGTTGAACCTGATTTTCTCCATCATTCCTTCTTTTGTGCCTTCTTGTCCTCAATCTTGAAGATTCTCCCATTTCATTTGTCTATTCTCCTGCAGGTCTTTTACTTCTTCTTACGGTCGTTGGTGGCTCTTACGTGTTTCTTCTTCTTCTATCCATTAGCTTTAATGTATTACTGAAAATTGATTAAAATCTTCCACCAATGACTCCTGATCTCTTCCAACCACAATGTCAATCTTTACTTTTTCAGTCCCTGTTTCTGGGCGCCAAAATGTAGTTGCAGGAAATCCTACACTACACCCTTAATAAGAATTCACAAAGATTAAGACATAATTTGAAGATAAAGAACAATATTTTTATTAATTTGATCCAGAAAGAATTACAGGAAATCTGAGAAATCAGGATTACAACCACCTTCTCTAAGTTTTTCTCTCTCTTCAAGATTTTCTCCTCACTCAAAAATTATCTCTCTCTTTTCTCAAATCTATTGGTTCTCTATATATAGGGTAGTTACATAGTGGATGACAGCTAAGCTGTCCTTTAATTTCGGATCTGGCCCGCGAGATATTCGCAACAACTATAATATCAACTCTCGCAGGTACTTTAATCCTCGAAGAATCATCACGCTCTTTTCGTGTTTTGGCTGTCATCACTCATTACGTCACTTATTAGATCATTCTTCAACACTTTCAATAGGTTGTTAGAGAATCTCGCAGGATAACTCGCAGGAATGTCGTTAATTCTCGAAAGAATAATATAGTGGCGATATTCTGGTCCTACATTAGTGTTTTACCAAGTGGTTGAATCTGACGTTTCTCTGAATCAAGCACTGAAACATTTATTACTGAGATGATGTCCAAACATGGCGAAAAATACTTTGCTAGTTTCTCCTGCAAGTCCATGTGTTCCACAAAATCAGAAGTCTCTGATGTCTGCACAAGTGTCGAATCCCACGACCACAACGAAAGGGATGCTGAATCAACAAAAGAAACTCCAGGGACGAGATAATCAAACCCCTAAGGCATTTGATGCTTAAGGAGTATACGCTTCAACGCTCAAGCATCTGAGAATCCATCAAATTGTACTCCCAATCAAAGAGTACAGCTTCAACACAAATATCTAGACGATGGCACATTGATTCAACACCAGCACGATCAAAGTGTTACTAAAATACAATCGATAAGTCTTCATTATCCCATGATAAGACATCTGAAGCAGATGCAACATCATTCATACATGGATGACACTAACTCCTTCAATGTACATTGGGAACTTAAGGAAATCACATCCAGTACGAAAATTGCTGATGCTATCTACCGCAACAATGATGACTCATTAAAAAAACCAGTTCGTGGTAAAGTTATTCTTTCAATAGCATTCAGGTTGAACTCTCAGTACACCTTCATCTTACAGACGCCCAACTCATCAACTAGTTTGTGAATGTAAAAGGCTCACTGGAAGAAGGAGCAAAGATTATATCTATAATCATGGTTCTATCGTTTTTGGTCTTTGGAGCAACTTCAACCGTGGTATCAGCATCAAAAATAATCTCTATGGGAACACCATTCATGATATCATCATCGACAAGGATCTCCGGAGTGTGATCATTCATAGTCTCAGCACCAACGATGGTCTCAGGAGCAACATCCTCAGGGCTTCATCAAATAATCATTCTCTGAAGTGTTACTCATGTGGGTTTCTCTAAGAACCAATGATTCATATCAAGATGTGTAGACCTGATAACATGCTCACATGAAAGTCTTCCCAAAGCTGGAACAACTGGGGGACATAATCCAAAGTCTTCTACAAGATGTTATCATTACCTCTACAAATGAGATACAACACACTTCAGGTCATGAGTTTGGGTAAGGAATGGGATAATGCTTCCTCAACGAAAGATGTTAGTCTATGTCTCTTATACAACATACCAAAAGGGCGCATTAATCAGACATACGATCTAAAAGATATGGCCTTTACCGTCAGGTCTACGAAACTTGAAAAATTTGTACGGGATTACAAATTGCAATTGTGCACGCTTCGTTGGCAGACTTCTACAACTCCAAATTGAGTGATTCTTCTATCATGTAATAAATCAGTCTCTTAGCTTCAAAAGTTGGGGTCAAGCATCGAATTCCGACGTCGTGTGAGGTTCCTACAACTTCTAGAGCGTACTACATGCAAGCATAAATTCGTGGACGGGATTCATAACCTCTACAGTCGATCGATGTCCACCAAGTATTTTCGCTAAGTCCTTCATCAAGGTACCTCCAACTTCTACCACATGGGTCTTTGCATCAATTTCCCACCCGGGTTCTCTATCTAAGTCTTGCCAGAAGAAGAGAAAACGAAAAGGAGAGATTTAACAAAATACTGGGGACTGATGGTCCACTGATCATGATGATCAGTTTCACAGTCCAAGACTCGTGGAACCAGACTTTCATGTGCTAATTATTCATCATAAAAGTAATTCTACCACCGGGACATGAGACCATGGTCATTACATCATCCCATCTCGAGAGCAGCCTCAACTATGGTACCGTGACTAGGGTTTCAGAAGTGATGTTTCTACGACTGACAGAAGCAAGATGGCACTGCAAGCACCATGATCATGTATCAATCAAGGGGTCCTGATCTCAAACGAGTCAATGATATTAAAATTCTTCACCAACCGTTCAAGACACAAGCGAGTGGTCTAAATACACAACATGAGTGTTTTACAGCAAACTCGTCGGAGATGATTTTAAACTGTCCTGTACAAACCGACGAGATGGGAGAAATTGGTGAAGAATTTGGGGATGGGTTATACACCATTCTATTCGTATGGATGTTCTCTACAACATATCCGAAATTCACATCAATTGGAGAAACGAGCAAAGGGTTGTGGCCAAAACATGCTCGGAACCCAAAAAGCTTCTTTACTAAAGTTTGGAAATTTTCTGGGCATGATGATACATGGGTAGACCGCGAAAATCAGACATCGGACGAAGATTCTACAACAATTTCAATGAAGACCTAACTTCTGAATTTTTTGATGACGAATTATGACGAAATTCTTCGTTCATCCACATCTTAATCAGGATCAACACCATCAACGAAAATCTTGCCTTCATCGTCAGCCGATAGTCTCATTTGCTGAAGTCGGCGGTACTTCTGATGACAAGGGATGACTCACAGATGATCGAGAGACATACAAAGTACCAGCTTCCCAGCGACTCTGAAAGGTTGATTCATCCCAGGATGAACATTTGCAAAAGTCTTCATGTTTGACTTGATATTTCTGGAGCGTTCTCCGGAAGATCCAGAAGGGTGGTTGTAACCAGAAGTCATCACTATCTGAGGCAAAATACAGGGAGTCATGGATATATCAATAACAAGCACGCGCTGAAACGGTATCAATCCAGCTCTTGCCTATTTACAATTTCACTAGCTATAGTGATTATAACGTCAAAATTTCGAAAAACTTGCTCGTCCCTTCAAATCTGCAAAGACGAGCAAAATTTATTATTCAAAATCATGACTTGATTTTCATCAAACCGTGAACAACCCACGTGAATTTCAACATCCACTGGTTTTTCAAAAATTGTACAGACGTCCATCTTACAATTATGAAAACTCACATACAAACATTATTTCACCATGTATAATTGTCTACTTTCAACAGTTGTTCAAAATCAAAACATTGATTTTACAAAATACATATATTTAACGTGAAACTCACGTAAATTTAAAAATATATCTATATATTTTGCTCCCTCGCACGAGCATCTGTCTTTGAAGCGAGAGTATATTTTCAAAAAAAATTATGAACGGTCACATATCGAAAATAAAAAAATTCATGAAACTCATAGACAGAAAATTTATTAACAGACGCACGTCTTTTCAAAAAAAAAAAAAACTTTTCTCTCGTACGAGAATTCACCTTTGGAACAAGAGTTTATTCCAATTTGTGAAATCTCACAAAGATATAATTTTGGTTTTCGTGAAAGCTCATAGACAAAATTTTATATCATTAGACTCAGGTCTATTTTGTTTGTTCCTTAAACTAACAAACAAACGAGCGTCCATTCCTAAAATAAGGATTTCTTTTTTGGGCCCGGCCCGCGAATCCTAAGCGATCAAGGTCCCGTCATCAAGATCAGCGGTTCAACTCCAATCTATGCTCATTAGACGATGCTCATCATGCCACTGGGATCTTCATTCAAGTTATGGTTTTCTCGTACTATCAAAATCCGGTAATGTCTTAACTTACGACTAAGTTCAATTACTTATATTGTTTATGACCGGAAAATCACCATTCAATGCTGACTGAGGAACACGGCTTTCCTCACTAAGCAGGGGACTTAATGTAGATAGTGGATTTTCGACAAAGGCTAAAATCGTAAACCCATAATTATACGAACTTCTGATCCAACAATCAGACGTGACTATTGAGACACGGGTCTCTCATTGAACCTCTAACTGAGAAATACTGTCTCTCAGAGTACATGTAGATATGTAGTCTCTCGGCTGGACAACGACGTATCTCATGAATACTGAACACTTCAGTAATTATTTCTATATAGAATCACGAGATTGATGGCTCTTAGACAGCTTGCTCTGCTAGTATAGAGCGATAACTTCTTAAGGATACAAATAACAGTTTTCCCTGACTATATAAAGGATATGAAGCTCTAGCAAGATCATATCCGAATAATTAATGCTCCTAGACATCTTGCTCTGCTATTATAGAGTCATCAATTAATTATTCTTAAATTCTTGGATTCATCCAATGAATTTTTGAAAATATTCAAATATTTTTTGAAAGTATTCAAATACTTTTGTAATATTTCGTTACTTCAATCCATGGTTCTTCCCAGCAGAGTTCCATGGGTTAGTAATAAATATTCAACAACATGGGCATCTGAGCTACCTCTGAGTAAGCCCCGAATCAAAAGGTGCAAGTGTACTCGACGATGATGCACTAACAATCACCGTACGAACAAGTATTTCAAAATACGACGAGACGATGAACCTATGCAAAATAGGAAGTAAAATAATAAATAATTAAAACTTGACCAAGGCGCTGGGAGCATGTGCCCACTGACCGGCTGGACGTGCCGTGGTTAATCCCACACCAGTTTTATATTTTTATCATATATTTTTATTATTTTCCTTGAGTTCATGAAAATCCTTTCACTTAAACAAATATCTTTCGTTTTGAGGAAACTCCTCAGTTTCATGGTGTTTCCCTCACACCAAAGAAATAATATAAAATTAAGAAAATATGGTAGAGCCGTGATCATTGGCCAACCGGCCATGTCTTGATCCCAAACGGCCCCACACCTCATGGTTCCTCATTATTTTATTATTATTTCCCCAATTTCATGAAAACTCCTTAATCTCATGATATCTCCTTGATCCCATGAAAAACAATATAAAATTAGGGAAACCCGGGTGACCGGTCCCTAGCCGTCCGGTCAAGTCCTAACTGGCCCCACATGTCCCATTTTATTATTATTATATTTTCATGTTTCCTTGGTCCCATGGAATTCCTTGATTTCATGATATTTCCTTCAAATTATGAAAATTCCTAAAATCATGAAATAATACATAAAATTAGGAAAAACGCACGGGACCGGGCCCTAGCCGGCCAACCATGCTCAAGCCGGTCCCATGCGCCCCTTATTTTATTATTATTATTTTTCATGTTTTCCTCATCTCATGGAAACTCTTTGATTTCAACAAAACTCTTTGATTTTAACAAAACCCCTTAGTTTAACAAATTCCTTGGTTTATCATATTTCCCTAAAATCATGAAAATATTTTAAAAAATTTGGAAAACGTGTGGGATTGGGCCCTTTGGCCGGCCGGCCATGCCTTGTCCATGACCGGTCCCACTCTTCATGATTCCCTTATTTTTTTTAATTATTTTCCTTCATCTCATGAAGTTTTGACGGTTTAATCAAAAATCCCCGATTTCTTCATATTTTTTCAAATGGATGCTCAACTGCACGCCAGAAAATATAAAAATTCTTAGAACTGAGATACGAACACTTTGACGATGTGATCATGTTACCTTGACCGACTAGGGTTGACTCCTTGGCTCGCAATGAGCCGGTCCCGTGTATTTTCACGGTTTGACTTAATTTGCACAATTGCACGTATTAGGTCCAAAACTCTTCCAAATAATTTTGGGATTTTCATGGAACGATCAATATTGGATCCCGTGACTATCCAGGGCCGGTTTCATGACCCCTTGGTCGGTCCTTCACCTCTTTATAATTAATTAGGTTTTATCACCTAAGGTTCAGACGAGCATTTTCGGATAATTGATTGAACCAACATTTAATCATTCTTTCATCAACAAATCACCAATTATTCAAGAGGCCTTGGAGTTTGCTCACACGAGCATGTGGGAGATAAATGGTCGACCCATGGTCCCGTGAAGCCGGTTCTCCTTTATTCCATAGTTAATTTTCAATTAGCCATGAATTGGTCATCAATTGATCAAATTAGGGTTTCTGAGTCCAAGGATCAAAATTCCAGATTCAGACACTAATAATTTTAAGACGATCTCATGATCAAATTTTTTATTAATTATGCTCGGTTTAAATACTAGTATTTTAATTAATGCTTTATTTTGGTCACAACACCAATGATTCAGACGAGCAATATTTGCTTAAACCAAGGAATATTGGTTCAACTATCAATATTAAATAATTCATCTAATGAGCAACACTTGCTCACTTCAACGTCAGAATTTGATCTTTGTCTCAGCAGACACGTTTAATTCATGAGTTTCTGAATATTTTTGCAAATCATGTTCAACTCAGCAAATACATGGACTCATTGTCCCATTAAATCATGAAGTCAGCAACTGACTAATTAACCACGAGACGTCAATCGTGTCACTTAGGGGGATATCAACTAGGGTTTTGGTCTGGCGGTATACGGCACGTGTGTTCAAACACACGATGGAATGTGAGAAAGTTATGCAATCAGTTGAAGGAATTAACAAATTAGTGGATGGAAAATCGACCAAGTCTCCGCACGATGAGCAACTGGTTTCAAACACGATTTCCATTTCCCTACTCCTCGATTCCATCAACTGTCACACTTCATGGGATCATAGTGTCTAAAATTCCAGCAAATATAAATTAGTCTCCGAATCATGATTGAATACACAACAAGAATCTCATGTCTCACTGATAATACGAGATCAATAACTCATCAACTGAGCAATTACTCTCTACTGAGCAATTTCAATCATTCAGAACTTATCATATTCATAATTCACAACACACCTACAATATTTGATTACCATTGATTCCACACATTTCTCAGCTTCCCTTATATAGATCGACCCATCCTCTCTTGTGACCGAATTTACTCTGGAACAGCCATTGTCTTGGTTTAGGCCGGAGTACTACATATTGATCTCTCGAATTCAAAGCACTCCCTTCTTGCAGTGCATCTGTGTGAGGTTGAACATTTTGCTCGGTTCAAGGAGTCTCCTCCATACGGTCGTCTCCTCAATTCCGTAAAAACCAGCAAATCGTTTTCCCCATCTACACCTTTATTTATTAAATCTCTTTTCTTGCCTACTTCAACTCTTCAAGAATATCAGAAAACTTCTGAGAGTTTGAAGGAACATATCTTGGCTTCCTCACATTCCTTCTTTTTCTTTTTAAAGTTGGAGACAATTGAGATTTATCTTTTTTCCTTAGTGATTGATGGATTAACAATCATATTGACATATTTCCCATCATAAGACATGATGCTTGGAGTTTCCATATAAGCACGGTTTTGTGAGAGGAATTCACAATCAAACCTCAATAAGAAGTCTTAAGATATAAGGAATATCAGAGAAGGAAAAATGAATGTAGGGTTTCTAATACGCACATCTCACAACTCTATAAAGAGTGGAATTGTCGCTAATAACCCTCTTCTTTTGGCAGACAGGTCCTTTCCAATATCAACAGTAATATGAAGGAATTTCAAAAGCCAAACTACACAAAGCTAGAAAAACATTTTTTTTTATTTTTTTTTAAAGCCCGAGGTGTGAAAGATCTTGTCTCTTTTAAACAGGCACATGAGACAAGATGCACAAAGACAACACAATCAAGTTGCGTTGTGGTGAACAACAATCTGTCCACCATGATCCTTTTGGTTGGAATTCATGGAACCTTGCCTTTCCTTATGTTTAAATCATGTTTTCCTCTCTAATGGTTTAAATTTATCTTTGGAAACCACTTTCTTCGAGGAGGATAAGATCTTATATACCTCAGCTGTTTTCTCCGCAAGTTTGAGCTTGGTAGCTAGACGATCTTCTCTCCGTTGAAGCTTGTTGACATATCTCATCTTGTGTTTATACTTAAAACACTTTGAAAGTTCATGACCCTTGAGAGAAAAATAGGAGCATGTCAACGCATATGATGATTCAGGCGCCTGTGAGATGAAAGCTGCTAGGCACAACGTAGATCTTGAAACATTTATCATAGAGTTTCCAAAGGAAGGGTCAATTAAGTCTTCCATATTGATTGGGTTCTCTTCTAAAAATTATCAAGATTGATGTATGTATTGATACAACTATCAAAATTAATATTTTCACATAGAAGAGTAACACTTGATTTCTTATCTTCATCAAAATCATATTTGTCAGAAATATCATCAAGTGTCATAGCAAGACCTTTGTTCCCACTGTATTTTCTACGATTTGAGAACTCGTTTGCAAAATGACCAAACCCTTTACACTTAAAGCACTGAGGCATATCCTCATCATCAGTTTCATCTGTGTCCCTATTTTTAGGAGGAATACGATTATGAGGTTTTACCGATGCTTTTGGCTTATCTCTGGTGAACCGTTTACTTCTCTTCAATAGAAGGTCTCTAAACTGTCTTCAGACACTTTGTGATTAAACTCATCAAATGAATCTTCATCTTCCATACGAAGGTTTTCCCAATCAGAATTTAGGTTTTGAAGCATGGCTTCCTTTTTACTGGTATTACCTTCGAATACGGTTTCTAAGATATCCCACGCATCTTTAGACCTATTGTAATTTGACACATGGTGCTAAAGATTTGGGTAATGTCATATATGATGGCATTCAATGTCATATATGATGGCATTCAAACCGTCGGAGTTTTACTTTGCAGAAAGTATCTCAGCAGCATCGTATTCGCCAATATTCTTTGGAACAGTAGCGTTACCTGTTGCCACAACGGGGGAATCATAGCCATTAACAACATATACCCATGATTGAAAATCACGCTCTTGAAGAAACGCTCGCATAGCAATTTTCCACCATAAGTAATTTGAGCCATCGAAGACTGGTGGTACGTTAATAGAGATAACACCTCTGTCCATAGATTCAGATCGCTACACACATAGACTGATAAGGTCTTTAAATGTGTTTTCCTGCTCTGATACCAATTGAAAAAGCGGGGGTCTAACAACCTCACCCAATATTTTGATTAACAATCTATATGGACTACCTTGAATATACTTTTAAGAGAATCAACTAGACAGTCAGACTCAATCTTAAATAAAAAGTATATCAAGAAGTTAATATCCCTATCTCTCGATTTGATCTATACTCAAGCAAATAGAAATCTGCGAGTCTTTATCAAATACAAGAGATATAAACTTGGATGGTACCAAAGACCAATATCCAGGGATCAATCAATTTCCAATCAATAACCAAAGGTTGGATTTCACAATTGATCGATATAACACACAACCTGTGATATTTCAAATATATAACAAAATATAATGCTGAATAAAAATAAAACAGACACCAAATTTTTTGTTAACGAGGAAACCGCAAATGCAGAAAAACCCCGGGACCTAGTCCATATTGAAGACCACACTGTATTAAGCAACTACACACACTAGCCTACTACAAACTAACTTCGGTCTGGACTGTAGTTGAACCCTAATCAATATCACACTGTTTCAAGGTACAGTTGCGCTCCTTACATCTCTGATCCCAGTAGGATACTACGCACTTGATTCCCTTAGCTGATCTCACCAATAACCAAGAATTGCTACGACCCAAAGTCGAAGACTTTATTAAACAAATCTGTATCACACAGAAAAGTATACGATAATGGATAAATCTATCTCCCACAGATAAACTTATGAGTTTTGTTCCATCTTTTGAAAAAATCAAGGTGAGCAGGAATTAATCAATAACCCTGACTTATATTCCCGAAGAACAGCCTAGAATTATTGATCACCTCACAATAATCTAAATCGTATGGTAGTGAAACTAGATATTGCGGAATCACAAACGATGAGACGAAGATGTTTGTGATTTATTTTTATCTTACCCTATCGGAGATATAATCTCAAGACAATTAGTCAATTTAGCTTGTACAATAGAAAATGGCATGCTCAGATCGCTTAACTACAAGAGAAGTAGTTTCGTCCGGCTTCACAATCCCAATAAAGTCTTTAAGTCGTTAACCGACAGAGTCTCGAGAAGAAACCTACGGTTAAAGGAGAATCGACTCTAGCAAAACCAACTAGTATCACACATGAGGTGTAGGGATTAGTTTTTCCTATTGCTAGACATCTACTTTATATAGTTTTCAAATCATGGTTTGCAATCTAAGTTACCTTGGTAACAAAACATTCAATATTCACCGTTAGATGAAAAACCTGATTTATCCAAGATAATATCTTTCAACCGTTAGATCGAAACTTAGCTTGTCACACACAAATGAAATTTATTTCATTTAGGTTTGAGTAACCGTGCCGAAATGTGTACATTTGGTTGGTTCACAAATAGTTAACCAATGGTTAGCCATATGAGCACTTTCATATCAACCATATTCATCTTCTTCACAACTAGTTCAAATGACTCAAAAGAACTAGTTGAAGAGTTGTTCAATTGCTTAGATCTTTATACATAGACACAATGGAAACAAAACTGGTTTGATTCATTCAAATCAATTCATGAACAATATAGCCATGGTTTGCAAATATTGCATTCCTTATTGATTTATTGTTTAAGTTCATGAGCTACCGATTTGAGAAATATAACCAGCTTTGGGTACGCGTACGGGTATACGTACCTTAGCTACCGAATTTGAGTTTACAAACTCAGTAGAAATTTTCGGTTCGAAAACTTCCGTGGGTACACGTACGGGTACGCATACCTAAGGTGACTGGTTTGACAGTTTGCAAACTTACAAACTCAACAGAAATTTTTGGTTCGAAAACTTTCGCCAGTACGCGTACCCAACCTGTCTCCTTCACCAATACCGCATGCACACACTTGGTTTCCGATACATGGATTTATACACTAATGTGCAAACACACTATATATGCTTATATCCATAGATGGTTACGTAATCTCAACTCTACATTTCAATCATTGAAACATTCTTATATAATGTTATAACAATTGTTATTCACGACTATCGTTATCAAAGCTATTTTAAAGATTGAAACATCATCATGACTTTCATCACGGGTAAAGATGAAAAGTGGTTAAATCGAAGCTTACCAACACATATTTCGAGAAAAAGATAGGCGAGTAAACTCGGCTCGAAATAGAAAATGTGTATGTATAAAAACTATCATACTTATACAACCATTGTCTCAAGATAGGTGACTTCTTTGTCTTCGTAATACGATCGCCATGGAGTCTAGATCTCAACTATACTTAACTATCCTAGACCGAGACTTAGTCATAAGTAAACTAGAAATCAAGACGTATAGTTTTGATCACTAATATTGAAAAACATGCTTGAGATAGCAACGCATGCGAGTTCGACCGAGCAATTATCTAGCACATTCGATTACTTGAAAATCACTTATAAGGTAAAAGTTTGTGTGAGACAGCTATTGTCGTCTTATATTCTCGACGAAAGTCAAAAGATGATCATGTGAAAATCGCCTGGTAACATATTACATGATTTTTGTGAGACAATCATTTGATGCAGACTCGGAATATTTCGTATTGATCATTCGATCATTTGAAAATTGCTTTAAAGCTAATAGTTTGTGTGAGACAGCTATTCCCGTCTTCCAAGAATGTTTCAATGGTTGAAATGAAATTTTATAACAATTGGATTTAAGCATAGTAAGCGTACTTGCATATATGTAATCTATGTCCGAGAACCATGGTATGTGTACCCGTATGCATACTGATTGGTTTGAGAAAGTCCGGGAACATGGTATGCAAACCGGTACGTGTACTGGCGTAAGGTTCAGGTCCGGGAATTTCTGCCAAGTTTGGATGGTATGCATACTGGTGAAACCCAAACTTGGTCCGGCTACTTAGGTACGCATACCTAAGTGGATGATGTTCTAAAATCGATTTGTTCATGAACTAATGCATTTATATAATAAGGAATACAATCTTTTGCAAACCTTGGCTATAATGTTCATGACTTGATTCGAGTGAATCAAAATTGATTTTGTTTCAATTTGTCTTGTATACTTCTATGAGAATATAAACAATTGAACAACTCTAGAACTAGTTTCATTTGAGTCATTTGAACTAGTTATGGTTAAGATGAATAAGGTTGATATGAAAGTTTTCATATGGCTAATTTCGGTTAACTATTGTTGAGCCAACAAGGTGTACACGTTTAGGTACGGTTACTCATATCTAAATGAAGGTACGTTTCATTTGTGTGTAACAATCTAAGACCATATTACGATGGAAAGATATTGATTTGGTTTCAAGAAAACTTGGCTTGGCCCTTGGAAAAGGTTTCATCTAACGGTGAATATTGATTGCTTTGTTTCAAAGCTATCAAACCTTGATTTGAAGACTATATAAAAGAGAACTCTAGCAACTGGGAAACCTAATCCCCACACCTCATGTGTGATACTAGTTGCGACTAAAGTCGATTCTCCTTTATCCTTAGGTTTTTCACGAAACCCCGTAGGTTAACGACTTGAAGACTTCATTGGGATTATAAAGCCAGACCCAACTATTTTCTCTGTAGTTGTGTGTTATGATCTTGCTATTTTCTATCATGATTAATATTTTCTCGAGATTTAATCCCTGATAGGCAAGATAAAAAGTAGTCACAAACATCTTCGTCTCATCGTTTGTGATTCCACAATAACTTGTTTCGCTACCATATGATTAAGATTATTGTGAGGTGATTGATATTTCTAGGCTGTTATTCGGAAATATAAGTGTGGTATATCAATTGGTTCATGTTCACCTTGATTTATCAAAAGACTGAACAAAACTCATAGGTTTATCTGTGGGAGACAGATTTATCTACACAATAGACTTTTCTGTGTGAGACAGATTGGTTTATCAAGTCTTCGACTTTTGGTCGTAGCAACTCTTAGTTGTGGGTGAGATCAGCTAAGGGAATCAAGTGCGTGGAGTCCTGCTGGGATTCAGAGACGTAAGGATCGTAACTGTTCCTTGACCAGTGTGAGATTGGTTAGGGCTCAACTATATTCCAGTTTGAAGTTAATTTGGAATAGGGTAGTGTCTGTAGCAGCTTAATACAGTGTGGTGTTCAAATCTGGATTAGGTCTCGGGGTTTTTCCTGCATTTGCGGTTTCCTTGTTAACAAAATTTCTAGTGTCTGTTTTTATTTTTTTTTCGCATTATATTTATTTATATAATTGAAATATCACGAGTTGTGCGTATTTTAATCAATTAAAGAATCCAACCTTTGGTTGTTGATTATATTGATTGACACTTGAACATTGTCTTTGGTACCATTCAAGTTGTTTCACATAATAATCAGGCTCACGGATTTCTATCTATTTGATTTGTTGATTATATTGTGAAACGGAGATACAACTCTTGGATATATTTTCATTGATTGCATCTGACTGTCTAGTTGATTCTCTTGGAATTATATTGGAGTTGTCCATACATATTTCTAAATGAAATATTGGGTGTGGTTGTTGTACCCCCGCTTTTTCAATTGGTATCAAAGTAGGCAAACATGTTTAAGACCTCATAAGTCTGTATTTGTAGCGATCTGACTTTATGGACAATAATGTCTCGATAAACGCTTCACCAGGAATTAACTCTGATCTTAGAGAAAGTTCTGAAGAGCTAGTTATTATCCAGAAAAAGTCGGATGAACAAATCCGGATCAATTCTGATCTTGTTGTAGAAATTGCAAAGTATAAGGATTTGAAGTCTGTCAAAGTTTTTCAATGGATTTGAATAACTCCTTTAATTCTTCTTTGAAGAATGGTCGCAAGTCAGGTGATAAATGAGGTTTAGGCTTTGTGAAACCCGATAGGACTCCGAACTAATCAAATAAGATTAAATATGTTGGTCCATGTATGTTCTTTGACTGTCACAATTAATTTCAACATACATGTACATCTTTCAAGAAAATTTTAAAGGTTGCGAGTAATCTTCATAAGAAAGCTGAACAACTGTTTACTTCTCTAAAAAGGTGTACAAAGCTAACAAGAAATCCTAAATGGTATAATAGTGTTAGTATGGGAGATTTTGCTCTAAAATCAACATCGCACTTTTAATGGTTTCTTGATAGTAGATGTAGCCGACAAATGACTGGTGATCTCTCATGGTTTTTGAATTCAAGCAACTTTGAAGGAGGTCCTGTAACATTCGGAGATGGGAGTTGTTGGTACATAAGCAAGAAGGGGACGATCAAACTTCCCGACGTTCCTGAAATCCATAATGTAGTATACGTTAAAGGTATGTCTGCAAATCTTCTTTCTATTAGTCAAATTTGTGACAAAGTCCATAGACTTGTCTTCAATGCGAATGGATGTGACATTATAGACAAAACTGGAAAAGTAATTTTTCAAGGAACTCGTGGTAAAAATAATTGTTATCTTCTTGATACTCAGTTTAGTAATTGTTGCAATTTGACTAAGGTGAAGTCTACACATCTTTGGCATGAGCATTTTTGGTCACAACAATTATCGCCTTCTAACTAAGATCATTAATAAAGAACTTGTTAGAGGCATTCCCAAAATCAATGCAAAGATTGATGGTATCTGTGGTTCCTGTCAAAAGGGTAAACAAACGAAAGTTCACCATAAATCATCTCGAGATATTCTCACTAAAGCTCCACTTGATTTAATTCATATGGATCGGCCACACAAGTTACCAGGACCGGTTATATCAGTTACCAAGATCGGTTCCTTATTCTCATGGTATTTCTTGTAATCGGTCACACCAGTTACCAAGACCAGTTACCAATTACAAGGATCAATTACACAATATTCTATGATCGGTCACACCAATTACTGGGATCGGTTACACCAATTACTAGGATCGGTCACACCAATTACAAATATCGATCATACCATCTCATGGTGATTACTTAGGATCGGTTACACCAATTAATAAAAACTGGTCATACCAAATCATAAGTCAGGAATTGTGATTAGTTATACTAAGATACATAACAAAGTTACGATCGGTTCTACCATCTCACACATATTGGTAATTCAAAGATTTACAATGAATAGCTAAACCAATAAGCCTAATGATTTCCCTTTCGATTCACGAAACAAGTTTATGAATGTACTTCCTTTAAATGAATGTTAAATATTGTTTCCTATGATAAAATCTTCACCATAACCCGTTCACATAATCATAACAATATATACAAGATTATGTCGATGTCATATCTACGAAGTTCAAAAGATAAGCATTATACTTCGTAGTTTAATTCCCTAATACTATGATCATACAAATGTGACCATGTCACATCACTAAAGCATTATATAATATGTACAATATATACAGCTTCGCAGTTATGTTTTCAATATAGCACAACTTGAAAGATACGTTAATAATGAAATAATTCAAGTAAATATTACAAACCTCAAGTGGAAGGATGGTGTCGTCGTTGTAATTCGCTACTTCTTCACATTCTTCAGGCATTCGGAGTAATACTTGTATGGCTCAACATTCCTAGACTTTCTAGTCTAACCTAAACAAAGTTGACTCTAGTATATAATCAAGCGACTTTAGATGAGTTTTGACACACTAAAATATGACAACCAAACTTGACATACCAACGTTTGGTGAGTTTAACCGAGCTATGCTCTAACAATCTCCCCGTTTGTCAATTTTAGTGATAAAACTCTTAATACATATGGATAAACAAATTATAAGAATTCATTTTACATACGCTTGAATCCAAGTTTCAACAACACAATAACCTTCATATTCAAGCAATAAATGCCTTTGTTGACATCTGAATAACAAAGCTTATGCTCCCCCTAAAGTTAAGATAGGTAGATATTCAATCTAAACATCTTTGTTATTCCCCTTTTGTAGTCCAAATAACTACACAACAATATGATATGTTCCCCCCCCTTAATCAATGCTTTACTCTTTCGTTAGATATAACGTTTAAGCACAATTGTCCTTTCCTTAGTGATTGCAAATCACTTGTTTACTCCTTATATTTCTCCCTCTTTTTGTCACAAAATGACAAAGGTTCGAGCAAATATAGGTCAAACCGAAAGGATCTTTCAAATCTAAAAGACTTGTAAACAACCTATAAGAGTTAAGCACGAAGGTTTCAAATACCACTTTAGATAACCAATATTAAAACCGAAACTACAAGTAATTTAGTTTTAATATGTTATCAAGGAAACAATTTCCCAAAGCAATTTTCCCTAATATTTTAACGATTTGACTAAGAAACTTAATTCCCTTGTTAAACCGATTGTAAACATACAATCGCTTATTTTGATAAGACCAAAATAATGATCAGAATTAACTTTATTTCTCTCATCAGGTTCTAATTATCCAGACGATAGCTTAGACCTTTACCTTTAGACAAGACAAACACTAGGTTAGTTAAATAAGACCAAAATAATGATCAGAATTAACTTTATTTATCTCATCAGGTTCTAATTATTCAGACAATAGCTTAGACCTTTCCCTTTAGACGAGACAAACACTAGGTTAATTAACTAGTTTTTCTTGTCAAGGAATTCGATTAGACTTGAATAACCGAATCCTTCAATTTGATAAGTCTAACTAAGATCAGAATTAACTTAGTTTCTCTTATCCGGAATCAAATTGGACTAAACAAATGATCTCCTATTTCGTTAAGCCATAAACAATATATACAAACTAAAATAAATTGACTTGCACAATTATTTTCTTAACCTGAAGCAATTGAAACAAACGTATACATTATAGAACCGCAATTGCATCGAAATTTCATTAAGCAAAAACACTTGATACCCAAACAATAAAGAAGATACCAAACAATAAGCCAAATAAATTGGCATATTTTTTCTTAAAACAATTGAATCACACACACACATCCATACACATCATAATGGAATATATCAATTGTACCAAAATTTTGTTACGCAAAAGAAAAATATATGCAATATAAATATGCTTTTCTTAAACAAGAAAACGATTAACTAAAAAATTCGTTACCTGAGATTCCACATCCTCTTCTCCCTCGAAAGATATATAATTAAGCGCAAGTTCAAATGAGAACTCTCCCCAGTATGTTGTCATCCTCTCGCAAGATCAAAAGAACAACAATAAAGGCAACCTTTATATATCAGAGAAAGGTTGAATCAGTTTTAACTAATGCGTGCCAATATCAAAAGTTAAAAACCCCAAAACACATATGTTATGCTAAACACAACTCATGTAAACACAAATTGATTCAACATATTGTGACTTTTCACATATGAATTTCAATCGGAACACCTTATGATCCTTTGATAAAGCCTACCAACATAGGCTAAAACTTAATCCCGCTAAATCAAAAAGCCACACAAACCATAAGGGTCACATCATATGAGATCGAATATTAAGGTTAATGAAAACTGAAATCAGACATCCCATAAACTCAAATGCAATACACCATAAATATTCAACAGAGGATCAAGTATTGCAATTACCTTATTGATAGACGCATTTATGTGTCTATATTAGTCTCAATTCTCTGTAATGTTAGTACACAATTTTGTGCTTATTTTGGTATTTTACGTCTTTGTAGGTGTTTTTGGCGAAATACACTTCTGCTGAGAAATTAGCTCGAAAAGTGGTCCTAGGAGAAAATTACTAAAGGCACCCAGAAGACGTACTACAGGCACCCAGAAGTATGTTAGAGACGTCCCAGAAAAGTTATATTTATACAAAAGAAGAATTTCTAAAGGCACCCCCGTACAGGATAAGGGGCATCCATTTCTTGAGCAACTACTATTTGCAGACCCGTACAAGATAGGGGAGGTTATCTTCTCCAGTTCAAATTCAAGTTTTGGCGGGAAAAATATTTGCAGCGAGAACAAATTTAGGGTTGGAATTTTGGGCAGCTTCGGGTGAGATTCAATCGCTGATTGTTGCAGTATAGACTTGATTCAAATAAACAGGGTTGGTATAGACGATGGAATCCAAAAACTTAGGCTAGATTATCGAATTGAATCAAAACAGGGGCATGACCATTTCACGGGAATTTCAGGTGAGAGTTTGTGGAGTTTTCGTCTGAATTTCTTCACAGGAAAGAGTTGGTTAGGGTCTGTTAAGTTAAAACAGGGTTAGTATGTGGGTTGTAATCGAAGAAAATCAAGTTTCTCTATTTATCTCACTAAACAGAGAAGGAGAAAGCTTCGGGAGTTTGGGTGAGATTCTATTAGAGTTTTTCATCGATTTGGGTTCGGATTTGAATTCGGATTTTATGTTTACAGTGATACAGGGAAGGTAATGAAGTTGGATTCGATAAAAAAAAAAGTTCACCGGACTTCCATTAAACATGGAAGTAAGTTAATATCGGATTCTGTTTGGTATATTTTTGGAAGTGACGTGCAAATAAACCGAGGAGAATATCTTATGAAGATTTGATGCTATCCATAAGAGGGTTTCCAGCTCATACTATGCGTAAATAAGGAAACATGAAGAATAAAAACGTGTCATAACTTGCACGAGAGGGAAAGAATATTTTTGGGATTTTAATCGAGTGATATGGACTACTGTGTATAAATATGAGGTGTTAAGAGTCTCACAGGGGACGATCGGGAGTTTGGGGACTGAACGGAGGGTTTGGAGGAGCTGCAGAGCAAAAATCAGGAGTTGTTGGGAGTCACAAAAAGGGTTACGTACACTTTGGAGAAGTTTAGAGAAGAACAGAAAACGAAATCAAGAGTTGCAGGAAATTGTTTCTACTGGTGCACAAGGAAGAACACGAAGAACAAAAGGCCATTGAAGACAGTCGTTTTTGGGGTCTTAAAATCAGCGACAAAGCAACAGTGTTCAACAGTTTTCTGTAACAGTTCCATTGTAACATATGTTTTGTAACGCCGATACAATGTTGCAAACAGTCTGTGTTATTACTTTTCACTCTTTTAATTATCTTTTGAGAAACAAACACATATTTTGAGACCATGATTAATATGAGGAGATAAACCCCATTGCTGAGGCGATAGATGAAGCTATTTTTCCAACAAAAAGTGGTATATTATATTTTATCTTTTTATTTGCAATTATTATATGATTATTTGCCTTGAACTATTATTGAATATGATTTTTATTTGAGTGATTGTGATCTATTTTGATGGAGTATGCTTAGTTTTAAGACTTTTGATGCTTCATACTTGGTAATTACAATTATTACTTTTGAAAATCTACTTGTTGCAATATTTTAGAATCAAATTAAACGAGAAAATAGCATAAATATAAGTATTGGTTTAATCGCTTTGAACTTGGAAAATAGTGGAATCTTAGCCTCAGTGTTTCTTTTAATATTGATATCATCTTTGTTTGAGTTTGCTATAATTTTTAGTGTGTTTTCTATTTTAGTTTTGAATTTAAGTCTAAAAAAATCGTTCACAAGTCTGAGAAACGACACTCTTTTTACCACTATCTACAAATCACATCACTTATCTTGTAGGAAATTGAATTACGAAACCAACGCAAAAAGAATGAGGTCATTCCGAGTTCGGACGAAGAAGCTATAGGCAAAATAGTTTTACACTCCTTCGTATGGACCAATCACTAGGACCGGTTACGGTGATTACTTGTGACCAGTCATACCAATCACCAGGACCGGTTTACAGCATGAATCCAACACGAAACTGTTTTAGACATAACTTTTGCACATAATGTCTAAATTTAGTAATTTTTGGCTCGTTTTAACCGTATAAACAATACCTACACAAATATGACCTGTAGATATCAACACCATGAACTCAAAATTACCGTTTCTATCAAAAGATCAAATATTGATAGAGAAGGTATGAGTATAGAAGAGAAAAATCTTCCCGAAGGTGTTTAATAGTCATATAATAACCGAAAGGTCATGTGCTCAGTTTCATGTGCTTCCTTACCTTTCATAAGATTGTGCACAAAGGTGATCATGCACATTCTAAGACAACTAGGTTGTGTTGAGTTGACCCTTTGTCTTGTTCATCACTAGTGACTAAGACAGAATCATCATTCTTGACCTCTTGCTTGATTTGTTTTCTATTGTTCCATCTCTTGTTTTCCTTCTTTGACTTGTGATGATGAGTGTCATTATCACAACATTTACTAGTACTTGTGATGTTTTTGTGAAGACTCTGCAAACACATGTAATTATATCTTCTATTGAATACAAAATTGTGTCAATATCTCAATACACAGATCTTTATTCAGTATATTCTCTCTTTCCTTCTTTCTAAGACAATCTCTCTTTTTGATCTTTCTCTTAGGTTTCTTAGTATCTAAAGATGGTGCAGACTTATTCTTAAGAACTTGATGAGTGCCAAATATTGCATATTCATACACCTTTTCATTGGCACTTAACTCATCTTTCGCGCTTCAAAGTCATATATTATCCCAAATTCTGCATTCTTACCATCTTCAAGAATAAATATTTGTATTAATTAATTTTGTGTTTTTAAGTACTAAATAAAGCTTGGAAGAATTGAGAAGACAAAAGAGAATAAAGTTGGAAGCGTTGCAACCCGCTCGCGCATCAGTGGCAACCTGTTTACAAATTCATGGGATTAAAAAACCCATGATCCAAAACCCAAGACCCAAATCCATTTCCACATCACCCCCATTGGATTCTTTCCAAAACATCCACCTCACCCCCATTGTATTCCATTCTATCCATCAATTAAGAAAACATGTTTTGCTTAATTGTTGAGTGGTTGCTATAGTAAAATTTGAATCCAAAGTGTGAGAGAGTTTTTGTGTATAAATAGAGAGGGTTGCTGTGTTGAAAACTCATCCAAGAATAGCTTGTTCATGTTAGTTTATCAAATTTAAGTTTTGTTGTAATGTTCTTCATGTTCTAGTTTCATTTGCTAGGGTTTAAATGAAGCCGTAACTCATTGGTATGTATTCATATCTTGTATCTTGTTCTTGAAAGTTTAGAATTGTTTAAAGATATAATTTAATCCAAATTTGTCAACATCTTGCTCTCACAATGTATGCCATGTATCCATTGTAGTTAGAATATCTCTATGTTGATTATGCTACAACTCATGCTTAACCAAATATTGATCCTCAGATTAGTTGTGCTTTAATTAGACAGTTAATGCTTTGGAGAAATACTTTAGTTGTGATTAAATTATCCATTGGAGAAACACCTTAGATATACGGTAGACTTGAATCTGCTGTAAGGACAAGAATAATATTACAAGTTGAATGCATATCATAGGTTAGTGGTGGATTTGAATACCCTAGTATCCATATTCTCAATATTTACACCTTGATTTAATTGCATATTTTAATTCAAATTACTTTCTGTTTAAGTCTTTGCCAATATCTCGTCGTATCGACAAAAACAAACCCCCTTTGGTCACTCTCTGAATCAGTTCTTAGTAAGGATTTAGAACAAACTTCTACACTCTCCAAGTCTCTGTGGTTCGACCTGTGCTTGCCATGTGTTGCTTGTCGACACTGTGCACTTGCAGTATACACAATAGTAGGTATCTTTCCGAGCCTACCAAGTTTTTGGCGCCGTTGTCGGGGACTCGGTAGCGGTGTAGTTGAAGTTTCTATCTCCTGTCACTGTTCATATTTCATCTCCTGGAACTGTTCATATTTCACTGTAGCATAAATCATTGTACATATTTCAATGTACAACATGTATTTTACTGTAGTATAAATCACTGTACATATTTCACTATACAACAGGTATTTTACTGTAACAACGTAACTATTCACAGTCAATTTTACACTTATTTTTGATATTTTTATTTATTTTACTTTTGCTTTAAAACTTCGAAACCCTAACTACCTCTTTTGAGCTCAACAGGTGCCTGAGTAGCTGTTATAAAGGCGAAGGAAAGGAAGCGAAAGAAAGCGGAAGAAGTTTTTATTTTAATAAAAAAAAAGAGTTTATTTTATTTATCTATTTTTAGTTTGTATTAGGATTCCTTTACTCTTGTAATTTTATTTTTCTTTTGCACTTTATTTTGGACTTTGGACTTGGACTTGGACATTCTATTTTTATTTTTATTTTAAACCCTACGGAAGGGTAGTATTAAATATCAAACTATTTGTAGAGAAGGACGGTGATTACAATATCACCTCGTCCCCTCGGGTTCGTTCATGACATAGGAGTCGTGTCCCGAGTCGACAACAACGGTTCATCCCCCGTCTGGTACGGGAGGTAAGTTTGTCGAAACACTCGCGAATCCCCTGTTAGCGAGTTATTGTATTCCTTCGGTTGCATATATGTTGAGGATTTGAATACGGCTGTTTTATTTTCCTAGTAAAGGGCAAGGACTGGCCATACAAGATAAGGGTTCGGATTTCATCACCGTTCTCTTCTTGCCCGCCTTAGGAAAACAATACCTAACGTGAACCTAAGCATTAAAATTTGAAATAAAACGATACCTATAAGGTAACGAGCTTAGTAGGAGAGTCGTTCGAAAAACATTGGTTACTCTCTAAGCATACTTCGAAGTTCATGACGGTTTCTGTAAATTGAATGCGTGACTACGCCGCCTTGTAATACGGTGAGGTCTTGGGTATCAAAGCTCTAACAGCTTCCCTCGCCTCTATTCAATTTAATTAAACTCATATTGATTCCAGAGAGGTTTACTCAGATTGTAACGAATTCCCTTTCGAAGGATTAGAAGCTGGTCTAGAAAACAATCTAAGTGGAACCATCATGATTTTTGTTTGCTAGAAATCAGTAGGTTTTCTGTGGTAGAGTCAGCCTTGTTTGCGATTGCATAGAACTTCCTTTCCGTTTATGATTTTTCTTCTTTTGTTTTGTTTTTCTAATGTATGCCCGAGGTCATTAGAGAACGAGCTTGAAAAAAAATAATTAAAAAAAAAAACAAAAAAAAAAACACCAATAATGAAAACAAATATTGGTCTGTTTTCAGTGTGTACATCCCAATCTTTGCAACAATCCTTGTGCTAGTTAGAGATCATGTATGGATTCTGGTCTGCAGGTGGGGATGGAAACAAATCCATCAGAGAGCTTGCTTACGGGCATGCTTCACATTATGAAACTCCAACAGACCATGATGTCACTAGTTATAGGGATTATTATGGACATTTTCACAGTCCTGAGCATCAATACATGAACCCTAGTAATTCACACATGTATCATCCACCACAGGGTGAAAATGAACATCTTTACAGTGCCCAACTCTCACAATCATCACTTTTGGACCAGTTTGTAGGTACTGAATATCGCAAGATAATAGTTCACGAGTATCGTAATAAATAAAGGAGAAAAGAATTATAAAATGATATGATGATAGAAGTAACGCGGAGAAATATGAAGTTTTGCGAGGATGGAATAATGTTGCGAGTATGAGTTGCGATACTTCGAAATTCATATACAGCTGTATAAATTTTACTATAAATAGGAGTTCAAATGTAAAATTCGGGGGGTTCTTTTTAGTGAGTGTTAGAAAATATCCTAGGAAAGAGAATAAAGAAAGTTGTAACTATTCTAATTCCATTTAGATATTTCTTTGTAATCAATTGAGAACATTAATAAGAAAATTGTTATTCATCATCAAGAACTTCTTGAGTTTTTACTAATTCTATTGAGGGTGTAGTTATAGGTTATTCTGCAACTACATAATTGGCGCTAGAAACAGGGATTTGAAGAATTCCTGTACCAGAAAAATGACAAGAAGAAGAAACACATCAGAACCGTTAACTGAAGTAAGAAGAAGTGTAAGACTCGCAGGAGGAGAAGCAAATATAACAGGAGAACCTAGTAGGAGAAGGAGTAATCGAAAAAATCAAGCTCAACAAATAAGAGATCATGATCAAGTGAGTATACACACTTGGAGAACTGATACACCAGAATAAGAAGATAGAGAACCACAAATCAGAGAAAATGGGAGGTTGATGGGAGGAACAATTCTTGAAAGAGAAAGGGAGATGTTAGAAACATTGAGACAAGGAATCCAAAAAGAACGAATGATCGAAGCTGAAGAACGTGCCAAGTTAACAAGACAAAATCAAGAATTGAGGATGGAAAATGAGATGCTACAAAGAAGGAAATTGCAAGATCAAATGTTAGAACAGAAAGAGAAGGACAAAATTCACCGATAATCAATAATGAAAATAATATGCAAGAACAAACGCAGAATCAAGGTGAAAGAAACCAAGAGAATCGTTTCATTTTAATACCAAACCACGAACAAAATATAGAGAATTTACGAAAAAGACCAAATCCTAGAGAAAACAATCAGAATCGAGAGGAAGGACAGCAACTTATGGAAGAAACTGAGAGACAACAAGCAGTACATCAAAACAATCACAAGAATGGAGTAAGAAGATATGAAGAGGCTCGTAACAAACAAAATGTTGAGTATGAAAGAATTAAGAGAAGAATTGTAAATCAACAAACAGAAATGGAGAGGAATGAACCAAATTCTCGAATCAGAGTACAAGCAAATCAAGAAGAAATAAATCACAGAAGAAGGAGAAATGAAGAAGAAGAAATTCCTGATATTCGCATGAGAAGAATGAGAAGAATAGAAAGGGAAGAACAAGAATTCCAAGATGCTCTGCAACTGAACAATTATGATAATTTGGAAAGAAGATATTTGCAAAATTATGCAAATGAAAACATTAATGAAGAATATGATAGAATGCGAAGGATCGCAAGGGAGGAAGCGCAAGAACGTAGAAGAAAAGAAGCTGCATTAAAAAGACCAATGGATGAGAATTCTGAGGCAAATGCACGAATATTTCGAGAATTAGCAGAAATGAGAGGGATGATAAACAATAGAAGAGGAGGAGATAGAAGGCAATTAGATGAAGCAATAGAAGAAGCTGCGAGGACTCCATTTGCTAGAGAAGTACAATTGGGAGGAATTCCACCAAAATGCAATTTGCCCACACTTACCAGTATCTTTGATGGGACTTCATGTGCTATTCAGCACATTAAAGCATACATAAGATGCATGTTACAATGGGAGAATCATGATGCTGTGTTATGCAAGTATTTCGCATCAAGTTTAACAGGGGAAGCTTTAAAGTGGTTCGAAGGACTCCCTAAGAACACTATTACGTCATTCAGTCATTTGCAAGCAACTTTCCTTGGAGCATATATCACAAATCATTCTTCACGGCTTGGTATTGAAGATGTATTTGGTTTAAAACAAAGAGTGGGTGAAAGTTTGAAGCATTTGGTAAGACGATGGAAGACTATGTCCAGTGATATGGCAGGGCGCGTGGATGAGAGATACTTGATTCTGTCCTTCATAAATGCAATGTTCACAACTGAACAATTACATGTTCAAATCTTCAGAAGAAAGAATTCCATAATGATGACAGAGTTACGAGAATTGCAAGAAGAGTACATTACACTAGAGGAAAAACAAAACAGTATGGAATCATATCCAGTAGCAAACACTAGCAATCAAGATGGAGGAGCAAATTTACTTCCAAAAATAATCAATGTAGTAGCAGGTACTTCTCAAACATCCTCACAAACTTCTTCGCAAATTTTAGAAGAGAAGAAAATCAATGATAGCCAGCCAAAAATGGTAGCAATGGGTAGTAGAGATCAAGAAGAGTATGATAGAGAGAAGAATTTCTATAATCGAATAGGAAATAACCAAATTCCAAGACTAGATCAACAACAAGAAAATTATGGGGGACAAAGGCAAAATTATTTTGGACAAGGGAACCAAAGACAAAATTATAACAACGGTCAAGGAGGTCAAAGAATGGTAAGGGAAGAGATAAAGTTGCCACCTTTGAATACAAGTGTAGAAAAGATATGGCAAGCAATTATCCTGGTAGAGAATATACCAACTCCATGGAACATGGGAAAGGAACCACCAATGGGTCCAAGAAGTCATGAATTTTGTTCATATCATCATTTTCATGGACATTCTACAAATAATTTCCATAATATCAAGAGGATAATCTTCCGAATGATTGATCAAGGAAAACTAAATCAATTTTTGCTTAAGCAGACACAGTCGCAAAAATTACCACAGGCTCAAGCCATAACTCGCAGGGAGAACACAACAAAAGAAAAGGGAGAAGAAATCCTACATATAGAAGTGGGGTCAAAAGCAAGGAATGTTTTCTGTAATTCCATTGTTCATTCATATAAAACCATAGAGGATTTTCATGATAATGTGTTAAGCAGGGTATATGCGAGGGATGGTGAAGGAAAGGAAGTAATGAACATCGCAAAAATTTCACGACTTGAAGATTGGCAGAAACGTGAAATTTCTTTTGAAGCCACTGAAATTCCAGAAGGTTGTGAAGCACATGATAATCCATTGGTAGTAAGATTAGCAATTTACATGAATATGGAGGAAAACAAAGATGATATGGAGGAAGAATCAATTGGTCTTAATAGGATTTTGATTGATACGGGAAGTTCTGTCAATATCCTCTTCTATTCTGCTTACAAAACTATGGGGGGAAAAGATGCAGATTTAATACCTTCTACTTACAGAATTTATGGTTTTAATGGAACTGCCAACAAGCCCAAAGGAAAAGTGAGCATGCGAATTCCATTAAGTGGAATGCGAACTGAAATTATGTTCTGCGTTGTTGATGTCGAATCACCATATAATGCTTTGATAAGAAGACCATGGATTCATGGAATTCTAGGCGTAGCTTCCACTCTACATCAGTGCATAAATTTTCCTCATATGAAGGGTAATGAAATTATCAAGGGCGATTGGGCTGAGGGAAAGAAATGTTACGAGACAGAAATAGAAGTTTGCGAAGGAAAAACTGCTGAAAAGGAAAATTGGAGAAAAAGAGAAAAGGCTGTGAAAAGAAGTGAAAATTTAATGGCAGAGGATTAAGGAAAAGAGAATGAAATTACGATGATAATTATACAAGAAATTTACGATTGTGATTTGCGAAGAAAGAAGAAGGAAAATAATAAAACAAGAAGGTAATCAGTATGTTTGCTCGTGGAAATGAGGTATGTGGCAAAACAAATTTTTTATTTCGTGATAAATTTTACGAATATTGTTTGCTCGCAGGAAATTGGGAAAAGTTACGAATTTCAGAATTTATACTCCGATTAAAATTTCATTAATTTGCGAATAAAAGACCGCAATCTGTGATCAGCCTCCAAAAAAGAAAGAGAGCCGCAGAAAATTTTATACAGGCAAACCTTTGTGGCGTACACCCTAGTTCGCGAAGCTATATTTCGTAAGAGGCAAAGTCCTAAAGTACGTCATTTAAGGGGGTACCTAAACGTGGCTAAGGGTAACCGGAACACCACCAAGGGCCCTTAGTACATGGTAAAAATTTAGGGGTACAACCCAATAATGGGCTACCTATCCGGGTTAGACACCTTGGATTCTCACCTAATCTAGCGACATTACGCAATATAAAATGCGGTGTAAGAGGATTTAGGTTGGGCGACTAAGGCATACTGTCTTTCCCAAGAAGTGCAGAAAACGATCAAGGCGCCGAGGTACACGGTTGAGTCAAGAGTGCCGGGTGAGGTTGAACCACATCTGCCATTTTTGACAAGTCTTGGCAAATGATGCACTTGGCCCAAAGATACCCCATAGGGTGCAACCTCGTAACTATAAGCCCTATAGGCAAAAAGGATAAGAGGTTGCGATCAAAAGCTGGTTGTTGGCAGAACCGGATGGGAAGAGCTAACCTTGTATGGTCGATGTACGCTTCCTTGAAGGGGCAACCAGGGGAAGATAAAGGGCAGCACCCTCCATTAGGGAGCTGATACGTGCTATAAGACGCAAATGTCACGAGGCTTCTTGTTTGCGAGAACATAAAGGCTTGTCATATTTGTGCAACAAATGAAGTTCTGCGAGCATTCTAAAAAAAAAAAAAAAAAAAAAAAGAGAGAAGGAAAACATACAAAAAGAACTCACAGAATGAAACAAAGAAGTTAAGATGAGATCAATGGGTCACTACATGAAAGTGTAGAGACGTCCTGCGATTTCATCGCAAGACGGCAATGTCATGGGGCTTTACGTTCGCAAGAATATTTAGGCCTGTCATATTGTCGCAACAATTCCTGAAGAGGCTAAAATACTATACAAAAAAGATAAGGCAAGATCAATGGGTTTTTACATGAAAGTGTAAGAACGTCCTGCGATTTTGTCGCTACAAAAGAGGTTGCAAAATAAGACCTTTACTTAGGAAGGCATGATAAGACCACAGAAATTCATGAAATTCATTACATCAAAACCATTGAAGAAATTATACAAGAAGATACATCATAAAGTTTTGAAGAGAAGACAACTTCGTCAATACCATTGAAGAATTTTTACAAGAAGTCCTATCAAAGAAGATAACATCATTGAAGAATTTTCACGAAGACTTAACAAAAGATGCGATTTTGATAGTAATCAAATACAGATAAGTTCATACTCGTAAAATGTTACGAGAATTAAATACTTCTTATACTTCTCCATATATTGAATATTTTTCTACAAATTCAATACTATTTATACTTCTTCTAGAGTATATCATATTTATTATACTTCTTCAACGGATATTTAATTTTGCGAAGGTTAAGTACTTATTATACTTCTTCATACAATTCTTATACTTCTTCATATATTGGACAATTCTTCATGAATTAAATGCTGCTAATACTTCTTCAAAGATATTTTATACTTCTTATACTTCTTAAGGGTATTTCATATTTTGTATACTTCATACTTCCTATACTTCAAGGGGAGATTTATTATTTACTTCGCAACATTCCGCAAAAGGCTTATATTTCTTATACTTCAAAGGGAGGACCTTTTATTCATAATCACAAAAAGACGAAACTTCGTAAGATAAATTGAGAAGGATATTCTAATACTTCCAGCGATAGTTGATCATTTGAAGAGCAATAATAAGGGGAAAGGGAATACTAAGCTAAGTCTTTAAGATATATTATTTCTCTCCACATGATCAAGTTATGCGAATAAGGGAAACAAACATCAAAGAAAGATTAATTCAAATTAAGCTTTGAAAAATAAATTGTTGGATTGATTAAAAGTACAATCAAGAAGAAAGTGTTGTATTGAAAAGAAACAGAACAGACATACAAAAAAGAGTGAAGTTACAGAACAAATATACAAAAAAGAGTGAAGTTATTTTTCAGGCGATCTATTCCCATCAAAATGATCTTCTTCTTCAACTTCACTATCATCTTCAACTTCACTTTCAGAGATTTCCAGATATGGAGTATCTTCAGGAATTTCTTCAGAAAGGAGCGTATGGTACTTCTTGAGAGGAATTTCATTATCTTCGCAAATCTTGCGAGTCATCTTAGCTCGAAAACGCTTGACATATAAACTATGGTTATGCTGGGAAATTATAAGCTGAGATCTCAAGTCAGAAATTTTCTTATTACGATTAGCAAGGATAGTTTCTAGATCGTTATTCATCTTCGCATAATTTTCTGCAGCAAGGGGAGAAATTAAGGAATTGGTTAGCAAATTACGAAGGAAAAATAACCCAAATAGTTACCATCGCAAAGAATTTACCTTCTAGTTGCTTCTTATCATTACGAAGAGAAGAATTTTCAAGCTTTAATTGATTATTCTCCTCAAGAAGAGAAGAATTATCAATTGCGATGCTCGCAGATTGTGAATTATCTTCGTGACGGGATATTAATTCTGCGTTATCAATACTTAAATCCTCTACTTTAATTTTCAACCTCTAACTTCTTACAACGATTCAAAGTTTTCTTCTCAGCAATAGAATGACGTCTTTCCCAATCAGAAGCAACTGCACAACTAACTCTTCCAACCTAAACAAGAAAAAAGGGGTTAGAAATCAACAAAATAAGGGAAATAAACAAGGAATAGAGAAGAAACTTACCATGCTACCTAAAGCATATAATGAAGCAGGAGAGACGAATCTTGAAATTCCTTTGAGGGAGTTATTATCAATTAAAGTAGGAACTTCACAAGCCTTCGTAATAAGTTTGCGAGCATTCGCTGTAGGAGAATTTCCTAATCCACGAGAAGAATGGAGGAAATCCTCAGAGATGCTAACCATTGCTGAGGCAAAAGTTTCTGGGATATTGTAATCTTCATTTCCACCTTCATCAACATCATTATCATCATCTCCTTTATCAGAAAGAGTATCGGAATCGGAACTAAAGTCCTTCTTAGGAAATTTATCATCTTCATCACCAAGATCTTCCTCAATATTCTCATTAGAAGAAATTACATTGGAATGAGACTTGGTTGAGAGTTTCTTCTTTTTTCTCCTCTCGTAAACAACATCTTGAAGTTTCCTTTTCCCTTTGCGAAGAACATCATCTTGACTACCAGAAGCTTGGGTAACCTTCGCAGAACGAAGAGTTTGTTGTCTTGCAGTCAACCTTTTAGAAGAAATAGAACTCTTATTTTCACTCGCAGCAATCTCAGGAAGAGGTGGAACCTGCAAATTCAAATAAGGATAAGAAACAGAGGCAACAATATATTGTTTAGAAAAATACAAGAGTGTTTCTTACCTCATTTGAAATTAAAGGGTAACAAAAAGATAAGGAGATGGAAGTACATACATTTCTAAAAACCCAAGGTTGATAATGGCGGTTACGAAGGTTCGCAGGAAGTTCTACTATCCCAAAAATATAAGAACCCGATAATATTAAGGGGTACTTATACCAATCTTCATCATTAGAACGACGAGGTGTCTTATTATTTCCTAAAGCATAATCAATATCGTGCATGAGAATATCATCTGCTGCGATATTAGCTTTACGATGAAGACGAACACCCCAACGATTATCTTCTTTCCTCGCAGGAATTAGTGTGTAATTTTTGAAGAAACCCTCAACTGTATAATTCGCAGCAACAATTTCCATATTTTCAAATCCAGGTTTCCTAAGATCAACTGAATACAAGGATTTCCCAAAAGCCGCACGATTTGCGAATTCAAATAAGAGGCGAATACAATCACCAGTCAATTGGTAAATGGCACAAGAAAAATTGGGGTGGGAAATAATTTCATAGAATAGAGGAAAGTTAACATCATAAAGAGGAAGAGGAAGACCTGCGAGGATTTGACCTCGTGAGATTAAAATTTTCTGATCATCCCAAACATAGTTAGTAAAGAGCTTCACACAGAGAGAAGATTTATTATCATAACCTTCAATCTCAGAGAGAATGAGGTCCCTATCAGCAAGTTCCGCATTAATCTGTTCAATAGTTTTCTTCTTTGGTGCCATTGAATATAAGAAGGAAAATAGAAAGAAAAAAAGATTGCAGAGGCAGAAGTGGTGAAGAAGATGAATAAGATAAGAGAATAAAAAGCAAAAACAAAGGAGAATATTTATAAATAGAGAAAGTTTGATGAAGATAAAAACTCATTAATACGAGTAAGCGTGAACGGTTGAAAAGAACGGTTACGAAGAAACGTGTCAAAAAGATAAGGGAAAAGTAAAAAGACGTTTTGCGAACTTGATGGGTGGTAATAACTATACTAAATTTACAAGAATAGGAATTCTCATGACATTTCTTCTTCGTAGAATTGACATGAGAAGAGGCAAGATGTAGGTACTGAATATCGCAAGATAATAGTTCACGAGTATCGTAATAAATAAAGGAGAAAAGAATTATAAAAATGATACGATGATAGAAGTAACGCGGAGAAATATGAAGTTTTGCGAGGATGGAATAATGTTGCGAGTATGAGTTGCGATACTTCGCAATTCATATACAGCTGTATAAATTTTACTATAAATAGGTGTTCAAATGTAAAATTCGGGGGGTTCTTTTTAGTGAGTGTTAGAAAATATCCTAGGAAAGAGAATAGAGAAAGTTGTAACTATTCTAATTCCATTTAGATACTTCTTTGTAATCAATTGAGAACATTAATAAGAAAATTGTTATTCATCATCAAGAACTTCTTGAGTTTTTACTAATTCTATTGAGGGTGTAGTTATAGGTTATTCTGCAACTACACAGTTAGAAGCTGGAACTGCAGCTTTAGAAATGCAAATGCATGAATCTGTAGCATATAATTCTTCTAGGCAATCTGAAATCTATGCTTGTACCTTATGTGGAGGCTTAGGCCATCCTGCCGAGAATTTCTATATTTTTCATGATTTTAGGCAATCTAGAGAATATCATGAAAATCCAAAATATGAAATGCCAATAGATTACAAAGCTGATAGTCATTGGGACCAAAATCAACCTTTCGAAGGTTGCGATCAGTATTTTCTAGACCCTAATGACCATGCACACATGTGTCATCCACCACAGTGGGAAGTTGAACAATTTTGTACTTCTCAATCTGTGGAGGAAAATCTCAGACTCATCGAACAAAATAATGCTAGGAGTGTATTGCATGATAAACCATATAGCATTAATTATGAATTTCCTACTGTTGAAGACTCTCCTTCCATTGAACAACTTAATGCATTATTAAAAATGAATTTGATTCGTTTACAAAATGTAGGAAGGGAGGAATTTCAGGATGAAATGTTTGTTTGTCCTAATGAAATAAAATGTGAAAATAGTATGCCTAGTCTTACTCGTGCAGCTGATATTGCATATGAACCTGTTTTAAATGAAGGGACTAGAAATACTACGATTTTAAATAAGGAAATGCATTTCTGTGATGATGATGATGTTATGTTAGAAGAATATGTTTTTACTAAAAATATTGTCGAACCTTTGAGTTCAGAGACATTAGGCTTCTCTTCCTCGACCTTAATGAATGATGTTTCTTCTAGTGTTACATATACATGTGATGTTGATACTGATCTTGAGCCTGTGCAATTGTCCTGTGAACAAGAGCATGACACATTTCTTGTGTCTGACTTAGAAAATGTTGAATCTCCTGTCGACACTAATGATCTTATGCATGAAAATATAATTGACGTGTCTGATTCTATACCTAGGTCACAACATGATGTCTCTTTGGATTTGTCCATGCATGAGAATAAAACTTTGGATGATGATGATTAGGAACTAGGTCTTGCTGAATTGTTCTATGAATGTGAGCATGATGTAGCACTTGTAGATGACTTAGGAGATGTTAATGTAACTAATGATAATGGTACTCTTGATCTCATCCATGTGAGCAACTTAGACGTTCCTACTCTCCTGATTAAGTTACCAACTGATGGTCTTACAGTGGACCTAAGAATTTCTCCTTTGAAGTGTGCTGAATCGATGTGGTTGACAGTTCCAAACCTAGGGTTAGAGTTATGTGCATCTCAAAATCTTTTGGACTTTTTGTCCACTAAATATCCTGTTATTGAGAAGTCATATCTGGAATGCATTGATGTTTCTCTTCCCATCCCGAACAAAGACCATTTTTAGCTAGACCTTCTGCGTGTTGAACCCCTAAAATTGTTAGATTTCGTGTCCAAAAGTATTTCTATTGAAAAATCTAGGTTTGGGGGTATCTCATTTTGTTTTACTTTCTCACTTGCATTTCTATCATATCATAATTTTGTGAGATTGTTAAATTTTCTGCACTTCGTCTTTTGGGTTGATCCTCAACTCTTTAGATTGATAGTGTATGGTGAATTTTTGTATATAATAATCCAGTAGATATTGTTAAATCTTATTTCATGAACCGGTTAAGTTGTATTTTGTATATATTGTGCTAATCCAATGTGACATTAACTGAGTTAATGTTGGATTCTAGCATTGAATAATGAGGCTCTAATCTTGCTTTTGACATACCGGTAATCTCTTCCCTTTTCTCTACTCAACATAGTTCTCATGGTATGTTTCTGTTTAAATTCTTTTCATTTGTTGAAACATTGAGGACAATGTTTGATTTAGGTTTGGGGGTGTGTTTTGCATATAGAGTTTTAGTCTTTATTAAAAATTAAAAAATCCAAAAAAAAAAAAATATGATGACCAGCTGTGTAGCGGGTCTTTTGTAGTCTTTGTAGGGTGTTTTCTATGACCAGCTGTGTAGCGGGTATTTTGTAGGATCCTTTGTAGTCTTTTGCATTTTTTATGACCAGCTATGTAGCGGGTCTTTTGTAGGATCTTTTGTAGTCTTTTGCAATTTTTTTGATGACCAGCTGTGTAGCGGGTCTTTTGTAGGATCTTTTGTAGTCTTTTGCATTTTTTTGTTGTCTTCTATGACCAGCTGTGGAGCGGGTCTTTTGTAGTGTGTTATCTGATGACCATCTGTGTAGCGGGTCACTAGAAAAAAAAAATGATGATCAGCTATGTAGCGGGTCTTAAAAAAAATAAAAATAAATTTGGTTACAAATTTTCATAGTTATACGAAATTCCGAAGTTCATCATCTACAGTTGAAGACCGAAGACGAAGACATTTCTATGGATGCTCTGAAATTGGATAAGGTTTTGTGGGTACATCTTTGGTAGGCCCTCACGAGACTACAACTTGTCCACTAGGGACACCTAGGGGTTTAAAGGCTTAGTGCATACGCTAAATGCATTCGAGAGACCAAATGACAAGTGGTATAGTTAGGATTTCTATATTTCTGTTTCACTTGAGGACAAGTAAAATTCAGGTTTGGGGGTATTTGATGAGTGCCAAATATTGCATATTCATACACCTTTTCATTGGCACTTAACTCATCTTTCGCGCTTCAAAGTCATATATTATCCCAAATTCTGCATTCTTACCATCTTCAAGAATAAATATTTGTATTAATTAATTTTGTGTTTTTAAGTACTAAATAAAGCTTGGAAGAATTGAGAAGACAAAAGAGAAGAAAGTTGGAAGCGTTGCAACCCGCTCGCGCATCAGTGGCAACCTGTTTACAAATTCATGGGATTAAAAAAAAACCATGATCCAAAACCCATGATCCAAAACCCAAGACCCAAATCCATTTCCACATCACCCCCATTGGATTCTTTCCAAAACATCCACCTCACCCCCATTGGATTCTTTCCAAAACATCCACCTCACCCCCATTGTATTCCATTCTATCCATCAATTAAGAAAACATGTTTTGCTTAATTGTTGAGTGGTTGCTACAGTAAAATTCGAATCCAAAGTGTGACAGAGTTTTTGTGTATAAATAGAGAGGGTTGTTGTGTTGAAAACTTATCCAAGAATAGCTTGTTCATGTTAGTTTATCAAATTTAAGTTTTGTTGTAATGTTCTTCATGTTCTAGTTTCATTTTCTAGGGTTTAAATGAAGCCGTAACTCATTGGTATGTATTCATATCTTGTATCTTGTTCTTGAAAGTTTATAATTGTTTAAAGATATAATTTAATCCAAGTTTGTCAACATCTTGCTCTCAAAATGTATGCCATGTATCCATTGTAGTTAGAATATCTCTATGTTGATTATGCTACAACTCATGCTTAACCAAATATTGATCCTCAGATTAGTTGTGCTTTAATTAGACGGTTAATGCTTTGGATAAATACTTTAGTTGTTATTAAATTATCCATTGGAGAAACACCTTAGATATACGGTAGACTTGAATCTGCTGTAAGGACAAGAATAATATTACAAGTTGAATGCATATCATAGGTTAGTGGTGGATTTGAATACCCTAGTATCCATATTATCAATATTTACACCTTGATTTAATTGCATATTTTAATTCAAATTACTTTCTGTTTAAGTCTTTGCCAATATCTCGTCGTATCGACAAAAACAAACCCCCTTTGGTTACTCTCTGAATCAGTTCTTAGTAAGGATTTAGAACAAACTTCTACACTCTCCAAGTCTCTGTGGTTCGACCTGTGCTTGCCCTGTGTTGCTTGTCAACACTGTGCACTTGCAGTATACACAATAGTAGGTATCTTTCCGAGCCTACCAGAACTCTTTTAGATCGAGCACCTTTGCAAGAGAAGACATCGGATCCTGACTCATAGTTCGGACAAGGAATGACCAGAGAATGAGAGAGATCCTTTATATTTTTTCATACTACCGAAAATATAATATTCCTATAAATATGAATATCTTAAAATATATTTTCAATTACTATATTTTGATCCCATAATCTACACATAACGTGCGTTGTTTTTTGCTTCCTCACACACATAATCGGAACACAAGGTGAGGATGCAATCTAATACTGATTAGGTGGTATTAGTATGAGTTTTTCTCTCATCATGGGATTTAAAACAAACAAGATGTTCTTTATCTAGTGAAGTATGATTCAAATAGCTTCTCTTGTTACCTCGAATTAACGAAGTTTCCGGAGATTGGTTGGAATTGCATATGCACTTCTTAGCAATCCTTGTTTTTGAGATATTTTTGCACTTTGTCTTATTTTTCCTTGCACCATTAGATGATTTTCCAACATCGGAAGACATGCCCATTTTTAAAACGGTTAAATCACTAATGGGACATGAGGAAATTAAATTAACAACTAGTGTAATATTAGTTGTTTCCTCTTCCTCAGAGTTATATGAATCATAGGTCTCATCTAGAGTTATAGGTAATGCCTTGCTTCCAGTGTATTTCCTTAGATTATGACAGTCTTTAGCCAAATGACCAAAACCTTTACACTGGAAGCACTGAGGTTGATATTCATTATCTTCTTCTTGATCCTTTTTTTTCTTGACTGGAACTCGATCATGAGGGCGAGAAGAACGATGGCCATCTTTTACAAATCTCTTATTCCTTTTTCTTTAAGAGATCCCGAAACTGTCTTGTAATTAGTGATAATGTTTGTTCTACATCATCATCAGAATCTTATGCAATCAATTCATCATCTAACAATATATTTTTCTCCACAGGAGCTTTTGGAAAATTTTCAGCTTTAAAAGCGATTCCTTTAGCTTGAATAGATTGTGATTCATGATCAGAGATCTTTAACTTTCCAACAAGTGTGCTTCAAGAGAGAGTTGAAAGATCATTTTCCTCTATGATTGCATGCTTCTTAGATTCGTTCTAGATGGCAATGATCTGAAAATTTTGCACACTATATCTTTTTCAGAAATAGTCTTTCCAAGAGAGAAAGAAGCATTAACTATCTCAGAGAGTTTAATATGAAACTCTTCAAAAGTATCGTTGTCATCCATTCGAAGGTTTTCCCAATCAGAAGTGAGAGTTTGAAGTCTAGCTTCCTTTATGATGTGTTACCTTCGAATACGATCTGAAGATTATCCCAAGCTTCCTTTCAAGTTTGGCATGTGGATACACTATGTTGTAGATTAAGACTTACATCATGTATAATAGCATTCAAACCATATGAATTTTGTTTCGCAAATGCTTTTTCATCCCCTGTATAATCCACGAAGCATTTAAACTCAGTTTCTGAATCTTTAATTTTTGGGCGATTATATCCATTAATGACTAATAGCCAAGTATTAAAATCGCATGATTGAAGAAAAGATCTCATGGAAGATTTCCACCACAGATAGTTTGCTCCGCAAAATCTTGGCGGTACGTTAATTGAAATCGATTCATGAAAACTCGTATTCATTTCTTATAGGTTGGATCGCATTAAACATAGATTGTTAGATCTTTTCATGTTTGCCTGCTCTGATACCAATTGAAAAGACGAGGAAAATATTTTATTTTCAACCTAGTCCTCTTCCGAATGTGATCGTATATGGACAGAGTTGAGACAATACAAAAATTCGGTTCACACTTCGCGAGATTGTTTATGGATATGAGATCGAGATAATACAACAACAAGATAACTTGTGTGATTGACTACGGATACAAGATCGAGACAATACAACAACAAAGTGTGTACTTGATAATAGGTTCGGTAATAACCAAACTCTATAGGGTCACTATCAAGTATTACAGAGTTAACGTAAAGTGTAATTTACTTTAATTATTATAATAAGTTAATTATATTGCGGAAAAGTAAAGTAAATGGCACAAAATATTTTGTTAACGAGGAAACCGCAAATGCTGAAAAACCATGGGACCAAGTCCAATTTTGAATAATCTCAGAATTAAGACGCTATACAAAATCGAATACCAACTTCGTATAGTTGAGACCAAGCAGACTACCCCTAGATACTTGATTCCCTCAGTATCCCTGCGCCTTCGACTTCTAGAGTCACGCACGTGAATAGAAAGTCCTTTGGATCGTATTCCAAACAAAAAAAGAAGAATTTGTTTGGTAACCACTCTAATCAATCTTGCTACAAGATATAGATTAGTTATTGACAAAGGCTCTTATGTTTAATCTAATAAAATCCTTTGTCTGGTTAGATTAATCTAACTTTAACTACCGAAATATTCAAGTATAGATTCACACTCTATCAATATAGATTTCAAAGGGAAATATAGAGAATATCGAGGTCACACAACTAATCAATCAGATCTATCAAAGATAAACTGATTCTAGTTGGATCCCAGTCGATCAAGGTTTGTGCTATAAATCCACAAGATACAAAAACTAATAAGAAATCTTCTTCGTCTTCAAATATTCTTTTATCTTCAAATACCTACACAACACCACTTGACTCTTGTGATCAATAACATACAGAACAGAGTCTGTTAATAATGGATTATCACAAGATGTCTTTAGATCTAACAACAGTTCTAAAGTTCTCGTCGATACTTTGATCTAGTCTGAATGAGTATTATATCAAAAGAGAAGATTCTCAAGCGTAAACTACCTAGGTGCAATCAAAGTTTCAACAACCGTTAGTCAATCAAATCTAATAGAAAACTAATAACACTGCAATTACCTAATTTCCCACCAACGGTACTCGCAGAGCTTCTTGATCCCACAAAAGTATTTAAACGAGCAGTCATAAGAGATTTCACCTAATTATGATACTTTCCTCTCTGAATGGACGTCTCTACCAGAAACAACAAGAGATAATATTTGCATGGCTCTTAGGATAGTTTGCTATAAATGCAAACTTAGGTATTTATAGACCAATGATGTTTGTACACCAAGGAATTTCTAAAACCGAAAATATTCTCAAGATATGGAATGAATGCCCAAATTCGGTTTTCATAATTCCAATAAATGTTGGTCCAATATTTCCCGAAATCTCTCAATAGAAAATCTTCAATTAGTAAATGCACATTGCTAATTTTTATTCTCTAGAGCTATGCATTAATTGCTGGTAATTAAAGCATATAAAATCAAAAACCTTAATTAAAAGATTTTTAATTTTTCGGCACAAGATCACCTTGAGTATCAAGGAATATTTTTGAAAAATAAATGATAAGAGTTAATGCTCATGTTCAAAGTATGTTGACATCTTTTCACTGCAAATCCTTATATCATATTTACATGGATTTGCTTCTTGGAATTGGTTATACCACACTTCCAAACAAGTTTAGAATTGGTTTGCCAGTATTCCAAGACTACTATGTGATTGATCATACCAAATCACAATGGTTAGTTGTGATCGTTCCTACCAAGTCACATACATGGGTTCAGATCAGTTATACCAATCACTAGGATCGGTTATATCTAAATATGGTGCCTACTTGTGATTATTCACTAGGATCGGTTACACCAATTACAAGGTTCGGTTCCATATACACATGGTATCTACTTGTGATCGGTTACACCAGTCATTAGGATTGGTTACACCAATTACAATGATCAGTCACACAACACTGATGAACGGTCATACCAATTACTAGGATCGTTCACACCAATTACAAGGATCGATCATACCATCTCATGGTGATTACTTAGGATCGGTTACACCAATTACCAGGACCGGTCATACCAAATCTTAAGTTTAGGCATTGTGATCAGTTATACCAAGATACATAACCTGAGTTAAGATCGGTTATACCTACTCACACATATTGGTCATCCAAAGATATGCAATGAATATCCAGACCAATAATCCTATTGATTTCCCATTCGATTCACGAAACAAGTTCACGAATGTACTTCCTTTAAACAAATGTAAAACATTGTTTCCTGAGATGAAATCTTTACTATAACCCATACACATAATCATAACACTATCTACAAGATTATGTCGATGTCATATCTACGAAGTTCAAAAGATAAGCGTTATACTTTATAGTCCAATTCCCCAACACTATGATCATACTATTATAATCATGTCACATCACTAGAGTGCTGTATACAATATGTATAATATATAAAGCTTCACAGTTATATTTTCAATATAGCACGACTTTAAAGATACGTTAGGAATGAAACAGTTCGAGTCAATATTACTAACCTCAGGTGGAAGGATGATGTCGTCATTGTAGTTCATTACTTCTTCACATTATTCAGGTATACAGAGTAATACTTTTATGTCTCAACATTCCTAGACTTTCTAGTCTAACCTAAACGAACTTGACTGTAGTATTTAATTAAGCGACTCTAAATGAGTTTTGATACTAAAATATGACAACCAAACTTGACATAACAACGCTCGGTGAGTTCAACCGAGCTATGGTCTAACAGTTCCTTTTTACAAGCCCGTAACTTTGAGACATGGAAACTTGTAGGTATTGGATACGATGCGCTGACAGTTGTTGATATGGAACCACGATTGCGAAGCTATTAGGACAATATAGTGAAACCTAGATAAGTGCTGCAAAACATAATTCTGATGGGATAAACACTATTATCTACGCCATAAGGCTATATATTTAGCACCATGTGAATTCGTACACTGAGTCTAAAGATGATTGGAATATATTAGAAACCGTAGTCGAAGGAGATACCTCAAAAAAATAAGTTAGGCTTCAAAACCTAAATTCTAATTGGGAAAATCTTTGTATGGCTGATGAAGAATCGTTTGATTAGTTTAATCAAAAAGCTTCTGGGATTGTTAATGCTTGTTTTGCATTATGGAAGACCATTCCCCAAAAGGACATTGTGATGAAAATTCTTCGATCTTTACAAGCAAGATACGAGTCTAAGAAACATGCCATCATGGAAGGAAATAACCTTGAAACTCTTTTCAGAAATACTTTAGTTGGAAAGTTAATGATTTTTAATCATGAACTACAATCTAAAGCCGGAAAGGATATTGCTTTTAAGGCTCTGAAAAATAATCTTGTTGATCCTGATTTTTCAGATGAAGATCTTGATAACCCAGTTTCATTGATCACAAGACAGTTTAGAGAACTTATTAGGAATAAAAATAAATGGTTCACCATAGTAAAGCCTCCAACGTCAGCTAAGCCACATAATTGTAATTCTGTCAAAAACAGAGATTATAACGATACCGACGATGAGGATAAGCCACAGTGCTTCAAGTGTAAATGATTCAGTCACTTTTCTAATGAGTTCCCAAATCGTAAGAAATACACTGGCAATAAGACTCTTGCTGCAACGCTGGATGAAACATCTGATCATTATGATTCAGAAGAGGATTTCGTGAAACCGTAAATAAGTAAGAGTTGAGAGTTACCATTTTAACGCATATTGTTGCCAGGCTGGTTTGACCCTGCATTTTTGGCAGCAGATAATGGAAGCTTCAGGTGATGACCATATTTTCGACTCTTCCTGGAAATGTTCGAGACATATCAAACCACAGATGAAGAATTCAGCAGATGCTCGTGTGAATATTGATCAACCTTTCAGAGAAGCTAGAAATATGATACGTGGTATGTTCCTTGATCATCTGAAAGCCATTCATGAGGAAATGAACGATTTCCTGACTTATGTGGGCGCAGAAGAGAAACGGAGACATGCAGAGTAGAAAAGAAAAGATGAAAGATGAAAAGCTTGCAGTTTATCAGCGGAAAAGACAACGAGTCCAACAAGCGAGACTAGCGGCTAAAGATGAGATTCAACCACGCCCTGATGGTGTAGCTTCTGACTCATATGCTGAGGAAGTCGAATCTGTTTGGAAGCCTTCTGAACGCAAAATTAAGCCATATCCTCCAGGTATGATAGCTGAGCGATTGTCCAAGGTTGACTTTCGAGGTGAATGTGAAGAAGATAATTACTTTGACGCAATGTATGGTGACCCTGAAGACCAATTGGAAGAAGTCCCCAGTGAGGGTTCTGATGAAGATTCTAAAGGAGAACTTGGAGAAGATTACGGTGAATCCGATGACGAATCAGATGACTCTGATGATTAGTCTTACTCGCAATCTCTCTGAATTGGATGTTTTATTTCTTGTCAAAGTAGATATTATTCTGATTATTTGAGTAATTTTGACTATAAGTACGTTGCATTTAGGAATTGCTTTTCAAATAACAGTCCCTTATTATATCTTCTACTTGACCGACCAATGTCCATGTGTGAAAGTTAATCACGGAAGTACGATTGCATGAGCAAATTGAGGAACACGTGATTTGCACGGATGATCGATTCGTAGTCAAAGTATTAACCATACCTGGTTGAACCGTCAGTCCCAAGTATTGTCGCTCTTCTTCCATATCACAAACACAATATAGTCTAAGATATAAAGTTTCGATAGAAATCGCAACTGATTTGACCATCCGTAGAAGATAAGTATCCACCGTCTTGTTTTTTGACTTTCAAAACTTAGGGTTTTCTATTTATATAACATATCTCCTTCCGCTCTTGTATATTATCAGAAGAATTTTTTGATCATGATAATACCTCTCATCATCATGTCTGGTAGCAATGCTTCTTATCGAAATGAATCCCTGGAAAAGCATGGGGTTTGGACGTCTATCTCGGTAAGTTGTATGCCTTCCTCTTATTTTCATGTAGTCAGAACGTTTAACCAAAAAAAGTGATTTACTGCGGGGCAATCAGGCGAATCGACTTTCTTCTTTCTCTTACAGTTTAAGGCCAAAACAGACTGTTAAGGCTCCCGCTCCTTATAGGTCTACTCGTGTTGAAGCTGGAACATCCGTGAGTTCCTGGCTAAAAATTTCCTCCAATCAAGCACTGATCCAATTTTACTAAAACTGAGTATTTTGTCATCGCAGGTTGATGTTCATGTTGTTGTCGAGGCTAAAAAGAGAAAGAATGGAAAGTTTGTGGTTGCAGCTGATGGTGATGGCGAAAACCATGTTGACGAAAACTCAAACAACTCCGTAGATGCTAATTCTAGGGTTTTTGTTCATGGGTACCCATCGGCTGGACTCCCATTCGATACTCCCATGGTTAACGATGCCTAGACAATCAACTAGTCGGTGGCTTCATCGTCCCCAAGTGTTATGCATCCCTTTACACCAATATCTGGAAGAGGTACGAACACATTGCCAATACTGAAGTATGGAGTGGTTTCTTGCCAACTTTATTGACAACAGTTGATGGATTACTGCCCATTGTTAATAAGATGAACAAGATAAACCTGTGAGATGTCAAAAATGAAGAGTTGCACAGATGGGATGATAAGATCTCGAACTGTGAGGTCTTGTGGTTTAATATAAGTTGGCTTCGTCGTCGACTCGAGATCATCAAGATTGATAGAGCGACTGCTGTTGCAAATATGATTTTTGATACAATTTCCATCATAGAAGAGGAGAAGGCACTTGCTCTGGAGTTGGCAAGGGTCGAGAAATCTATCCAGGATTTGAGAGTGAAGAATGAAAATTTTCAAAAGAGGCTCGACGTGACTTTCAGTAAGAAATATTTGTTGTTGAATGGTTTTCTCTAAGTGAGCGTTTGAGGGATGTTTTTTTTGTAAGATAGAGACTTGTTTTTGAATAAAGTAGATGATTGAGAAACTTTGTGAGATTCATGAAAATTTTGAATTTCGATCGAATGAGAATATTGCATACTCTTTGAAGGAATACAAATTATATTTTGAAATTTAACATATAATTGTTTACTGATCGTTCAAGCATAACATGCGTTGAGCCACTTGCCATTGATGATGTTCCCTTCCACTCCACCGTTAACAACTAAGATTTTGTAATATCCGCTGGATACCACCTTGATGATTACATAAGGCCCTTCTGATTTCAGAGAGAACTTGGGAGAGGACATGTCTTGTTGAATATGCTTTGCTGTTTTCAAAACCAAATCTCCTACTTGAAATGTTCGAGGTCTTACCAGTTTCTTGTATGCCTTGGAAATCCTTTGTTTGTAAGTTTCCACATATTTTTCTACTTTGGTCCTTCTAGAATCGAGCATGTCTAATTCAGCGATCCTTAAATTAGACACTTCAGCTTCATCCCACTGCACTCCACTGTCCGCTGCGATTCTTGCAGAGGGACTTTTGATCTCGGCTGGGAGAATTTCATCAGCGCCATAGATGAGAGAATATGGTGAAGTTCCAATTGAACTTCTTGGTGTAGTGTGGTAGGCCCATAAAGCCATGGGTAATTCTTCACGCCACGTTTTTGGGTTGTCATGAACTGTTCGACTAAGAATCCGAATCAAGATTTTGTTGGTGCTCTCCACTTGTACGTTTCCTTGGGGATAATATGGTGTGGAGAAAATTTATTTGATTCCATATTCTTCGAGAAATTCCGCAACATGTTTGTTGGAGAAAGGAGTTCCATTATCTATGATGATATGTTTAGGAATGCCGAATCTACATATGATGTATGCCTTGATGAAGGCTACAATTGTGACTCAAATGTGCTTCGAAAAGGAATAGCCTCAACCCATTTGGTGAAATACTCGGTTGCTGTGATGATATATTCATGTTGCTTCGAAGACGCTGGATTTATTTTCCCGATGATATCCAATTCCCAATTGCAGAAAGGCCATGGAATGTTCACGGAATGTAATGAAAGACAAGGAGTGTGAATGAGGTTACCATGAACTTGGCATTGATGACATCTCCGAACATAGGCATCTGCATCGTCTTCCATGGTCGGCCAATTATATTTCTCATGGATTTGGAGAAATAACTTCTTCTTTCCTTGGTGTTCACCTTCGTGCATCTCTTTTAAGATTGTAGGAATTTCATTCTCGTCCAAGCATCTCAGAAGGTTCCCACCAAATATTTTACGATACAAAATCCCTTCCAAGTAGACAAAACTTTTGGCCCTCTGGGTGAGTTTGATCGCTCTTTTCTTCTCCGACGGAAGATCGTTATCACGAAGATATTTTATGTAAGGTTCTCTCCAGTCCCCAATGTGGTAGATTGTTAGAACCTCCAAATGATGGAATGGTGTCTGAAAATTAGGACAAGACCCTTGTAACATTCTCGACTGAGCCTCTATGGAGGGACAATAGTACCCAAGCCTTTGAAGCCTTCTATAAAGTGTGACCACCAGGGTTTGTCCGCATATTTCCTCATGTATGCATTTGAGCTGCTCGATCACTTTCTCATCTACAAGGCATCGTGACAAGGATCCATCAGAATTGCGATAATATAATGCTCCATGCAGCAGAAAAAAGTTTTTCAACTCCTTGAGGCTGATTTTCACTTCTGTAAGAGAACTGCTCAATTCATGAATAATGGGTGACCGCCAGTCGCTCGATTGAGCATCTTAAACTTGAGTAAGCCAGGTAGATGATACAAAATGTATTTGGACATTGATGGATTTCTTCGACCCTTCAAATTGCAGTATGATGCAAGAGTCGCTAGACAGTCAGCGTGTCTGTTATTGGTACGACCAGTATGCAAAATTGTGCATCAGAAAAATGAGCTAATAGTCGTTGCGCTTCGGCCCTGAATGGTGGAAACATTATTTCTTTGAGAGAGTACACGCCATTCATTTGATTGACCAGCAATTTTGAGTCTCCTCTTATCTCCAGGTGAATTGCTCCTGCTTGCTTAGCCAAAGATAACCCTAGTAGGAAAGCTTCATATTCTTCCGGATTGTTGGTGCAGTGGAAATCCATCTTGAATGAATGTGAGAAGACTTTACTGGATGGAGATACTAGTATAACGCCCGCTCTGCCAGTATCATTGCTCTGAGTGGCGGATCCATCAAAGTACAATAGACTTGTTTCCTATTGAATGATTGAGATATATGGAAACTCACCGGCACTTCTTCATGCAGTATTGTGATGTCTCCTCCGGGAAAAGCAGCAAGTAAGTCTGAAACTACTTTCCCTTTGATTGCTTTAGGCGGGACACATGCTATGTCAAACTCTAACATCTGAAGTAGCCATTTTGCCGGTCTTTCGATCAGTATAGGTTTCGACAGTAAGAATTTTACGGGATCGGATTTGGCCACCAACACAAATCTGTTTGATAGTATATAATGCCTAAACTTCTGGATCGCGTGAACCAATGCTAAACATGCTCTTTTAGCTTTTGGGTATCGGAATTGAGCATCCCTCATCGTACGACTGAAGTAATAGATTGGGCATTCGATGCCTTCTTCATCTTCTTGAGCAAGAAGTGATCCGATAGAAACATCACTGGAAGCTGTATAAAGTATTAGTGGCCGTCCTTGCACTGGAGATTTCATGACATCAGGTGATAATAATATTTCCTATATTTTCTGAAATGCCTCCTGTTGAACGGTCGTCCATGTAAAACTTGCTACTTTCTTTCAGCAGAGGAGTGAACAAAGTATTGAGTTGAGCCAACCCTGGAATGAAATGCCGAATATAATTTACCTTGCCCATAAAACTATGGAGCTCTTTCATAGTGAGTGGATGAGGCATGGTAGTGATAACTTTTGTCTTGTCTGTATCGACCTTGATTACTTCTGCAGTGACCAGGAATCCTAGAAACTTTCCGGAAGAAACACCAAAAACACACTTAAGAGGATTCATCTTTAACTTATATTCTCTGCATCTTTCGAAAACTTGTTCCAAAGTTTCTAGGTGGGATGCTCGAGTCTTAGATTTCACCACCACATCATCGACATAATCTTCCACTTGCTTGTACATCATGTCGTGAAATATTGTAGTCATGGATCGTTGATAAGTGGCTCCTGCATTCTTAAGGCCGAAAGGCATCACCGTGTAATGAAATTTTTCAATGGGAGTTCGGAACGCGGTCTTTTTAGCATCATGTTCGTACATCTTGATTTGGTTGTATCCGTTGTAACCATCCATAAATGAGAACATGTCATGACCACTAGTTGTATCAAGGAGCATATAAATGTTGGGTAAGGTAAAATCGTCCTTTGGGAAATAATTTTTCAGGTTCCTGAAGTCCACACAGCATCGGATTTGACCATTTTTCTTCTTGACTGGGACAATATTCGCCAGCCATATTGGATGTTGAATGGGTCTGTTGAATTCTGCTGTTAGCAGCTTCTGGATATCGACTTTGATTTGTTCCTTGACATCATGCCTGAAATTCCTGGGTGGTTGCTTTACAGGTTTGGAACCGGAAGTGATGTGCAGATAATGATTGACTAATTTGTAATCTAGGCCGGGCATCTCTCCGTACGTCCATGCGAAGATATCTTGATACTCTTTCAACAGACCTATAAATCCTTCTCATTTCTCTGTTGAGAGAGCAGAACTGATTAAATTGGCCTTGCGTTTTCATCTGTTTCGATGTTGATAGTCTCAAGATCGTTAGTGGTGGAATCCGTGCCATCTTGCAGCTTTCATGGTGCATCTTAAATTTATTTATCAGGCGACTGCACGCTCTGGAATGATTCCTCAAGGCGGGGAGACTTTTCATAGACCTCCCCTGCTAATTCCTAATCTTTCCGATAGAGATAAATAACTCTCCCTTCCGCATCATAACTAGTTATAAAGTTGGATTTTTTTACGAGCCGTACCTTGATTCTAACGATGCTTGAGTGGTGTGGAAGATGGTTTGGATGATTTAGCATCTGACGATGGTTTATCAATTCTCTCAATAGATTTCCAACTTGGGAGTGGAGTATCGTATATCTTGCTTGGAGGTCCGAGGGTGCTCTTTGGTGATTCCAGGAACTCAGCATCACAAACCGGAGCATAAGGAGATACTGAAGCTGCAATGCGGACAATTTTGTTGTTAAGAAAAGCTTTCATACATTGATGGTATGTCGAAGGAACAAGCTTATTGTCATGGAGCCATGGTCATCCGAGTATCATGTGATAATCAGGGTATTTCTATATCACATGGAACTTGACAATGGATTGAATCGGCCTTACTTTTAGATCCACATAGACATACCCGTATGTGTGACTCTGGATTCCCTCGAAACCCATCATTAATATGAGATGATGAACAATCTTTCTTTGTGGAACTTTGGCCTCCTTGAGAGTATTCATAGTGATGAGATTTGTAGAAGCGCCTGTATCGATGAGAACTCTCCTGAATTTAGAATCCTTGATAGAAGCAGTTACGAACATGGCTCGGTTATGTCCTTCTTCCGATATTCGGTCCTCCTCGGTGAAGGTGATGGTGTTTATTGAATGTTCATATACCATGGACACTTGTTCAATTACTGGAAATGATGGAGCTATTCGCGCATCATATGATATTTGGTTGAGTGCAACGAACGTGTTCGTGCATTGATCTCCAGAGAAGTGTAGGAGTTCATATAGATTCTAAATTAAATGTGTGACTTCCTGATCCACCGTCTTCTCATAAGTAGTGAAATTGTTGGCTTGGGGATGTTCATCAGTTGAGGGATCAGCCGTTAGCGTCGGAATTCCTTGAGCAGGGGCGCCATTCAAATCTGATATTAACTTGATGAGGAAATTCAGTATGTTGTTTAGTATCTCTTTTATCAGGTCCATGTTCCTTGTATGAATCTCCTGTACCCGTTCCAACTCGATCAAGGTCGTGATTTCTACGTCGACTGAGCAATCGGATGGAGTGTTGGAAGGAGGAACATTTCCATTCAAAAGATTCTGAATGGAATTCGAAGTAGTTGAGTTAGACCTAAGAGCAACCATTTTTTGAAAGCTTGAGATTGCAACCGAGAGGTTAGTCTCCCACTATGGATGCCAATCTGTCTATGGGGGAAAACGATTAACTGGTTTTTTAGGAAAGTGAAGAGACAACCGATCAGACTAGACTCCTGAACCAAGCAAACTGCCTAACTTCACACAGATGCATTGCACGTGAGTGCTTTGAGTTCGAGAGATTAATCTGTAGGACGCATGCCTAAACCAAGTCAATGGTCGTTCCAGAGTCAATACGGTCACAAAGAGGGAGATGGGTTGATATATAGGAGGGAAGATGATAATTGTGGGATCAATGATGATCAAGGATTATGGATGTGTTGAGGGTTTCTGCAAGTTTATGTAAATAAGTTTCAAATGATTGAGAAAGTGTTACTCACACGATGATTCTTGGTTAGACGATAGATTGTCTATTCAATATCTCGTGGATTTTCTAAGTCTTTTCAACCATGGATTCAGTGACTTATTTATATTGTCAGAATAGTGAACACATTGATCCCAGTAAGTGTGATGGTTTCTTGAGTCAAAGATTGGGAGATCGTGGTAAAGTCAGTTCCATGTCGTGTGGAGACTTGACTGATCGTGCACCCACTACTTTGCTAACTCCTTCAACCGTTTGCACAACTTACTCACATTTCTCGTCGTGGATAAACACACATACCGTAGGCCGCCAGACGAAAAACCTAAATAATATCCCCCATGTGACGTGATTAATGTCTCACGAACGTGGATTTTGCAAAGCAGACGTGTATTTTATTAGTCAATCGTGTGGGACGTGACTAGGGCATGGCAGGCCAGACAAGTAGCCCGGTCCCGTGACACTTTCCCTATTTTATTATTTTTCATGAAACGGTGAAAATATGGAGAAACCGTGAGTTTTGCTCAAACAAGGAAAGTTGCTTGAATGAAGGAGTTTTCATGAGTTCATGAAAATAAAAAAAATAAGAAAAATAAAGGAAGAGGGCGTGGGGACCGACTATTGTGTTCTTAAAAAATCTGGAATCTTAAATATATTTTGATGTCCTATCTCCAATGTATCTCTACCAGGATGCGATTTTCTGTTCTTCATGAGCAAGAGTGAGATAAAAGTCTTGCTTCATTGAAGAAAAGAGATTCGATCAGATGTTTCGTGCACCCACTACTTTGCTAACTCCTTCAACCGCACGATAACATTTCAAAACTTTTGCTAACAACTTATTTGCTTGTACAAGAGATTCTTCACATTTCTAGAAGGCGCAAATTGACATGTGTGGATTAATTATCAACCAAATGATTGGATGAAAACACACATACCGTAGGCCGAGATGAGAAAAATACTAAAACTATACATCAAGGAATTATCAAGTTTAATGAGTGAGACCCAAAAGGGAAAAACCTAAATAATATCCCCCATGTGACGTGATTAATGTCTCACTAAGAGGTGAAAAAAACGTGGATTTAGAAGAGCAAACAAATGAAGATTAATAATTGTTTGTGTGGGACGTTTATGACTAGGGCATGACTTTTTGGTTTAGCATGTTTGGCTTTATCAAAGGATCGTTTCGATTGACAAGAATCATTTGGTTTAGCATAAAATCGGTCCCATTAGTGACACTTTCCCTATTTTATTATTTTTCATGAACTATTGGGGATCACAAAGTTCTTCCAAGAGTGAGATAAAATTGGGGATCACAAATCCGAGTTGGATTTAATCTTTGTGATTGATTATACAACTTGTAATCTAGGTTTTTCACCTCTTGTCTATTCTAAGGTTTTTTCTTCTGATATAAAACCATTCAAGAATTGTTGATCATAAACCCTAGGTTTTGATAGATTTCAGTTGCCGATCGTATACCAACACTTGTTAGTCGAAATCGGAAGCTAAAAGAATACTTCGATTAAGGCATCTCACAAAAATCCTTAAGAAGTTTTAAACAAGATATCTCTAGATTTATTCTAGTTGTTCTTGTTGTAAAATAATTAGGATTCTCTTCCTTTATTGAAGAGTTGTGAATACCAATATTCCGTGGAGAACGTGTCACAATCTTAGTGGTCGTATATAAATCCTGCTGTGTAACCTTCGATGGACAAAGAAACCTAAGCATCAAAGGATACCTCCGCAGATCTACTTTATCTCTCCCCAAGAAAGGAGACCTCGACGGAGGAGATAAGCCTAGTCTACAAAGAGGCAGCTGGCGAAGGTACAGAGGTAGATGACGCATCCAATCAATATTAAAAGCACAAATCTCTTATCTACATGCATGAATCAAGGAACGTGGAGAGAGGAGGTGTGTCAGAACGTGATTGGTAGAAGCTGGCGGTGAACGAAGGTACAACCTATACTAAGGTTGGGAAGTTCCCGAAGGAACGTGGGTCAGCTGAGATGACAGAATTCTACTGGAGAAGGTACGCGGTAGATGAAGGTACCATTGGCACGAAAGGTATATCATCAGGCGATGGACCCAGAGACAGAAAAGATATACCAGGAGAAGAAGGGGCTATAAATACCAAGCCTCACCAACAAACTAAAGGCATTCAATACCTAGAAGGGGAAGATCTAGTCTTAAGCTTATACCTCTTTAATGTTTAGAACTTAAGTATTCTTGAACTTGAGTTCTCTCTATTACTTTGGGAAGCATTTAAGATATTTGTAACCACTATAACTTAATACAACACAATCACTCATTACCCCGTGGACGTAGACAAATGTTGAACCACGTAAATCTCTTGTGTCTCATGATACCTTAGAAGCTTTTACATTATATTTATGTTCTTCGTTATTATTGTGATATTACACATCTCTTATTACTTAGTATTGTCAGTTCAACAGAGGTATCGATACTACCTAACATCGGATCCTCAGAACTGTATACATCACGTAGACTACGGGAAAACGAGTAGTCACAGTTTGGCGCCCACCGTGCTTTGCTCACGACATTGAGTTGAGACACAATTTTACTTTTAACCTTTTGCATCTTCGAAAACGAAGGGATCTGTGTTCCAAAACGATGAATCTCACTCTCAAGTGATTTGTTCATTCGTTATTTGTGTATGTTTTTGAGTTCATAGCCTCTAAAAACACACCTTGTTACAGATCTACAAAGTTTTTCATAAAAGTGTACCCACAAAACGCCAAAATCTTTGTTTTATACTAAAACAACCTTTTTTTAACAAAGCATATTCTAGATATGAGAACCTTTGACTAACAAAGGAATCTCAAAGAGATTTGAAGAAAACAATATCTTCTAAAGCATTTAATAACCTCATTTTTTCCAAGATCTGACACCCCCTTTTTTTGATTTTCAATATTTTAAGGTAGTTTTCTCCAAAGGTGTCATAATCATTTAATACCTGTCTATCAAAGACATTATTTCAATCATTTTTCTGAAAAAGCTTCTTAGCCATCTTCCGTGTCAGAGCATTAATTGCTACCTTTGATGAAGGTACCCAAGTATCAGATTTCTTTGCTTTTCTGTGAACGCAGGATATCAAAAGCCGAAGGCATGCAGAAAAAAAATGACGTACCAACAAGCTCTCGACCAACACTCACAAGAGGAAGATCCCAAAAGCCGTCTTAAGCAAATCAAAGGAATGAAGCAGAGGACGGACAAAATGAGATAGCACGAAGAACATTTGCTACCAAAACACCTATTCCTACAGAGGGGACGGGGAAGACATCGGGAGCTCAACCAATCTACGACATGCCGTTATCGGAGCGTCCTAACATTACAAAAAAACCTGCGGCCAACGGAGGGTTACCCGGAACTTAGCTCCTACGGGAAGAGCGTTGGGAAACCTAACACCAATCCATATAGATCCAAATGTACCAATTATAGATGAAAGGGCGGAAAACTTTGAAGATCCAGCCGACAGCACTCCTCAAGGAGGTGGAGCCCACAACGAAGACCAAATGGCGGTACAGGTTGATGGGTGTCGTAACCACAAAAAATTATTCAAAATATTTCCCACTAATTAAATAATAATATAGCGGTAATAATAGATCGTTCCCACGAAGAGCAGTGTAATTGATATGTTATTTAGTTCAGAAAAATAAATAAAAGACAAGTGGGAATTATTTTGATTATAATAAACAAAAAGAATAATAATAAGATGAAAATATGATTAAGAGTCATTCGACGTTACCAAACGTTGACTTGCATAGTATATTCGTTTACCTTTCGTAATAATCATATATCACCAACCGTACAATAGCAGCTAGCTTAGTGCCATCCCCAAAACTCCTTATACCACGGATACGGAAGCTTCCAATATCAGATTCTATCCAACCGAACCACCAAGTAGTAGCTCACTCAAAGTATAATCCTACTGAATGCTTTAGTCTTTGTGAATTATGTTGATCCTAGTAGTTAAACTCTTAGCTCAAGGTTCACTTGCTGATGTTGTCTTCACTCGCAATTGCTCCACAGAATCCCTCTGCAAGGTCTCGCAATTTCTACTTGTGTAGAGAGTTATTTGACTATTACACTTATCTCCCAACTTCTACTAGCATTAGAATGATCAAAATATTAATCCAATTGTACACTTGGACAATCTAGTAATCAACCATAAACCCTAAATATAGAAAAGACAATCGATAATATGATAAAAACTTCGAATAAACTTGTATAATAATTAAGCTTCACGCCCGGAACTTTGAATTCATCCTAATCAAATAAAGTTTAGCTTCTCATGATTACACCGTTTCCCGGTTTCCCCCTAAAGGGGTAAACCCTAAAATATTAATGAATAACAAAAGTGTATTATGAGATGTGTAGAGATCTTATCACCCGTCCCAAAAATATTAGAAGTTCTCTTATATAGATGTCCCAATTATAGTTGTGCCTGTGCTCAAATCCCAGTCGAAATAGTGTACCAAACTTGCCAAAAACTAGCCAAAAGAATGCCAAATCCGTGTAACCACGTCCAACAGCCTTTAAGGGCTTGGTTAGGAATAGTAAAGCCCAGCCCAATGTCTTCTTTTCAACTGTTTCATGGCCTGTCAGTCTTCCGAAATTGACAGCCTATTTTTCTTCTCTCAATTACGTCCAGGACTTCCCATACGAAAGTTCTCCTGGATGTTTCGTTACTTTTTCTTGCTTTCTATCACGTCTGGGTTTCCATCCGTAACTTCTCCTCAGCTGAACTCGAGCTATTCACACCAACAGCAAACCTTCGTCAATACTACCAACCATCATTTTCAGTCCATAGAGTATCTCTTTTCAGTTCGCTACAGCCAACCACCATCATATTGCATTGAGTGGCAGTGAAGACCATCATTATTCCGATCATCATACATTACCGAGCATCATCACTCCATATTCACGACCATGACAGCATACAAGTCTTCCCACTGATACTCAACAACACCATCGTTCTGCTGTTAATTAATGGCTGATGCTACAACCAACCATTCATTTGTTCTTTTGTTTACACAGTTCTTCTCCTATAACAGCAACATCACCTTCATTCATCTCCACCGGAAAACCATCGTTGCATAACTCCGTTAACTTCAAATGGGAGCAGCAAACCAAAACTATCACCGTTAATGGCATCAACCTACTCCGAACCTTAACTGATTCGAATCCCAGCACCAAGCTGTCATCAACAACATCAATTCACTTCTCTTCCTCCTCCATTACCAATCGCCGAGTATCACAGGAATAACCCCAAATCCAACTTGTCTTCTCGCTGCCATTGTCTACTGCCGATCACTACCATTGCCATGAACTTCTCGAGCTTATCACCATTGCCTTGAACTTCTCGAGTTGAACTCCCTGAATTTCTTCTTGCTTTAGCTCTTCCATCACTGATCATCAATGGCACTGCATTCTTCATATATAGCTCCTAATTCTTGTCTTAAACTTGAGCTCTTCATATATCACAAAGAAATAACGAGTTTGAATCGCTACTGCCATCTAATAGCAACACTAATGCACTGCCAAAATCCATCAACGACAACTACCATCTCTCATCAACAACATCAACGCTGTCGATGAACAATGGCATCATCACGTCTCTGTCTCTGCTTATTACAGATTCCAATCACCGAGCATGCATGCTGTTTTGCATGGGAAGAAGATATAGGTGCCCTGAGTAATTCTAGCGGGTGCCTTCAACAATGTTTGAATTTTAGATGTCCTCAAATGATTCCAGCGTCTTCCCTTAGCACCTCTCATATAACTGTCAGTTTTCGGGAACCGACAAGCTTAGTTTCTCTTTTCACCCATAACTTCTTCATACGACATCAGATTGACCCTATTCTTTCGCCATTGGCTTCGTCTTTTCATCCTCTTCGAGATGATATCAAGGAATCCTAGATTCGTACGAGTTCTCTTTGGTCTTTGGACCTTCTCCTCTTGCGGCTAACTTATTTCTTTGCACAATTAAGTGCATATTCGCTTCTTTTGGATGATTCACCTAGCAAAACACAAATAAAGAAAAACAAACGTAATATACAATAATTTGCAAGAATATATAGCAATTACTAGCATGGATTCGACACTAAATATATGCAAAATATGCACTTAACAAATTCCCCCACACTTGGCTTTTGCTAGTCCTTGAACAAACTATCTAAATACAACAACTCCATGTCGCCGAGGATACAATTACTCTTAGCATGAATAACATGCCTTTAAACCCCTAGGTGTCCCTAGTGGACGAGTTATAGTCTCGTGAGGGCTTACGAGAGATATACCCACAAAACCTACTCCAACTTCAAAGCGTTCCATCTTCCCAAGCATCCAAAGAGCTATGAGGACATAGAGTTTCTGCATGCTAGTAATAAGAAGTTAGAAATACCAAAGAAAATATTCTTTCTTAAATCTTGAGTGAGAAATAACCATACCATAATAAGAGAATGCGTGTTTGAGAGCGATCAATAAGCATTTCGCCTCGACTTCTGCCTCACTTAAAAGGATTTTATGATAATTGCACTCAATAAGACGGTTTTTTTATGGGTCTCACATGTGTGCAGGTAGGAATGAAGAGAGAATCCTACACTTGAATGATGGTAAGGAAACCTTCCGAATTATTTCTGGAGACTCCACAAAATCGTGGAAAATAAAGATATTTTTTTCTGATGATCTCTAAGAAAGGAAATCAACCACTATTATCGAGGATGAGAGTACTTACCACCTTCACATCCGATTGCAATGATGAAAGCACCACTCTCACAGTATCCAATAGAAACATAGTCTTCCTTTGGCTCATCTTCTTCATCTTCTTGGTCTTCGGTCTTCAACTGCTGATGATAAACTCTTGAACTTCGTAGAACTCTGACAATTTGTAACTCTTTTCCTCTATTTCCTTGTTGCTTGAAACTTCTTTATATATTTTTCTTCCACATGGCCTTATTGAACAAATAACAACCTAAATGCAAATCTCTTTATATATATATATATATATATTTTTTTGTATTTTTTTTTTTAAAGAGATTGCAACTAAAATAATTAAAATAAAATAAAATAAACATGGCCATGAAAGAAGTACTTTACCACTTTAATCTTCATAACTTGTATTGTCTTCGTATCATAAACTTCAATAACTCTCATCTTTTGATTTTCTTCGCTTTTGTAAATTAGTCTCCACACTTGGATATAAATTAGGCTCCTTGTGTGTAAGTCTTCAACATGTATATAAAAATCTGCTCATGTATATGTTGCTTTACTTGGATATGAAATATGCTCTTTCTTGTATTGTTGCTTTTAAACCTTAAATGTCTTCAACTTTCCTTGTAGATTTTGATGTCGCCCCACTTGTTGATGATGATGGTGTTTCTATGGATCTGTTGTTGTCGAGAGAGAATGGTGCTAACTACAAATCAAACTACAAGAAGGTGGTTTTCGTCTATAGACGTCACCCTCATGACTGACAAAATTAGCACTCAAGAGATCAAAAATAGTGCTGAAAATGGTGTGAAGTTGGGTAGCTCACCATTCTACCCGGAATTAACGTACGGTGACACACACTCAAAAGAAAGCTCTTTAGTCAGCTACAAAGAAAATTTGGTTTGGTTCCTTGGTTGATATGAAAATGGGTAGTCTCCACTAATGATTGATCAACAACTCTAATAATGCATTTCTCTTTGCTCCTAATTTGCATCACCGTCATGATTAAATCCATTATTTAACACTCCAATTCATAAGAAATCCGAACGTAGTTCCCTAACACTTCCAAGTTCAGTTATGTCGGTAAGAATCTCTATGTAAACATACCTAGAAGTATGCTAGTGACTCTAAAATCTCTACAAGTTGAAGGTTTTATTCAAATATATACAAAAAATTTGAAAATTTTGACTCAAAAAGTATAAAAACTCTATATGCAAAAGACTCCCCCACACTTAAACTTCACATTGTCCTCAATATGTAAAACCGAAAATTCTAAATTCTGATGTAACAGCAGATAAAACGAAAAAACTGTGCAAATTGGTAAGGAATTTGGAAAAACTCCATTTCACAAAAGTTGTTCATCTACGTGTTTTCTACACAGTGTCAAAGTTCACAGTGTTTTGATAAATGGTATGACAGTTATGGTCTATGGACTGAACTATGCGCAGTCTGAATTTTTCTGTCGAAAAGGTATTCGTCATAATTCTCTTCTAAGATAGATTACAGACTCAATGAAATTAAACATGGGGATGCAAATATGACATGAAAACAATAAAAAATAAAAAATAAAAGGGTTTAAGATACAAAACCTATGGGTTGCCTCCCATTTAGCGCTTGGTTTTACGTCCTCAGCCTGACATTCTTTCTATCCATACACCAACAATCTAAAAATCTGGTAGTCTTCCCAGAAAACAATTTGCAATTCTAATAACATCTTCATGAAAACATTAGAACAAGATATAAATATTCAATCTATCACTTTATTGAAGTTTGCCACACATTTAGTCCTTTCTTCACTCGAAAGTGGATAGAGAACATAAAATTCGGGACCTTCAAAAGGTTCCTCATCTTGGTGAACCTGCACAATTCTAGAATCAAACATATCAAGTGGTGGATACTTAGAAGCAAAATAATCCGTTAAAACTTTAGAAGCACATAAATCCAATCCTAAGTGAGGTATTTTCCTAAAAGTCGGGTTAAAAACTCTTTGAGAACTATTTCAATTGGATGGAAAGGATCAATAGATATTTAATTATGCAAAGGATTAGACAAACCTTGTTTATGATCCTCATCATTCTTAATTAACTTCATTGAATTATTTACCTCAAGTATATCGTGGTCCTCTATCAAACTCTTAATTTCCGCTTCAACCGAAATCTCAGCATCATCGACTAGCTCAATTGGGTCTTCCACAACTTTAATCAATTTGGTTTCATTCTTAATCATCTTCTCGTCAACAACCTCGCAATCGGAATCGAAATCCTCTCCCAAAAAGTCTAGTTCATTGGTACAAATCCTAAAATCTTCACTTTTGTACATTACACCATTGATAACAACGGTTATGTCATATCCATTCTCCTCCTTTTGAATAGGCGAGTGATCGTTATTATGATCCGGAGTTGGAATAACTTTACCATTATTGAAAGGATTTTCCAAAGGTTGCTCATCTTCAAGATACTCATGAATCTTATATCCATTATTGATCATGGGAACGTCGAAATTGATTTGATTTTGAGGCCAAACTTATTCTTCTGTTATTTCCTTATTCATTTGATCCATCTCTCTTCTTAGGTTGTCAATAACCTCTTGAAGTTATTGAAGTGTATCTTTAGTTTTTTTGTTGTACCCATCCATTGTTTGACGGTACTCTTTCATCTGTTGGTTATCTCGATCCAAGTTATCCATAAATTGGTGCATCAGATCTGTAAGACTAGAAGAATTATCATTAGAAGCACAACTATCCTCCCATCCTTGTGTTTGCTCACTTACATAACCGTCATAAGGTTGTTGATATGTATGATAATATCCATAAGGCTCCGTGGGATATTGATCATAGCCAAAAGATTGGTTTTGATTATACCCATAGGATGGTTGGTAGTTGTCATATGAATGAGATTGAAAACCATATTGATTACCACAATTATATGTCTGATCTTGTGCTCCGTAAGGAAACATGACGAATCACAAGAATAAAAAATCAAAACAAAAAATTAAAATAAAATAATCTAAACAATAACAAATCAATTATCAGCTGCTCCCCGACACCGGCGCCAAAATTTGATGCGTGTCGTAACCACAACAAATTATTCAAAATATTTCCCACTAATTAAATAATAATATAGCGGTAGTAAGAGATTGTTCCCACGAAGAGCAGTGTATTGATATGTTATTTAGTTCAACAAAATAAATAATAATACTCAGTGAAGACATTATTACCCTATTGAAAAGATCGAAAAACTATATGGCTAGTCATGATGTTAACAATAACTTAGGCAGTTTCCTTTTTCATAGGTTGGGTATCATTATTCAGAAAGGCATCGGGGAGTAACTTGTTGCATGTCTCCCGGCCAAATCTTTGTAAAATATTTACGTTTTATCTTCTTAATAAAAGCATGTGTGGCCTCCTTTCATAAACAAAAAGAATAAAAAAAAAAATAATAAGATGAAAAGATGATTAGGAGTCATTCGCCGTTACAAACGTTGACTTGCATAGTATACTCGTTTACCTTTCGTAATAATCATATATCACCAACCGTAGAATAGCAGCTAGCTCAGTGCTATCCCCAAAACTCCTTATACCACGGATACGGAAGCTCTCCAATATCAGATTCTATCCAACCGAACCACCAAGTAGTAGCTCACTCAAGGTGTAATCCAACTGAATGCTTTAGGCTTTGTGAATTAGGTTGATCCCAGTAGTTAAACTCTTAGCTCAAGGTTCACTTGCTGATGTTGTCTTCACTCACAATTGCTCCACAGAATCCCTCTGTGATGTGAGTCGTAACCACAACAAATTAATTAATACTTTACTACCTACTTAACAAGTAATATAGGGTAGTCAAGATCGATCCCACGAGGAGCACGAGATTATAGTTGTCTTATAATGTCACAAAGGGGGGTATGTTTTAGATAAGTAAAAGAAAAGAAAATAAATAAACAAAACAATTAAAGAGATAAGAGAGATTAGATCAAGGAATCCTTCTTCGCTGCAAAACAATGGTTAAAGTTATGTTCTTTTCCTCTTTTTATTAGTCACAAATTATCACCAACCGTAGGTATAGCAGCTAGATCACTGCTAACCCCAAAATCCCTTATATCACCGGATACAGAAGTTCTCGACTACCGGATTCTATTCACCAAACCACCTAGTAGTAGATCACTCAAGATGTAATTTAGTTAAACGTATTAAGATTTATGAATTTATTAGGTTGATATTAGTAGTTAGACTCTTAGATCAAGGTCCACTTGCTAACGTTGTTTTCACACACAATTGCTCCACGGAATCCCTCCGCAAGGTCTCGTGTTTGCTACTTATGTAAAGAGTCAAGAAACGATTACTTATCCCCTAACTTTCACTAGCTATAGATCAAATTAACAAATCAATTTAGTTGCGCACATAAACAATCTATCAATCAATCATGAATGTATAAACATTCCTATTAGTAAAAACAAACGATAATCATGTGAAAACTTCAAAGTAGATTTGAAACAAAACTCAAAACATGTTAAGAACTAGGAATTCATCCTCAATCAATAAAATTAGTTACTCATATTAAAGAGTTCACACAAAGAGCAAAGTATTTTGTGTGTAAAAGTGTGCAAAAGATATGCAAAAGATGTGTATGGAAGTGTGTATAGAAAAGTAGAGAACTTCTCTATTTATAGGCTTCAATGTTCTCCATATCTTCCAAGGAATAGAATCCCTTTCCTTTAGCAAGTCAATTTCCAAATCCAAGCCTTTCTCAAATCTTCCATCTTCTCTTTCCATATTCAAATCAAATTCTTCATCCAATTCCAAGTCCAAGTCTTCACACACATGAGAGAAGTCCATACAAAATTCTGCAACTTTGGCTCGCCGGAAAACTGGGTTTTTGGACGGAAAAAGGCCGGAATCCGTCGCCGACCACCTGAAAATTCCCTCCGGTCGACGGAATATTCCGTCAGGACTAACAGTCAAACTTAACGGTTAAAGGTCGAGTCGGTCAACTGGGTCAAACACCGAGTCTAACTGGTCCAAGATGAGTTGAATCGGTCCAAGCTGTTGCAATCATTGCACATCCATGATGGCCCTGCTGCACCATCATTGTGCTTCATGACCAAGATGGGCTGTGCTATGTTTGCAACATCTGCAATTTCTCTGAGTTATTCATCTCAATTTGCAGTTGTCTAGCACCATCTTTCAGTAACTCAACCAAGCATCAACTGTTCCCAACTAACATTCAAACACACCCTGCAACAAGCCTAAAACAAAGCATTTTGATTCCTTGTTCTTGTACAGAACAACAACTTCTCCACTGCCTCATGTCACACAACAATCATTTTCCCATTCACACAGCACATCTCCAAAACCATATCACCATCTTGACCTAGCCACAAATGCATTAGCTCCACCTGCTCCACTTGCAATTTGGCACAACCCAACTGCATCACTGCTACACCTCAACTGCAATCAACTATCTCAGGCTCCTTCTCCTCCATGACCACATCAAACCCTTTTCTGATTTCTTGCACTTCTTCATCTCGTCACTTTCAAATCAAACCCAACCTTCTGTTGCTTCTAAATTTTATCACATCTTCCTCCATCCGAAACTCAACACCAACAAACCCCTTTTCAATCTCAGTTCCAGAAATCTATTGGCATCATCAAATTATCGATCTCAACTTCAAGATGGCCATCATCTTTATCTTCTCGAATAACCATGATTCAATTTGCAGAAGCAATTTAATCTCTTCCTTGTTTTATCGATTCACAAAACCCTAAGCCATGAAACTCACTGAAACCCATTAATTCAAGATCAGAGATGAAATACTCAACATCATCGTCTCTTTCTCCATCTGAATCTCACCAATTTCGTAACAATAAAACTCTCAGCTCCCTCCTTCTGTGTCTGATCTGATTTCATCTCTCAATTCCATGCTTTTCTCTCTTGATTTCTCACCTCAATTTCCGTAATTTTCAGGTGAATTATTTCTTCTCGGCTGCAAGGGGGAAGAACAATTGAGAACTAAAATGGGAATTGGTTCTTTTTCTCGACCTAATTAAGAGTGGGTCAGCTATTTGCGCCCCAGTAAACTACACCCTCTGATTGGGTGCCTATATAAATAGTCACTTCTGATAAGGGCTAGCTATTTGGCCTCCCCTTAACTTGTGCTGGCTGTTCTTTAGTACTTATCCAAAAGATAGGTGCCCCTTAACCTTTGGTCGGCTCCGGATAGTGCTTGCCCTATGAAATGACAATTCTTCCCTTTTTGCCCAATTTGGGTAGTTTCTCCTTCTTTTCGTCCGTGCGACTCCAGAGTACCTAATAGCTCAAAAACACACGTAAAATACATAATTTACAAGAAAAATAACAAAGAAAGCATAAACTACTAGATAGTAAATTAGGTGTATTCTACACCCTATCACTCTGCAAGGTCTCGCAATTTCTACTTGTGTAGAGAGTTGTTTGACTATTACACTTATCTCCCAACTTCTACTAGCATTAGAATGATCAAAATATTAATCCAAATGTACACTTGGACAATCTAGTAATCAATCATAAACCCTAAATACAGAAAAAACAATCGATAATATGATAAAAACTTCGAATAGACTTGTATAATAATTAAGCTTCACGCCCGGAACTTTGAATTCATCCTAATCAAAAAAAGTTTAGCTTCTCATGATTACACCGTTTCCCGGTTTCCCCCTAAAGGGGTAAACCCTAAAATATTAATGAAGAACAAAAGTGTATTATGAGATGTGTAGAGATCTTATCACCCGTCCCAAAAATATTAGAAGTTCTCTTATATAGATGTCCCAATTATAGTTGTGCCCGTGCTCAAATCCCAGTCGAAATAGTGTGCCAAACTTGCCAAAAACTAGCCAAAAAAATGCCAAATCCGTGTAACCACGTCCAACAACCTTTATGGGCTCGGTTAGGAATATTAAATCCTAGCCCAATTTCTTCTTTTCAACTGTTTCATGGCATGTCAGTCTTCCGAAATTGACAGCCTATTTTCTTCTCTCAATTACGTCCAGGATTTCCCATATGAAAGTTCTCCTGGATGTTTTGTTACTTTTTCTTGATTTCTATCACGGCTGGGTTTCCATCCGTAACTTCTCCTCAGCTGAACTCGAGCTATTCACACCAACAACAAACCATCGTCAACACTGCCAACCATCATTTTCAGTCCATAGAGTATCTCTTTTCAGTTCGCTACAGCCAACCACCATCACACTGCATTGAGTGGCAGTGAAGACCATCATTATTCCGATCATCATCCATTACCGAGCATCATCACGACCATGACAGCATACAAGTCTTCCCACCGATACTCAGCAATACTATCATTCTGCTGTTACTTAATGGCTACTTCTATCGCCAACCATTCATTTGTTCTTCCGTTTACACAGTTCTTCTCCTATAACAACAACATCACTTTCATTCATCTCCACCGGAAAACCATCGTTGCATAACTCCGTTAACTGCCAATGGCAGCAGAAAACCAAAATTATCGCCATTAATGGCATCAACCTACTCCGAACCTTAACTGATTCGAATCCCAGCACTAAGCTGTCATCAACAACATCAATACACTTCTCTTACTCCTTCATTACCAATCACCGAGTATCACAGGAATCACCACAAAGGCAACTTGTCTTTTAACTGCCATTGTCTACTGCCGATCACTACCATTGCCTTGAACTTCTCGAGTTGAACTCCCTGAATTTCTTCTTGCTTTATCTCTTCCATCACTGATCATAAATTACACTGCCTTCTTCATATATAGCTCCTAATTCTTGTCTTAAACTTGAGCTCTTCATATATCACAAAGCAATAACGAGTTTGAATCACTACTTCCATCTAACAGCAGCACCAATGCACTGCCAAACTTCATCGACGACAACTACCACCATCTCTCATCAACAACATCAACGCTGTCGATTAACAATGGCAGCAGCACATCTCTGTCTCTGCTTATTACAGATTCCAATCACCGAGCATGCATGCTGTTTTGCATGGGAAGAAGATATAGGTGCCCTGAGTAATTCTAGCGGGTGCCTTCAATATTGTTTTAATTTTAGATGTCCTCAAATGATTCCAGCGTCTTCCCTTAGCACCTCTCATATAGCTGTCAGTTTTCGGGAACCGACAAGCTTAGTTTCTCTTTTCACCTATAACTTCTTCATACGACATCAGATTGACCCCATTCTGTCGCCATTGGCTTCGTCTTTTCGTACTCTTCAAGATGATATCAAGGAATCCTAGATTCGAACGAGTTCCTTTTGGTCTTTGGCCCTTCTCCGCTTGCGGCTAAATTCTGTCTTTGCACAATTAAGTGCGTATTCGCTTCTTTTGGATGATTCACCTAGCAAAACACAAATAAAGAAAAACAAACGTAATATACAATAATTCGCAAGAATATATAGAAATTACTAGCATGGATTCGACACTAAATATATGCAAAATATGCACTTAACAGTAGCAGCCTTGCTACTCCGAAACAAGGAAAATGAAGATGCACTGCAGGAGATGGCCCAGCAAAACCAAAATCTCAAAGGTATGCTGGACTCACAGATCGAAGGTTCCCAAGCTCGCCCTCCGCAAAAGAGGCATGATAACTGAGATATCTCAAGAAGACGAAGGTTGGATCTCAACCTACCAAATACCAATCAACCTAAGGGAGCCGGAAAAGTGCACCACGATCCAGATAAAGTGGACTCAACATACAAACCTTCTCAATCCTACTACGAAAAAGCATTTTCCAAAGATGCTCACAATGTGAACATGGTTATGGAGCAAATGGAGAAAATGTGGAGGGAGATACGAGGCCTAAAAACTGGTCACGTAGGCGCAAGGCTGGAAGAAGCATTAAAAGAGGCAACCATATCTCCGCTGTCTTTTTGCATTTTAGGGGAACCCATCCCTCCAAAATGTCCGGTACCTACGTTTCAAGCATATAATGGTACCTCAGATCCCGCATCCCACCTACGATATTACACTCGTGTCATTGCCCATTGGGAAATAGATGAGGTAGTACTTTGTAGGTACTTTCCGGACAGCTTAATGGGATCCTCACTATCATGGTATGATAATATACCAGCAAACTCAATTGAATCCTTCGAGCAATTGTCTACGGTCTTTTTGGAGACGTACATGTACAAAAAATCAACAAAGGCAGGGTTAGATAGGCTATTTGCTTTAGCTATTGGACCCCGGGAAATACTGATGCAGTACACAGATCGGTGGCAAAAGACATTCCAAGCAATTGGGAAAGTCAATCCAGAAATTAGCATTAATTGCTATAAGTACGGACTTGATAGAACCTCATCCATCTTCGTGGAACTCCACAACAGGGCCCTCGATTACGAAGGAGAGCTCAGGTTCGTCCAAGACCGTTACATCATGCTCAACTATTTAGATCCTTCATTATCTTCATCAGATTTCCCCCCTTTATCTTCATCTTCATTATATTCTTCATCCTCTTCAGACTCTTCGGCTTCTCTATCAGAGATGACAAGATTCGGAACATTCTCTGGTATTTCATTCGCGAGATAAGGATACGTTGAATGGGGAATTTTGTGGTCATCATAGACCATCTTAATGGAATCATTGCGAACACCAACCAGAACATTACTAAAATTCTCCAGGGTAATATTTAGCTGCTTCTTGAACTTGGAACATTTCTCGTTGCGAGAAGACAGAAGTTCTGCGAGTTGTCCTTTTTCTTCTTCCAACTCTTCAACTCTTTGGCGAAAATTTCCTTCAGATACTGCGAACAAATGACAACATATTAACAAAATAGTGGAGATTTAGTTAAAAAAATGGATCAGTGGAAAAACAAGAATAACAACCTTCTCTTTCAGAAATCATATCCTTAATTAAGGAAAAATGCTCAGCTTGAAGACTAACGTCTACACCTAAGTTATTTCTGGCATTATCAAGAATCTTTGCAGCCCAAGCAAACTCATCATCATTACTAATGAGACGGCGGGAGCGAACTTGATTTTCCCTTTCAACAAGAGCGTTATTATCGCAGATAAGTCCATCTATTTCAAATTGAACTTCAAGAAGGGTTTTATGGAATTCCGCTAAGGTTTGAGCACCTTGTCTAGATATGCGATCATTTTCATCTATAAGAGTGCTATTCTTAGCTCTTAAACTATTAATTTCTTCTTTAGAGGTGACATAGCGACGTTTAGACTTATTAGTTGCGCTCAAACTTGATCTATGGTCAATTTCTAAAAGACGAAGTTTGGATCTGAGGTCATTTATGGAAAGAGATTCAAGTTTGTCATTTGAATAATTGTTTAAGGAATTGTTAAGGCGATCAAGTAGGGTATCCTCATCTATAGGTTCAGGAAAAGAATGGAGGAGTATAGCCTCATCAGTAAGACCATAAATATCTGCAAAAAATGGTTTCTTGAATAATCTAAAATAATAGAATAAAAGAATTAAGAGAAAGAGGAAGAGACTCATACCATAGAGTTTCTTATTGACTGTTTCAAGATTAGATATCTTGGTTTTGATGCTTGAAGCATCAACTTCTAGTTGTTTATTTTTCTTGCGAAGCTCAAGGACTTCAGCCTTCCATCTCTCCATTCTTCTTGCGAAGATTTACACTTTTCTTTTCAAAAATAGCGCGCCTCCTCTCCAAGTCTGAGGCAACAACAAAAGAAGCTTTTCCAGCCTGCAAAGGAAAATAAAAAATGGTCAAGATAAATATAAATTAAAACCTTGCGAAGAAATGAGAATACACAAATGTGGCGAAGAAAAGAGGACATACCAGAGTACTGAGTGAATGTAAAAGTCTGGGAGTTACAGATCTTGAAATTCCGTGAAGAGATTCATTATTTACTAGTATAGGAACATCACAGACATTTGCGAGAGCTTGACACATATTTGTGAGAGCATCATTCCCCATACCAAACATACTATCATAGAATATGTTAGACAGATGAGACATAGAAGACTCAGGTTGGGAGGATTCCTTCGCAGAAGAGATATCATCATCATCATCGTCATTCTCAGTATCATCACTTGAATTTTCTTCATTAGATTGAGGATTTGAAGGAGGAGAGGATTGGACTTTTCTTTTCTTTGAAAGAGGAGCAACAGATTTCTCCTTGCGAGGAGCACCTTTTCCTTTTCCCCTAGTTTTTGCAGGCTTAACATGTTCAATTTCTTCAATAACCTTCAAACACAGATAAAGATAAGAAATAGAGGCAACAATATATTGTTAAGAATCAGAAAGGAATATTTCTTACTTCATCTGTGAATGATCTGAGAGCTAATAAAGTACTAGGTTTCCCTAACTTCTGGTAGCTAGCTTTCAGCCTTTTAATCTGGTAAAATTGGAGCAGTTAGCGAGAGTATACATAAGAGAATGAGTAAAATAATAATGGTAGTTCAAGAAAAAGATTCGAAAACATACCTCTTTATCCCTTTCATGCCAACTGAACACCCATGGTTGGTACTCTGCGAGATTCACAAGTAAATCATGAGAACCAGAGATGTATGGACCCTCTAAAAATAATGGGAAAATACACCATTTGTCATCATTATAATGGCGAGGAGATGAATTGTTGCCCGGATGCCAGTCAATGTCCAACATAAGAACTTTGTCTTCATAAATGTTATCCTTCTTCTGTAAGAGGACACCCCAACAAGTGCTATCCTTCCTCATAAGGATTATTTCAAAATTTGCGAAGAAATTTTCTACAGTATACTTCGCAGGAACAATTGGAACTTTAGCGAATTTAGGGTTCTTTGTTGTTGAAGGGTAAAGAGATTCCTTACCAGCACCGCGAGTAGCAAACTCAAGCATCAAACGAATGCAGTCTCCACTCAACTAGTATATTGCCCGCGTGAACCTCACATGAGAAAGTATTTCATAGAATAAAGGGAGTTCAGGGTCATAAAGAAGAATGGGAAGGCCAACTTCAAGCTGACCTAGTGAGACTATGATCTTCTCGCAATTACACGAGTGATCCGAAAATAATTTAACAGAGAGCTCATCCCTAGGGTTTTGATCGGGAATGGTGGATAAAGTAAAGCCCTTATCTTGAAGCTTCTTTTGCATTTTTTCTAAGGCAATTAGATTTTTACGACCCGCTGGAGTCATTCTTAATATGGGAATGAAGAAAAGAAAAGACGATCAAAGGAATAAGAGAAAAATTACAACAGCAACAGATGCGGAAGTTGCGAAAGAAGAGTAAAATTGCAGAGAGAAGGAAAGAGAAAGTAAAAAGAAGAAAATAGAAGAATGAAGAAGATATATATAGAAGGTAAGAATTATCGAGAAGGTAAGAATTATCGAGAAGATAAGTGCATTTAATGCGAAGAGAAGACGTGAACGGTTGAGGTGCAGTGGTTGAAAAGGACGAGTCAGAAGTTAAATAGAAGAAAAGATACGTGTAATAAATCTGGCGAAGAATGCGGAAACGTGTCAGAACAGAAGAACGTGCAAAGACGAATAGCTGCGGCGTTTTGAAAAGTTTCAATTCTCATGATCCTTTCCCCTTCGCAGAAAATACATGAGAAGAGGCAAGATGTAGGATCAGAATATCACCACAATAATACTCTTACGAAATTTATAAACAACATTTTTGTGAGCTCTTCAACAACACGCTGCGAGTGTCGCTGAGTGACTCAAAGAATGACGTAGAAGATGACGGTGACTGAAACATGAAAAGAGCATGACAATCCTGTGAAGATTATAGCATCTGCGAAAATTAACATTATAACTGCTGCGAAACTACCGCGAGTCAGATCCGAAATTAAAGGACAACATAGCTGTCATCCACTATGTAACTTCCACATATAAAGAGAACTAATGAACTCAGAAGAGATCGATTTTAGAGTTTTGAGAAAGTTTTGAGGAGAGAGAAAGTTTAAGAGAGCGGTTGTATTCTTGATTTCTTCCATTTCTTGTAATATTTCTGAGAATTAATCAATAAAAGTGTTGTTCTTAATCTTCAAATATGTGTTGATTATTATGAATTCTTGTGAGGGTGTAGTGTAGGAATTCCTGCAAATACAGTTTATACTCACATAAGAAAATCTATGAAGCGATGACTAAGTTAATCATAAAAATAACCAACCCAATCAATCATGCTCAACATGAGAAAAAACTTACGGAGTCATAACTAAATAATCACACAAGATGATTGATTTAGTTCAATATACTCTACGTAAAGTACCTTATGGAACACAACTAAGATAATCACAAAAATAATCAACTTGGTTGTCTAGTGCTCAACATAAGACACAATACGGAGTTTCATAGTAATACACGAAAAATGGATCAGGGAAGATCAATTACTGCGGAATACACAAGGATTCATTCTATGTTTCCATCACCATTTGCACAATGACACACAATAGACATAATCCTTGAATCACAAAAGCTTTTAACCTATCTTACATCAATAATTGACAATATAGGCTTAACTTTTGTGTTTTGTCAAAAAGTCTATTAATTCTTTTATCAATATTTGCATATCAATTCACGAACGACTTTACTTTTGACAAAATATGGGACAATTAAGTTCACGGACGTAAACACATATATCCCATCAAATATTGCAATATATAAAATCAAAAGATTAATACTGCAACCATCATCTTCCAAACAAGTTTAGAATTTAACACAATAAATCTAAAAACAAGAAGATGAAGACTTTGGACATAGCTATGTGTAATCACAATAATGGCTATTCCAAAACACTAGTTATTCTTCTAAACAAAACAAGAAAAATAGAAGATTTACTAGGAAAACTAAACCCGGTTTGCAACTAAAGATCGAACAAGAATAAGTTCATCAGATGCTTTCTTCAGTTCGTTCTTTAGAAACTCAAGATTCCTTGTTCCTATTCCGAGTTGTTCACGAACGACTTCAAAATCTCGAAGAAGATTTCCTACCAGTTGTGAAGACATCTGAACTGGTAGATTGTTTTCATGATCAATAGCCTGATGACAAATAATGAAAATAGGATCTTCATGGAACTCGATAGTCTTTCCCTCCTTGAACGCATCTTTGTTGCTTTCCACCATTGTGCTAAAAATTCAGTAAAATCCTTTTTTTTTAACCTTATAGAATAATGACATATATATAAGGAGGTTCATACAAAACCCTAGGCAACAAGATGTCCATGTGGGTCTTGTGAACGTGCACAAGTAGTCATAGATGACCAAAATGTGGAGAAGCAAACAAACAATGGGGGATAGTTCAACAAGGAAATCTCTCCCATAAAAATTAGAACAACCTTAAAAATAGGTTTTTTGAGATCGGCAGGAGAAGGGCATACACTTTTGACAGATTCCTCAAGACACTTTATTGAGAACACAGAGCATCCTTCTTATTCTAAAAGAAGGATGCTATAGGAAGCAGTCATGGTGTATTAGGATGAGCATTTTGCTCATCATTATTGACTTCTTCTTTTCCTCCTTTATGGGAATGTAGAGACGAATCACACAACACAGTTGAAGAAGTTTTACTAAGAGAAGAACAAGGAGTACCTAAATCAGTTGCTTTCCATGTTTTTATGATGCCCCGTTTGAGTCTGTTTATGTTTCTCTTAAGTTCTGAGACTCGATTATTAATATGTAATGAATCTAGGACCAAATTGTTGGATTTGCAGCCTTCTTCAGAGAGAGACAAGTAGCTCGAACCTTTCTTCTTTCTCCTGTACCTTTTTCTCTTTTCGGTTCCATTTTCAGAGTTGATAGAGAGGTCATTTCCTCTTCTTCTATTCTTTCTCCTACTCCTATGTACATTTTTTGTTTCAAAGACACGATTAAGAAACGTCTTATTAAGATAGTTTTCTTGATTGTTGAGAGTGCCTTTTACTCCAATACCATGGGACACAGGTTTAATCACTTCTTTAGACATCCATGCAAGAATGTTGTGAAGTTTTCTATCCCTTAGTTTAAAATGACATTTCTGCTTAGAATGTCCTTTAATGCCGCAGTAATGGAAAATGTACGAATTGTTTCTGCCACGATCCATATGTGATGGCTTGGGAGGTTGATAAACTGTGCTCTTTTGAGCCTTAACTGCCGGTGAAGGTATTTCACTTTTATTAGTGGAAACCTTTTGTTGAGAAGAATCACTAGATTTGACAAATTTTACCTCTTTGTTAATACTTGGAGCATCTATTCCCTTATAGCCCAATCCTCGTGTATCACGATGATTTTTACTTGCTCCTAGCATAGTGGTTAACTTGCTTGAACTAGTATTGAATTTTTTCAAGTCATATTCCAACCTCTTGATTTTATCAAGAGAAGCAGTTAAATCAGCCTCAAGACACTTTTCTCGGGCAAGACACGCACTTTCTTTGTCATCAAAACATGTTTGCTGAGAGATAACCTTTGCTTCAGATTTTGCAAGTTTCTCTTTCAACAAAAAATACTTTTGATAAAGATTATCACATTCAAGTGATTTCATACGTAGGTTTTCTTCAGAATCCTTGAGGATCTATTAGTTAGAACGATTTGAAGAATAAACACCTGCGTAGCATCTTCTCAGTTTCTTGTTTTCTCGACAGAGAGGAGTCAGAATAGATGAGATATGAGAAGTTGTAATTTTCTTCATATTCCACGAATCCAAAAACTTGACATACTCTGAGACTTCCTCATCAACATCTCTATCAATATCTGAATCACCTTCATCGGAAAGTTCATCCAACTGTTCTTCTAGGAGAGTTTCCCAATCAACAACTTTTTTATTAAGAGAATGTTTAGATAGTGATTCAGACGTGACAGTTTTATCAGGTGAATCCAAGCTTTTAGGATCATCTGGTAGTTTCTGAACTGGTACGTTATTAGAGATACTACTCTTGTCCATAGAGTCAGATCGCTACAAACACAGACTTGTAAGGTCTTGAACGCGTTTGCCTACTCTGATACCAATTGAAAAAGCAAGGGTATAACAACCACACCCAATATTTCGATTAGCAATCTGTATGGACCACTCCGAATTACTTTCTAGAGAATCAACTAGACTCAATCAATAGAAAATATCTCAAGGGGTTATTATCTCATTCTCTCAATTTGATTTACTCAAGAAAATAAAATCTGCGAGTCTTAATCAAAGAGAGATAACTTGGATGGTACCAAAGACCAATATCCAAGTGTCAATCAATTTAAATCAACAACTAATAAGGTCGGATATTCTAATTGATTGAACAACGCACAACCTGTATTATTTCAATTATATAACAAAGTATAATGCAGAAAAGAAATAATACATACACCAGAATTTTGTTAACGAGGAAACCGCAAATGAAGAAAAACCCCGGGACCTAGTCCAGATTAAACATACACTGTATTAAGCCACTACAGACACTAGCCTACTCCAAATTAACTTCGGTCTGGACTGTAGTTGAACCCCAACCAATCTCACACTGATCCAAGGTACAATTATACTCCTATGACTGTAGTTGAACTCCATCTTCACAAACCATCACAATTGTATCTTATATCTACTATGTCCATCTCAATTCTTATTCAATAACAACTTATAAGCTCAATAATGGAAATAAATCTCTTTACTAGGTTTACTGAGAAAAGCAGTTACCTCAATTCATTAGCACGTTCATTTTCTACCAATCAAATTCCTCTTCATAACACGCCTCATAGTCTTCATAAACTTCAATTTCTTCTTCTAAGACATCTCTGAACATTTACATGAAACCCTAATTCAACCCTGATTATACAAATCTTCAATTTCTTCTTTGAACAGCTTCACATCATTAATCCACCGACTACCCCAGTGTACTTAATCTAACTGCTACTCTAACTTATTATCAAATCTACTCGAATCCCTAATTTAATTTGGGGAAGAACACATAAACCCTAACCCTTCAATTTCTCAAATCAAACTCCCAAATTAACACAACAACTTTCTTCTTCATGATCTATTCCTAAAAGCCATCCTTAATCTCATCTTAATCATCACCAACTCGAAACCCCAATTCATAATCACAGAAAACCGAAACTTGGTTCTCTGAATCATCTTTTCTTCTTCATCAACAACAACCTCGACTCCTCCATCATCAGAATAGTTTCATCAATCAAGAACTCTCAGACGTTCTCTCAAATTCATCATTCGAACTCGTAGAAGAAGAGGAACAGGAGAAGAATGAAAGAGAAGAAGAAAAAGAAGAACGAAGAATAAAGAAGAAGAAAAGAGAAAGAAAAGAGAAAGAGAGAGAGTTTATCCTCTCGGTTCGGTATTGACACGACCACACCAAATTCCACGACACTCGTTGAAGATAAGGGCAGCCACACAGTGAAGCTACGAAGTTACTATTTTTCCCTTCATACTTATCCGTTGATATCTTCTTCGTCCGGTATCTGATTGACACGTTCGAGTAGTCCATTCTGCGTAACTTTTCGAAACCTATTGAGCGGTACTAATTTCGTATCTAGATCGGTGTTAGATTAATTTCTATTTATTAACTTTCGTGTTAAACTAATCGATTCATTAGCGGCTAAATCGTCTATTGACTAGTCTAATAGCGTTGACGAGCTTGAGGTCCTTACAAGTATCACCACCTTCAACACCTGCAAAAGCACAAGCTCCCCATTATAGACTCAACATTATCGGTGTGGTGATAACCTAGATGCCAAAGCGATATCATCAGACTGTGATAGGGCAGGGAACATATACAGATCCAACAATGAAAGATACCATTACAAGAGCTGAAAACAACAACAATTTGAACTCTGAGCCATTCTTTCCGTTAGTGTGATTCTTTTTTTCTGTTTTTTTTCCTCAATTTTTTTCTTTCATTTAATAAGATTTTTATTGCACTTCTCTCTCTCATATCATTGCGATTTTATGTCATGTTTGTGTCTGATTTGTTGACCAATTCTTCTTCAAGCTGATTACGTATGTCTTAAGAGTTAAGACCATCACCGAACCTATAACGCTTCCATAACCCAACACCGACTACTTGGACTAGTTACTACAGTTATCCTTTACCACATGCATATGGATTTCTTTGATGGTAGACATGAATCACAATTGCTTGCTAACATATGGTTCCTTGATTGCACTTTGTGTAGAAAAACTGTGGTCTGAACGACAAACAAATGAGCACAGGAAAGAAATCCCTGTTTGTTCGTAGAGAGAGAGGATTGTACATAGACTAAGCCATACAACGGCGCATTCCAGATAAGAGAATCAACTTTGATGATTGCTGGTAGCCTAGTATTGTGATGTTTATCTAGGGGGGGAGCTCGTTCTTACACGAACCTGAACTCAACAAACTGATAGATAATTGATGAGGTCTCATAGCTCTGAAAGCACATACATATTACTTGCACATCACTTTGAAAAACAGTAGTTTTCACAAGAAAAAGCTAATGCACATCAGCATTGTAGAAAACATCCATCAAACAGACGGTCTTTCCCAAATTCTTTGTAATGCATGAGCAGCTAAACTGACACAGCTAACTATATAAAAAAAACTGGCGTCTTTAGGGGTGACCCCAGAAGAATTAAGGGCGACTAATATCACAAAATAGGGTCATCCAAAACTAAAATAAACCCACACCTTATCTCAAAATTTTCGAAATGTCTAAAATGCCCTCCATAATCGGTAGTTTATATTGATGTATGTTGGTTTGTGTTACGAAAATTATAATCGGTAGTTAAAATGGTAATATCGTGATGTTAATTTTCTACCGATTGTGGTAGTAGGCCCAAATTCAATTTTTTCAAAAACCATTGGAATTTTGAATTTCTCTATTTGCACAATCGGCAGTCTCGTGATGTTTTTATTATCTACCGATTATACAATCGGTAGTCCTGTGATGTTCTTTATCTAATGATTGTGGTAGTAGCCCTAAATTCAATTTTTTCAAAAACCAATAGAATTTGGTATTTCTCTATTAGCACAATCGGTAGTCTCATGATGTTTTTATTATCAATCGGTAGTCTTGTGATGTTCTTTATCTACCGATTGTGGTAGTAGCCCCAAATTCAAATTTTTCAAAAACCAATGGAATTTTGAATTTCTCTATTTGCCCAATTGGTAGTTTCGTGATAGTTATTATCTACCTATTGTACAATCGGTAGTCTCGTGATGTTCTTTATCTACCGATTGTGGTAGTAGCCCCAAATTCAAATTTTTCAAAAACCAATGGAATTGAATTTCTCTATTTGCTCAATCGGTAGTTTCGTGATGTTTATTATCTACCGATTGTACAGTCGGTAGTTTCGTGATGTTCATTATCTACTGATTGTGGTAGTAGCCCCAAATTCAATTTTTTTAAAACCAATGGAATTTTGAATTTCTCTATTTGCTCAATCGCTAGTTTCGTGATATTTATTATCTACCGATTGTACAATCGGTAGTCTCGTGATGTTCATTATCTACCGATTGTGGTAGTAGCCCCAAATTCATTTTTTTCAAAAATCAATGGAATTTTGAATTTCTCTATTTGCTCAAATTTTTCAAAAACCAATGGAGTTTCGTGATGTTTATTATCTACCGATTATTCAATCGGTAGTCTCGTGATGTTATTTATCTATCGATTGTGGTAGTAGCCCCAAATTCAAATTTTGCAAAGACCAATGGAATTTTGAATTTCTCTATTTTCACAATTGGTAGTTTCCTGACGTTTATTATCTACCGATTTTAATCGGTAGTCTTGTGATGTTATTTATCTACGATTGTGGTAGTAGCCCCAAATTTAATTATTTCAAAACAAAACAAAGCATAGAAGAGAAGAACATAGTCACAATCGGTTGATAAAACCAATACTAAAACTACCGATTATGAAGGGACATATAAGTATTTTTCAACATTTTTTGTCTTATTAATCGCCCCTAATTCTTTCGTGGTACAATCGGTAGATAATAAACATCAATCATCCTTTTGAGTCACATGCTCAATCGGTGGTTTCGTGATGTTTAATACCTTGCTGACTAATCATGCATTTCTAAACACCTTTCTCTGTGTGGTTTCATTTCCGTTACACAAAAAAATCTCAAAAAAAAAAAAAAAATCCTCAAAAACCATAACACATAATCCACGAGTTCAATCCAAATAATACCTAATTTGAGAATTTTAGTTCAACTAATTAACTAACTAAATTAACTAACCTAAACATATTATTAGTGTTAATTAATCAAGGATATATTAGCCATTTTGAAAATAAATGGTTAAGGGGTGTTGTGTTTTACTTCATAATGACCCAAGTTTTGTCCCCAATTAATCTGGGTATACCCCAATCTCGCCAGGTTGATTTAAGCTCCCAAGAGCATGTTATGTTTCTATTTGTTCGTGGAATATGCCGAGAAAAAGGAAAGGTGGTGCTGTAACAGCAAATATAGAAGTATTAAAGGCAATTCCCATGGGATGGACAGAATGAGAATCTGGCGGAAGATGGTCGGGTGGCAATGCCATTGGCGCACAACGCATCTTCGATGGACAGCACTTCTTCTAGTGTACATCTCTATGGTTTATGTTGAGCAAAACAATGTGCATAACTCTTTTAAGGAAACGAGAACTGGTTAAGATAATGTCTAGAGGAAAATAATGTTCAGTTAAGATAATGTCTAGAGGAAAATAATGTTCAGTTAAGAAAATGTCTAGAGGAAGATGATGTTAGTTAAGATAATGTTCAGTTAGGAAAATGTTCAGTTAAGATAAGGACGAAGAATTTCATACTTTGAAAGTGATTTTATATCTTTGTAGTGAACTTGGGTGAATGCCATTAACGTTTGATAGTTGGTTGATTTTAATCAGGGTATTTCCCGTTTGAAGCAATGGGATAGAACATTTATGTCGGAATTTCTCGACAGAAGGTGGGTGTTGACTAGTCCAGATACAAAAATTCACCAAGTAAAGCTAAATATCGATGAGCTTCAACAACAGACTGAAGAAATGAAACATGTGGATATTCTTTTTTAAATGATACTAGACCATCTTTGGGTTATGAAATGATGAAGGAAAGACAAGGCCCGTCGTTTTATGTTGTGCGAGATGATTTGTTGCATCCCCTTGTGAATGGTAACAAAGCGAGAAAGTTGGATGGATTGCTTCCTCTAGTAGAAGATTATCGTGTTACTGATGTGGTGAGACATCATTCTCTGAACTAGTACGGGTATTACTTGTACAGTTGCATATGTTGTTTTGAATATTTAATTGTAACATGGTGTAAAATTCTCTTTGAATATGTTACGCTGTTAGCGTGATGATGAGTATGTATTGATCAGGTAACACAAAACCAAGTTAGTTCTATGGGTTTAACCATAAAATGCTTTTCTTTGGTTTTAATGATAATGGCGACCAAGGAGCTATCCGGTTAGAACTGTAAAACTAATGTCACACCAATGCCATTATTCTTTGGCATGAGGGGATTCTCTAGTTTATATTCATTTTGTAACCCACTTTTCCCTACACATGCTCCACGTGTGCAAGTATTTTGCCGCCAGAACTTCCCTGGTTATTTATGCATATTTCTGTGCAACTTGCACCGTATTTTTGTTCTTTCATTGATCTGCAAATGCAATCATGATCAAGAAAACTAAGGTGCACTGTTCGACTTAGTAACGTACTCTTGACAACTTCATCAGGTTACCTGTGGAGGTTGTCAAAGTGCACATGCAGCAGCTGTTGGTAGGATTTTCATGATCCATTTAGTGTAATTTGGTTAGCTTTTCTGTATTCCTTCGTTTTTATAAGTTACGAAATAACTTGCTACTGAAGTCTCGCACTCTCTTTCAATGTGACTGTGCAGCTGTTTCTTGTGCTGAGAGAGGACTAGCGTCACATTTACTACTACGTGGAGAACAACCTGATATTCCAACAGGCTACAATTTGATAACCACGATGTATGGAAATGCCATATATGTTCCAAGATCTCTGTATGCTAAAAGGGAAGGGATGCTCAGTGGGAATGCTGATTTTGTGGCAGGAAGAACTGGTTCTGTGATTTGGTTTAGTGATACTTTACGAATCTTGTACCACCCAAAATTCTAAGGAAATGAACTTTGTGCCGGTTTATTCTAAGTGTGTCATCTCAGGGTCAAATGCTGAAAATCGTCAAAGAACGGTTATCATTATAAACTAGGTGTTACACCCGTGCGCTGCACGGATAAATGTTTTGCTCAGAAATGAACTTTTTTGGATTCAAAATTTGAGAAAAATTGACAATAAAAAACTAAAAATGACAATTGAAGTTGTAAAAACAGGGAAAAATAAAATTAATTAACTCAAATCAGAAAAGTCACTGGAAAAGTATCAGTAATTTTTTTCCAGGAAGAAGTATAATAAATATTGAGAAATAATTTATTGGACTATTTGATATGTACATGTCAAATAAGTATGCACTACATGATTACTCAGAATCATATAAAAGCAAAATCCCTAACCCACATAAGTTGTACTTCCTTCAAGGTCTTGATCAGTATGTACTTCACCAGCTTAAGGAGCATAAAATCTCACTGCAAACGTTCAACTTTCATTCTGGCCAAAACCAAAGTTGCAGTAGTTCCACTTCGAATGCTTAGTGAGAAACTTGTAGAACATGAACATCAACTATTGTCGGATAACAGAAGTAGATTTCATTCAAATTGATATTAGCCTTGATGTTTCCTAATATCCTTTCTTGTCAGAGATATCAAGCTTAGGCTTTGGCTTTGTTAGTTACAACATTTTGTAGGATATAAACACACTCGAGCAATAAAATACTTAGCATAGTGTACTGGTTATTAATAAAAAAGTAATTAGTCAGTGCAAAATAAAAAGTTAATAAGATCGAAGGACACAAAAAATGTTTAGGTAGCATTCCATGATACATAGTGTTGCATATATGTGCATGGCATGCTTTCTCATGTACACATATGTTGCACTATATAATAATAGCATGGGGCTTTACTTTAGTTTTCATTTCAAATAATATTATGCAATGTGACGGAGTTGAACCCACACCTACATGAGTGAAAACCACGTGCTATGCTATTTAAGCTAACACAACAGCCACACTTAAATCTATTTGCCTAAAATATTTAAAAGCATGAGGGGATGGCAAAAAGGAAGTTTACCTGACACCTTACTTCATATAACACAAATAGCAGATCCAATTTGCATACCAACCTGCAACAATTGCATTAGTAACCTTGAAAAAAATTAAGTCTTCCATTGCTTGATGTTGTCCCTTGCACAAAATGGTAAGCATGTGTAACTCACCTTTTCTTCTCATTTCTCTTCTGTAAACATCTCAGTTACCCTCAAAAATTTCACACATTTCACTTGGTCCTAAATGAGATCATAAACACTAAATATTATTGATAGATACAAAAACTTGAAGATGGTCATTGGTATCTAGCAATGAACACATTTCTTAACAAAAGCATCAATAATATGAACTCACAAGTGCTTTCTGTTTAGGTGATGATCGAGCGGCAACAAATAACGGATGCACAACCAACTATAAGGAATAGAAACTTGTTCTTCAAATTATCTTCAAGGGCATACCCAAGCGACTTCCAATCAATGATAATGCATCCAATTAGAGAAGTTAACAGTTCCTTCCCTTCATCTATTTGATAAAGTACGCATGCCCTTGACACCTTTTAAAATAAAGATAATCAAGTTCATTGCATAGTATAATTTAGTTTTAAATTAACTAAAGTTTATATCCTGATAGACGTAGTGAAGTTCAAAAGTAAAGTGGCAATTTTTCTTGGTTTGATACGAAAACGTAGACATAGATAGAAGGAATTGGTGTTTACATTTGCGATTGCAATTTTTCCTCCATTGTCTCGGCTGCTCTAACTGCAAGCATAACCAATATTGATGGCAGTCTCCATCTTATCCCCAGTCAAACCCATATATTTATTCCAGCCTGTGCATGCTTGTCTCTGATGAAATAACCAAGACTTACATTGAGTGGGCAACAAAAATGACTCTATCACTGAACATCGGTATTCCATGGATAAACAGAGAGATGCTCCACAACCTATGTTTGATACATGCAATGGATTCTATCAACTTCCTCGTAAGAACCGTATGCGATCAACACAGATGGATGAGAGGCAAACACGTGGAAGACATGAGAATTTAAACCAGTATTAGGAACTCCAACCACTGATTATACAGTGTGACGCAAAGATGTATAGGTAAACCACATCAAACAGAAATGTGTACATTAACAAACTAAGCATATCTAAGACATTTAGATTGAGCTTATCCTAGCAAAATATTGAAAAATTGTAAAATTTCTGGATACAACCTAATTATGTGTTATTTTTTGGTTTCATTTGGGATTTTTTTTTTGTTTTTGAAGTAAAATGGAAGAGTTTTTCATGCATATTTTCAAGTACCATGGACACATTGAACATTGTTTGGTTTCCAAATGAAAAAGAAAAAATCGTATACCTCGTATAAGTTGGAGATATGTACAAAGTTTCAGCTCTTCCATGATAACACAATCAGATCTTTTAGAGATTTTTAACAAACAAAATTATGAACAAACTCAAATTAAGAAAAATCCACATAAACCCATAACCTAAAACGTAGATTCCAAGCTAAATTTCGTTCAATTTTACCAAATGGGATTTTATTGTTTATATAGGGATAAAAATCTTCATAAAGTGTTAATGTCCTGGTGACCTACAAAATCAAAACAAAAATAAATCAACAACTAATAAAAACACCTTCAAAACTAAAGCATAGTACTGTTAACAAAGCTTATTACCTTCAAAATCAAAATCAAAATAAGATGCTGAAAAAAAAAATAGAACAGAAAAACCCCAAAATCAAAATAAAAAGAATTAATTAATTTGGGATTTGAAAAATACAACCACATCATTGATTTTCAATAATTTTGGTCTCAGTTGAATAACAAACCCAGATAATACCTTAGGGTTATGAGAAGAGGATGAGAGGAATAAAGAAGAAACTCTAATCACCTGAAATTAAACTGTAATAAGAAGAGATGTAATAGCGAGCAGATTCAATCTTTAAATTAAGTTGTTATCGAGGATGAGAACATGGGAAACCAAAATCGGCAGTAAAAGAGAAAAAATATAACTTAGGGTTGTGAATGAAGGTTTTGAAGTTAGTAATCAGTATTCGTCACACACCCTTTTGGAGCTAGGATTGACATATGTAGTATGTATCCTTCCACCGTTGTTGTTTACCATTGGTAATTTGGTGATCGGAGAGTAGTAGAGGTGTAGAGTTAGGGTTTGATGTAAATCGGCGGTAGTAGTAGAGGGAAAACGCAAGATATTGCGAAAAGAGAAAGAAGCGGGGCTGAAAATATATGCAAGATTGGTGGTGTAAAAAAACAAAAGGCTCTTATTGGTCTAAATTATTACTGGTGGGGCCAGAAGCTCTAGAATTGATACAACTTTTAACCACAAAAGAGTATTTTCTCCAGAAACTATATATATAATGAGGGTGCAGGGGATTTTGCTGGATTGTTAGGTAATAAAAATCCTGCAAAGCAGTAGGATCACTTTTTAGTAGCTTTAAGAACTTTCATCTTGGTAGCCTGAGTAGAATCGTTTTTACCTATGATACTCTGCAGGTTTCATTCGCCTTGTGGAGTACTTGTCTCAAGATCATATATTTGAGAAAGAACAATTCTTGAAAATTGTTGTTGATTGTGGGAATGGAACCAAATCTGTTGGTTTAGGCCTCAGAGCTATTTGTTTTGGGTGTGCTTCAGTTTACAATATGACTTCCATATGTACATAAGGTGTGGATATCCAAAATATGGCTAATGGTTATTTTCTTATATGTCAGATTACCGTGGGAGATAACTGGAGTGATGTTGGCTGATACTATTAAGCGTTACAAGAAGCAAGAAAAGTGCTTAATATCTGATTTCAAAAGGTTTTGTTGCTCGCAAGAAATGGATCAATCATCAAATGCTGATACTGACAACATTGTGCATTGGGTAGACCAAACGAATCCAAGAAAGTAAGCTGAATCTGAAATAAATGTTATATTACGCTCATGGGATCACCGAATTTGACGACCCTGTCTTAGTATCCTAGGCATTTTCACAGAAGCAGGTCCCTAGTATTCCAAATTTTGTTTATGTTACAAATACTTGTTCCTAGGTAGATTATGATAAAGTGGTAAAAGGTCTAATTGATGTCTGACATCACGGGCGATCAACTCGGGTGAGTCAAGCTCTGCAACTCGGGAGAAAATTTCAGCGATCATCTTCACTTTATCAGGGGTTTAGTCATTAATTCAGGTGAATTCTTTCCAATAGTCAATGATTGGTGTCCAATTTTTCTTCTAATGATAGATTTCAATCATTAATTCAGGTAGTTTTCTTCGATCTTATGGAGGAATCTCCTAACGCAGAAATGGATTCCTCTAAGATTGATCTTCATCATTCAGTTGATCTAAATATTCCTGTTTAGGAAAGTCCTTCAATAGATTTAACAAAAGGCACTAATGATAGATGTGCAGTATGGAAATTTTCTTTAATTGGTCGTCTTGATTTAGTTCATGTTAAATTCTCTGAAACATTTTTAGATCTTAAAAATCAATGGAAATTAGTTGGTCAATGCAAAATGATTCCATTAGGAAAAGGTTTTTTCACAATAAAACTTGATAATGAGCAGGATCAAAACTACATTAAAGCAGGGCAATGGGAAGTTCGTCATCAAATTTTATGGATTCGATATTGGATACCTAATTTTAGACCAAAATTTCATCGTACTTCATGTGCTAACATTTGGGTATGGGAAGTTCGTCATCAAATTTTATGGATTCGATATTGGATACCTAATTTTAGACCAGAATTTCATCGTACTTCATGTGCTAACATTTGGGTTCATCTTCCTGGCCTGAGCCTAGAGTATTGGGATGAGCAAACACTTTTTAAAATTTGTGAAGCTTTGGGTACTCCTGTTAAAGTAGATGAAGCCATATTAAATTTTGAAAGTGGTTTATATGCAAGAGTGTTGGTAAAAATTGATTTAGCAAGGAAGGTACCACATAAACTTTGGATCAAAACAGAACTTGGAGGCTTTATGCAGAATGTACTACTTACCAATCTACCCAAATTCTGTCATCATTGCAAGATTATGGGTCACCTTCAGTCAGAATGCAGAATTAAGAAGACAGCTACTGAGACAAATTCCAGTCACTTTGGTTCTACTTCAATGAAGAGTCAAGAAGATTACAGTCAACCCCAAGATGAAGGAAAAAGCATTAACTCTACAAAGTTTACTTCACCAAAGTCTCATGCTATTTCAGGTGAAAAATTTGACATATGTCCACCACCCATTCATATCTTACAGTCACCAAAAATATTTACTCCTGCAAATAATAATATTGAAATAACTTTTGGAATGTTTAGTTCTCTACCTATTGAGAATGATGAAGATAATACTATTAATATTCATGAAGACATGGTAAACTTATCTCCTGTAAAGGTGTTATAAGTAGTTGAGAACAATACCTTGGAGCAAAGTGTAGTCAAATATATCAATGGCAAAAATGGGGCAGTATCTGAAGAAAGGGTTCCAACTACTTCCTGGTCTAAAATAATTCAAAAACCTGCAGTTTCCAATGTAGATTCTTCTACTTCATCAAAAAATGCAATGCCTAAGGTATCTTCTCAACAAGCTCCAACTAAATACAATTTTAGGAAAAATCAAAACAAAGGGGGTACTAAGGGACTCCAATCTTTACAATGAAAGTTCTATTTTGGAACATTAGGGGCCTTAGAAGAGATATGGCTCAAAATAAATTGTGGTCTCTTGTTAATCAATTTCATCCTTCATTAATTTTTGTAGTTGAACCTAAATTTGTTTGTAGTGCTTCTTTCTGTAATAAATTAAATCTTCCTGGTATGCAAAATAAAGTTATTCTCAATTCAGTTTCTAATAAAAAAGGTAACATTTGGCTTTTTTGGAATAAAACTTTGCCAGAGCCAACAGTGATTTCTATGTCTAGTCAGATGATTACTGTTAGCATAGGAGGTGTTCTTGTATCAGGAATTCATGCTCATGTGGGTGTAATTCAAAGAAGATTTTTATGGAGTGATATGGAGCAAATCAGTGAGCTAAAGCAACCTTGGCTTGCTATAGGAGATTTTAACTCAATAGTTTCTTCTGAAGAAAAGGTTGGTGGAAGAGCAGCTAATAGAAAAGTTATGCAAGAATTCAATAATTTCCTTGACAAGTGTGATTTAATTCAGGCTCCCAAATCTGGTCTTCAATTTTCTTGGTCTAATTGTCAACAAGGAAATAAAAGAATCTTGTGCAATTTGGACAGAGCAGTTTACAATCATTTGTGGTTTCAAAAATATTCTGAATGGGGTTATAAAGTTGGGCTGAGAATTGCTTCTGATCATGCTCCCTTATTAGGTGGAGAGGTAAACATTCCCAAACCCTCAAACATTCCTTTTAAGTTTCAAAAAATGTGGTTAACTCATCCTGGATTCTTGGAGTTGGTTTCAAAGTGCTGGAATGAGTATATTGCAGGTGACCCTTCTTTTGTCTTACTTCAGAAATTGAAAAAATTAAAAAACATTCTTAAAGACTGGAATTGGAATGTGTTTGGTAATGTACATGTGAAGATTAAAGAAGCTGAAGAAGAAGTTAAGAAAGCAATGTAGTTATCTGACAGTAATCCTGCTAACACTGATCTTTTCAATAAGTTAGTTGATGCTGAAAATACATATAATTCCAGAGAGGTACATCTTAGGACATTGTTAAAGCAAAAAACAAGAACAAAGTGGGTCAAAGAAGGATCACCTAATACTTGTTTTTTTCATACTAATTTGAAGATTATACAATCAAGAAATTTTATTAGTGAGCTGGAAGACAGTAATGGTGATATTATTTTAGATCAAGTAAAGATTGTTGAAACATTAGTTAATCATTTTGAGCATAAATTTAAATTCCAAGAAGCAAAAGTTGTTGATTCTCTCCTCAATGTTATTCCAGAAGTTATTACAGAACAAGATCAACAGATGCTTGATGCCATTCCAACTGCAGATGAAATAAAAAAACTGTTTTCAGCATGGACCCAGAAAGCTCCCCTGGCCCAGATGGTTTCTCTAGTTGCTTTTATAGAGCTTGCTGGGAAATAATTCAAGATGATGTAGTTAATGCTATTCAATTTTTCTGGAGAAGGAGGTTCATACCAAAAGGATTAAACTCAAATTTTCTTGTCTTAATTCCTAAAATAGAAAGAGCTAAATCTCCTAATCATTTCAAGCCAATTGGTCTTAGTAATGTCAATTTTAATATTATCACCAAAATAATCAATACAAGAATGGGGTCCTTGATGGCTAAGCTCATAAGTCCTCATCATGTGGCTTACATTAAAGGCAGAAGTATTCAAGAACAGATTCTTTTAGCATCTGAAATGGTGAATGAAATGAGGAAAAATAGAAGAGGTGGAAATGTTGCTTTGAAGCTTGACATCTCCCAAGCATATGATTCAGTTCATTGGGACTTCTTATTTCAAGTTTTGTGCAAGTATGGCTTTTCAGAATCTTGGTGTCATTGGTTACAAATTCTGTTTGAATCAGCAAAGATTTCAGTAATGATTAATGGAGGACCACATGGTTTTTTCTCAGTGAGTAGAGGTTTGAGACAAGGAGACCCATTGTCTCCAACTCTGTTTGTCATTATGGAAGATGTTTTAAGTAGATGTATTCTCAAAATGGTGGAGGAGGGAAAGATTTCTCCAATGGTCATAATAAAAGGTGTTCATCCTACTCACTTATTTTTTGCTGATGATGTTTTTATCTTCTGCAATGGCTCTAAGAAAAGTATTGAAAATCTTATGTCCTTGTTGGAGGAGTATCAAAAGGTTTCTGGGCAAATAATCAATAAATCTAAGAGTAAGTTGTTCATAGATGGAACTTTTGAAGTAAGGAAAAATCAGTTAAAACAGCTTATGCAAATGGAGTTAAACAACTTCCCTGACAAATATCTTGGGGTTATTCTATCTCCTGGTAAAGTTAAGATCTCTGTGTGGCCTATGGTAGAGATGATTCAAAAAAAGCTAGCATCTTGGAAGGGTAAGCTACTTTCTTTCAAAGATAGAATAGTTCTTATTAAATCAGTCTTGAACATCATTCCTATTTACAATATGGTTGTCTATAAGTGGCCAGCTTCTGTCATAAAAGTTTGTGAAAAACTCATAAGAAATTTCTTATGGTCTGGAGATGGTGAAAACAGAAGTTATACTATTCTTTCTTGGAAAAAAACATGTACTCCTCACAGTGAAGGTGGCTTAGGAATTCAAAGATTGGAGGTGATCAACAAAGCCTTACTCATGAAGATGATGTGGAGAATTATCAATTCAACTGAAGAATGGGCTATGTTCATAAAATCTAAATACATAAAAAAGAATGGTCAATGGACTGACAATTGGAAGTTATCCTCTATATGGCCATGATTAAAGTGGGCTTCGATCTCTTTAAAAGAAAACATCAAATGGAGTATTGGTGATGGTAAAAATATAAATATCTGGTTTGATAATTGGATTGGTACTTCTCCCTTGATTGAGGAAATTGGTGATTGTGAGTATGCACAAAATAATTTATCCATGAAAGTTTCAGCTCTGATCAAAAATGGTGAATGGTGTGTTCCTTCAGATCTGCAACAACTGTTGTCTTCAAGGGAATTACCTGACATTGGAGGAGAGCATGACACTCCTTATTGGATTGGAGATATGCAAGGTAAATTCACTACTTCCTCTGCAATCTCAGTTTTAAGACATAGAGAACCAACATTTCAATGCTTTAAATATCTATGGAATTCATACCTACATCCAAACACATCAAGTAATGTATGTAAAGTGATTCAAGGCATTTATGTAGATGATCCTGCTATGGTTAAAAATGGTTATGAGTTAGCTTCTAGGTGTTGCATATGTGAGAACAATCTGGATAGCATGAGACACACTCTCTGGGAATGATCCTTCAGTACAAACATTTGGCAGTGGTTGTGTGATGTTTTTGAATTCAGAAAGCCTAAATCTTTTGAGGATATCTGGAATAGTACTAAGCACAAAATTCCATGTGTAAAAGAAACTTGGATCATAGCTGCATGCTCAGTAATTAAAGAACTTTGGTTCCAAAAGAATAGGAAATTTTTTGATAATATCAAACCTAATGAGCTAAAATTTAAAAGCAGAATAAAACAGCTGGTGTTTGAAGGTGGTTTGAGAATGAAGAGTAACATTTGGAATCAAACTTATGATCACAAAATAATATCCTTCTTTGTGCTGGGTCTCAGAACTACTAGGTATCAAAGTATTAAAGAATGTTTTTGGTTCCCTCCTCCATTGGGTTTCACAATGTTTTGCTGTGATGGCTCCTCCTTTGGCAATCCTGGTGCAACAGGCTTTGGAATTGTTGTAAGAGATAATGTTTGTCAGGTGGTTGGTGCTCTAATTGGTGGTTTAGGCATATCAACGAATTATATGGCAGAGAATTATGCAATTCTATGTGCTGCAGAATTAGCTATAGAATGGAAGTTGCAGAATATTATTATTTGTTCTGACTCTAAGTCAGTGATAGAGAATTTTTCCAAGCATCAAGTCCCATGGTTTTTAAGAGGGAGATGGCAGAAGGCATTTAACAAAATTTCAGATGTCATATTTAAACACAATCTCAGGGAGATTAATTTTTCAGCAGACACAGCTGCAAAAAAAGGAGCTAAACTTGGAGTAGGTGAAAGGCAATTTTTCATGGGGAGACCAAGTTTTCTTCCAAGGGTGGAAATGCAAGGTGTCACTTACTATAGATTCTGCTATGATTCTTGTTATTCTCCTTAGTATATTTCCTCTTTTCTTTTGAGCATATGTAGTTGGTTTTGCTTGTTTTGAATTCTTTCTTTGTATCCTTTCACCTTTTTTTTTAATAAAAAATATGTGATTCAGAAAAAAAATGATGTCTGACATCACGCGTTACTGATTTCTCCATATGGATAATTTTGTCCCTGAACCAATGCTTGTATGTTTTTCAGATTTGGAAATGTCTTGAAAGGAGAAATAGAGACATGCCATAGAATTGCTCAGCAAAGTGGTATTCTGCTGTACCCTGGCAGCTTGAGAACAAGCGATTCATCTTTGCAGAAGAGAAGCTTCCTCCTCTTCCAAAAGGGATGCCAAAGTTGTGATGCTTCATACAGGTGGCACTCTTGGGATGTTTCGTTTAGCTCAAAGGTACAATTATTCTTTCTATACGCTCAAGAAGTAAATGTAGGAATCTAGTGACTGACAGTAGAGAGATAGCAATTTGATTAAGGGAAAATTATGCTAAGGCCCCACCCATGGATAACCCATAATATGAGGACCTTAATTAAAAGAAGTTTAAATCTAGGCCCCGAGTTATTAAAAGACCTTGATACCCTTTTATATATGTCAAGCCACAAATTAAATAAAAATTAAATTTAGGCCCAAGATTATTAAAATATTATGTGATGATGTTCCAGCCACCGCCAACCACCGCCGACAACCACCTCCGACCATCACCGCCGGCAACCACCTCCAACAACCACCGCCACCAACCACCACCATCGACCGACCACCGCTCACCACCACCAACCACCACCACCTCCGACCACATTGATATTTCAAGTGTAACTTCCAGTTACACATGTGTAAGAGTTACACATTCATGTTGTGTATTCAATAGTGTGTAACTAAAAGTTACACATCCGTATGACATGTGTAATAAGAAGTTACACATACATATGACAAGTGTATCCACAAGTTACACATGCATATGGCATGTGTAGTCAACAGTTACACAACAGAAAAAAAATATATACAAAAAATACATCTATCGCATTAATATTCATTTACAATAATATCCCTGTTTACCATCTATAGTAATCGGTTGTTACTGAACACAATAAATGAGTTAAAACACTAGAAATAAGCCACTGAAACCTATACTAGAAGTTTTCCTTTCTTTCTTGTCTTCCTCACTCCAAAATGCTTGCATATCTGCAACGAAATAAACATCCATGGATTAGGTTGGATGAATAAAAAGCAAAAATAATAATATTATAGGACAATTGTAAGGAAAAATTATAGAACAAAGATCACATAAAAGACGCCCGATAAACCATCTTAGCATGTGTAACTCCAAGTTACATATGCATCTGTCATGTGTAATTGACAGTTACACATGCATATGACTTGGATACCTAGCATGTGGAATTTTTTGGTTGCAAGTTTGTTCATTTTAGCATGTGTAACTAGGAGTTACACATGCATCTGTCTAGTGTAAAGAGGAGTTACACATGCATATAATATGTGTAACTGAGATTTACAGATGCATCTGACTTGTGTAACTAAGAGTTACACATCCATATAAAGCACACATTTTCAACTATAAAAGAGCTAAGAATCACCACTTCTCACCTGGATATTAGCCAACATCCTTATCTATCCAACCATAAACTGCAAGAATATCCTAGAGCTTTGATAAATGTTCTTGGTTGTCTTGGTAAGCTAGTGTCTTATCGGTCATAAAAAATAAAATCGAGAGAACACCTGATTCAACATGGTATAGATACGAACCTTGTGCTAGCATATCAATATCGCAAAAAGAACACCTGATTGAGCAACATCTTGTCATATAGTTCATGCAACTTTCCTTGTAGGCTAACCAAGAGGAAGGAAAGTAGCCGAAAACCCTGCAATCTTATGTTGATGTCCATACCTTCAAGTATGGTAACCAAAGTTACGATCAACAAAAAAAAAAAACAACAACAATAGTATCAAATTTCATTAAAAAAATAGACAAATAGATCTCTGAATTCCCATTTTAGCAATGACATTGACCTGGAGTATATTGGCTTTCCAGAAACACTCAAAACAAAATAGTGCTTCTTCAGTTTCCTCCAAGACATTAAGCCATCATCCTGCACTTCGAAAATAAACAAAATAGTACTTCTTTTAATCACTGTACAAGAAAAGAATGTCATACTTCCACATATAAACAATGCTTATAGATTCTTAGTAGGTATACGTGCATATGAATTGTGTAACCGGCAGTTAGAAACACAAAGGACTTGTGTAACCTGTAGTTACACATGCATATGCATCATTTAAATCACTGTGATAACAAACATGAGCGCATTAATGGAAAGAATGCAACATTTTCAAGTAAATAGTCGAACAAAGATATTCCTATTATCGTCTGAGAGTGATTTAAATGTTTCTGTGAAAAAATACACATTCAGTCAGTATGTGTAAATAAAAGTTACACATCCACTTTAGCTTGTGTAACTAGACGATACACAGCAATATGGATATTTCAGTAGAACTTTGGTTACCAAGGAATAAAAGTTACACAAATTCTTTAATCAAACTGCATATTTGTAGGCCAAGACCCAAGATGAGCAAACTAAAATCGAACCAGAATGAAAAGAATGCAACCTTAATGGAAAGAATGCAACATTTTCAAGTAAAAAGTCGAACAAAGAGACTCAAGATAAGCACGTGCATACAAAATCTACCAAAATCATTTGAAACCAAAACAAAAACCTTCCTTAGATTCACAAGCTTAGAATTTAAACTGTATGCAATGACCATTTCATAGTTTAATGGAAGTTAAACAAAAAAATGACTATACTTACATTGTCCAGCACCACCACTGTATCCAAATCTTCCTATAAAACCTACACCTACACCTACACATCCACCACCAACACCTCCTACAATCACAAACTCAATAGGAAAGTTACACTTTGCAATTTCACCTCATAAAATCATAAACTCAATCCGAAGGCATCTACTTAATTTTTGCATGCAACTAATAAACAGAACTTCTCATCATTTCTGGTTCACTCAAACTTTTACACATATAGAGTTACACATCCAATCAGCATGTGTAACTCGCAGTTACGCATATAATTAGCATGTGTAAGTAGTATCTACACATATGCTTGTGTTACACATGCTAATTTTAACACAATAGGATAGTAACTTGTAGTTACACATGCATATGCTTGTGTAACCTGCAGTTACACATCCATATGGCTTGTGTAACTTGCAGAAAGAAACACAAAGAACTTGTGTAACCTATAGTTACACATGCGTATGCTTGTGTAACCTGCAGTTAGAAACACAAAAGGACTTGTGTAACCTGTAGTTACACATCCATATGCTTGTGTAACTGCAGTTACACATCCATATGGCTTGTTTACCCAGAGCATATATGTTATCTCCATTACTACTAGAAACAGGGACATAACATAAAGATACTGGGGATTCTTAAACAGTAAAGTCTACTTAATAAATAACATCAATTTTTTTTGCAATATGTTATTTGAAAACTCATGTGACAAAAGATATTAGAACACCATGGATTCCAACACCAAAACTTCAAGAGAAAATAGAACAAGCTGCTCATGTCATACCAACAGAAGTATTTGTAACTGTAAACAATCAAAGTATGGAGCTTAATTACCACGCCTACCTCGAGCTTAACTGTAAACAATGGATTTACCTGCACCACCGACTCCAAAATACTCCTCTGAAACCTCTACCTACACCACCACGACGACCTCAATGTCAACTAATTCCATCAAATCGTCAGCAAAAGATTTCATAATTTTCATTTTAATAAGATATGTCCACTACACTTCAAGAAATATTATGAAAACAATTTAAAATAAAAATAAAAATAAAAATAAAAATAAAAATAAAAATAAAAATAGTTCATTCATTTTGTATGTGTAGGAGATGGAACATGCATAATTTACTTCTGGTGGCCATATTCTCTGCGCATAATAACAACAAAACTAAGATTTCTATATGAATGTGACTTACTGTACCACATTCTCATTATTAATTCACTACTACCAACAAGTATAAGTATATAAAAATTGTAATAAAAAAATAAATCCACTCTTTTAAGCCTTTTAATTGAATCTAACACTAGTAAAGCACTTAACACAATCATTATAGTGAAAGAAAACACAGGGCACTCAACTCCATCCTACCAAACTTCAAAAATTCCCAACCATTCAACATCTAGATAAAACGTTGCTAACAAAGTATCACAATCTCTATATACACTAGCCATTATCATGCACTCATCCACTTTTTCAATACTTTATACATTTGGTTTTTTAACTGTAAACACAAAGACATGGATAAAAGTACAAAAATAAAATGATAAATCTACCTTTCTTTAAATGAAAACCACCAGTCCAAATGAAAAATACCAAGTAGATTTCCAATTAAATATTCCAATAATTGGTTTCATGTCTATTATGTGATCCCAAATCAACAAACTTTGATTCAAAATAAAAAATAGCACCAGCAGATAGTTTCGATTTGCAACTTCACATGCTTCACAGTTACGTACTATTTCAGTTCTAAAACTTAGTTTCAATTTACAAACTGAAGTCGGAGATATGATAGTTCAGGGTTCAGGGTTCAGGAAAATCATGTTGTTCTTCTCCTCCGATCTGACTTTTGGAAAGGTTCTAATGCTTTCTTGGTATACAACGTTCCATAGACAGTGCTCTCTTTCAAAAATATTATACCCGTCAAATTCTGAATTCAGCACAAATTCAATAACATAAAATCTAAATATAATATTTTTGTGTTGAATTCAATTTAGGTTTTCGTCATAAATTTAGATTTGATTTCAATTTATGCTAAAGTTAATTTCAGGGTTCAGGAAAATCATGTTGTTCTTCTCCTCAAATTAACTTTAGCATAAATTGAAATCAGATCACCAATCACCATTATCAAAAATCAACCCTAAGTCAAAATTTAAATAAAGAAAACAACAAATCGAACCTAAACAACTACATCAACAATAACAAACGAAACGTACCTGGATTCGAAATACGAGAATCGATTGGTTCAGGAAAATCATGTTGTTCTTCTCCTCCGATCTGAATAGAATCAATCAAAACTAGATAAAGAGAATGAATAATGACGAAAACCTATTGAATCAAATCGAAAACCTTACCTCAAACCACTTGATTGGATCAAAAAAGAATCAAGTTGTTCTTCTTCTTTATAGATCTAAATAAAATAAAAAAAAAAAAAAAAACTAGATCAGAACTAAATGGAACTAAAATTAACTCGAATCTTATCTGAATCTTCGAATCAGCTTACTAATTTAAAATCCATTGATTTACAATCGAAATCAGAGAGTGAATAGAAATGAAAATCAAAAAATATTAACCCTAGATATTATTTTCGTTGGAGCTGAGAGAGAAAGAGAACGGAGAAGAGAGAGAAAGAGAATATCTCCAGGTATTCCTATTGTATTTATGGGAAAGGGTAGTTTCGCCAATATTAAAATACCTAATTTAAAATTATGGGCCAAATCTGAAGAAAATTTGATATTTTGGGGCTAGTAATAGCATTTTCCTAAATTATGGAGTTGACAATGAAGGATCCATTTTGTGGGGCTTCTATATATTGAACCCATATAGCAGGGGATTATAGTATGTTTCACATAATTAGCCGACCGACCGGAGAGCCCGAAGGGCCCGTAGGGTGAGAGTCCCTTTTATGATCATTTTTTTGTTAAATGAAGAATAACGCAAAATGTTCAATTTGATAAAAAGACTGAGAAAAATATTCCTTATAGATTCCCGTCGTATTTGGTTATTTTTTTATGGACGAAAATAGCCCTTCTATTTTGGTGAATCACATCTTTTTTTTTCTCTATTTTCTTCTTTTCCGTTTAGAGATTATCCCATTATCACCGTCACAGATCCTCCGTAGCTTCTCCACCATGGCCCGCAAACATGGAAATTAAGGCAAGAAACATTAATTCAGCACCACCTCCACAACCACTGGCAGTGGTGCTGTGGTGGGTACGACTTTCCACATCCCCATTAAACCTAAGTTGTCCCTCCATGTCTTCACCACCACCTCAACTGCCTATACCATCTACTCCTTCTCTACCGCCACCGCCATCTCCACCTCGGTCACCAGCAACGCCACCACCTCGAGCACCTCCGCCACCCTAAAATCAAAGTACTCTGTTTACCCAAAACAGAAATCAAACCACCAACACCAAATCACCACCACCAGATGCCATCAGTACCACCTCCTCATTTCTTAACCTACACCAGCAGTAGCACCGCCACTATTACCACACCATCAGAACCAGAACCACGACCAACACCATAACGCCAATCATTACTCCCACTAGTAACACCATCATTTATCCTTAACCGCCGCCAACAACTTCACAATTGAGTTTTAAATCATCGTTTCTTCCTCTTCTCTTCTTTTCGACCGTCACCATACCCATCCTCCTCCACCTCCTTTAGTGTCTATCATCACCACCACCACCACCCTCTTTTTCTACTGTGACTAATTTATATATAAACATGAAATCAACAGACCAGACAATCAAAATAAAATCATAAGTTGGATGTTCGATTTGACATTTAGAATTTTTATTTTGAAACAAAAGTAGAGACAAAGACATGAAATTAGTATTTTTAGATTTGATATTTACTGAACCACAAATTCCATAAAATTGAAAACCCCATTAACAACAACAACCAATTTATCAGTCAAAATTATTAAATCTAATATTGATGCTACTACCCGTCAAAAAAAAAATATTGATGCTACTATAAACCAACAATTCTCTAAAAAAATGAAACATAGACAAATCCTAAATTTCATCGACATTAGTTTTTCTTTTAACTAATATGGCTTAAATGATGCTGTAAAATGTTTTTGCCTGATAGACCGTATCTTCGTTCGGTTTCGTGATTCATGTAGTAGTAAAGGAAGATCAATTGTCGTTACATCAATAGTAAATGAGGAAACAGGAGGGGGAGATAAGGGCGGGGACAGGCGGCGACTGTGAGAATGAAAGGTTTGGTTGCACTATGGAGATTCTAGGGTAGGGTGAATTTCCTTTGAAAGATAAAATAAATTTGAGGGTGAAATATTCTCCCATGTGCTACATCCGTCGGGTTTTTTTTTACATTTTCTTAATTTTCATTAAAATGTATCTTAGCATGATTTACAACGGGACACATCCCTGTTAGAATGTGTGATACCAATTTAGCGATTCAACAGTTAGGATATGTTAAAAAAAATTTTAACTTATATTAAATGGTATCATCCCGAATAATACTGGTATTCACCTTTATAAATTGGTTGCATCTGTTTTCGGAGATTACATAAAAATAATAATTACAATACTATTACAACGTTTAGTTTTTTTCGGTCGGCCCTCCTCACCGTGACAGCGGTGTTCTAGTTGGGCCGACCGACCGAGGGCCCGTAGGGAGGGAGTCCCTTTTACGACCATTTTGTGAATTGAAGAGTAACGAAAATTTCCAATTTCATAAAAAGATTGGAAATGAATATTCCAAAAAGATTCCGGTCACAAAATTATTTTGTTACTTTTTTTTAAGGACGAAAGTATCCCTCCCCACATCATTTTCTTTTCTCCCTCCCCACATCACTTTCTTTTCTCTTCAGTCATGTTCGGTATAGTTCCCACCATCACCGTCACCATCACCGATTACTCCTCCACCTAATACCACAGTTACCTTCACCGCCGCTACCTTCACCGCCGCTACCATTATCGACGCTGTCACAACCACCAGCAGGTCCAACACCATACATCACCTAATTTCTTCCCTAACACCACAGCAGCACCCAAATTCATTATTCACCGCCACCATTTACTATCACCATATACCATCACTGACGCCACCACCACCCTCGCTACTGCTACACCATACAACGTTTAGTTTTTTTCGGTCGGCCCTCCCCACCGTGACAGCGGTGTTCTAGTTGGGCCGACCGAGGGCAAATGTAGGAGTCCCTTTACGACCATTTTGTGAGGAAGAGTAAGTCCAATTTCATAAAAAGATTTTATTCCAAAAAGACCATTTTGTCGATTGAAGAGTAACGAAAATTTCCAATTTCATAAATAGATTGGAAATGAATATTCCAAAAAAATTCCGGTCACAAAATTATTTTGGTACTTTTTTTACGGACGAAATTATCCCTCCCCGCATCACTTTCTTTTCTCTTCGGTATAGTTCCCACCATCACCGTCATGTTCGGTATAGTTCCCACCATCACCGTCACCATCACCGATTACTCCTCCACCTAATACCACAGTTACCTTCACCGCCGCTACCATTATCGACGCTGTCACAACCACCAGCAGGTCCAACACCATACATCACCTAATTTCTTTCCTAACACCACAACATCACCCAAATTCATTATTCACCGCCACCATTTACTATCACCATATACCATCACTGACGCCACCACCACCGTCGCTACTGCTACCACCGTCGCTACTGCTACCACCGTCGCTACTGCTACACCACCAGATTCAGAACAACCATCAGGAGTAAAACCGCCAATATCATAAACAGGAGACCATAATTGTTGTTAGCATAACTAGCACAGCCTTCGCTACCAGCACCACCACCAATTTTCATTATGTATTTTAATTTCCCCAATTTTGCTTTCAGTTAACCACCAATACCCTCCTCCTCCACCACCTGTGTTCTTCAATTTTACAAAAACGAATTTTCCCTTTCGCAAAAACAAATCCAGATCTCTTCTTTCTTCATCTTCATCACCATAACCATCACCGCCGTCACCATCACCGCCAGAAACACCACTGCCACCTGGCACCATCGTTACTAAATCATGCATAAAATTCAATTGATCGAGCTCAAAACATTTCCTATTTTCAATTAAACCACACCAGTACAAAATTACAAACACAACAATATAGAACCCCATTCGAAACACTAACAAACCACTGCTATTCTTCCCATTCTTCATTTCTCTAAATGTGAAATTCAATAACCCACCAGGTTAGTTTCCATGCTTGTTATTCAATACTTCTCAATGAAAAATCAAATTCATATACAAAAATAAGATTGAATCAAAATCTAATATAAACCCAGTAAACAGATAAAACATAGAATCACAAAAACATACACTTTGTGATTAATTAATATAATGAAAACCATGAAATTAAAAAATAATTAAAAAAAAATAATTAAGGTTTCAATTTTGTAAATTTACATCTAAAAAATCAAAATTGGAGAAGAAAACAAACATAAAATGATACATGATACTAATTCAAACTAATTAGAGAACGAAATTTCTTCAATTTGAGTGAAATCCTTCACGTGATTTGTTGATGAACTCATCAATCATGCTGATTGATACGTGAATGTTAAGAAGAAAAGAAGGAGGAGGAGGTGGTGTGGTTGTTCTTTGTAGATCTAGCAAGACAAACGTCTGTAAACTATACAAGTAATGGTGGCTGCGAAGAATAGAACAGGGAAAGCTTCTGGGAGGGAGTAGAAAAGAATCGACTAGATATGGGAAGGAAAAAAAAGAAAGAAAAGAAGCTTATTTAGGTAGCACATGGATGGCCATGATCTAGTAAGATGAACGACTGTAAACTATTAGTTTAAAACCAGTTTGACCGGTCTGTTTTGACACCACAACTATTGACCGATCCGATAATCCAACGGTTATGACTTCTTGAATTGTTGACCTAGCCGCGATCAACAATTCCACTCGCATTGATTTAAATTTTGCCGGCCGGTCATTTTCTTCGGTTTGGCTCTATTTCTGTGGGACAACAAAGGAAATCTGTATTTTTTGGTTTACGTCCATATTTAGCAGTTCTTTACAGTCTTATTGCGGTTCTTTTACTTTTTATTTAGCCGTTTACCGTACCAGTGATCATATTTGCTTGTACTTTTTTGCATTTTTATTACATTCTTATTGCGATGTTTTGTTTATTTTCGGTCGGCCCTCTCCACCGTGGCAGCGGTGTTCTATTTTATATCTACTATTAATGGTAACATATTTGTATCACACTGCAAGTACTGTAGGAACAACGAAAAAATTGATGATACTGAAATGAAGGCGGACATCCTAATTAATTATTAAGCTTATCGTTGCTCAACCTCAATAATGGCCATGAGATTCTGAACAACATAACTGAGTGCAGGTTGCTTAGGATCACCAAATTTACTCTTGACCTATGATTTCGATGAAGTACATGAACAATTTTTTTTTTTTTTTTATAAAGTTTTGCAACTCTCTCTTTCAACTACTACTCTGGACTATAATTGGTCATTTTAGCATACTTAGCTAGCTCATCAGCCGTTGTATCACAAGTCCTATTAGTAAAGACCACTTGAACACCTTGTTAGATGTTGGCTCTATTTTTAGGAAACAACTAACTAATTTCCTAAATCAGTTTTGACATGTGTTTAAAATCCCATCTAAACAGGGGTTTCTCCTATTCTTAGCTAGTTTAGGTTTCCTAAGTTGAAGTATGACTTGGTTTCCAAGTAATCACCCTATTGTAAGCCTATAAATAAAGGCATAAGTCTTAGGTTATAGGTATCTACATCATCTACATCAATCTTGGGTTGTAGGCATCTATCTCCTAACAAAGAAGAGAAGTAATCTCTCCATGAGAATTGTGGAAGAAGGGGTGTTGAGTGTCAATTGTGGAAGTAATCTCACTGCCGAATCACGTTAAGTTTGTCTTCTACGTGCATTAGCTTCTGGTGAATGTTTAGTTTCTGTTTCTGATGCCAGATACGGGAATGCCTTGAGGAACAATATGTACCTCTCGGCGTAAGACACGTACCATATCATGACTAAAAGACTGACATCTGGCAATGATGGGCTGATCTTCTACCGTAGCCACTAAAAAGGCAGGCATATTCACCTGCTTCTACTGTTTAGAACTAAGTGTCTTGATCCATGGTTAGGCTTGAATTAATCCCTGCTTCAGCTTGATGTACATCTCTGGCCTAGGTGAAGGTTGTCCTAACTGCCACAAAAAATATTGTAGAATCTCTTAAAACTAATTCATAACCAGCAGATTAAGATGAGTATAATAGAGAACCCACTATGTAAGACAATTAGTAGGAGATGGAAGCCAGATACTGTGTTTATTGCCCTAGTGTTATTATGAGATAAGTTTATTATAGAAACAGTCCTAAATGCAATCAAGTTAATATGGGAATGACTCAATGAGTATGCGAGTGAGCATTATCTAGATCGAGATGGGACTATTATTTTTAATGTTAGAGGGTGGTATTAGGGCTATGATTCTCTAAAAGGTGTATTGAATCTGGATTTCCGAGTCTGCCACAAAGTGATATTTGCAAGATTGAGGTAATCATGCTTGAAGGAGATGATAACTGAGCTGTTTACAGGAGAAGAACCAGTATTGCAAATTGATGAAGTTGCTTATACGTTTCAAAGAGATAGGTGATACTCTATTCTAAACCAAATAGTGGGAATGTTATTTATGCTCCTACTATCCATAGGTCATGCACAAATACCCTTATCCATTATGTATATACCCCTAGACTTTTAGAAGGAAACTAATTTTTTTAATAATTCTGTAAATACCCATTGAGGTTTAAAGAAAACCATCGTTGGATTATTTCGTTGTTCATTTGGGATCAGAAAATTTTCTCACTACTCTCCTCCACTTTCACCCATCACCACAACCACCACCATTGGCAACCATTTCTCCGCTGCCGTAACCATTACCAACATCACCATATCTCCAATACCACCATCACCATAACCGTCGTTGCTCCTCCACCATCGATAACATTTAATGATACAAATTGAGATTTAATCTCCGTCAGTTCTAAAGTGGTGGTGGAGATCGAGATTTAGGTTTTCGATTTTAATCAGATCTCGAAATCAAACTTCATAAGCATATGGAAATCAAACTTCATAAGCATAATCAGATTCACGAGCACTTATTCTTCTTTTTCTTATTGTTTTAACTGTAATTTCTACATCCGTTGAAGATTCAAAATGTTGAGATAGAATTTTAGGTATTGGATTATGGTTTCTAGAAATTACAGATTTTGATTTGGTTAATCTTTGATTGATTGAAATTTAACAACTATAGATTTATTCATGAAATTTTTGTTACAAATATGAATTTACTTTTTCTTCATTGTGATTCAGGTGGAAATAAAGTTTTGATATGGGTTCGTTGTAAAAGGTCGAGATATGGGTTCGTATGGAATCAGAGAAAAAGATAATAAAGAAATTAGTCGAAATAGAGTTTTATGTATCTCAATCGAGAACTTACTTGAGAAATTCGATAGTTCTGAATCGATTGATAAATTAGGGTTTGAGAATAATTGGGCGTTCTTTTCATTTTGAGTCTGCTGGTATTGATATTCATGGTATGTTCTCTAATTATGATGATTGAAAGAAGATGAAAGGTTGATAGAGGAATGATGGGATTTAAAGTCATGGTGCAAGGGCAATGGTTGTCTTACTACAGAAGAGTTAATGGTGGCTGAACTGTTGGTGGTAATGAGAATAGTGAGGGTTTGAATCTGTTACTAGTGATGATTTGAGGTAGTTGTGGGTTGCATTAGTGTTGTGTAAAAGGGAAGATGCTTGAATTGGTGGTAGCAGGTAATGCTGGATGAATAGTGCCATAATTGCAGCTGCTGCAGAAGCTACAGAAAGTGCTGATATTCATAGATGTTGTTGGTTGGTTGTGACTCAAGAGGTTGCAGAATGTATGAAGTGATTGAATGCAGTTGGTTGGTGTTGATGTGCTGAGTTGTGGTGTATATGGTGAGCTGATTATGGAGAATAAAACCTAGATGTATGTTAGGTTTTACAGGTTATGGACTGATGGAAGTGGTATTCTAGTAGTAACAGCTGTAGTTATGTGTTATTGTTTTCAGTTGCTGCTGCAGAATGGTTGAATGGGTGTGAAGGAATTTAAGATGTTGACTATCATGGGTTTGTGCATCTTTGGTGATTTTTATGAAAGAACATTGGATGGTTTTGTTAGAATGAGTTCTGTAGATGGAATTACAAGAGAATGAGCAAGTCAGAGAAGAACAAAGAACTGAAGAATTGAATTGTTGGACTGTGTACTTGAGGGGTACTTAATAAGAAGATTTTCCTTGAGACAACTTGTGGAAGTTGCCTCCATATATGGACACAACTTTGGCCAGTTACCTCTATATACAGAGACAACTATGGAGATGAGAGTGCTGGCTAGTACAATTACAAATGAGCTGATGGATAGAGTTGTTTGTGTTGTATTGATGTTGACTGGAATTGATGATGCCATGGTGATTAGAAGGAATAATATAAGAAGACAGTGAAGAAGATGGTTGTTCTGCTGATGCGTATGCTTTGAAGTCAAGAGAATTATGAATGCTTAGGAAGTTGAGAAGGAACTGAATATGTATCCAGACAGTGAAGAAGATGGTTGTTCTGCTGATGCGTATGCTTTGAAGTCAAGAGAATTATGAATGCTTAGGAAGTTGAGAAGGAACTGAATATGTATCCAGGCAGTGAATAGTATAAAATGACTACAGTTGTTGGCTCATGTTGGTTGTGGTCATCAAGCTGTTGCAGGTGGAAGTTACTGTAGCTGTTGGCTCATGTTGGTTGTGGTCATGAAGCTGTTGCAGTAGTAGAGATAGAGGATGTGGTGCTGTCTGGTGGTGGTTTGTTGAGCACCGACGGTGTGGTGAATATGTGAGTCTTCTTATTGAGTTTGCATATTCAAAGGCAACTTCAGCTAGTTGATTCCATATTTGAAGACAACTTGAGCTAGTTGATTCCATATTTGAAGGAAACTTGAGCTAGTTACTTCCATATTTGGAGACAACTTGAGCTAGTTGCTTTCAAATATGGAAACCACTCGAGCTAGTTGGCTCGAGATTCAAAGAAAACTTTGTGCTAGTTGCCTTCAATTTTGAAGACAACTTGAGCTAGTTGTCTCAGATTCGAAGACAACTTGAGCTAGTTGGGTCTTTTTTTTTTTTGCAACTTGTTCATACACACAATTTATTGGAGACAACTTGAGCTAGTTGCCTCCTCTTTTAGAAACAACTCCTCTTTGTGCAACCCTCTTTTGTGCAAGTTTCCTTCAGATTTGGAGACAACTTCAACAAGTTGACTCCACATGGTGGTAGTGGATTTGGTGCTTGCTGGTGGTGATTGGTGAAGGAGTTGGATGGTGATGGTGGTACTTCTTGGCGGTGGTGGTGGTTGTCGGTGGTGGTGCACAGTGGCGCTGGTTGTCAGTGGTGGTGGTTGGCGGCGAAGGTTATGATTGGTGGTGGTGGTGGAAGGAAATGGTGTTGCTGGTTAGCGGCGATGGTGGTGGTTTTCGGTGGTGGACAGTGGTGGTGGTTTGCAGTGGTGGTGGTTAGCGGTAGTGGTGGTTGTCGATGGTGGTGGTGGTGACGGAAAGTGATGGTGGTTGGCGGCGGTGGCGGAAAGTGGTGGTTGGCGGCGGTGAAAAAAGGTGGTGGTTGTTGGCGGTGGCGGTGAAAAAAGGTGGTGGTTGTTGGCGGTGGCGGTGGTGGTTGGAGACGGTGGACAGTGGTGGTGGTTCGCAACGGTGGAGGAATTTGGTGGTGGTTGGTGGCGGCGGTGGTTGTTGGCAGTGGTGGAGAGTAAAGTGTTTTTTTTTTTTTTTTTTGAAAAGTGTAGTGGTATTGATTTTGTATATACATTATATAAAGGAGGATATTTTAGTAATGTATTAAGCTTAGGGGTATATATTAAGTTTGAAAGGGTATTTTTTAAGGGGTATATAGATAATGTTCCCAACCAAATAAATTGAGCATGACTGCGATCCACCATCAAGTGTGAATCCGACTCTTGGAATCTCCACACGTAGGATAGTAAGGTCATAGGATAATAAGGTCTTCTATAAGGGATATAAACCTGCCCTGTTTCCTGGTTCAAATTCAAGTGCCATAGGTGACACCAGAATTTTTGAGAGAGTTGTTCGACTGCAAGACTGGTATTATGTTAAATTTCTGAGATACTGTCAGTAACCGTGCCACATCTGACGATCCACCATATCAGTTAATCAGTATCATTAGCATGGTGTTGAGGTAAAAGTTGATTGAAGACAAAGAGATCCCATGTGACCATCATATTTTATGAGGTCTGCAACCGCTATTGCTGATTCTTGGTTGTGAAGTTTTTTTGAGTTAAGTTCTGCAGTAACTTGAAGTATTATCCGATTGCCATGCTACACCTGATTTGGTTCCCATCACTTACCTGCCAAATGTTATGCTACTTACCTGCCAAATGTTATGCTACCGGAGACCTCTTTAAATGCTTTGTCAAGTTCCACCCTTACATGGGTTAGTCAATTGAGATTTGTAGAAAATTCTAGAGATATTCCATTTCTCTCGTTAGGCGATAGAGAGTCTTTATAAATCTTGAATCTGATTAAGAGAAAAAATCCCCGATGCAACCTTACAGTAAATGATTATTATGATGCAAAGGATTTTGTAAAGGATTCTGATTTTGTAAATGCTTAGCTTGAAGAAATCGTCCCACATGAATTTGATTAATGAAAAAGCCCCAATGCGACCTTAGTAAGAAGTGCCTTGCATTTCTAAGAAAAGAACTCATTGGCATTCATCGACTTTTTTATTACCAATCAATAAAGATCACGAGTTGACGTCTACAAATTTTTTCTATTTTTGTGTAGGAAACTTGAATTGTTAATAAATTCTACAGCAAGAATTCGGAATTCTTATCCAAACACACAGTATATTGGTTAAGTTATGAATCAGTCCCGCGGAATGAAGTCATATGGACCCGGCCGGTCATGAGACCAATCCATATGCACAAGTAGGAAAGTTAATGTGATACACAAGCCCGAATATCCCATTCACTAGTGGGAATTGAATATTGCACCCACGATGTGTATGAAGCTTAAACATACAACGAAGTCCAACCCCAACTCCAAGTTGTGGTGCATACAATTCTCATTCTCCCAATAATATTGTTTGTATTGTATTATATTGTCATTTTTATCATACAATGTCAAATCATAACAGCAATCCAGCTTCACAACCTGATGCACCAGGTTTTAAATTGGCACAATTTGGAGCAGGATGTTCCTGGGGTGTAGAACTTGCTTTCCAAAGAGTTGAAGGTGTTGTGAAGACAGAAGTTGGGTATTCTCAAGGTCATATTCCTGATCCAACTTATAAATTGGTTTGCACAGGAACTACTAATCATTTTGAAGTTGTGAGAATTCATTATGATCCTAATCTCTGCCCCTACACCAATCTCCTCTCTCTCTTTTAGTCTCGTCATGATCCTACTGCCTTCAATCGCCAGGTAAAAGTTTCAATTTTCAGTTAGGGTTTCTCTCGAATTTCATAGAATTTGGTCAAGGATGCTAGAAAAAAATTATTGTCAGTTTTATATATGATCAGCATATTTACATTGGTGGAATTTCTTGTTCAATTTTTTTTTTTAGGGTGGAGATGTAGGAACACAATACAAGTCAGGGATCTATTACTACGACGGGAATCAGGAAAAGTTGGCAAGGGAATTAATGGAAATTAAGCAGAATGAGATGAAGAATCATAAGATAGTTACTGAAATATTACCAGCTACGAAATTTTACCGAGATGAAGAATATCATCAATAATATCTTGAAAAAGGTGGAGGAAAAGGTTGCAAACAAGGGTTGTAATGATCCAATCAGGTGTTATGGTTAGATTGACTCAGATTCCCAACTCTCCTCATTTTATAGAACTGCTTGTCTGGTTTCAGTGATTGATATCCTAACATCATTTCGATATCCTGAATTGTCATCACACTTTGTGTAATTTATGTTATTATCAGTCATTGTTTTTTCCAAGATGTGACTGAATTATGAATCTATGATATAAAATTTTGAACATTACAATCCAACCACTTCGCGGCTTAGCTATAGAGGCAGTTGCATGAATTGTGATAACTCGAAATTCTTTATCAAAATCGTACACTTAATTATAATTATAGTAACAAGTATAGGGCGCGTGTGTTGCACGTCAGTGAACACTAAATTTATGGCTCTTCCATGTAGAGGGGTACCTGCATTGAATTATATTTCCCCGGGCATGGCAGACGGCTTCCCTGAGAAAAATGGAAACATGAAATTTCATTTTCTTAAAAACGGAAAAAGATGAATGACCAATTCGCGAAGAAGAACGTGATGATCGCGTGCAGTGGGGAGACGACCTAGAAAAAACATACGTTGTGGCAGAGTGATTTGTTTTTTAAATTCAAAGATATATCCGTTTCTGTTTCAACAATAATTGAAATATATATTTCTTTTAATTGAAATATAGAAAATAAACAATAATAAAATAATTCTTTTCATATTAATTTTTTCATTTTTGAATTTAGAAAGGCTAATGCTTTCTCTGTTAAATCATAGGACGAGATGCCATAAGTAAAATATACCTTAAGGACAAGACGTCATAAGCAAAATATACTTTAGGACAGGATGCCATAACCTTAAATGAATAATTACCTTACGGTTAGTTAAAGACAAAGTTGAATGCACGTGATTTACACGTCGGCTGATACTACATACATTGTCAGTTGCAAGAGACTGACTACTTGGTTTATATAATATTTGTCCGCTAAGGGATTAATAAAGTTAGCAAAAATCAATAGAAAATCACCAGAGAGCTTAGTACAGTTGGGCGTTAGTATACCTAGTGCAAATGTTTTTTAATATTCTGATCCACAGTAGTATAAAAAAATAATTTCTGTTGCTATTATGAAACCTCAATCTTCATAAAAGAATGCCTTCCAAACCTTGTCCAGTGGTTGTGCTCCTTTCCCAGGACGGAGTTGGTTTTAATATTTCCACCGCAACAATGTGACTAATGCATCACCCAATTTAAAGTTTGAATTTCTCTCATCGTTGTTCTACCTGCATGTATATAATAAATGGTTATTACAAATATCAACATTGATCAGTTATGCTCCGTATAACATAACTGACCAGATTGCTCCAATATAAGTATTTGCAATTGGTAATCAAACATAATTGTTTGTTTAGTATTCCTATCATATATCCATAACCATATTTTTCTAGGAACAATAACGAAAGTAGTGCATCTAAAATGCAGTTGTTATTTGTGAAGCTAACAACTCACAAAATGAAGTAATAGAAATATTCAGATCTCATTGGTGACCAATGTAAGAATGTCTTGTAATTTGTGAATCAAAGCCAGAATACAACAATTAACATGATGGACAAATCAAAGACGAATTCCAGATCATGCCCAAGAATTGCAAGACAATCTTGTGAAGGAAAAAAAAAATGAGCTTGCACTATACATGTATGAACTTAATAATTAAACTATTGAGAAAAGATTTTACGATATGTTATGCTACTTAAAAACTCTTTTAGATCAATCAACCCTATCTCTCTATTTTTCCTTGGAGAAAGCAAGTTTTTGGGTATAATTCCTAAATCATTTTTCTTTGATCGGTTTCAAAATAGTTCTACTTAATGGCCTATAGTTATTGCCTGCATAAAAATTAATGACTTGACATAACTATATTTGTCATGTGTTCGTATCCGATTGGATCAAGTTAATAATGTCTAACTCCTAAATCTTTACGAAAATTTTATAGACAGTTTGTCACTATGGACTGTATTATTAAGCAATAATAATTAAAGAGACTCAAACAAACTATGATGTTTACACAAGACATTATCTCTCTCATCATCACATTTTTTCACCAACATAATTAAATGTTACAACCTTACCATACTCATCAGTTAACTTGGTCTCCTAATCTTACATGTTGTATAAATACAGAACTATAATAGGTATTGTAAAGACCCTCAAACTCGTCAACGCTATTAGACTAGTCAAGAGAATATTTAGCCGCTAAGGACTTAATTAGTTTAACATGAACGATAATTAATAGAAATTAATCTAACAACGATTTAGATTTGAAACTAGTACAATTATTAGATCTCGAAAAGTTAGGCGGAATGGACTACTCAAACGTGTCATTTGGATATCATAAGAAGAAGATATTATCGGATAAGTATGAAGGGTAAATTAGTAATTATTTTTAGACCGACCTGGATGCACTTATCTTTTGGTCGGGTGCCTTTAACAACCCTGGTCGGCCTTATCTCTACCCGTATCGAGAAGAATTCATTTCTCTTCTTTTCGTTTCTTCTTCGTTCTCCTTTCTTCTTCTCTTCCTCTGTTCGGTTTCTGCTGAGTCTCAGTGAGTTACCTATCGAAGTAAATCAGATGTTGAGGTTGTATTTTTGATGATTGAGAAGATGGCATGGTCGTTAATTATGGAGCAAAACCATTAGAATTTGAATCACATGTAATTGAAGAAATTAGGGTTTATATTTTTGTTTGATGTTTTATATATTAAGAAGATGATATATAGAGCTATTGTTGAATGAGGAAGCATGGGTAGATGTTTAATTGAAGTTTTAAAGATTGATTCAGAGAAGAATCGAAGAATTAGGTTTTCTCAAATATTTGTTAGAAATTCGATTAGTGATATGTTGGTGAGCAGGGTGCACAAAACTGTTCAACTAATGGATGCGATCAAAAAACTCAAGGATCCTCATAGTGAGATGCTTTTACTTCGCAATTGCACTAGTATGTATAGGCTTTACTTTGCAATGCGAACTACCAATCCTGCTGCCATACAACCAGCCACTGATCTTTTTGATGACCAGTTATATCAGTATTTGAGACTTCTAATTACTGGGGATGGTGTAGGTTTTGGTCCTCTACAACAGAGATTAGCTACCTTGCCCATTAAATATGGTGTACTTGGCATTTATACCATGGCTGTCACTCGTGCTTAATGTTATCTTGCTTCTCTGAGCCAGACTACTTCATTGCAAAAGGTGATCCTTAGTAATTTATTCTCAACGGACAAAGGTTCATCTTATCAGTTGCCCATTTGGATTTTCAGACCTTCATCCAGGCATGTGGATTACCTTTTACTTACTGTGTCGACGATACTCCCCCCCCCCCCTTCCATGCATTCCCTGGCAGTGTCTTATTTCGATGCGGTTAAGAAACAAATCCCAGACCAATTTTCTATGTCTGCAAGAGATTCCATCTTATGGAAGTGTAATTGTGTCAAGCATGCACAAGAATACCTATTAGATGCACCCATTAGTGGGCTTAATCAATGCCTCGGACCTAGACAATTTAGATCCGTGCTTTGTTATCGCCTTGGTATTCCTATGTTTGTTGAGAATAGTTTATGCAAGCTTCTACAAATTTATGGACATTTTTGGAGATCATGCGCTTCACTGTGCTAGGGATATTGGATATAAGTTTCGACATGATCTTATTCGTGATGTTATCATTGACATTTGTTACAAACATAATGTGCCTGCGCGCAAGGAGGTTTCTATTGGCCTTTAGACGGATTATGATAGAGACTTAAAGCCAGTCGATATCCTTGTTCTTAACTGGGAAAATTGGCATGATGTTTCTAGTGCGGTTTCACGTAAACATACTAAATACTTGGACAAGTGTGTTGCACATGGATATGGTTTGGGTGTTCTAGCTTTTATAACCTTAGGGTAACTTGGTGAGGATACTTTGGTTTTTTTCAAGTATCTAAAGAATTGTTTAGTTAGCAATGACGCTAGTAGCGACTTAGGTAGTTTCATTTTTTATAGATTAGGCATTGCTATTCAAAGGGGAGTTGGAGCCCATCTTGTTGCTAGGTTACCAACCAAAAGCTTTGCATTAGTATCTTTAAAAAAATGATTAGTAATGGATAAGATGAAATTAAAGATGGGTTTGAATATTATAATCTGAAGATGAAGATGGTCATGCCGATTTAGAGGATTTGATTCCAAAAAAGAGTTTAATTCGAGAAATCAGTGAATTTAGGATTAGGGGAAATTTGGAATATGAGTGTGAAGATGAAATTAAGAGTTTATGGGGAAGATTTGAGATGGGTATGATTGATATGGAAGTTAGGGTTACGTCTTGAATTCAAATTAGAAAAATAGAGGATTTGGAATTTGTTAGGGTTTTCATATAACAATTGATGGTGTTGAAGATTATTGAATTATTGATGAGCTATGATGAGTTGTTGAATTGAATCCAGGTGAAGAAGAAATTGAATACAGTTGCCAGAGTATTACTGAATTGGGCTAAGTTTTCTTATCAGCAAATTTAGTTTAGTTATTCATTTTAGTTTTGATCTCTTGATATTGTGGGTGATATAATAATTGAGAAAGTGTTTACTGTGGATGTGTAATTATAAATCATTGTTGGTGATGATTTTGAACTAGTAGAAACATTGTTAAGTTGCAGGGAGGAGCTGAGCCGGTGGTGGATATGAGAGTCTCAAGTAAATAGGTTTGTTGGTGAACTATAGGTGTTAATGTATGAATTGTAGTTGAACTGGTGGAGGCAGGGAATAGTTGGAAATGTTACAGGATATGGAAAATGACTAGTAGCGTAGATGTGTATATGAATAGTGTTGTTTCTTGGAATAAAACATGTGATTATTATGGTGGTGATGTTTTACGGTGACAAAGGCGATTCTAGGAGATACAAGTATCAACTAATATTGATGATGTACGAGGTTTAGCTCTGATCTTGTAGCGAAGCTGTAGAGTTGAGTTCTGACAGTGATGTTAGATAGAGCTGGTTGAGTTGGGATTGAGTTACAGTTGTGGATATTGGTATTACACTCAAGAACAATGGCTCTGTGGAGCTGTATAATAAATTAGCTGTTATGGTAATGAAGGAGGCTGAGTCTAATTGAACTGGTAAATGTTAAGATTAGATTGTGTATTTGAGTTGGTAATATGGAGAAAGGTTAGAGTGGTAAAGGTTTGGTTCCAGTTAGGAGTAACATCAGTGGAGGCTTGCGGTTACAGGTAAGCTGAGTTTTCTATAGTGATTAAATTATGAAGTTTATTTAGAAAGAATAATTGAATTGCTTTTGAGTTGTTAAGAAGATGATGCTATGTAACTGAGTTATAGGAATGAAGATTCGATGGGTGAGTATGGAGTTGAATCTATCTTGTAAAAGGTTAGAGCTGCAACTGCAAGTAATTAAACAATGATTTTCTTTGTAATTTGATTGTGAAGTTTGTTTAAGAAATTATGAGTTGAAGTTGTAATTGAGTTGTGTTTTGTGCAAAAGTCTTAGCCTGAGTTTAAGCTTAGCTGACTCGACCTAGTGTTTCTGACTGAGTATATTTGACTGAGTCAATTGTGAATCTGACTTACCTAAATCAGTCTTGTTGACTGAATTAACTCTGTAACCAGGTTTTGACTTGTGCTGACTCAGAGACTTGACCATTGACCTTGGACTTTGACTTGGCATGGACTGTTAGTTGACTCCTTTGACTGCTAGTGACCGTTAGTTGACTCAGGTGGACTGGACCTTAGTTAATGGGCCTGTTTAGAGAACTTGGGCTTAGTACCATGTATCCTTAGTTTGATATTTTGGGCCTCTTTTGGTCCGAATTAGCCTTTGGCTTCTTTTACAAAGTTGTAGATATTTATAAGACTTAACTAATGGATTACAAAATCAATCTAATTCAATTAGTAAACCTTAGATATGCTAAAGATAGAGAATAAAAAGGTGTAAATCCATAAATGGACTTAAAACCATTAGTTAGACTTGTATGATTCTTGTGTGAGCCATTTAGTGAACATCACTATAATTAGATATACAGAAACAGGTTGGAACTCTAAGGATAGAGATTATTGAGAAGGGATAGAAGGAATCAGAGGGTTGTAAGAAGAATTAGATGAATTAGAGGAAGAAAAAGACAGAGACAAGTGAACATAAGAATTTAGGAGGAAAAGCTTAATTCATTTCATTAGTTGATTCATTTCAGTACAACAAGGCTACCCTTATATCCCCAAACACAACTCTCAAAAACCTCGTGCACATCACAAGCCACACACACGAGACAATAACTACTACTACAAATAGCACCAAGCACCCTATCCTATAACCTAGCCCAAAATGGCTGCCCTTAACCATAATGTATAACCCCATTCGGACATGACAAATACCCACCCTTTCAAATCATCCTTGTCCTCAAGGATGTAAAATGTGAAATGACCTTGGTTGTATGAGATGTAAGTAAGCTGGGTTAACATAAGGCACAATTGATGCAGCTGTTTCTTGAATACATCAGGAGATGTGAACACAACCTCAATAAGCTTCAACTCAAATCCTACAGACCATGGGTCTCCATCATGTGATCCACATGCTCCATACTTGGACATAATTTTCTACTGCAACACTAACCAATAAGGCGCTTCTTCTTATACTTATTTTTCCAAAGTTAGAAACCCCAGTAGCTACAGGATTCTCGACTTGGTAAGAATGTACAGAACTCTCACTGTCCATCCTTATTTCCGTTGACCTCAGAGTATACTAGGGAGAGAATTCTCCGATACTCGCTGTGGCATGGCACACATCCTTTGCAAGACCCATTTGTAAGATTAGGGCAATAAATACATTAAGCTTGTGCATATCGATTCTGATGATGCAAATACAGACGAAAAAGTCAAATATCCAAAACAGAACTTCACTCTGTATTGGTATGATGTTTTCAAAAATGAGGATCTTCCATAGTTTGTGGTGTTGATTGCGAGTAATTAGGACTCGAGCAGAACTTGACTTATTCCATCTTTCATAACCAACAATACATGGACATGAAATGAACTTTATTAACTCCCATTGAGTCTTTAATATACTTCCCTGCTCACTCCATTCACCACCATCATCAACCTTCCAATAACCCATACCAAGAAGTTCACTGCTTTTCATGCTTGTATGCATTTTCTTGATTCTTACTATTCTTTCACCGAACCCCACTCCACTACAGTTCCTCGTTCCTCGTAACACCCAGGAAAACACTTGACTATCACAAGTATGGGGCTGTCCAACATAAACTAAGGTAATAATAACCACCATAGCCCACTGGTTTCCACTCTCCTTGATTTTCACCAGGACCACCACCCATAACAAAATTTATACTGATCTATTAATAATAAAGAGGTGGATAAACCATGTATTCAAAATTTACAGTACCTTACCACCACCAACTCCACTAGATTAAAGGAAAATGTACATTTGAATCACCATTAGAGAACTCTTCCGGAATGCATCTTTTAGCTGAGCACAAACGCAGCAACCGTTGGAAGTAATAAGTAAAGGAATCGTTAGTGTTATGTTCTCGCTGCCATTAACTAATACAAGTATTATCTTGATTCCCACTAGTATGTCATTGAATCCCAGCCTTCTATAACCCCTCTTGAGCCTCAAGAGCTCTCAATAACTTTTAGGAACTAAGAAAAGCACCATCCGAGGATAGACGTGGAGCCAAGGAACACCGGCTTCTAGTTTATACACTGTAAAAACTTGTGAATAGTACTCAACTTGGTGAAGAAGCGTAAAATCACCACCACTCTTAATTACAACGAGCACCTTCGTGATTTCCACCACTCTTATAAGGAACCGCTCCCATCCCGAACACCATCTATTACTTCACAGTCCCTAGAGCTAGGTACTCCAAGCTATAACTTAGTATCAAGGAATATATAACCACTTCCAAAAGCACTCTGCCTTATCACTTGCAGCATCATCATCTTCCATAGAAAAATAACTTGTTACAGCATGTCATCACAGAACTTGCAATCATCACCACTGGTGTGGATGGGGAAAAACTTGTTCATTATTAATTCGTAGGATCAGATGTGGATTCGGCTACGAATTCAGAATAAAAAAACGAGCATTGGATCGTGGATTCGACCATAGATAGGAGTAATTGAGATTTATCCATCACCATTTCACGAGACCAGTAGATTCGATCATGAAATCGGAGTAATGAGATAATATAGTTGTTTCATTGCTATCCTATGAGATCAACCCGTGGATTCGATCATGGAATATGAGCAATTGTTATTTCCATTCCATGGGATCAGGCCGTGGATTCGACCATGGAATAGGAGAAATAATAGATCATTATGGGAATTCAGTGGTGAATATCACGGCAGAAGTAATCTATATTCAGAAAAGATATTAGCCAATTAAAGCGTCACATCTATTCTGAATGGTGCGTAGTCAGGGAGTCACGGTGGTGTTTACGACCTGAATGCATTGATGTTCTAAATCTACGGAGAACCACCTGAATCTATGTATAGTATCTCCACATAATCAGGGAACGGTAAAGTGTCACCGACGTCCTGAGGGCGTCCTCCGCCTAACTATTCTTATATGTGGAGGTGGGTCTTTCTCCTACAGTCAGGGACAGTGAGTATCATCGACATCCTGAAGTCGCTATGTTCTCAATCTTCGGAGAACCGTCCAGCTGCATAGAGGTCACAATGAAATGCCAGGGATCGAACGCTCAGTTGGTAGAGGCCTTTTGAAAACATATTCATCATGGCTTCATAAAATATGAATCGGTGCATGCTTGAAAGCCGTGTCAAAACATGCCTCATGATTTTACGATTTTTCCGTTTGTTGAAAATCCACCATCCACATGAAGTCCCATGCATAGTGGGGAACAATCATGTTCTGCAGTATGCATTAAATGGTGATTTTCAGTCGAATAGATCTGGTGGAACTCAGTCTACAAAGGTGGTTTCAGAATCCTCAATTTACCACAATGAGACCATGTACGAGAAAATGTGTGTCTAAGAACTCTAATAGCAAGGTAGGGTGTCATCTCACGAGCGCAGAGAGATGAGGCACTGCTGATTTTGGAGCTTAGAAGCTTAGTTATGGTCGATGTAGGATTTGCGAGCCCGAGGCCAGAAAGGAAACCCGTGTTTATTAGGTTTTGGAGATAAATTTGGTATAAAAGGGAATAACCCTAAAATTCTTTTTATTTTTTATTTTATTTTTGGTCGACCAAGCTTCTCCTCACCATCACTCCACAAGAAGCAGCAGGAAAACTCGTTGAAGTTAGCAGCACCGCCGCCCGTCCAATCACCGCCGACCGAATTCCGTCAGGCGCCAACATGTTAGTTCGTGATTATTATTTTTTTGCTGTAGGCTTTATGATTGTTCACAAAACCCAAAATACCATGGTTACATGTGTATGTGTTGGATTTACAAAGGATTTTTTAGAAAACGTATGTATATGCACGTTTGTTCGTTAGTTGGAGAAACGAGCGAAAATCCCTAATATGAAAGAGATATGTTAATTTTTGAATAGACATGGTCTAGTTGCAGTAGCAAAAGTTTTGTTTATTAGGTTTCATGAAAATCCAAGTTCATTTTTTTGAAAGTATGAACTTTATAGATACTTTTACAAACATAATTTGTTCGTAAAAGTGGTAAATAATAATCCTTAGAGTTAAAGGAATTTTGAAAAGACCTGGAGTTCATATTGAAATTTTATTTGAGAACTCTCGAAGTTTTATTTGAAATATAGAGAACTCAACAAAAATAGAAAAGTCCCTGGTTCCATAGACGTATGCTCGGTTGAGCAAAACAAAATTGTAATTTACGTGAGTTATTAACTCACGATTTTGTTTTAAAAAAGAGTGCGTGACTTATTCACACCTTATTAAATAAAAATTGGATTTTGAAAACACGCAATTTATGAGTTTGGTGAATTCACAGTGTATGCGCGAATTCAGTGTGATTTTATAGCGTATGTATACATAAGATCAGCGAGTTCTCACATAGAGGGTTATGTGAATTATTCATTATTTCTCAAAAAGTCAATGTAGACTCTTGAATGATATGTTTTATACTTTATTCTGCAGGTTTGAAAGAGCGATCAAGTTTTGGAGGTTTTACGTTGTTATCACTAAGTTCGACCATTGTCGAGCCTCCAAATGGTTTAGAGACTCCCTTAGTAAGTATATATCCTGTGACCTCTTCATAGAAGTATGAAATTGTTGATGAATGACTGAAAACCCATGTGAATATACGAGTAATTTTGCTGAAATACGTCACCAGGAAATATCAGACTTCAGCCTTTTAGTAAAAACACTGTAGAATCCTCGTTTGATGTCATATTTTCGACAAATGCATACGTATCCTCTAACCCAGAAAATTTTGAATCTTTGTCAAAGAATATTTTTGACCTTTGAGCATGTTTAGGGTCTGAAAAAGGCGAAACAGTAAAGCTCCAGGAGACTTTCAGAACTTTTCCAGATTGCATGTTGCCCAATGTTTCGGCCACATCTCCTTGCTAGTTCATCCGATTGTTATGAAATTTTGATATGTTGTAGAGGACTTCCATAAAAATAGAATGATATATAACACAAATATGGATTCCCCTCCAATTTCTCCCAGTTTGTCATTGAACACATGGCAGCGCAATTTTTTTTCAGCTGAGCTTGTTTGAAAACGTGTTTCATGACCTTTACACTATTTGTGCGTGTCTTAGATGTGTAATAAGGAACTTAAATAATGTTATCTCACTTAATTTCTTAACCTTATAGTTGTATTGGGTTTCCACGCTTGAACCATTCTAATCCCATGTAATCTTCGCATTAGGTGCCGAATGTCGAAATTGGGAATCACGGATCCAGTTATGACGGTTTGGGCAATCCTGGATCTGTCGGCGATGAGAATCCCATCTCTGTACCTCAAGATCATAAAGTTCTGGTTGTTGATGCCATAGAGGTGGCGGAAGCTCCAATTGTGCCTAAGATGGTGGAACCCGAATCAGGAGTGGCAAAAGCTGCTTCGTCTGAAGTTGTCTCTATGATTGTTGAGGCTGCTCCAGTAATTGAGAAGTTTATGATAGCGCATGAATATCCCAATGCGGGGATTGTTTATGCTCTTTCCTTCGGTGAGACACTCCCAAATCACACGCTAGTTAGTGGATTTAGCGTTCCCATTGGGTATGTTGCCATGTACGAGAAACTGTGGAAGTTATGAATCCCGTCCAAGAATTGCTGCTTGCATGTTGTATGCTCTGGGAGATGTAGAAACCTCATACGATGTCGGAATTCGATGCTTGACCCCAAATTTTGAAGCTAAGAGACTGAGTTATCAAATGAGAAAAGAATCACTCAATTTGGGGTTGCAGAGGTTAGCCAACGAAGCGTGCACATTTGTAATTTGTAATCCCGTACAAATTTTTCATATTTCGTTGACCTGACGGTAAAGGCCATATCTTTCATATCGTATGTCCGATTGATGTGCCCTTTTGGTATGTTGTATAAGAAACATAGACAAACATATTTCGTTGAGGAAGTATTGTCCTATTCCTCACCCATTGATACGTTTTTGTAAACTCATGGCTTGAAGTGTGTTATATCTCATTTGTAGAGGTTATGAGAACATCTTGTAGAAGACTTTGGATTGTGCCCATCAGCTTTGGGAAGACTTTCATGTGAGCATGTTATCAGGCCTACACATCTTGATATGAATCATCAGTTCTTGGAGAAGTCTGCTTCATGTGTAACACTTCAGAAAATGGTTAGTTGATGAAGCCTTGTGATGAGGATGTTGCTCCTGGGACCGTTATTAACACTGAGATCACGATTGTATTTTCTCCAGAAATTCTTGTTGATGCTGAGACCATGGATGAAGTTCCTCCAAATATCCTTATTGATGCAGATACTATGGTTGAAGTTTCTCCAGAGACCGAAAAGGCTAGAACCATATTATCGACATAGTTTTTTGCTCATCCATCCAGTGAGTCGTGAAGTGACTTTGTCAGAGAATTGATATTGTTGCGGCGGATAGCAGCAGTAGGCTTCATCCTGAAAGTGATCGGTGAAGAGAGGAAGTTCCTCGGTTGTGCAGAGGTTTGTGATGTAGAGAAGTCTCGTTGATGAAGTTTCACAGAATCACCTCAGGTTGCACAGTGTATGTTGAAGGAGTTAGCACCATTCATGTATGAATCATGTTACATTTGCTTCAGATGACTTATCATGGGATAATGAAGACTTATTGATTGCAGTTCAGTTACACTTTGATCGTGTTGGTGTTGAATCAGTGTCGAGATATGGGTGCTGAAGCCATAGGCGCTATTATCAAAGGTGTACTCCTTGATTGGGAGTACAGTTTGAAGGCTTCTTAGAGGCTTGAGCATTGAACTGTCATATCCCTTGAGTACGTCTTAGGTTAGGTTTGATCGTCTCGTCCCCAACTATCTTCTGTTGATTTAACATTCCTTTCGTTGCGGTAGTGGGATTCAACACTTGTGAAAACATTAGAGCTTTCCAATTTTATGGCACACATGGACACTCCTGCAAAGCTATGGAGAAACGGCCGAAGTGTTTTCGCTATGCTTGGACATCACCTCAGTAATAAATGTCTCAGTGCTCGATTCGGAAGAATGTCAGATTCAAGCACTTGGTGAAATATCGGTGAAGCTACCATTCATAACGTCTTGCAGAGTTGCTAGCGGAATTGAGTTCTTATGCTAGGATAGCATGTGATAAAATAAATGACATAGATATGGAATGAGACTTTCCTGAGTGCGGAACCTCTTGATGAATGTATATGCATCTTTTGCAGGTTCTTGCTTCAACTTCGTCAAAGTTTGATATTCCTCCAAATGCTATGATAATGGAATGTATACCAAATCTTCTGGTTCAGAACTTTCTTTGTTGGAAAGATGTGTAACTAAAGGCGCTTTGTCAATATTCATGTTTTTAGCGTGGATTCATGTTCGTATGAAGACCATGTTATATCCTGGATCTTCCTGATTATGTGAGACCTGGTTTTTGTCGAGGTTGAGCCAACTTTCAATGTTGAGAGTGATGAAACCGTATGCATCTCTGAGCGTTCCTTCATGGTATCTAATTGAGGTAAGAGCATGAGTAGCTTCTTGTAGAGTGATGCCTGCAACTCTGAGGGATTTCAGAGGGATGATGTTGGTAGCAGTGCTGTAATGACCCGTCCCTCCACCGATATTGTCCCCACTAAGCCACTGCGGATATCCGACAGTGTGGGGTTTTTCAACGGGCATCGCTGCGGTAATCCAGCAGAAACTTCCCGGGAGGTCACCCATCCCTGGATTTCTCCCACTCGAGCACGCTTAACTGCAGAGTTTTCTGCAAACTCTGGAGCCAATTGTGCTGAAAAGGCCTCGGTGATAGGAAAGGACAAATCATTACTTATATTCCATTCGGCTAACCACTGCCGAATATTGGGGTATTACAAGTGCCAACGTCGACTAATGCTCGTCTGAATTCGTTCCCTTTAAGATGCACCATGGTGAGAAGTCCCTAGTCGTACGTCTCTTTGTCTGTCACAGGTGGTTCAGGGAATGTTTCCTGAATTTTCAGTCGTTTTCCTGACACAACATGGTTTAGCGCAGCAAACATGTCATCTCTTTGGGCCCTTGACAAGTACAGCAACTCGCAGATGTGCTCCATTAAAGACCGAACTGCTTCCTTGATATGCTACTTGGAGGGTGCGAATTTTCTGATCGAGAGAGGATTTCTGTGTACTCTTTCAGTCCCCAGTTCTCATGATTCGGCCTTTTCTTTGAAGATGCGCTTCAAATTTCTGCAGTCACGGGTTGGATGACTGACATACCTATGGAAGTGGCAATAGCGTGCATTTTCCATTTGCTCCGCGGTTGGTTCCTTTTTAATAGGAGGTAGATTGATTGTACCATCTTGGATCCAGACTTCCAGTAGTTCGATCACTTCTTCAATGGGAAATTAGAAATCAGGAACTTCCTCAACATTCTGTTGTGATTGTGCATTTCTAGTCTGGTTTCCCTTCCCTGGAGCTTTTGGAGGGTGAGACGTTGGAGAAGCTTTAATGTGTTGCTGTTCTTCGTATTTTCTCTGGATTCCTTCAGCAACATTCATGGAAGCTTCAACATTGTACTGGTTGTTGATCAGGCGCTGAGCACTGCTGCTTCAAGTGTCTTTCGATTCCTCTATTTTTATAGCTTTCGTTCTTTCTAGCAAGGCGGGAGAAGTAGTTGTCGATCTCTTGGATGCTTCGTGAAATTCCGAAAAGGTCTGGAAGCGGAGATTCTCCAATAAAGCTCTGTAAACAGGGATCATCCCGTTGATGCACAAGTCCACCAGTTGTTGTTCAGTAACATTTGGATCATGACAATCCAGAGCTTAGATCCTGAACCTCTTCACGTAATCGTTAGGGTTTTCAGTAGTCTTATGAGCCATCCTCCCCAAATCAGAAAGGGTAATTTGCTCATAAACAAAGAAATATTTCATGTAGAAAACATTAATTATTTCTCCCTAATTAACAATGCTTCATGGTGCGATGTTATTGTACCAAGTGTATGCACGACCCGTCAGGGATTTTGAAAACTCCTTCAAGCGAACAACATGGTTGTGTTCATGTTCTACTAATGCTTCCAGAAATCGAGAAACGTGTTGTTCTTGAGCATTTCCCGTTCCGTTGTAAAGTGTGAACGTTGGAGAGGTGTAGCCTTTATTACCATTGAACCATGTTGGTTGTTCGTGTTGGGATGTGTAACTGATCCTGACCTAAGATCGACCATCTTTGTGAAAAGGAGAGATTGCAACCGACAAATTAATATCCCACTGTGGTCTCCAATCTGTGGATGGGGAAAAACGTGTCACCGGTTTTTCGGGAAAGTGGAGAGTCGAGCTAGCTGTCGAGACTCCTCAGCCGGGCAAGATGTTAATCCTCACACAGATGCACCGCTGCAAAGGAGGTGCTTAGATTCTTGGTAAAGTCAGTTCCACGTCGTGTGGAGACTTGGATGATCGCGCACCAACTACTTTGCTGAATCCTTAGTGTTAACACGACTTACGCACATTTCTCGTCGTGGGATGAATCCACGTGCCGTAGACTGCCAGACCAAAACCCTAAGTGATATCCCCCATTTGTGACGTGATTGATGTTTCACGAATCGTGGAGTCTGCGGGGAAGACGTGTTTAGGTTTAGTCAATTGTTTACTGATTAGACACTAAATCTAAGTTTGGTGAATCAAGCATGAATGGTGAATGCTCAGCGATTCATGGGTCGAACATGTAGTTCTCTGGAAAGATGTCAGTATGATGAATTACTGACTAGTTGAGTGATTGAGCAAGTATTGCCGCTAATTATAAGAATTTAATAAGCAAGTGTTGCTCAATTCACCAAATTATGGAAATTGATGGGCAATTGGGCAAGTATTGCTCAACGCTCCAAAATTAAGGATTTGATGGGCAACTGAGCAAGTATTGCTCAATTCACCAAATACTGGAGAATTGTTGAATATTGACTAATATTCAGGCGATTGAGCAAGTATTGCTCGATTCAGCGAATTATTTACTGGTGATGTCACCCAGTAAAATATTAATTAAAATATTGGTAGATTACCGAATATTGTTTAATTAATTTTGGATTTATTGGTGTTCGAAATTGCTCAGAATGATGGTTTCACAGAGCGTTCATTCGGAACCCTAATTTTTGGACAATCCTCCATCCATTGGAGAATTACCAAAAATTGATTATGAGTGATGGAGGAACCGACCTCATAGCATGATGAGTGTCCATATGATGCCCAGCGCTCGAGTGAGCATGCACCAGGGTTCTCAGTTTGAGGGTTGGTGAAAAGTGATGATTAAATGGGGAGTTCACCATTTACTGAAAATCTTGTTGGGTTCATCATTAGGTGTAAAACCTAAGTAGGAGAGATGGGACCGACCAAGAGAACCAAGGGCCGGCTCTTGGTGACCACGTGACCAAGTGTTGGTCGTTTAGAGGATTCTCCAGTTGGTTGGAGAGATCTCGGGCCCAGTATGAGCAATTGAGCAAATAAGATCAGAATTGCCGTGAGGGGCTAGCCGGCCGCGTGACCATGGTGGCTTTTGGTTTTTCGTGATTCGAGCAATATTTGAGAAAATATGGAGAAGTCACGAATTTTGTTCAAACCCAGGAGTTTCACGAGTTGTGGGAAATAATAATAATGAGAAATTAGGGATTGCAAGGTGTGGGACCGACCACGGCTAGGGCATGGCCGGCCGGCCGTGTTTCCCGGTCCCGCACACTTTTCCCTATTTTATTATTATTTTTGCGAATCCTTGAAGTTTTGGAGAGTCCTTGAAGATATGGAGAATACATGAGGTTTTGGAATAATAATTATAAAAAGCTAAGGATTGTGAGGTGTGGGACCGGCCACAGCTTGGGCATGGCCGACCGGCTAGGTTTCCCGGTCCCGCACACCTCTCATTATTTTATAATTTATTTGGTGAATCCTCCAAGTTATGGAGAACTCTCGAGTTTTTGCACAAATTGGGAAATTTTTGCCAAGATGGAGAACTCTCCATGGGTTTATGAAAATCGTGAGAAAATAAAGAAAATAACGGGGAAGCATGAGACCGGCCACGGCTAGGGCACGGCCGGCCGGTGGGCCCGGACCATGGGAGCTTCTCCTTATTTTATTGTTTATTATTTTCTCTCTCCTATTTTGTGGAGAACTCTCCATTGTTTCATCTTTTTTGGATGCTCGTTCGCGAATCCGGGTGCTCAGTCGTGCATCATTGTCGAGTACACTTGCACCATTTTGCGGGACTTACTTAGTGATGATTCAGATGCCCAATTGTGGAGTAATTATTATCAATTCATGAGATCCAGTGGAGAATAATTCATGAAACTGAGTAATAGATATTTCATTATTAATTCGTAGGATCAGATGTGGATTCGACTACGAATTATGAATAATAAAACGAGCATTACCATCCCATGGGATCGTGGATTCGACCATATAATCGGAGTAATTGATATTTATCCATCACCATTTCACGAGACCAGTAGATTCGATCATGAACTCGAAGTAATGAGATAATATAGTTGTTTCATTGCTATCCTATGAGATCAAGCCGTGGATTCGATCATAGAATCAGAGCAATTGTTATTGCCATTCCATGGGATCAGACCGTAGATTTGACCATGGAATTTGTGCAATTGTTATTGCCATTCCATGGGATCAGGCCGTGGATTCGACCATGGAATATGAGCAATTGTTATTGTCATTCCATGGGATCAGGCCGTGGATTCGACCATGGAATAGGAGCAATAGTAGATAATTCTGGGAATTCCGTGGTGAATATCACGGCATAAGTAATCTATATTCATAAAAGATATTAGCCAATTAAAGCGTCACATCTATTCTGAATGGTGCATAGTCAGGGAGTCACAGTGGTGTTTACGACCTGAAGGCGTTGATGTTCTCAATCTACGGAGAACCGCCTGAATCTATGCATAGTCTCTCCACATAATTAGGGAACGAAGAACCGCCTGAACCGCCTGAATCTATGCACAGTCTCTCCACATAATTGGCACGGTGGTGCGGATGGCACGGTTGGCATGCCTTGGCCTGGAGACGTGGTTGGGATGGTTTTCCATTGGCACGGTGGTGGAGATGGTATGGTCGGTATTCCTTGGCACGGAGACGTGGCTGGCATGGTTTGCCATTGGCACGGTGGTGCGGCTGGCATGGTTGGCATGCCTTGGCGCGGAGACGTGGCTGGAATGGTGGTACGGCTGGCATAGTTGGCATGCCTTGGCGCGGAGACGTGGCTAGCATGGTTTGCCATTAGCACAGTGGTGCGGCTGGCATGCCTTAGCGCGGAGGTGTGGCTGGCACGACATGCCATTGACACATGTGGTGTGGGAATTAGGGTTTGGCCTATCGAAACCCTAATTAGTATTAAAAAGGTACCTTAGTAATATTCTCGCATACATATTAAAGGGTTCAATAAATGCACTTAATGGAGACATTATTACTCATGTTCTGTGACATCACTGTCTGAATAGGGTTTTGTGATTTTAACCCTAAGCTAAAAACCACCATCAACATTAAGTCCCATGCTTAGCTCGGAACATGGGAATTGTTGCGAGGTAAGCATAAGATGGTGACATACAAGGACATAATCGAAACGTAAATCATGTAAGATGGTCAGGAAGATCTGTCTAACATTTTTCAGGAAGTTAAGAGAATTTTTGATCCTCGTATTTGGCAGCTTTGCGTAAATTCTGCTCTTGGTACTGCAGGTTAGGCTAGAACGGAGCCGCTAGTGTAGATTTGGTATGAAGGGAAGCTGCTAGCACTGGTCGGCTTGGACTTGGAGCCATTAGCACTGGATCGGCCTTGGATGGGATTCGCAAGTATCGTGCGGCTTGGAAAGGAGCCATGAGCATTGGATCGGCTTGGAACGAGTCGTCAGTATTGGTTGCCTTGGAATGGGAGCCGCATGTATCGTGTGGCTTGGAATGGAGTCATGAGCATTGGATTGGCTTGGAACGAGCCATCAACATTGGTCTACTTGGAATGGGAGCCGCATGTATCGTGCGGCTTGGAAATGAGCCGTTAGTACTGAATCGTCTTGGAATGGGCGCCGCTAGCGTAAATTTGGCGTGGGCGCTGATCTGTTGGCCTTGCATGGCGTGAGCGTTGGATTTGAAAAGATAACAACTTGCTTCAGTTCCGTGGGAAGGTGACGACGGCTTTGGGAAGATAACAACTTGCTTCAGTTCCTCAGTTCCGTGGGATAATGACAAATTTGTTTAAATTAGGGTTTAGCATGTCGAACCCCTAATTAGCGCCCCTTACTAGAATCGTTGTAGAATTCTCGTACGAACTCGGATTTTGACGGTCCGCCCCTTCTTGTTAATCGGAAAATAATTTCCTATCTTCTTACGCGTGAATATTTAGGTTTTGAGATCGTTTAGGAGGTGAAAACGGCCCGATAGTAAAACTCAGGAAGAATTCAGGAGGGATGTTGCGGGCTCGGGGTAGCATAGTCGCGCCGAGTCATCTATTCCCGTTCATGGAGAAATAAGGAAACTTTATTCTGTGAAAACTCTAGAAACTCCGTCTATATGAAAATAAGTATTGACCTTCTTCTATTTTCTGTTGCTCTTCCGGATCCGTGCTTTCGTCTGCAGTGTTTTTCCAGTGGATTCCAAAATTTACCAAACTCCATTGTGTTAGAGCACTGCTCGGTCGAACTCGCGTGCGTTTTTATATTAAGCATGTTTTTCAATGTTAGTGATCAAAACTATAAAGTATTGATTTCTAGTCTACTATAGCTAAGGTCTCAGACTAGGATAGAAAGTGTAGTTGAGCTCAAGAACTCCATGGCAATCATCATACAAGACGAAGGACTACTCAAGGAACCAGTGGATCTTCATCAACTAAAAGGTATGTGGAGACTTGAACTTATATATCACTCAAAAGTCTATCTACTATATCTCTTATCTTGAGACAAAAGTCGTTTTACTATATAGACTAAAGATATGCACATGTGACATTTTGAGCTGAGTATATCTCGCTTATCTATTTCTCGAAATGTGTGTTGGTAAAGCTTTCACTTTAGCCAAGTTCATCTTTGCCTAGTGACGAAAGTCATGTTATGTTTCAATCATTTTGGAAATTTCTCTGACGAAAACTAGTTTGTGAATAACAACTATATGACGTCCTTTGAGAATGTTTCAATGATTGAAATGAGAGTTTAGACAATATAACCATTGGGGGATATAAAAATTGTTGTTGTAACACATATATGTATAATTCCTTATCATTTGAACCGAAGTTTGCGAACTTTGTTGATCAAGTGAAAACCGGAACTTGAGCAGTCAACCCAGTCCGCGAACGCAGTCTGCGAACGTGCGTAGTTCTCGAACCCGAGAATTTCTGCTGGAATTGTAGCTCGGTTTCAGTCCGCGAACTCAGTCTGCGAACTGACAGAAGTTCTCGAACCCGAGAATTTCTGCTGGAGTTTGTGAACTCCAACCGGTTATGTGAGTCAGCGAACTTGAGTGGTTATGTCTAAAAATGATGTTCGTGAACTTATTTAAATTATCTAAGGAATGCTATTGCAAACCGTGGCTTTATAGTTCATGAATCGATTCGAGTTCAATTGTGTCTTGTGTAATACATAAGATCTCATAGCAATTTAACAACTCTCTAACTAGTTCATTTGAGTCATTTGGACTAGTTATGGTGAATAAGAATATGGTTGATATGAAAGTTATCATTTGGCTAACCATTTGGCTGACTAATATTGAACCAACTATTGTACACGTTTGGATACGGGTACACAAACCCAAAATCGTCAAGTACATGTGTCTATAGAAAGCTAAGTTTTTTATCTAACGGTTGAGAGATATTAGCTTGTATCTAATCAGGTTTTCATCTAACGGTGAATATTGAATGCTTTGTTACTAAGCTAACATTGATTGCCAATCCTGATTTAAAAGACTATATAAGGGAGAATTCTAGCAACTGGGAAACCTAATCCCCACACATTAGGTGTGATACTAGTTTGCTAAGCTAGTGTCGATTCTCCTTTAACCTTTGGTTTTCTTCTTCTAAAACAGGTTAATGACTTAAAGACTTCATTGGGATTGTGAAGCCAGACCGATACTACTTTTCTTGTAGTTGTGTGATCTGATCTTGCTGTTTCTATCGTACGAGTACAATTGTAATAATTGGCTTGAGATTTCTATCTCCGATAGGCAAGATATTCTCGTGGAAACATATTCTTCTCATCGTTTGTGATTCCACAATATATTTTTTTCGCTGCGTCGATTAAGACTATTATGAGGTGATTGATAAAACTGAGTTTTTCTTCGGGAATATAAGTCTGGTTTTATTGATTGGTTCCTGTTCGCCTTGATTTATCAAAAGATGAAACAAAACTCATAGGTTTATTCGTGGGAGACGAATTTATCTATCTTGTAGACTTTTCTGTGTGAGACAGATTTGTTTGCTCAAGTCTTCGACTTTGGGTCGTATCAAGTCTTGGTTGTGGGTGAGATCATCTAAGGGAATCAAGTGCGCAGTATCCTGCTGGTATCAAAGGCGTAAGAGCATAACTGTTCCTTGGATCAGTGTGAGATTGATCGGGGTTCAACTACAGTCCAGGCCGAAGTTAATTTGGAGTAGGCTAGTGTCTGTAGCGGCTTAATATAGTGTATGTTTAATCTGGACTAGGTCCCGGGGTATTTCTGCATTTGCGGTTTCCTCGTTAACAAAATTTTGATGTCTATGTTATTTCTATTCTGCATTATATTTTGTTATATAATTGAAATAATACGGGTTGTGCATTATTCAATCAATTAGAATATCCGACCTTATTGTTTGTTGATTTAAATTAATTGACACTTGGATATTGGTCTTCGGTACCTTCAAAGTTATCTCTGTTTGATTATAACTTGCAAATCATATTTGCTTGAGTAAATCAAATCGAGAGATTGATATAATAACTCCTTGACATATTTTCTATTGATTGAGTCTAGTTGATTCTCTAGAAAACAACTCGGAGTTGTCCATACAGATTTCTAATCGAAATATTGGGTGAGATTGTTAGACCCTCGCTTTTTCACATTGCATTCTTGGGACAGATGGATATGGTTGCATTGTCGGTCCATCCTTGATTTTAGGTCGTTCAGTGCCTGGACCTTCTGATCGTGATGACAGTATGTTGTGGATGCTTGTATGGTCAAAATCTTCCGGAGCCACTGGATGAAATATATGAGTTTGGAGACGTTTCGTTAACGACGTGATGCTATCAAGTCTTCAAGGACTTTGTTCCAAGAGACATCCTTTGAACCATCTTCTGAATCTTGGACTATTGTATGGAATGGGATACAGTGAGCAGTCCCCAGTTATATTTTTGTTAGATCCGATGGCACGGCCGAACATGTGAATGTATCTCTGTGGTGTGATTTCGAATTCTTCGATGCACATGTACGGCTTCATGTTGAGAAATTCCTGTGGATCGTAAAACTTTGATAGTGATGATGTTGAAATCAGAAATAACCTGGTTGAGCGCCCCGTGCTGGTAGTCCCCATGTGTAGCCTACTTTCATTGCAACGCCTTGAATCCAAGTCAACGGGATTTGATACAAGCTTATTATACTCTTCTGGATGTGACGCTGGGATGCTCAGAATATCACATGGATGAAATACTCTGGATAGTAAAGTGGTAAAAATGAGAGAGTTATGTTGTTTATCGTGGACCCCTCTTCTTCTTCAGGAAATTGTTTCAGCAGTGTCTCTGGGGTTATCTCATGAATCTTTGATGGTCATTGGGATGGACTGCGATAAGCAGTCCCCAGTCACACTTTTCTTTAGCTTCTGAAGTTGTTTTTTCTGAGCATCCTTGGGATCCACTGCAGCCTTGTAAAGTGTTGCAGTCGTCTTCTAGACAGAGAGGTGATGATATTCTTACGTTGCACCCTTGAAAATTAAATGACCTCGTCGTGACTATGAACTTTTGGTTGACCGTGTATTCTGATCTTTGATAGTGAAGGGATTCTGTGTAGATCCTCAGTCCCCAAATGTGGTTTACATGTTTCCATCTTTGTAGTGATCATGATTTGGTGAAGCTCTCGCTGGTATCAACAAACGAGCGGCACCAGTTCTCGGCAGCAGATGTGATCAGAACATATTACATTTTCATGGGAACAAATTAGGTTGGCTGGATGCGTAAGCGAGCAAACTGTCCATGAACACGAGCTTTGGCGGGAAGGAGGCATTAAAGAGGCTTCGGTTCTTGGAGAGGACGTTGAAGCTTATAGAGAAAAAAAATGCTAGAGATTCATCTTCGGATCCTGGAGCAGCTTATGGAGAGAACGCTGAAGCGGAGCGGCTGCTGGAGCGAACATTAAAGCGGAGCGGCTGCTGAAGCGAACATTGAAGCAGAGCCACTGCTGGAGGACGCTGAAGCGGAGAGGCTGCATCAATCAATCAGTGTGTTGTCAAACTGGACACCCTTCAAGCGAACAATGGTTAGGAGTCCCCAATTCCATCTATCAATCGTGCTTTCCAATAGAGGTTGGGGTTTGGGAATGGCTTCCTGGATGGAAACAGCTTCTTTCCCGATGTAGTGCGGTTGAGGGCTGCAAATATGTCTTGACGTTGTGCCTTGGGTAAATATATAATCTCATATAAATGTTTCTTCATAGACTGCACGATTTTGCGGGCAAAGTCCCAATAAATCATGCATCTCCTAACAGAAAAAGAGTCTTTGTGAGAAGTCGTTCCTGATCTTTACGTGTGATGAAATTAGATTGTTGATTCTGTTCTACTGGGCGTTCAAGAGCAACACTGGAAGGATGAAAGATGCAAGATGCTGTAAAGATGCAAGTTGTTAGCACTGGAAGGATGCAAGCTGCTGTAAATATGCAAGTTGTTGGTGCTGGAAAGATGCAAGTTGTTAGAGCTGGAAAGGATGAAAGTTGTTGGAGCTGGAAAGAATACAAGTTGTTGGTGCTAGAAAGATGCAAGCTGTTAGCGCTGGAAAGGATGCAAGCTGCTGGCTCTGGAAAGATGCAAGCTGCTGGCTCTGGAAAGATGCAAGCTGTTAGCGCTGGATCGGCTTGGAATGGGCGCTGGCTTGGCGTGGACGCTGGATTGGATTTGGTATGGCGCAGACTGTTGGCTTGTCACGATGTTGGCTTGGCGTGGCGCAGACTTGTTCTTGCGGGCCCAGTTTCCTCTTTCCATACGTAGCTCAAACAGAAAATCCTTTCCTTATTCAAATTCCAAAAAGTGGTATGCTTATGAAAGGGGTTGGCTCCCTTTTTTATCTCGTATCTTTGTTATCACGTCCTGGTGTTAGCGGTAGCGTGGTAGCAATAAAGTGGGCAAGCATATTCCAGCTATGTACTCCAGCATTTCTCTTTCAATTTGTTCTCTTGTTTTCTTGTGTTGGTGCAAACCCTAGCCATAGGTATGCCTTCCATAAATCTGTAGAAATATTTTTCTTCTGAACTGGTGTAAGCCCTAGCTATGGGTATGCCTTTCATAAACTTATAGAAATACTTCATCATAAATAATTCCTCTTCGAATATCACCGTAGTAACATCGGCTACCTCATGAATAGTGACGAGTAATCATTATTATGCAAAGTAGGCACGCACAGGTAGGTGATGTTTTTTTTTTTGAAAGGCAAACAAAGCGCCTGGTTTATGGTTTGATTTGAATTGATAGATAGTTTTTATCTATGAGAGTTTTGGATTATTATTTTGGAATGAATTATTTTAGAATAATGTTGTTTTGGTTATGACTATAAGTAGCATAAGTACCCCAGGAAAGCCATGGAATTGTGAATGTTGTGCAACAGTAGAAAGCATGAAATGAAACATGGGAACAATATGGCTATCATTTTTTATCATCTCTGTGAATATTTGAAGTAGTAGACCATGTATTTTGTTTAGCAAGACTTACTCGGTTTTTCGGATCTCCTAACGAAAAATGGATCTTCCGGGTGAAAGTCTGAGTTTTGTGGAAAGTGCTGTCGTGATCGTGGAAAGTCGTACCTGAGTCATCGATCCCTGGGTGGATCATTTTCTTCTACCATCTTGGAAGTCCCCAGTCACCCATTATCGTGTTATGACTGGTAACTGAGTCGCCAGGTAACTGAGTCGTCGATCCCTGAGTGGATCGTTTGCTTCCACCATATTGATGTCTGGGTTGAAGTATGAGATCGGGAATTAGAAATTGATATTGTAACCGAGATATCAATCTCCCACTGTGGTCGCCAATTGTTTAAGGGTGAAAACGGTTTCTGCTGATTTTGGTAATTTCGGGTGTGTGGGTGAGAAACAAATTTAGACCCTAAACAATGTACTGCAAGGGAGTACTTTATATTCGAGAGATCAATATGTACAAATCCAGCTTAAACCAAGAAATGGCCGTTCCAGACTTGCTTCGGTCACAAAGTGAAGGAGAAGGGTTAGTTTTGGGGAGGGAAGTGAATAGAGTGTTGAGACCAGAATAGTTAATTCTGGAAGAGTAGTAGTTTTACGACTTGTATCAGAAATTGGGAAGCTAACACATGGGAAAGCTAGCAAATTGTTTTCTGAGTGTTGTATGCTCCTGATGAGAACTTGTCCTCTAGTGGAAATAAGTGATACCTATTTATACAAGTCAAAGTGAAACGTACTCTGGTCTCGTAATAAATAGATGCAGATGAGTAAATGGGAGAAGGTGGTAACCGGTAACGCCTGGAATTGATCTTCTATAATGAAGGAAATCGTTTCACCATTACTCCCTGTGTTTACTAACCGCCTCATCCTTATGAAACGTCTTGTAACGGGCGTAGTGTACGTCGCACGCTGTAAACTGCCGAACCAATACCCTAATGAGCACCCCCCAGTTTGTGACATGTGTTGATGTCTCGAGTGTTTTCGTGGAAAACATGTAGCATGTTGCTGCTATTTGGCAAGTCGATCTTAGGAGACTTTCCGACTCGGTGGTGACCCTCGACGGTCGAGATTTTGCATCTTGAGAGGAAGGGTAGCCGTTGATTATTGCAACCCTTCACTTGGTATCCAGCGACATGAAAGCATGGCCGGCATGGCTTTAACGTGGCCAAGCTAGGATTTTGGCGTTGGGCCAAAGTTGGCCATATGTTAGTTGGTGACCTTGGACGGCTAAGATCTGCATCTTAGATGGAAGGGTGGCCGTTGATTGTTTCAACCCTTCGTTTGGTAGCCTGCGACATGAAAGCATGACCGACATGGATTTAACGTGATTAGGCATGGATAAGCTATGATTTTGGCGTTGGGCCAAAGGTGGCCATGTGTTAGCTGGTGACCTTGGACGGCAAAGATCTGCATCTTAGATGGAAAGGTGGTTGTTGATCGTTGCAACCCTTCGTTTGGTAGCCAGCGGCATGAAAGCATGGCCAACATGGATTTAACGTGGATTGGAGCCACTGGAAGTGTGTCTAAATTAGGGTTTGGTATGCTGAAACCCTAATTAGAGCCCTTTACTAGAATCGATGTAGAATTCTCATACAAACTCGGATTTTGATGGTCTGCCATCCATTATGTACGGAAAAGAATTTCCTATATCCGAACGTGGGAATATTTAGGTTTTGAGCTCATTCGGGAGTTGAAAACATCCCGAAAGTAAAACTCAGGAAGAATTCAAGAGGGATGTTGGTAGCTAGCGGCATGGTGGCATGGTCGGCATGGCTTTGGCGTGTCCAAATTAGGGTTTGGTACAAACCGTGTAGTTTTGGCATTGGGCCATAAGTTGCCACATGTTTGGTGGCGAACTTGTACGGCTGAGATCTGCATCTCATGGGGAAGGGTAGCCGTCGATTATCGCAACTCTTCGTTTGGCATCCAACAATATGGTGGCATGGTTAGCATGCTCGTGCATGTTTTAGGCGCGAAGACATGGCTGGCATGGTTTGTCATTGGCACGGTAGTGCGGATGACATGGTCGGCATGCCTTGGCGCGGAGACGTGGCTGGTATGGTCAGCATGCCTTGGCGCGAAGACGTGGCTGGCATGGTTTGCCATAGGCACGGTGGTGCGGCTGGCAAGGTTGGCATGCCTTGTGATAGGTGTCTAAAACAGCTTTATATTTATCTATTGTTTATGCTTTCTCTGCTAGTTTTCTTGTAAATTATGTATCTTATGTTTTGTTTTTGAGTATTTAGGTACTTTGGAGTCATTTGGAACAAAAGAAGAAGAAACAACGCGGAAGCCTCATCTCTTATTCAATGGCTATTGGAGGCAAACTATTTCTCATTATTTGCTTTTATTTCTTCATCTCTGTCTGAAAAGTATGTCGGCTTTAGTGATGCAAATTCTGTCTGAAAAGCATGACAACTTTAGTGATGAAAATACATTGAAGGTAAGAAGTGAATCTGAGAAATAGGAGACGGTTGTTGTTGGTGGAGGAATTCGGAAGGACAAAGCGTACAATTGGGAGCATAAGGATGCATGAGAGTGACATGGGAGTCGAGATAAGTCAACATAAAGGCTGCCATTTGGGTGGCATTTATCCTATTTATGGGTGCCTCATCTGGATACCCCTTATCCACCTCACTAGGGTGGCTATAGCTACTAGACCCATTCTTACACATACCCTAAAATTCAGAGAACAGATAATTCTTCTCGTTTTCATTATTATTATCTTCACCTGAAACCAAGAAAAATGGCGGCACAGAGAGTTTTCAGATCCAGGGAGAATCGAGTGAATCTAAGCTTGAGCAGAGAAGAGGATGAAGTTGTTCGATTTTATAGTTTTCATATTACAGAGCAATGAATTAGGGTTTGATGTCAGTGATTTGGGGATCTGTTGGTTTCTATCAAGAACAGAGACTCAGAATTGCAATGAGAAATCAAAGAAGTTGGAGATGAGTTGATGGGTTTGTGAAATTGAGAAGTTGGGTTTGCTCAAGAATCAAAATTACAACTGAAATGGGTATTTTTTATGACACTGGATGGAGATTCAAGTTGAACAATAAGAAGATGGTGATGATTTTGTTGTTTTGATGAGGATAAGATTTCACATTGTAGAATTAGGAATCAATGTTAACCAACTGAAATATGGGTTTGTGATGTGAGTTCTCTTCCCCAGATTGACTTCAGAATCTGTTGATGTTGATGATTGATTCAAGGATTTTTTAAAGCCTGGGTTACCCTCAAAATTAGATATGCTTTTGGTTCTGTTGCTGGTACCAAGAAACTAAAATTGTATTAAAAAAATCAAAAAAGAGGTTTTACAGGATGAGGTTGATCTGGTTGAATATGAGGAATTGAGAAGACTGGTTGTTGCTGCTTTCAGTCAGGGCATGGAACTGGTGATTTCAGGTGTAGCTGTATTGTGTTGGTGATTATGTCACCGTGATGTTACTGCTGACAAATGTACAAAAGAGAAGATGCAGTTTACTATGGAGTTGTTGGTGATGAACTGGTGGCAGGGAAAGTATGTGTTGAGAGGTGTTGCAGGTGGGATATGAGCTAAGAGATGCAGGTGATGGATGGATTAGCTCAGATGCTGCTGTTGTTTCAGCTGGGAGATAAAGAATGGTCATGGGGGTCTGTAAACTAGTGGTAATCGCTGGTAAAAATGAGTCTTTGATGGAGTTATGATGCAGCTGATGATGTATAAATGGCAGGGCAGTGTGGTGAGCTACACGGAGCCTGTGTGTATGGTTGTCTTGCCGTGAAATGGCATTGCAGTTGCAGTTTTTGGCGGATTCGAGAAAATGTAAAGCTATTGTTGTTAGCTGGCCATGGATGGTGCTCTTGCTTTGAGGTTATGGAGCTCGAGGGGAATGGCCTTGCTGTTGTACTAGTGAAGTGCAACTGGAACTTCAGAAGATTGCATGGCAAGTTGTAATGGAACTGATTTGTGCAATTCCTAAGAAGAAGTTAGAATTGACTTAATGATGTTTTGTAGGAGCTGAGAAAAGGCAGTAATTCAGTAAATTATGGTTCTTGCATTACAGGGAGTGCTGTTGTGACAGTGTGTGGATTAATTGCAGATAAGGGTTGATGGTGGTCTGATATTGCAGTCTTGTAAAGACTATGATGAATGTATGGATGTAGCTCTGTGCAGGTGAACTGGAAAGCAATGAAGATTTGGCAATGTTGCTTGAGGTGTTGGCTTGAGATAATGGTATTGGAGGAAGAGTTGGAGCTGTTGTTGGTGCTGTTTTGAATGAGGCCTAGCTGATGTTGCAGTTGGGTGTATGCCAGAGAAGTGGTGGTTTTACAATGGTTCTAGTGATATTGGAGTTACAAGTACAGAAGCTGCAGCAGGAAAGGAAGTTCGTAAAGGGCCATCTTGGATGGAGAGAAATGCTACAACACAATGATTGTGCAACACAGCTCAGGCCAGTGCAATGGCCTAGGCTTAAGCAACTCATCTTAGTCAGCTAGTTAAACCCTGACTAGTTTCTAACTTATGAAGTTGACCTGGTTGACTCAGGTGGCCTGGTGGACTTTGCCGGTCACCTGAAATTTGTTCTGGTGCCGGATTCCGGCCGGAAACACAGTTTTCCGGTGACTATTTTTTTGGGACATATTTTCAAATGGGTAATTCACACATGAGCTTGGTGGACTTCTAGTTATTGGACTTTGGGCTTTGAAGACCTAATTTGGGAAGTTGAAAAGCTATAAAAAGAAAAAGTTTTTGTTCTTTTGGGGGAGGACATACATCTTTCTACTGGAGTTTTGGAGGAGAGCAGCGACTAGGGTTTGCTTTCGTTTATTTTTCATCTTCTTCATTTCATTTTTATTATTGATTATGAATATGAATATGATGAATCCAAAAACTATGAGTAGCTAAACATTTATTATTGGTTATGGGATATAAAGTGGATTTCACAAATAAGATTTGATTCAATGTATTAGTTTTGTCTCAATAATTTACTATTTATGATTCATGGTTCATATTGTTTATGATTTGATTGTTTGTTTGGTTGAGCCCGGAATCAATATGATTGCATTCATATCTAGAGCTATATTAGGGTTTTCAATACGAAAACGTTGTTTATCCCTGATTTTAAGTAGCATAAATGTGGGTAGTGCTTGTAGTGATATATCCTACTAGTCACATATGAATCATAACTTGGGTTAAATCGATTTAGTGCTTTTACACATTTTGATTGCCTTGATTAGTCTTATTCCAGAGAACTTATTGCTTTTAGGGAGTTAAATCTAATTGTGCTTTTACACTTTAGGTTGCTTTCTAGGAAGAAGTCACATATGCATCTTTTAATGTGGTTGTGATGAAATCAGGGAATTAGCGGGATACTCTTGCGATCAAGGTATCCTAGGACTTTTAGTAAATGAGAGATTAAAATTCCAATTCTAATCATTGTTGAAAATTCAAGTTTGTGAATGAAACTATCCCGTGACCAATGCTTTCTCCTTATTGATTATTTAAATACTTTATTGCTTCAATTTATTTTTATTGCTTTGATAACTCAAACCCCCCCCCCCCTTGGTTACTAAGAATCTGAAAATTTGCATAACAACAAGCCTCTATGTGGATACGAACTCTTTTTTATCACGTACTTCATAATTTTTGTTAAGTAAGAAAGTGAATTATTTTTGCTCGGCTGACAACCGACCACCTTGGCACAGAGACGTGGCTAGCATGGTTTTCCATTGGCACGGTAGTGCGGCTGGCACAGTTGGAATTCCTTGGCACGGAGACGTGGCTGGCATGGTTTGCCATTGGCACGGTGGTGCGGCTGGCATGGTCGACATTCCTTGGAGCGAAGACGTAGCTGACATGGTTTGCCATTGGAACAGTGGTGCGGCTGGCATGGTTGGCATGCCTTGGCGCGAAGACGTGGTTGGAATGGTTTTCCATTGGCACGGTGGTGCGGCTGGCATGGTTGGCATGCCTTGGTGTGGAGGTGTGGCTGGAACGGCATGCCATTGGCACATGTGGTGTGGGAATTAGGGCTTCAAACCCTAATTAGTATTAAAAAAAGGTACCTTGGTAATTTTCTCGCAGACATATTAAAGGGTTCAATAAATACGCTTAGTCGAGACACTATTACTCAAGTTCTGCGACGTCACTGTCTGACTAGGGTTTTACGATTTTAACCCTAAGCTAAAAACCACCATCAACAACAGATTATTTAGAAATACCCTTTTATCAAGGAGAAATTCGAGATTCTTTCACTGGTCACATTCTCGAGTTTTTAGATAAGACATATACCAGAGCATGGAAGTTCTTCAGAAGAGAACAAGCCAACCTAAATTTTCCTAGCTCATGCCATAAAGTATACTCATCTGGGAAGACTTCAGGAGAAAGGAGATCTCTCTCACCTAAGTCGCTGAATCAATAGTCAAAAAATAAAAACTTCAGAGAAGAGTCTGCGCTAAAATGGAAAAAAGATTCCAAAAACTTCCTACAAATGAATACCACACCTGAAAAAATACTACATTACTTGAAAGATAAACCATTCTTCTTACCACTTAGAAATATGAGGAGCGATGGGAAAGGAAATTCTTATTGCTCATATCACGAAACAAATGGACATCTCACTAACAATTGTAAGAATATGATAAGGTTTATAGAAAGTATGGCAAGAGAAGGGTGTTTGACAAAGTTCGCACTCCATGAGCAAGGGAAAACTAGAAATTCCCCAAAGGTGAAAATCAAGGTATATATTAATTTGATATATTCAACATCCAAAATATAATACATTCAACATCATAAGATGAGACAGACCTACCATCAGACCTTGCTGAAAGAAAGCGAAACTACTTGGAGATAAATGTCACTAGTCTCATCCTAGCTGCGAAGGACTTCTTTTACAACTGGATGACATATGATTCACTAAAAAATATCTATCTGGGGTTACTTTCCTACATTCAGACGAATGGTGATCGAGCTTATTATAGATGGCTAGTATTTTCGTAAGATCCTAATTGATCTAGGGTCTACCTGTGACATCATCTATCTTCAAGTAGCTAAGCAGATGAAAATAATACGTGAAAGTGTTCCAAAGAGTAATGGATCATGTATTAAGGTCTTTAATGGCTCAAAGACATATCTTATGGGAGAGATATCCCTTTGTTTGTCGGTAAAAACTGATTCTGCTGAAAATGGTAAAATAGGGTATGAAAAACGAGTCTAAACACTAAACAAATATACTGCACATGAGTACTTTAGATTCGAGATATCAATCTGTACAATTCTAGCCAAAACCAAGAAATGGACGTTCCAGTCTTGCTTCGGTCACAAAGGAATGAGAAGGGTTGGTTTTAGGGAGGAAATCAGAGGAAGTGTTTAGATTAGAGTGGTAGGCTCTATGAAGTATGGTTGTGTATGACTGTGTATCGGAAGATAGAACTTTCTTATAGATGGTAAGCGTTATGTTCTCTGTGTTCTTAATACTCGTGATGATCCTCTTCCTAAATAGAAAAATTATTTTTATATAGTCATAATTGTACACCTTGATCTCATATGAAGTGAAAATTGTAAAGGAGTGACAAAGTGGAGATCATGGTAAAGTGGTGAAACCATGTCCCTATTATTGATATAAGACTGGACGTTGCACATCCACTACTCCTCTACTCTTATTAATTGTTCGTTCTTCCTGACACTTTCTCATAATGGATGGGTTGCACATTGCATGTTGTAGACTGCCACCAATACCCTGATGAACATCCCCCATTTGTGACTTTATTGATGTCTTGAGTGATTTTGGTAAAAAATATTGATTTAATGTGAAGCCAAAAGTGTCTTGCATGACTAGGTTGACTGGTGACTCATCATACCTGATTGATGAGTCTGACAAGTGATTAGAGTATATCATGTCAACCTGTGTTGATGGCTTGAATGGACCACTAGTGTCGAACATGGTTGCTGAGTAAGTCCAACACTACTCTTCTTGACATTACTGACATGTGAAGAGTGGTCATGAAGGGTGGACAAGAGGATATGTGGATATCCACAACTAAGTGCGTGCAGTAGGACGTTGTTTATGGGTGAAAATTATTCCTGCCGTATTTGGTAATTTGGGGTATGTGGACGAGGAATGAATCTAAACCCTAAACAAATGCACTGCGCGGTGAGTGCTTGTGATTCGAGAAATCAATCTGTACAACACTGGCCTAAACCAAGAAATGGCCGTTCCAGACTTGCTTCGGTCACAAAGTTAAGGAGATGGGGTTGATGTTAGGGAGGGAAGCGAAGAAGGTGTTGAGAATGTGAAGGTGTTGGCCATGTATGACTTGTATCAGAAAGCTGAACTGGTTTGTAGGATGTAAGCTATCAGTTCCGGTGTTTGAATACGCTTGTATCAACACTTGTTTTTGTTGACTTGTTCTTGTTTGAAAAATAGGATGAAAAACCTATTTATACAAGTCTTTTAGCCTAACCCTCGTATCTCGTGGGAAGTGGAGAAAGTGGAGTGATAGAGTAGTGGAGTAATGTGTTAGTTTCACACGACCAGTCTTTCCCACTTCTCCCATCATCACTAACCGTCCATGACTTCCTAACACATTCTTGTGATGGCGTGTTGTACGCTGCACGCTGTAAACCGCTAAACCAATACCCCAGTATGTATCCCCCAGTTTGTGACATGATTGATGTCTCGAGCGTGTGGATCGTGGGACCCACAAAAATTAGCATGTATTGCTAGATTAAATAACTACGTTATTTAAAAATTTGATACTTGTGAAGTATCATGCGCATTCTTTGCAGGTACTACATCGAGTGTATCCAGCATGTATGAAACATCGATGTTTGAGCATCTCAAAGTAGCCTCATATCCAGACTACTTCATGTAATGGTTCGGAGGTTGAGCGAGCAAGTCCTTCCTTAACCGACCACATGGTATGGTAGAGTGACGGATGATGATCACCATGACGCCGCACTGAACAATTAACTCCTGACCAGGGCTGTATAACCAAGCCGGTAAAGTTGGACGGACGAGATGATCTTTGAGACACTCATCTGCGACCGTTGGTGAAATTAGGGTTTTGGAGGAGGTGCGCAAGCACCACTCTTCATCCTGATCGAATCCAAGCTTGGGATACAATTTTGGCAGGCCGATCATACATGCATTTAGATGGCATGACGGTGTAGGCGCCCATACCCATTGTCTCACGAAAGTGTGATCTGGGCCACTAAATTCGTCTGGCGAAGTTGAGTGGTCGATATCAACTTGCGATAGAAAACTGGTGCCGCAAAAGCCGCATATCGTGCCAACTTCGGGCACGCGTTCCAAGATGACCAATCTTGGTCGGTCTTGGCCGATTGGTCTGGCGTGTAGGTGGTAGGCTGGTGTTCACGCTTATACATGACTGTCCCATGAAAACATGATCTAAGCCACTCAACTTATCCGGCGAAATTGAGTGGTCGAGATTAGTTTGCAATTTGGGAAGTGTGACCACGCTAGTTTGGGCGTGCGATTTGGGATAACTAGGCATGGTATGCCTTGGACGATCAGGTGAGGGAATAGTTGGGCCCACGGTGGTCATGTTGGTATGATCAGACCTGCTTAATCTAATCTTGGACCCTTTCTTCGTGCCGGAGAAAATGGACGCTCGTGATGTTCAAAACCCTAATTTTGGGTTTCACGGCCGTGCGTCATGCTATGTTCGGGCGCACGAATTGGGATGACCAACCATGGTTGGTCCTGACCGTTCTGTCAGGTATGTAGGCGGGGCCACAGTGATTGTGTTGACATGCTTTGGGTCCTTTGAATCTACATCTACACCTTCCATCTATACCTGTGAAGATAGATGGTTGAGACTGTTTTGCGACACATGTAATGTGCCGCAAACCCTTATTTAGGGTTTTCCGTCCATACTGCTCTGGCCTGGACGTTTTTCCAAGCTATTCCAATCTTTTGGGAAGGCCGACAATACGGGTCCCGCATTGGTTCGGTAGTGAATATTCCAATACCTTCTTGGGGTCATGGATCCGATCTAAGCTATCCAATTCATGCTGGTGAAGTTGGATGGTCGTGATCATTTCTGAGACTGACATGGTCAGTCCAGAATATGCTCAATCGGACTAGTATAGCACATAGCACACCGAGAGTTGCAGCCTGTACGGGTATTTCGTACATGCTTCATTATAATTCTTGGATATTCGTGTTGCTCTGCTGAGAACAACACTCAGTCGTCATGCCGCACTGATAATGAGTACATGAAATACAAGGCTGGTTATGTATTAATTAATAATGTTGTATTTAATTCACAGACTGGGATTGTTGCCACATGCTCCATTCTAGGTGAATTAGTAAAGTGAAGAAGTATTCATCACTTATTAATGGCTTTATCTTTTACAAGATGTTAGGCATAATTTTGGCTTTTATAATTTTAGCCTTAAATGAAAATCCACCATCAACAGACGTGTATGTGAGTCCTACATGAAAATAGATATTTCGCCCAATCACGTGCGAGTTGTGCTTAACGTGGGTTTTGAAAGGCAAGTCAAGTTTCATAAGACTATGATCTGACATCATGAAGGTATGTACGACGATTATTTCGACGTATCTTCAATAATGGGTCGTTAAATCCACCGAGGAACCATAAAATCTGATATTTTTACATCTCTGGTTCACTGGAATGAGAACCTTGGGTCTATTTCTAGTGATATGGTAACCTTAGTTTGTATACCAGATCGTTAAATCATAAAATTTGATATTTTACATTTACAACTCATCGAAATGAGAACCTTAGGTCTATCTCAAGTAAATTGGTAACCGGAGTATACTTCGTGTCGTTTCCAATTATGTGTTTGACTACAAATTTTCACCTAGATATTTTGAGAGAGAATACGAACCGCTCCTCGATTATTGTACTCTTATCTCTTGTACGAAAGATTTGGATCTCAAATTTTGTTTCCTTCTAAATTTCCCAATCTAATAACTCTTTTTGATATACATTCACGAATTTGAAACCCTTTCTGATTTCCCTCTCAAATTTCATTTCACTCCTCTCAAATTCAAGTAAATAATTTCAACTCTCCTCTTGTTTTATTAAGAGGGTGAAATGAAGAACTCATACCTTTTCCCCCCAATTATACCCATCTTGTCACACCATCTTCACTCATACCTCTTAACTCGCATCTATCCCTATATATCATTCAATCTCAATGGATATTCTCTGTAGATTTTAGATACGAATAGGTCTATCAAAATTGTTTTTTTTTCGATTAGGGTTTCATTAAAAGTTTAGATTTGTATGAAGATCACTGGTATGTTTTAGATTTGTACTTATTCCTTTAAAATTAGGCCTTTCTTGGTTGTCATATCAATAGATTTTAATAAGAATATTTTTTTTTTTAGTTCACTAATGGTTTGTTTTTTTAGTTGTTGTTTATTGCTTTACATATACATTGTCTATTGCTTAGCATTCATATTTAATGTCTTTTAATAGATTACTGCTTTACATTTAAGGTTTGTTTAATCATATTGATGTAGGTATATAGTGAGTCTTTAGAGTTTGTTTACTGCCACTGATGTAGGTTTGTTTAGCTGTAATCTCTTTCAATAGATGATAGGATTCTGGGAGAACCCTATATTTGATAACCGCAATCGCACGGTGTCTAACTAGTAGACAGAGGCAAGTACGGGTCGAACCCACAGGGAATGGTGGAAATACCAATAATCAATATTCTCAATCAGTTAATAAATTAACCAGGAACAATATTTTTGGATTTTTAGAATAATAAAAAGAAAGAAAATAAACTAAACTAATTGAAAGAATCCAATGGAAAAGTCGGTAACCATGATTCTATTGTATCCACCACTACTTATATTCAATTATTGAAATGAAACATAATAACTTATGAATAATTATTTATCGTCTGTTCTATCGGCATCACCTATTATATGTATTAAAGTCGCAAATATCACTGGTATACCCTAAGCATTGCACATAAAAAGACTAAATCCAAGCATGAACCATCAAATTGCATCAGCGAGAAATTTATACGAAATTAAAATATTGATTCATAAACATTATCGGCACAAAGGTTAATGGCTCTTGATCAATCAAAAAACATTATTCAAAAACTAATCAATTCAAACATAATCCATCAAAGATATTAACCCAAGCATGGAATTATCAAATAATGAGACAAAAATATATTATGAACCTAACAATTAGGCACAAAGGTTATATGAAACCGGTGAAGCAACAACTCATATTTCCGATCAATCAAAAAACATTATTCAAAAACTAATCAATTCAAATCATATTGGTCTAATGCTATGTAATCAATTCGAATTAGCCTAATAACCAAAGTGGTTTCAACCCATAAAAACCCTAGTTACAAAAGCCTAGCCAAACATGGCTTTCTCAAAAGCCATAAATATATAAAAAGAATCAATCACCAATCAAAACGAGAAATGGAAAACACAAAACTTCAAACCCAGCGGCCTCTGTCACAGGCCTCTACTCCTTTCTTTGTCTCTCTCAGTTGCGGCTTCAGTAGCCTGGTCGGCCTCCCCTTCTCTTGTCTCTGTTTGTTTCTTTAAAATGCTACGAAGAAGTCCGACTAAGCCCTAGCAAAGTGCCAAGGCCCGGTCCAATAATTCGAACCACACAGCCCAATTTCTATTCTCTGAACTGCTGAATCTCGTCCCTCTTTGTACAAGCTCCAAAAAATTTCACTCCACTCGGACATAAATTCAGTTCAGCCAACAAACGATTCATCTCCCTTGCGAACAACAACAACTCCATCCATCAGCCTGAAATTCCAGCCACGACTTGACAGCCATCTGAACTTATCTTGCAGCAACACAAAACAAACCAACGAACGGCATTTGTTTTCAGGCCTTCCACTTCTCAGAGACGGCTAACACCATTAAATCCACGCAATTCGTATTCTCAAGCTCAAACGAACCCATTGATGTTGCTGAGTTCATTTCTCCATTAACACCATTGATCCAGCCACTTTCAACTCCCAATATAGAACCATATCTTCTCGATGGAGTTTGGACAATCCCTACAAACCCCATTTGAACGAATGACACAGTACGCCTTCACTCTGTCGAGAACTTTGCCTGCAATCACGTTCCTCCCTAGTGTAACTATCAGCAGATTCATCCCACCACCAATAACTCCAGTGACTGCCAATGAGCTCCATCTCTGAATATTCTACACCGACTGCACAGCTCCATTCATTCCGTCTCGACACCATCTCCGTCCACCGAAAACCTCCATATTCACTTCATGTTGCTGTGTGTTCTGTGCCATGGCAGAAGCAACAGCTCCCAATTCTGTACAAACCACAGTCACTGCATCCTAGTACCCATCCATCTAAGTACCTTCAAATACTCTCTTTGTGGCTGCTTTATTTCTCAATCGAGAACTTCCGTATGCACCCAATTTCGGACCCATAGAAACTCCACAGACCATTCTCATCAAACCCATCGATATGCTATACTCCCATTCAACCTAGAAATGAAATTAAACAGGAGATGGTGATTGCACCTACTTAGATAAGAAATGGGACTTCTCTTTCTTTTGTTGTTATAAGAAAAGAAACGTGTGATGGGCTGGTACGTTCCACTTGCTCTTCAGTCTTCATATCTCACAGTACTGTCCAGTCCCACTTAACTGTACCCACCAGTAGACTTTACATTCTTGAATAAACAAGGGCAATTGTTGTGGTTTTTGTCTTTAGCCGTGAAATGGCTTAGATGGTGCGACTATTCTTGAACATGGCATACCCATTTAATTAACCACCTCTTCACTCTTTACCAACACGTTGATGCCTTCAGTGGCAGAACAAGTCATACGAACAGTGACGCCGAAAATATCGTCCAAAAGTCGATAAGAAAATCTAATTAGCCGGTTACTCCTCGGATGATCCAATTCAATTGTACTTTCTGCAAAAGCACTAAAATGATGTTGTTAGCCAAAATATCGAGTTCTAGATATTATAAATATGGGTATAAAATGTAGCACTTACGTGCTTATCAATAGATTATTGCTTTACATTTTTGGTTTGTTTGGTGTTAAATGTAATCTCTTTCAATAGATTAGTGCTTTATATTTAAGGTTTATTGATTTTTAGTGGTTTTCATTATCTTTCAACAGTTTGTTCTAAACTAAATTCTTTATATGCTATTGTTGCTGCTTTACATTATTTGTTTCTCTTGGTTGTTGTAATCTCTTTCAACCTTCCTTGTATTTCTGAAACTCGGATATCTATGGTTTGCGAAGTGGTTCTCCAACCTACCTTGAACTGAAGTATCTGAAGTTCTAAATTTCTCTCTTTTGATGTTTTAAACATTCCCAAGTGATAAAATCATTTGCATGACCAATTTTCATTGATCCACAAATTAATTCTTGAATACTAAATTTTTTTGAACTAATATTGTTAAGGACCTTTGCCATCTATGCTTGAATCATATTTCGATATTTTTCACAAGAAAAGCATGACTCGAAATTTTTTCTATGTAAATTTACTAGATTTCATATGACATAGTCTCAAAAGATAGCATGGTTAGAGAGTGAGTAAAATAGAATGGTTCGGTCTCTACATACCTGATTGAAGTTCTTCAAATATCTTCGTCAATCTTCAGTCATCAATGGTGATGTCTGATACTCAACCACCAAATTCTTACATAGTACGAGACTTGACTTAGTAGACTATGTCAAGGTAGACTTGATTTAGTAGACTTGACTTACATAATCAAGGTATAGTTTTTGATCATCTAACATTGACAATAAACTTGAGATATCAAAACTTGTGGGTTCAATCGAGCATTGCTCTAACACACCTGATTACAGGTAGTGGGATATATTAAAGAGTCTAATACCAAACTCAGTAATGACCAAATGAACCACCGATTAAAAATGGGATGAAGCCCAAAAGGTCAAAAATATCGTAAATAGATAGAACTCGTAAAAACATCAGATCATCTGAGATAGATGAGATGAAAAATGATATCCTATAAGACTAGTCCAAAGAGTAACAAGGGAAAGAAGAGGAACCTGAATTCAGGTCAGATAATTCTCAAAAGATACTAAGTCAAAACCATATTCAGAAAATGATGCTAAAAATTTTACATTGAGTAAAAAGGCAGCAGAAGATCATCAAGGTTGATCACAAAATTCCTAATAAAACCCTAAAATACTTTTAAGAATAAAAAGGGATGAAGGAATTAAAAGAGTGCAAATGTAACAAAATAATACATTCAAAATATAAGAATAAATTCTTTCTTTCATGTTTCGTCTAAAAACATATGCACAGAGATAAAATACACACAAAATTAGATGAACTCAATCTACAAATTGAATCATAGTTGAGGAAGATGGTTCAGCTTCAAACTCTCGATTAAAGCTAGAGTAGCAAGCAGGATTCTCATTATTATCATCTAAGGGATTCTGTTACACATTGAATCTCGGTTGTGCCCACCAAGCATTGGTATGTCAAGTTTGGTTGTCATATTTCAATTCCTAAATTTGAAGTTTCTTGATTGATTACTAGAGTCCACTTCATTAGATAGACTAGGAACATAGGAATAGACTTGCTCTTATTACTATGAAGAGCTTGAAGATGTATCGTAAATAACGAACACATCATCTTTCTATTCGAGGTTATGTTACAGGTTAGTCCTTTTACTGTTTCAGGTTACGATCTAAAGGATTTTAGATAGCATAAGTTTTCACGGTATGTGAAGCAATTTGAGATAGTGGACTCTATCTTGATATTTATATGCGTAGACCAGATTGGTTATAAACCAGGGATACTAAGGAAATGATTAACTAGGAGTGGTTTATGTGGTCTCAATTATACGAAGTTGTGGTAGTGAATTTGCATAGCGGCTTAATGCTGAGAGTATTTAAAACTTGTCTAGGTCCTGGGGGCTTTAGGCCTTGCAGTTTTCCTCGTTAACAAAATCTTGTGTGTCATATGATTTACTTTACTTTTGTATTATATTGCTTGTCTTTATAATTAAAGTAAATTCACTCATACGTTAATCAAACTTGGTAAGATCCCATAGATTAGTTTGGTCTTGAACTTAAGCTATTTACTAAGTTACATCTTGTTGAAGTAATTTTTTTGACAATTATTGTCTTTATAAGATTATACAAGGTGTATCAATGGTAGGTTGATACGAAAAGGTTGCGGTGTACTTGGTACCCTCGTCGTTTCAAATCTAACCATCTATCCCTGGAGCAACCCTCCAATAATAACGACTCAATATCTGGCTCGAAAAGAGACTTAAAATCCTATCTGGATCAATAATAAAGATCCTTCAATTCAAATCTATAACTTTTGAAACGAGCAAGTCATTTGAATTATTGAGATTTTCTTGACATCTTCTTACTTGATGATCCCTCAGAGCAAATTGATTTCCATTACCTTGTTCGAAACATATCTGAAAGAAATCATATATATATATATATATATATATATGCTTCATATTAGAGGCGGGTTAGTGAAACTCTTCACTTCATTTGAAACAACTCTTAAGTTGTAAGAAATTTCACAATTGATTAGCCAGGGTACCAATAGGTGAAGTCAAGCTTTACCAAGGAAAACAAAAAAGAAGAAGATAGAACTGGAAATATATGTAAGGGCTTGACAATATATGTAAAGTCATTACTCAAACAACATTTGGTTTGAATGGAATCCTCTGATTGTTCATTCTAAAAGACCACTACAGCCATAATCTGAAAACAAGCCAACGCCTAACTTTGTTAAATGTTCTCAACTGTTATAACATAGTTCTGTAGTATAAAGTTCTAGTATAACATATCAATTCCTATTTATGCTTTTTTATAACGTCACTCCCAATAAAAAAAATATCTTGTAGGACTCCTATCAAACAACAAAGAGTATTACACTACATCCAAAAAAGGCTAGTAAGGATACAACCTGAAACTAGATATTGAAAGATGAAAGTCAAGTTATCAAGAACACTTAAAAAACTCAAGGATAATATCGAAGTTCATTAAAAAAAAGTAGACAAATTGAGCTCTGAATTCCCCATTTTAGCACTGACACCGACCTGAAATGTATTGGCTTGCCATGTAATTTACACATCTAATTAGCATGTGTAACTAATAGTTACACATCCAAAAAAAGTCAGATATCTATAGGCACTTCATAACATATATTAACATGTGTAACTAGGAGTTACAGACGTATTTTCCTAGTGTAACCAGGAGTTACACTTGCATCTATGTAGTGTAACCGGGAGTTACACTTGCATCTGTATAGTGTACCAGGCATGTAGATACCAACTATATAATATTTAGTAAGAAATATTTAGCCATCATCACTTTCCTAAGCACCTTGAAGACCATACATTTCCAGTCCTAACATACATAAATTACTGCATATAATGGACATGACTTTTAACACAAAATGAACAAAGTAATTGCTGTAGAACTCAACTTTTTCGCAAAACGCACCAGGTTTCAAATATATGTGTATAACTCCATTGGCATGTAACGTGGCATGAGCAATATCAAGTCCATAATCTATGGCTACACGATGGTCAAGTTTTTTTGGTTAGATTCCGAGTACTTCCATAAAGACATCCCAAGCAAAAGATTTGTAGCTATCACCACAATATGATCCTTACAAACTCCAATAATATACAAGAGCAGTAATCCGTTATCATAAGCAACAAAAAATGAAATTTTAACTCAAACATGAAAACTGGCACCACAAATCAACTAGACAACTATTACGTACCTTAACAAGGTTGGCATGTTTAAATCCAGACATCACAAATGAACCACCCTTCAACTCTGCCATTTCAGCTTCAACTCGAGCTGCAACCAATATATACTTTAGGTAATTCAGTTAAGCCATTTCAACTGCAGCACATCCATTCTTTCCTCCATGCCACCAGTACCACAAGATATTATCTAGACAAAACAATCATTTTTGCTTCACCTCAGCTGTAGTTGCTTCTCAACTCTACCATTCATTCACTCAAGCCTAAACATTCATCTAAAATTCCCAATCCCTGTAAATGCAGCTGTAAACAATAGCTTACTTCCACTTAATTGATCACATACTAATTTAACAGCAGTTACATACAAAAATATCCATAACAATTTTTTTACTTGTGTAACTTGGAGTTACACATGCATATTACGTGTGTACTCAGCAATTACCAAGTCTACTTGTGTATCTCTAACAATTTTATTTTTAAAAAGCTTACCATCTGATTGGAAAGCATGAGAACAATCTTTCAAGAAAGTTTCCAACCACAGAAGTTAGAGAGATATTCCAAACTAGGTCCAAGAAGATCCATAACAAGGATATTGCATTCCATCTCGACCCAAAACCATCTCACATTCGGAATTCAGCTGCTGAATCCCAGACAGAAGAAAATATTAGCAAACATACTATGAAAAGCAAAAAACAATAACAAGCGAAAGCGGAAAAAAAAAGTTTCATATGATTCTACTACCAAGATAACATATTAAAGCTATCTTCCATCTACTTCAATTTGTACAAGATATAAAAAATCCCATTAAAACCATCTATCTGTTGCTAATTCAAGTGTTTAAGCAACTCCAAAAGGGGAATCCACCCATAAAGCTAGAGCACTGCCCAAGTATTTTTAGTCATTATTTGATTAGTACTAAATACATGATGATAAAATAGAATAACGATGATAAAATTACATTTTTGCTACATTATACCTTTGGAAACAAAAGTCATGGCCCACTTGAGGAGTTGATCATAAGAACCTCAACATTTTTTATACTATTAGAATCTCCACTGTCATATTCTCTGTACTTAAAAGGAATACACCTGCCAAAATCTCATTTCATTAGTTCCTTTTTCTAGTCGTTCATATAGGGTATAGACGAAGTACAACATTACAAACAGCTATTATACATCAAATTTTTAAGAATCGTTATACATTTGAATCTTCAAGATACATTCACATTCTTATAATGTCTCTCTAACTCTCTCCTGCATATATTGTCCTACCAATATCGACCTATAGTTAAATTACTGGTGATATATTCATCATGAAGATCCTAATACAAAATCTCACATTTTTCCACTTCACTGATGATTTTCAAAAGCACGTGTACATGACTATGGATTCTTTTGACGGAGTTATGGTTCAAGTAACCAAAAATGCAGAAACTAAATAAAGGATCTTAAGGAATTAAGGCCATTATCAACACCTAATCTATCATTAGCCAAGTAAACTTAATCTAAGGGAGAGATGAATGATAAATCAGATTAATCCAAAAAATAAAAACAAGCAAGAAACTGATAAACGATTTCAACAAAGAGTGGTGAAATTGATTTTTATACCCAGTGACAAGGCGACAGCCATCCTGGTAATGCTACTGATATCGACCAGTACGAGCAACCAAATCTGACATCCTTGTTCTTCAGAAAACTATTACTAATCATTTCTTCTTTGAAATTATCGCCACCATTTAACATCACGTTTTACTCACATTTGATTTGATTCTGAATGTTTTTTTATGCATGATTTAATTTCCAAATGGACCACCCCTATCAAACAAGGGGCGCCTACTAATAATATTATTATTATGAGTTTAGAGGATAAAACAAAATCAGAATATCAGATTGTTAAGGATGGATAGATGGAAAACCAGAAATGTTAGTTGGAGAATAGGGTAAAACAATGAAGAATACAGAACCACCAACTCCATTTCTAAATCTTCAGCACATAGCCACTCCATTTCTTCCTCTCTTCTATAGTTTTGAGATAACAATAACGAAATCAAGATCAAAATTCAAAAATGCAGGGAGTAGAATCCAGATTTGTTATTGCTAAAACCACATATTCTTCTACTTATAACAAATTAATTTAGTATCGTTTTTCTAGATATAAAAGAGCAAATGAAAAATAAATCAAATCGATTGAAAACAATTCAATCAAATACATGAGATGTATTTGAATCCACTGAGAAATCCAGATTAAATGACTTAGATCAAATCGGTCGGTTGATTAAGCTATAAATCAATTGAAACAAAAAAAAATGTTGGAGATCTTAGATGTAATCTATGGAGAATAAATAAAACCCTAGAAAATATCGAATCAAAATGATTGCAACAGAATAAATTTACCTATTCATCATTTCCAGTGATGAAGCCTTCTCAATATTTCACTACTGTTTTCTCGATATTCTTTAACACAAACAAAAACTCATCCAAAACAGATCTCATCGATCATGAAACAATTCTGATGATTTCCAGTGAAGAAGTCATCTCGATCTTTCAATGTTGATGAATGAATCTGAACAGAGAAATTTCGCCGGAGCCGAGAGAGAATGAACGAAGAAGAGAGAGAAAAAAATAGAAAAATGAAAATATCTTCTGGTATTCCTCTTGTATAAATAGTAAAGGGTAATGTTGTCATTATTAAAATTCGTAATAATTAATTATGGGCCAGATCTGAAGAAAAATTGATATTTTGGGCCTAGTAGTAGCATTTTCTGAAAGTATGGAGTTGATAGTGGAGGATCCGTTTTGTGGGGCTTCTAAATATTGAACCCATATAGTAGGGTGGTTCTAGTATTTTTCACTAATAGAAATCATGTAAGTATGCGAGAATTTGCTTCTTGAGTTACAAATAAGAATGCACACATAGGATTGTTGTTCTATAACCCGTGCACAATAGTAATCCCATAATATTATAGCACATTAGGCTTGTGAACCGTAAAACAATGTTGGATTTCAAGAACACCCAAAACATGCTAGTCGCGAACTCTTAGTTAGGTTCGTGTGCAACACATTTCAAAAGTATCAATGAACATATTCAAAAGTGCATAGTTCACGAACCCTTAAGTAGGTTCATGCACAACAAAAATTTAAAAAAATTCCAGGAACTACCCAAAAGTGCATATTCGCGAAACTTTAAGTAGGTTCGTGAAACAAGAGTAAATTTGAAAAGTGTACAATAACACCTGGAAATTTTATGGTTCGTGAACCCATGAATAGGTTTGTGATCTCTTGCGCACTTTGGAGTTCAGGACATCGAGTTTTTACGTAGTTCACCAACTCATGAATTAGTTCCTAACAAATTGATGTTTTTAGGTTTATGTAATTTCACAGTCATAGTTTCTTGAATGATAAATTGTTCTCAAACTCAAAAGCGATAAACCTAGGGATATCATGTGCTTGAAATTATGTTTCGAGATTAATCAAATATTCGAAATTTATTATTTTCAATTCAACAATTATACTAAAACCATACAATATTGTATCACTAGATAGAGTGATGGTAAAAATAAGGAGTAAATAGGATAGTCAGTCTCTACATATCTTATAAGTCTACATTCCTACCAAAAATGATCACAATTTGAGATATATGGTACCTTCATCCGCCATTTTGAAAGTTAAAAATTGAAATTAAGATTAGTAGATGGTGAGGTTTGGTATCTAATAAACTCATAATTCACTAATTCTTGGTAGGAGAGTAGATTTTAAAAATAGAAACATATGACTAAAATATTATAATGAGCTTCAAATCCATCATTATTTGGATTTTGTAAAAATATTGACGTTGATTGTGAAAATGTTGTGGGAAATAACATTGTCAATGCAGGCAAAAAGGTGATATAAAGATTCTACTTAAGATTTTCAAATGCTACATTTCTTTGGCATCAAAAATAGGGAAGATCACAACAATTCTGTAATGGAGATAATCTTCAAATTCCCTTATTTTGATCAAGTTCTTGTGTGATTTGACGGGGCCTCCATAGGTATTCCTGGAATGACGGGTTTTGGGTTTGTCAAAAGAGATCATAAAAGCACTTTCATGGGTGCTTATGTTGGTTGTTTTAACTTGATAGTTGAAGTGATGGCCTTAATCTGTGTAGGGAAATGAGTTATTTTGCATCATTATCAAAACTTTTATTTTTCTTTTGATACAATGGCAGTTTTTTGTATTTTTTGAAGAATAAAATCTCTTGGTTTATCCAACGAAATGGTGTAGAATAAGGAATATCTTGAGTTGTACAGAGTTTAGCCATAGTAACATAAAACTCAATTTTTCTGCTGATAGACTTGCTAAGACAAGAATAAGTAGGATATAAAATTGTGTATAATGAGCAACTAGATTTCTTGGTGAGTTTAGAGTCTCCTTTTGCTGCGTATTTCAGATTTTGTTAGTTTTTTTTTAGCAAAGTATTTGGGCTGTCTTTCGGTTTTGTTTTTGTTTCCATTTTGCTTAATTGTGACTGTCGTTGATAGGTTTTGACCGATCTCTAATGTTTGTGAGTTTTTAAGTAACTTATGATTAAAAAAAAACATAACGTAATTTACGTGTACCGTGAAGAAATTCCGTGATTTCTCCCATTAGACACAACTCTAGGCCCACTACAAGGAGTTGTAAGATAGATTTTACCAATCGTGGATCCATACAGAACCGTGTTATCGGGAAAAATCACTAGATTTTCGTGACGGCAAATAAAAAATTATTAATGAATTTTCCCTCTATAATAAATAAATTAAATCCCGTATATCTAGTTATGAACAGTCAAAATTTAGCCACGTACGAGTTTGCGACCCTAGATACCCTAAAAGATTTCTACTTTTATACAACAAATAACATTTGTATAAATTATTGGAGAAAATGAGCTTTTAGTAAAAGAAATTTTGGTCTTGGTGAGGTTTGATCTAATGACCCAAGGGTCTAAGGATACTTACTCATTTTGTGAGTAAATGAAATGATCCTTTAAAGAGGAGTTCCACTATATAACTATTCTCTTATAGATAGATTGACAAACAAGGGTGGAACATGTGGGGAAAACAATACATGTTCAACCCATATTGTATGCGCATATGTCATGCACCAAGTCCTCTGTCTACTCGAATTTGTTTTTGGCGAATTTTTCTTTAGGAAATTAATTCCAAAAATATTATTATTTAAGTGTTTTATTTATGGGAGATTTATTTTTTTCGTTTTGAATTGTTTTACAAAAAACAAAACATGTTTTATAAGGCAACCTAAACCTAACTTGATTTGCAAGCAACTTTCTCCTATAAATACAAACTAACTTCTCTTTTGAAAATAGTTCTAGGCGCGGCTACGCTTTTCCATCTTCTTTCCCATTCTCACTTTAGTTTTCGCAAAATTGGTTGCCTATTTTCCTTCCTAAATTGTATTGTTCTTAAATAACCTATATTGGGCAGTTCTACCTTGGACACATCTCCGGTGATGGGGTATAGCATCTCTCATTCTTGAGGAGTACCCGCAGACTATTGTGTTAAGGATAATTTGTCGAGAAGGTGATTCTGCCCTCGTATATTTTCAATTCAGTTGATTATTTTCAGTATGGCTACTTCTATCTAACGTTTGTTGTTTCATTGTTACTGGTTCCAACAATCTTAACACAATATTATTTTCTTGTAATATGAAAAAAATGTAGAAAGACCGGAAAATTTAAGGGGAAGGATTTTAAAGATATATAGATAATTTTTTTTGGTTAACATAAGCTAGATGAATTTCTACTGAAATAATTTGATGAGAGTTTGAATGATGCTGGACGTCAAATTATTTTGGATGATTAGGGTTATGTAGAAGATAATTGAATTGTTTTGAGGATAACTTTAAGGTTATGATTTGTGGTCTGCATAAGAGGCAAAGTATCAAACTACGTGCATGGTATTTGAAGAGAAGTTTCAAGTGTTTAGGATTACCATCTTCCTAATCAGAGTACAAATGAAGGTTGTGACATCAAACTGGTGAGGTCAGTATGGTTGAATTGGGTAAGAACATTCAAGTGAAATAATGATTTTGCACCGAAGACAAAGATGTGTCATCTTTAAGGGACATGGCTAACAAGGCGCATGTGGCTGAACACAAATCTTCCAAAGCTGACAGAGGTGAGAATATCAAACGGAACTCTAAGCGTGGTCCTCATAAGAAAGTTATGTTTCGTAAACCTGAATTTGAAATTATTTTAATTAAGGGTGATTGTTATGTTTGTAATATTTCTGGCCATTTAGCGGTAAATTGTAGACAATGTAAAAACCTTAATAAGTAGAAAGTTAATGCTAATTTATTTTAAACAAACTAGAACGAGTTCAATGGCATGATGTCGGAAGTTATTTTAATGATCAATGTGAGAGACTGGTGGGTGGACTCTGGAGCCACCTAGAATGTTTGTAGAAACAAAGACCTATTCACCTCCTATCAGAGGATAGGGGATGTCGACAAACTCTATATGAGTAACTCATTTGCGATATAGGTTGCATGAAAGGGAATGGTCGAAAAGAAACTCATATATGTAAAGACTCTCACATTGAATGGATTTTCCATGTTCCGGACATATGCAAGAATCTTGTATCTTGTTCTGTTGTAGATGGTAAAAGATTTAAGATAGTAATTAAATCTAGAAAACTTGTTGTAACCAAGAGAACTGATTTTTAGGCAGAGGTAATAAAACTTAGGGTCTATATAAGGTTAACGGAAAATCTGATGAAGTGAACATAGTTGATTAATTCATGTGCTTTCTTTTGTGTGTCGTTGAATATTTTGCATAATAAAATTAGAATCGTTAATTTATAAGTCAACGAATAAACCGGCTAGTGTGGGCTGCGTAACCGAGTTTAGTTTGGATATTGAACACGATATTGATCACAAAAGTGAAATCTACGCAGAATCAAAATATGCTATAAAACCTTTTTAGCAAAAATGTTAAGAGTAATTCTAATCCTTAGATTAATTTAGTTAGACCTAGTTGACATGATCCAAACTAAGGTGGCAAAAGTGGTTTATAACTTTCGTAGATGATTGTATGAGGTACTATCTTGTATACTAGCTTAGGGGTAAGATGTATAAACTTGAACTTGAAAGCCAATGATATGTTACTATTAAAAAGGTTAGGTCGGAATATGGTGGCGAGTATGAAATTCATGAGATCACACCTCCTTATTCACCATAGTCTAATGATTTAAGGTTTTTGTGAATTTTCGTAGTAGTAATTAAGATTCGTTCTCTCGGAAGTTGTTAAGATTAAATTAAAAGGTTTAAATAAAATAATAAATAGAAGAGAGTCACTGGGTCATAGATTCCACCAAATTCACAACACGAAGTTTAATTATTCATTCTCAACAATTATCGCTCAGTGAATAAATAAAAACATCAACTCTTGTTTTGCCAAAGTAGATCCTCAAAACATTAATTGTATCCCCTAAGCATAGATTATCTAAACAAAGCATAACCTATCTAATTGAATCACAACTAATTTTATCGAATCATAAATCAACTTAAAATAAGTGCAAAAGTCATATAGAAAATAAAACAACTTCACCCATGTATAAAATTCGGCTTCCTCCGTCGACCCAGTGTTGGGGTTTAGCTTCTCATGATGAAAACACACTCAAAGTTCATTATTATTGCTCAAATGGTGTTTACAAAGAAGAGAAAATGAGAAAATCAAATTAAACCGGGAATTCGCAACGTTTATAAGCGTTGCAAACCCACTGTTAACTGTCGCAGGCAACAGTCTTATTTCATAAGCATGAACGACAGTAGTTTAACGACTGTCTTCGCAAGTCTGTTCTTCGTGTTCTTCACTATTTTTCTGTTGCTGCTGCTTCTCGACTCTGTAGCCTCCCCAATCACTCGATAATCCTTCTATGTTACTCCATACTCTGATTTATACTCAGCAGGTCCAAGAATAACGCCTCATTACTTCAAAATCTTCTCTATTACTCGGCATTAACTCAAAATATTTTGTTTCCCTTTTTTGTCTCTAGAACGAATCTGAAATAGTTAATTACGTGCATAGTATCCTTGTTTAACTCCTTCACGTCTCTGCAGTAACCAAACGCGTGCAATACACGTCCAAACCCGTTGTCATCCCGTGATCAATTCAACTACATACATACCTCCCTGTTTTCTTCCCAACGATTATCGAGCCCAACTTAGATGAATCTAACGACTATACCGACTCTATATAAGCGGAACAGGCCCATATCAATCCACTGGAGTGATTGAATCACTCCAGAAATCTCCAAAATCAAAACCAGCAACTCTCGGGTTTTCTCAAGCAAAACCCGTAACAACATGTTCTACTGAAACTTGATGATTCAGCCAATTCTGATCAAAACTAATAACCATACCACCACTGTGAAGCTATACCAAGTCTTCCCAAATAATTTCAGCCATTGAATCTCACTAGAACACCTTCAAAATCCGAACCCTAATTCTGCCAGTTTCAACACATTTTTCCCGCCAAAACTGTTCTTCCATGTTTTCATCAACCGGTGATTATCCAGCCAAAGTTAACTGAATCGGAGCACATTACCATCTCTGTTTAAACTCTAGAAGCAAACCCATTTGATTTCAGCCGTTGAATCTCATTCAAACACCTCCAAATCTTCAACCCTAATTCTGCACCCATTTTCCCGCCAAATTTTGAAATTCAAACGAAGAAGATGATTGCCCCTTATCCAATCCGTGAGTGCAAATAGTAATAAGGGTGTAAATAGCAATTCCTGGGGTGTGAATAACCACAGGTTCCAAATTACAAAGAAGGTGCCCCTTAGCAATTGTACACCCTTAGTAATTGAGGTGCCCCTTAACCGACATTGAGAGTCCGAATAACACGTTTTCCTCCGGGGTACAAAAACCACTTTTCGAGCAAATTTCTCCATAAGAGCATATTCGACAAAAATACCTACAAACAAGATTATTATTGATAAAATTGAGACCTAGCTAATATAAATATGGGTATAAAATGGTGCACTTACGTGCTTATCATCTAACGGTATAGTTGAACATTGTAGATGGTGGATTTTCAACAAAGGGCAAAACCTTAAAATCATGATACGGCTTCAGGCATGTGACGATTCATATTTTACGAAGCCATGATGAACATGTCTTTCAAAAAGCCTCCACTAGCTGAGCGTTCGATCCCTGGCATTTCATTGTGCCCTCTATGTAGAATAATAGAATTGGGCGGTCCTCCTACATAATTGTTTGTTGAGAGGGCTTAACTCCTTCAGGACGTCGGTGATACTCACTATTCCCTGACTACATGAGATCGACCCCCCTCTACATAGAAGAACGATTGGGCGGTTCTCCGTCAGATTGAGAGCAACAACGCCTTTAGGACAGTGACACTCACTGATCCAGACTATGTAGAGCGACGTGTATAGACTCGGGTGTTCTTAGTAGTGTTTGAGAGCACCCTCAGGATTTTCCGTCTCCTGACTATGCATATAGATTAATTCTGTCGTGACATTCACCAGCGAATTCCCAAAATAATCTATTATTGCTCTTATTCCATGGTCGAATCCACGGCCTGACCCCATGGAATGGCAATAACAATTGCTCATATTCCATGGTTGAATCCATGACCTGATCCCATGGAATGGCAATAGCAATTGCTCATATTCTATTGTCAAATCCACAGCCTGATCCCATGGAATGGCAATAACAATTGCTCTGATTCTATGATCGAATCCACGACTTGATCTCATAGGATAGCAATGAAACAACTATATTATCTCATTACTCTGATTTCATGATCGAATCTATTGGTCTCATGAAATGGTGATGGATAAATCTCAATTACTCCTATTATATGGTCGAATCCACGATCCCATGGGATGGTAATACTCGTTTTATTATTCTGAATTCGTAGTCGAATCCACATCTGATCCTACGAATTAATAATGAAACATCTATTCACTTTTATTACTCAGTTTCATGAATTATTCTCCACTGGATCTCATGAATTGATAATAATTACTCCACAATTGGGCATCTGAATCATCACTGAGTAAGTCCCGCAAAATGGTGCAAGTGTACTCGACAATGATGCACGACTGAGCACCCGGATTCGCGAACGAGCAACCAAAAAACATGAAACAATGGAGAGCTCTCCACAAAATGGAAGAGAGAAAATAATAAATAATAAAATAATGGGAAGTGCCCATGGGCCGGGGCCGGTCTCATGCTTCCCCGTTATTTTTCTCTATTTTCTCGTGATTTTCATAAATCCATGGAGACTTCTTCATCTTGGCAAAAAAATTCCCAATTTGTGCAAAAACTTGAAGAGTTTTCCATAACTTGGAGAATTCATCAAATAAACCGGGCAACCAAGCCGGCCGGCCATGCCTAAGCCTTAGCCGGTACCACACCTCATAATCCTTAGCTTTTTGATAATTATTATTCCAAAACTTCATGGATTCTCCACATCTTCCTGGATTCTCCATATCTTCAAGGACTCTCCATAACTTCAAGGATTCACGAAAAATAATAATAAAATAGGGAAAGGTGTGCGGGACCAGGAAACTTGGCCGGCCGGCCATGCCCTAGCCGTGGTCGGTCCCATACCTTGCAATCCCTAATTTCTTCTTCTTATTATTTCCCTCAACTCGTGAAATTCCTGGGTTTGAACAAAATTTGTGACTTCTCCATATTTTCTCAAATATTGCTTGAATCACGAAAAACCAAAATCCAACATGGTCACGCGACCGGCTAGCCCCTCACGGCAATTTTGGATTATTAAAATATTTTATTTTAATACTTTCAAAATATTGATGAATTGAGCATACATGCTCATTCCACCAAAAAGTCGAGAATTTTCAGCCAAGATGAAACTCTTCTGAAAATTCACAACATCGCTCAAACGTGCATCAGAAAATACTGAAACTCTCAATATGGAGACACGGACATCATGGAAACACGTGCATGCCTCCATGATCGACCAGGTTGCTTCTAGGGTTTGCATGAAGCCGGTCCCACACGTTTTCGCAATTCTGACCTAATTTGCTCAATCGCTCATACTGGGCCCAAAACTCTCTCCTACCCGTCCCTCTTGAATTATTTTTGAGTTTTACTTTCGGATTATTTTCACCTCCCGAACGAGCTTGAAACCTAAATATTCCCGCGATAGGAGATAGGAAATTCTTTTCCGTATAGAATGGAGGAGCGGACCATCAAAATACGAGTCTGTATGAGAATTCTACATCGATTCTAGTAAAGGATGCTAATTCGGGTTTCAACCAACCTGGAGAATCCTCCAAACGACCAACACTTGGTCACGTGGTCACCAAGAGCCGGCCCCTGGTTCTCTTGGTCGGTTTCATATCTCCTACTTAGGTTTTACACCTAATGCTGAACCCAACAATATTTTCAGTAAATGGTGAACTCCCCATTTAATCATCACTTTTCACCAACTCTCAAACTGAGAACCCTGGTGTATTCTCACTCGAGCGTTGGGCATCACATGGACATTCCTCATTCCATATGGTCGGTCCCTCTATCACTCATAATCAATTTTCGGAAATTCTCCAATTGACTGAGGATTGTCCAAAATTAGGGTTTCGAATGAACGCTCTGTGAAACCATCATTCTGAGCAATTTCGAACACTAATAAGTTTATGTTGATTCATCAATCAACGTATGAAATTAATTAAACAATATTCGGTAATCTACCAATATTTTAATTAATATTTTACTGGGTCACATCACCAGTAAATAATTCGCTGAATCGAGCAATACTTGCTCAATCACCTGAATATTAGTCAATATTCGACAATTCTCCAGTATTTGGTGAATTGAGCAATACTTGCTAGTTGCCCATCAAATCCTTAATTTTGGAGAATTGAGTAATACTTGCTCAGTTCCCCATCAAAATCCCATAATTCGGTGAATTGAGCAAGACTTGCTCAGTTTCTCATTGAATTCTCATAATTCGCGGCAATACTTGCTCAATCACTCAACTAGTCAGTAACTTGTCATACTGACATGTCTCCAGAGAACCACATGTTCGACCCATGAATAGCTGAGCATTCACCATTCATGCTTGATTCACCAAACTTAGACTCAGTGTCTAATCAGTCAACAGTTGACTAACCTAAACATGTCTGCCCCGCAGACTCCACGATTCGTGAAACATCAATCACGTCACAAATGGGGGATATCACTTAGGGTTTTGGTCTGGCGGTCTACGAAACGTGGATTCATCCCACGATAAGAAATGTGCGTAAGTCGTGTTAACGGTTAAAGGAGTTAGCAAAGTAGTGGGTGCATCATCAGCCAAGTCTCCACATGACGTGGAACTGACTTTACCACGATCTCCTACTTTCCCACTCTTTCACTCAAGAAAACATCACACTTACAGGGGTCAGTGGTGTTACTACTCTAACAGTATAAATAAGTCTCCGAATTCACGATTGAGGACAACGAATTACAACATCAATAATCAACATTCGAACACTCGAATACACGTCTAACACTGAATTTCTCGAGTAACTACTCTCAAGAATTCATCAATCACTCATAACTTATCAGAACTCAACAGTTCATCAATACTGTAGAAACCTTCAACACACCCACAATCCTCGATCGTCATTTATCCCACACAATTCTCATCTTCCCTCCTACAGATCAACCCATCTCCCTCTTTGCGACCGAATTGATTCTGGAACGGCCATTGTCTTGATTTAGGCCAGAGTCATACAGATTAATTTCCCGAATCTAAGCACCCCCTTTGCAGCGGTGCATCTGTGTGAGGATTAACATCTTACCCGGCTGAGGAGTCTCGACAACTCACTCGACTCTCCACTTTCCCGAAAAATCGGCGACGCGTTTTAACCCATCCACAGATTGGAAACCACAGTGATTAATCTCTCAGTTGCAGTCTCTTATTTTCTCAAAGATAGTCGATCTTAGGTCAGGATCAGTTACACATCCCAACACCAGCAACACTAGTACCTGCAACAACACTGGTGGTACTCCGGAAACAATTCCCTCTTCTAATGATGATGGCGACATTACTCCTCCTCACACCAATGTCGAAGATCATCCTTATTTCGAGCGGCATCCCAAAGAAATCAGAGAAAATCCTCCTACCATAGGCGATCTCATGAAGGTCCAGGAAGTTCTCGCCAAGAATCAAACTGACATGGCTGCTACTCAGAAGGAACTATTCAACTATCTCAAAACTCTCACTGACAAGATGTCAGTCAAAACTCAAGAAAAAGGGAAATACAAGGAAACGTCTCCAACGGACCCCAAAGTTATTCCTATTCCTGATGATGATGAAACCCGCAAAGCCGCGGAACCTCAACCCGACAGCTTCATCACCTGTGAAGAATTGGAACGCTTTATGGAGAATCGAGGAAGGGGTCATACAACGACCGTGCACCGTCATCAACCTCTGTATCCTGTAGCCACACAGAGGATCCCTCTCCCAAAAGGCTACACCTCTCCAAAGTTCACACTCTACAACGGAACGGGAAATGCTCGAGAACACGTTTCTCGATTTCTGGAAACATTAGGAGAACATGAACACAACCATGTTGTCCGCTTGAAGGATTTTTCCAAATCCCTGACGGGTCGTGCATACACTTGGTAAAACAACATCACTCCAAGGAGCATAGCCAATTGGGGAGAAATGATTAATGCTTTCTATAGGAAATATTTATTTGTCTCTGAACAAGTCACACTATCCGACATGGGGAGGATGTATCAGAAGAATACTGAACACCCAAACGACTACGTAAAAATGATCAGACTCCAGGCATTGGATTGTCATGATCCAAATGTTACTGAACAACAACTGGTGGACTTGTGCATCAATGGGATGATCCATGTTTACAGAGCTTTGTTGGAGAATATCCGCTTCCAGACCTTTTCGGAACCTCACGAAGCAGCCAAGTGATTAGCAACTACTGCTCCCGCATTGCTAGGAAGAATGCAAACTGTCAAAATGGAGCAATCGAAAGACACTCGAAGCAGTAGTTCTCGGAGCCTGATCAACAAGCAGTACGATGTTGAAGCTTCCATGAATGTTGCTGAAAGAAGCAAGAGAAAATCCGAAGCACAGCAACACAAAAACGCTTCACCCTCCAAAAGCTCCAAGGAAGGACAACCAGACCAGAAATGCACAATCACAACAGAATGATGAGGAAGTTCCTGATTTCCCATTTCCCATTGAAGAGGTGATCGAACTACTGGAAGTCTGGATCCAAGATGGTGCAGTCAAGCTACCTCATGTCAAAAAGGAGCCAACCGTGAAGCAAATGGAAAATGCACGCTATTGCCACTTCCATAGGTATGTGAGTCATCCAACCCGTGACTGCAGAAATTTGAAGCGCATCTTCAAAGAAAAGGCCGACTCAGGAGAACTAGGGACTGAAGGAGTACATAGAAATCCTCTCCCGATCAGAACATTCGCACACTCCGAGTAGCCGGTCAAGGAAGCAGTTCAGTCTTTAATGGAGCACGTCTGCGAGTTACTGTACTTGTCAAGGTCCCAAAGAGATGACATGTTTGCTGCACTAAACCATGTCGTGTCGGGCAAACGACTGTCAATTCAGGAAACATTCCTTGAACCACCTGTGACAGACAAGGAGATGTACGACATGGACTTCTCACCATGGTACATCGCAAGGGGAACGAATTTAGACGAGCATTAGTCGACGTTGGCACTGCTGTCAACATCATTCCTCTGAAAACCCTTAGAGCTGCTAGCATCACTCGTCAAGAAGAAACTCACGCTCTAGTCTCAGTCAGAGATCATGAAGGGATATCTAGGAATGCTTATGGTTACATCATTCTCAACATAAGAAGTGATTCAATCTGGATAGAAACTAAATTCTTTATAATCAGGGAGGATCTTAGATATGACATGGTTCTTGGGAGAGCGTGGATTCATGATGGAAAAATTGTTGCGGTATCTTCACCTTCAGTTGCACACTTCTCCACCGAAGAAATCTCTGACTCAGAAGATGACCATCCTTTCGAGCATTTGGAAAAGGTTGAAACTCTGATGGGACTCACGCAAAAGCCTCGAGAAAGCCCTAACGAATTCTTCAGGAGGTTTCGCACTCAGGCAAGTCTTATTCCTAATGATGCATGTGTGTTACCTACTTTCAAATATGCTAGCCTAATTCGGGGACTCGCTCAAAACCTACTTGTCATCAAACGCTATGAGTGGTTAGTCTCACCTCAGCAATACTTAACCAAGTGGTTAGATGTTGAACCCCTCAAAATTCAGCATCTCACCAACACGGTCATTGATAAAATAGTGACCGAGTTCCACAATCAGTACCCTGAATGTTTTCCCGTGCACGAGTGTCCATATGTGCCAAAAAATCTAAAAATTTCACCGACAGTGCATCCCGCTGTGCGGAGAATCCTGAACAAACAAAATAAATTCGGGGCACGACCAACTAAGCCTAACAAGTTCCGTGAAGGATATTTGGTTCTCAAGGAAACTAGGCACAATTTGCATTCTGGAAAGAGTTCTAACTGGGGAGGGCCTTTCATGATTGCTAAGTCAGTCGCTGGAGGATACTACAAATTGGATGACATCAAGGGAAAGATAAGAATACCAGTGATTCATGAGAATTGGCTCAAGATTTTTGATGCATGAAGCATTCAACATTGGATGTTTTATGTCCAAGGCAAGCGCTCAAAACATCTGACATTTGCACTTTAGGATTTTCTTTTAATTGTATTTTCAATTCTTCCAAAACGTGTGCATACTTGCACTAAGCATTTGAAAATTCAGCAATCTATCAAAGTTCTTTATTTAAGAAAATCTCTATCAAATCAAAAATCAAAAGAAAATCCTCAGTCACTCGTAAATTCAAAACCTATCAAAAATCAAAACCCAAATAAAATCTCACATCTCTCTCAGAAGTTCAATGTTCATGAGATTATGGAAAGTAAACTAAAGAAATCCGTCAAAGAATGATTTTTGCTTCTCCGCATCTTCCAAATATTTCAAAGCCGCTTTCTCCAACTCCATCTTCTTGGTCAGTTCAGCAACTTTGTTCATCTTCTTCGTCACATCATTAGCAGGGAAAGGAGCACCACCCTCTACTGTTTTCCTGATATCTTCAAGCCTTTGACGAAGACACTTCAGATTGAAGCCAAGTTCTTCGGCATTCTTCAAGTTGTACTCCCAATCAAAGAGTACGTCTCGGGTAACAGAATTTCTGGGAGTGATACAAATATCATGTATAACACGCAAGATGGATTCCACTTGCTTTGTCAAGAAATAACTCTGTTCTGGATCCTGAGTAACCACGATATGTCCATACACTTTCCACAGTTTCTCATACATAGCAGCATACCCGATGGGAACACTAAAACCACCAACTAACTGGTGGTATGGGAGTAACTCACCAAATTGAAGATCAAAAGCAATCCCTACATTAGGATACTCATGCACTATCATGCGCCTCTCAACTACTGGAGCAACATCGACAATCATGGAGACCACTTCAGACGAAGCAGTTTCTACTATTCTCGATTCGGGTTCCACCATCTGAGGCTCAATTGGGGCTTCCACCACCTCCCCTGAATCAAAAACTATCACTTCATAACCTGGAGGTGAAGGTATAGGAGTTTCATAGCCAGCAACTCCAGGACTCCCCAAGCTATCATTATTGGATCCATGATTCCCAACTTCGTCGTTCGGTACCTAATGCGAAGATTACATGGGATTAGGATGGTTCAGCCGTGGAAATCCAATGCAATCATGAGATTAATAGAGTAAGTGAACTAACATCATCTACGTTCCTTATTATGCATTTACAACATGAGCAAGAAGTATCAAAGTCATGAAACACGTTTTCAAAGAAACTCAACTGAAGCAAATTCACACTCCCTATGTTCAATGACGAGCTGGGCGCAATTGGTGAGGAATCTGGAGACGCGTTATATATCATTATCTTCGTATGGAAGTTCTCTACAACATGTAAAAATTTCATAACAATTGGATGAACGAGCGAGGATATGTGGACAAAACATCACCCAATGCGCGATCTGGAAAAGTTCTGAATATCTCCTGGAAGTTTACTGTTTCGCGTTTTTCAGGCCATAAACATGCTCAAAATTCTAAAAGTTTCCTTTCATATAGATTGGAAATTTCTTGGGATTGAAGATGCATATGCGGACATCGAAAATATGACGCCAGACGAGGATTCTACAGCATTTCTAATAAAATCTGAAGTCTGAAATTTTCTGATGACGTATTTCGGTAAAATTACTCGTATATTCATACGGGTTATCATTCATTCATGCATAAATCAGTAATATCATACTTATATGAAGAGACTACAGGAGAAATACTTACTAGGGGAGCCTCTAAACCATCTGAGGACTCGGCAATGTTGGAACCTCCATTGGCAATTCCGTTATCTTCATTCGGAGAACTCTCCATATTTTCGTTCGGTTCGGGATTTCGATAGCTCTCCATATTCTCATGTTTCAAAGAGGAATGTGCCTCATCAACACGCTCCTTATCCATGGTGATTTCCTCATGTCCACATCAACAACAATCGTTACTCATTCGTCCAAAGGCGCATTATAGTTATCAAGTGCAAAAGGGGAAACTTACGTCAACCTCCTCAGTGCTGGAATCCTGAATTGATCGACCAAGAGAAAAACGGAGACCATCAATAACGGATAGGGCAAAATTCTGAAATGTATGATCAATACTCTTTTAAATCCTAATTACATGGATGAAAAAGTTGCAACAATGAAGAAAAGCGCGAGCAACTCACCAAAGAAGCGGCATGAGACTGTATTCTGTTCGGTATCATCCTATGTGTGTCTTACTTCTGCCTTCTCCTCCCTGGGGACTTTCTTGAAAGATTGAAGAGTTTACATCAATTCGAGGTCTCACAGCGCGACCACCCTATCACAAGAAAAGCAATACGATTAAAATGTGATTGGAAAACTTTGGCCGAAATCATAAGAAAAAACACTTACTTGTGACACATTTGGAGATGTCTTCCTCTTATCACTACTAGGGAGATACTTCAACCTGGGTCGACCGAAAACCATGTCAGGGAGAGGGAACTCTCGTAATGGGGACTGAATATCTGTTACAAATGTATATACACGCTCGAGTTGCTAACGCCAAAAGCCTATATAACCAGGAGTTGTGAAGGTTTCTCGGTCATAACATGGGAACAAGTATTCATTTCCTTCCACGCGGGTGCAGTATAAATGAGCCTTCAGGTACTCAATATCTGGTTTGTTCATTTGATGACCCGGAATGTACTGGTCAACTCCCATCTGTCTAGCGGATCTGTCAATGTTGTACTCTTCTACCTGGAATCCTCCGTTCATTGTTGATAGCAAGAAACCAGGAGTACAACTTAAGACGAAAGATCTCTCTCCTTCACTCAGACCAGCACCAGTACTCAATGTGACATTCTCGTCAGTAGTATTGAAAGTGATTAACTGTGAGAAAATAGAAGGAACCTACACCCAGGGGAGAAATTTGAACTCAGACTCAATGTCCAAAACGTCATTAATGAATATCTTGTATTGTGGTTGCTTTCTAGACCAGCGCATGATCCTAGCATTATTCTCCTCAAAAAGGGAATAGTGAGTGTCGACCTTGGGTCCTTGCAAAATGCTACGGGGAATTGGGGGCATAGCTCTCAAGGTGTTCCCATATTAAGGCTTGGAGAAATATGGTATTAGCATACGTCTCAACCTTCATGAAGCCATTAGAAATACTGGAGTCCACAACTAGAGATTCCAAGTTGGCGAACAAAGAACCAAAAAATAGACTTCCAATGGGAATTGTCTCACCTTTGGCCATCTTAATGGAAAAATGAATCACAAACGGCTTCAGCAAGTGTCCACAATCTTCTAAGATATCCCGTGAGAGCCACAGACACAAGAAACCCGCAATTGTCAAAACGCCATCAACCGATCCTTCAGGAGTTCTATCTCTCGGCCACCTGTGTGATAACCATCGGGCATAACAAGATGCATGTGACTCATTGAATTCGTGTATCTTTGCTTCTAATGTGTCAGATATCTCCTTCTCCTCTGTCGAGAGTTCTTCAGGAAAATTACCAGTAATTGGAAGGTGCAACAAAGCAACTACATCTTCCATAGTAATGGTGAATTCTCCCCATCTGCATATAAATGTGTGAGTAGGGACACACCAACGGGCGAGCATGGCTATCATACCTAGTATATCATGATTGATGATCAAATCTCCAGCAGCTTGAATGGCTCGTGTCACTTGAGCACTATCCAATATGACCCTCACACGGTTATGGCCTAACACGTGTCTTTCCAATCCAGAGAAATGCATCAGAGGTCTCCGAGAAAGCTTCAACTCCACCTGAAAAGCTGCGAAATACTTCCCTTGCAAACAAAACCGAACCACAGCTCGAGGAGACACCAACTTGTTCTGGCCAATGCACCTAAGATTTATCAGCAACCGAAACTAGGAGCCTAGAGGACGCTTTTCAGGCCTATAAAAGTACACGGAGAATTTGTCCTCATCAGTTGGAATATTCTTAGTCTTGGAACTTCCCTTCTTCTCCTGGGAAACCTCAGTATCATTTCTGGAGGAATCATCATCTCTGGAAGAGGTATATGTGGAAACATCCTCTCTTGAGGAAGCATCTTCTCTCGAAGAGACATCATCTTTAGAAGCACTACGGGATTCAACCATTTTGTAAAATTGCTGCAACATCCATACATGAATTCATCAACACAATGGAATAAATAAAACACGACAATCGACGTCTGCAAAAATGGTATTCCTCAATTTTCAACTCTTTACGTTTTCACCAACTTAGTGATAATAACGTAAAACTCTCAAAAACTTGCTCGCTTCTTCAAACCTGCCAATATGAGCAAAATTCATTATTTAAAGCCAGCACTAGTTCAATAAAACTTTCAAATGAATATTCGCTGATTTTCTACGTATGTGCATACACTATAAAATCACCAAACTCATACATACATTATTTCATAACATATACAATTGTTCGCTTTCAGCAATTGCTCAAAAGTCATAAATTGATTTTCATAAAACCGTGAACGACCCAAGTAAATTTTTACTGAGTGAACATCCACTGGTTTTTTAAAAATTGGACAGATATCCATTCCAAAACTGTGAAAACTCACATGCAGATATTATTTTACCGTGTATGTTTATCTACTTTCAACAGTTGTTCAAAATCAAAACGATGATTTTAAAAAATATATATTTTAACGTGAAACTCACGTAAATTTAAAAAATATATGTATATATTTTGCTCGCTCTCCTGAAAGTTCATAAATAAATTTTTATCATGAACTCCAGGTCTTTTCAAAATTCCTTTAACTCTAAGGATTATTATTTATTACTTTTACGAACAAACCTACGTTTCTAAAAGTATTTACAAAATTCATGCTTCGAAAACAGAATTGAGTTTTCATAAAACCTAATAAAACACGGGTTTCTTTTTTTGGACTTGGGCCCGCAAATCCTGAATCGACCATAACCAAGCTTCCAAACACCCAAATCAGCAGTGCCTCATCTCTCCACGCTCATGAGATGATACCCTACCTTACTATCAGAGTTCTCATCCACACATTTGCTCTACATGATCTCATTGGGGTAAATTGAGAATTCTGAAACTACCTTTGTAGACTGAGTTCAACCAGACCTCGACGACTGAAAATTACCATTTAATGCATACTGCAGAACATGATTGTTCCCCAATATGCAGGAGACTTAATGTAGATGGTGGATTTTCAACAAAGGGAAAAATCGTAAAATCATGATACTGCATGTTTCTGATACGGCTTCAGGCATGCGACGATTCATAATTTACGAAGCCATGATGAACATGTCTTTCGAAAAGCCTCCACTAGATAAGAATTCGATCCCTGGCATTTCATTGTGCCCTCTATGTATAATAATAGAATTGGGTGGTCCTCCTACATAATTGTTTGTTGAGAGGGCTTAACGCCTTCAGGACGTCGGTGATACTCATTGTTCCCTGACTACATGAGAGCGGCCCTCCTCTACATAGAAGAACGATTGGGCGGTTCTCCGTCAAATTGAGAGAAACAATTCCTTCAGGACAGTGACACTCACTGATCCTGACTATGTAGAGCGACATGTATAGACTCGAGTGTTCTTAGTAGTGTCTGAGAGCACCCTCGGGATTTGACGTCTCTTGAATATGCACAAAGATTAATTCTGCCGTGACATTCACCACCGAATTCCCAAAATAATCTATTATTGCTCCTATTCCATGGTCGAATCCACGGCCTAATCCCATGGAATGGCAATAACAATTGCTCCTATTCCATGGTCGAATCCACGGCCTAATCCCATGGAATGGCAATAACAATTGCTCCTATTCCATGGTCGAATCCACGGCATGATCCCATGGAATGGCAATAACAATTGCTCTGATTCTATGATTGAATCCACGACTTGATCTCATAGGATAGCAATGAAACAACTATATTATCTCATTACTCCGATTTCATGATCGAATCTATTGGTCTCATGAAATGGTGATGGATAAATCTCAATTACTCTGATTCTATGGTCGAATCCACGATCCCATGGGATGGTAATGCTCGTTTTATTATTCTGAATTCGTAGCCGAATCCACATCTGATCCTACGAATTAATAATGAAACATCTATTTACTTTTATTACTCAGTTTCATGAATTATTCTCCACGGAATCTCATGAATTGATAATAATTACTCCACAATTGGGCATCTGAATCATCACTGAATAAGTCATGCAAAATGGTGCAAGTGTACTCGACAATGATGCACGACTGAGCACCCGTATTCGCGAACGAGCATCCAAAAAACATGAAACAATGGAGAGCTCTCCACAAAATGGGAGAGAGAAAATAATAAACAATAAAATAATGGGAAGTGCCCATGGGCCGGGTCCTAGCCGGGGCCGGTCCCATGCTTCCCCATTATTTTTCTCTATTTTCTCGTGATTTTCATAAATCCATGAAGACTTCTTCATCTTGGCAAAAAAATTCCCAATTTGTGCAAAAACTTGAAGAGTTCTCCATAACTTGGAGAATTCACCAAATAAATTATAAAATAAGGAGAGGTATGCGGGACCGGGAAACCTAGCCGGCCGGCCATGCCCAAGCCGTGGTCGGTCTTACACCTCACAATCCTTAGCTTTTTTATAATTATTATTCCAAACTTCATGGATTCTCCACATCTTCCTGGATTCTCCATATCTTCAAGGACTCTCCATAACTTCAAGGATTCACGAAAATTAATAATAAAATAGGGAAAGGTGTGCGGGACCGGGAAACTTGGCCGGCCGGCCATGCCCTAGCCGTGGTCGGTCCCATACCTTGCAATCCCTAATTTCTTCTTATTATTATTTCCCTCAACTCGTGAAATTCCTGGGTTTGAACAAAATTCGTGACTTCTCCATATTTTCTCAAATATTGCTTGAATCACGAAAAACCAAAAGCCAACATGGTCACGCGGCCGGCTAGCCCCTCACGGAAATTTTGGATTATTAAAATATTTTATTTTAATACTTTCAAAATATTGATGAATTGAGCATACATGCTCATTCCACCAAAAAGTCGAGAATTCTCAGCCAAGATGAAACTCTTCTGAAAATTCACAACATCGCTAAAACTCGAATCAGAAAATACTGAAACTCTCAGTATGGAGACACGGACATCATGGAAACACGTGCATGCCTCCATGACCGACTAGGTTGCTTCTAGGGTTTGCACGAAGCCGGTCCCACACGTTTTCGCAATTCTGACTTAATTTGCTCAATCGCTCATACTGGGCCCAAAACTCTCTACTACCGTCCCTCTTGAGTTTTATTTTCAGGATATTTTTACCTCCCGAACGAGCTTGAAACCTAAATATTCCCACGATAGGAGATAGGAAATTCTTTTCCATATAGAATGGAGGGGCGGACCATAAAAATACGAGTCTGTATGAGAATTCTACATCGATTCTAGTAAAGGACGCTAATTAGGGTTTCAACCAACCTGGAGAATCATCCAAACGACCAACACTTGGTCACGTGGTCACCAAGAGCCAGCACCTGGTTCTCTTGGTCGGTCTCATCTCTCCTACTTAGGTTTTACACCTAATGCTGAACCCAACAATATTTTCAGTAAATGGTGAACTCCCTATTTAATCATCACTTTTCACCAACTCTCAAACTGAGAACCCTGGTGTATGGTCACTCGAGCGCTGGGCATCACATGGACGTTCCTCATTCCATGTGGTCGGTCCCTCTATCACTCATAATCAATTTTCAGCAATTCTCCAATTGACTAAGGATTGTCCAAAATTAGGGTTTCGAATGAACGCTCTGTGAAACCATCATGCTGAGCAATTTGGAACACTAATAAGTTTATGTTGATTCATCAATCAACATCTGAAATTAATTAAACAATATTCGGTAATCTACCAATATTTTAATTAATATTTTATTGGGTCACATCACCGGTAAATAATTCGCTGAATCGAACAATACTTTCTCAATCACCTGAATATTAGTCAATATTCGACAATTCTCCATATTCGAAAATTCTCCAGTATTTGGTGAATTGAGCAATACTTGCTAGCTGCCCATCAAATCCTTAATTTTGGAGAATTGAGTAATACTTGCTCAGTTCCCCATCAAAATCCCATAATTCGGTGAATTGAGCAATACTTGATCAGTTGCTCATTGAATTCTCATAATTTGCGGCAATACTTGCTCAATCACTCAACTAGTCAGTAACTTGTCATACTGACATGTATCCAGAGAACCACATGTTCGACCCATGAATCGTTGAGCATTCACCATTCATGCTTGATTCACCAAACTTAGAATCTGTATCTAATCAGTCAACAATTGACTAACCTAAACACGTCTGCCCCGCAGACTCCACGATTCGTGAAACATCAATCACGTCACAAATTGGGGATATCACTTAGGGTTTTGGTCTGGTGGTCTACGGCACGTGGATTCATCCCACGATGAGAAATGTGAGTAAGTCGTGTTAACAGTTAAAGGAGTCATCAAAGTCGTGGGTGCACAATCAGCCAAGTCTCCACACGACTTGGAACTGACTTTACCACGATCTCCCACTTTCCCACTCTTTCACTCAAGAAACCATCACACTTATAGGGGTCAGTGGTGTTACTACTCTAACAGTATAAATAAGTCTTTGAATTCACGATTGAGGACAACGAATTACAACATCAATAATCAACATTCGAACACTCGAATACACGTCTAACACTGAACTTCTCGAGTAACTACTCTCAAGAATTCATCAATCACTCAGAACTTATCAGAACTCAACAGTTCATCAATACTGTAGAAACCTTCAACACACCCACATTCCTCGATCATCACTGATCCCACATAATTCTCAGCTTCCCTCCTACAGATTAACCCATCTCCCTCTTTACGACCGAATTGATTCTGGAACGGCCATTGTCTTGGTTTAGGCCAGAGTCATACAGATTAATTTCCCGAATCTAAGCACCCCCTTTGCAGCGGTGCATCTGTGTGAGGATTAACATCTTACCCGGCTGAGGAGTCTCGACAACTCACTCGACTCTCCACTTTCCCGAAAAACCGGCGACGTGTTTTTCTCATCCACAAACATAAGAACAGAACCATTAATGAAATGATATAAGCCATGGTGACTAATTCAGGATTAAGTTCCAAATTTTGTGTGTGTGTGTAGGGGGGTGGGGGAGGGGTCCTTGTTAAGTGCATATTTTGCATATATTTAGTGTCAAATCCATGCTAGTAATTGCTATATATTCTTGCGAATCATTGTATATTACTCTTGTTTTCTTTTATTTATGTTTTGCTAGGTGAATCATCCAAAAGAAGCGAATTAGCACTTAATTGTGCAATAAAAGAAGTTAGCCGCAAGCGGAGAAGGACCAAAGACCAAGTGGAAGTCATCCAAAATGAGGAGTTCTTGATATCATCTCGAAGAGGAAAAAAATACGAAGCCAACGGTGAAAGAATGGAGTCAATTCGATGTCATACGAAGAATCCAGAAGTATTTTAAGCAAGCCGGAGATATCGCAAAGTAGAGAAGCTACAGAATTGTTAAAGGCACCTTCTTAATTTACTCAGGGCAGCCAACACTCATGGAAAAAACTGAACGAACACGTCATCTTCTTCATCGGACAGAGACATCAAGCAAAGTCCCGTGGCAGTAATGGAAATGGGGTCAGTGAAAGAAAATGTGTTTGCTGCTCAGTATAACAGAGAAGATTAAGATGATGGTAATTCATGAAGATGGACGTGAGCTCGAGAACAAAACAGGGAAATCCATGGTTGGCAGTAGTGACGAGTTTACGAGAAGACTTGTCGGAGATGGTGATACTGGTCTGATGACGAACAACAAGATAGCTATTATTTCCGGAGAATGGTGTAGTTGAGCTTGGTGACTGCAGAAAGAATGAGTTTACTGGCAGGAGGGACGTGGTGAAGCTATTATTGATCATTGAGCCTGGCAGTGATAATGATTCTGCTGAGATTGATTAAGGAGGATTGATTTTGGGGCTGCAGATGATGGCAGCGATGGAGAATGACATTGGTTTGATTTTCACGATGGTTGCTTCGATAGATAATGAAGAGATTGATGGATGCTGCCATTAACAAGGAACTGAGGAGTTGAGAGATATTGTACATCAGTACGTGCAAGGGTTCGAGTAAAGTGGAGGCCGAGAAGACAAAGAAGTTGGAGTATACAGGGAGACCTACGGATTGAAAGTTTGAACCGTAGCTAAATTCAGGGAAGGAAGTTAGGTTGTGGAGTTCATAGTTCAACCTACGGGACAGAAACCAAACCGTATTGTAATTCAGTTGAGCCTACAATGTGGTCTTCAATCCGTATGCTATTATTAAAATCATTGGTTTGATTTTCACGATGGTTGCTTCGATAGATAATGAAGAGATTGATGGATGCTGCCATTAACAAGGAACTGAGGAGTTGAGAGATATTGAAGCTAGGGTTCGGTTGTTGGAGAAACCTACGGATTGAAAGTTTGAACCGTGATCAGGGAAGAAAGTTCAACCTACGGGAGAAAACTAAATAAAAGATCCATCAGTTGAAGAGTTTTAGAAAGCGAGAAAACTAAATAAAAGATCCATGAGAGTTTACGGCCAGAAGTCTCAGCCGTTATTGAAAAGAAGAAAATTGAGAAAAAGATACAGGGATGGAAAATCTGTCCGTGAAAATTTTAAGGAAATGGACTGTCAGTCCCATGTATCCGACAAGCCATGAAGCAGCTGAAATGGTAATTGGGCTGTACTTTAACAGGATTGCATGCAGGCCACTTGGCTGTTTAACCACTTCTTCTCACGACTAACCTTAATTTGGTTATGGAAGTTGCGACTTTTGGCAACTGTTTGTGACCGGGATTTTAAGCACGGGCCCACCTACAACTTGGGTATACTATATAATATAAGAGACTATTCTAATATTTTTGAGGAGTATCTTTTAATCTTTTATCAAGCCATTGGAAAGGAGAACTCAAGAGAAGAAAAACTAGGGTTTGGAGTTATTTCCATCACCGTAACTATTTCTTTACCATTTTATCATATAAAACTCATGGGTTTTGTTAGTACCATGAGTAGCTAAACTTCTTAGTGATTTGGGATAATTCTAATTTCTAGACATGATTTGAGTTATTATATAAATCTATTTTGAAGTTCTTCACATGATTATTGATTGTTTATACCAATTAGAATATTTATGATTGATTGATAGATTGTTAAGGTGGCCAACTGAATTAATTTGTTGATTCAATCAAATGCTAGTATTGAGTTAGGAGATAAGTAATAGTCGAATAATTCATACAAAAGTAGAGAACATAAGACCTTGCAGAGGGATTCTGTGTATAAACAACACTAGAAAGTGGACCTTGAGTTAAGAGTCTAACTACTAGGATTAACCTATAATTCACAAAAGATAAAGTATTCGAACAAATTACACCTTGAGTGAGCTACTACTAGGTGGTTTCGACGAATAGAATCTGGTATTGGAGAGCTTCCGTACCTAGTGATATAAGAAATTTAGGGGATAGCACTGAGCTAGATGTTATTCCACGGTTGGTAATAATCTGTGATTAACTGTATTAATGTATGAATATAATAACTAATGACGGTTTAATAACGAAGAAGGATTCCCTTATCATATTTCTCTCCATTGCTTGCAAACTTAATTAGTTTCTTTGCTTTATTATTTATTTAGATTTTAAGATCTAAAACAAAACCCCCCATTGTGACACTTTTGACAACTAAATCTCCCTGCTCTCTGTGGGAACGAACTTGACTTCTATTATAAGATATTAATTTGATTGCACCTACGACACACAGCAGTCCTCTAAACTTGCTATATCTTGAATAGAACACCCTTTAAATGATCAAATAAACTCCATATGAGCTATGAAAAGATAGACAACCTTCTTATGCATACGTCGTGGGGGTATTTGGAGAATGTTGTCATTCCTCCTCCTAAGACAACTAAAATAGGACCAAAAATTGTTGACTATGTCTTCATATGGTGTCTTGAGTATACTAGTGCATATAAAATTTTGGTTGTTAGTTATGATTTTTCTGACTTTGGTGTGAATACTATTATGGAGTCTAGGGATGTTGAATTTTTGAACACGTTTATTATTGAAACCTGCCTCTCTTTAAATATTTGTTGATAATCCCCTAGATGTATTTTCAACTAGTCAGAGATTCAAATGAAGATGAAGTATAGGATGAGTCTAGGAGAAGTAAAAAGATTAGAACTGAAACTTATTATGGATCTGAATTCATGACATGTCTAGCTTAGTCTAAGCTATAGACTTGTAAAGAATCAATAACATCTACTGAAACCCAAATTCTGGTAAGAAGCTTCATTTAGTGAAATGGACTCAATCTGTCAGAACCAGACTTGGGAGCTTGCTAATTTACCTCCATGGAGACTCCATAGGATGTGAATGGGTATTTGAAAGGAAACTGTTGATGGTGGTTTTTAGTTCAAGGCTAAAATAGTAAAACCCTGTATTTAATGTGTTGTCATCCTGCAAAGGAACAAATCCATTTGAAAGTGATGAGTGCATAAACCTTTTCACTTACATATGCATTGAGCAATTCAACATATTTACGAAATTTATCCAGAATGGTGCGTGAAGCAACAATCCCAGATATTCTGTAAAATTTAAACTAATGCATTATTCACTAATGCACGACCTGCTTGGTATTTTCCTATGCTATGTTCCCAGCCGAACTCCCAATATTGGCATGACATGACAATTAATGTTCACTCGCAGTGGAGTAGCATGAATCTCTCGAAGTGTCAGTATGAAATAACTCATGTAGGCTACACCACTCTCTGATAAAGAGATCACCATGTTTACACACTTTTTAATTAAAAGTTAGCGCGATCGAACGCGTTTAAGTTCCTTAAATAAAATCTAAACTGTCCATATAAATCTTAAGAAACGATCACGGCCACACGATTTTGCCACACAATTCAACAAGCCTAGCCTAATTCTAACGGAACTAGGTGATCGTCATGACAAACACCAGCGGGCCCACTAACATCCTGACCGGTCAAAATACCTTTAGCTCATCCACTACACCCTTGAACGCTCGCCAAAACATAGGTGATCACGCTGTTGAAAAAGGAGCTCAAACGAGCCAAGACCGACCATAACGGTCTCAAATTCATCACATCCGTCCAACTTAGCTAGCCTAGTTGGACGGTCTAGATCTTCCCTTGAATGATCAAAAGGGTACTGGCGTGTTCACCAGCGACCTAACTACACCCTCCGTCGATCGACTTGCTCATAGCAAGACCAAAGCGCATCAAATTGCTGGCCCAAAGTGAGATGAACGCACCGTTTTGAAACGCAACACTCTACTGTCGCAAATCGATCACAACCATTCATTTTCACCGGCCAAATCAAGCGGCTGAGATCCAATTCTAGGCGGCACCGAAGATGTCAGCGTGCTCACTAGTGACCCACCTTTCCACGTGGTCGATCAGCCTGCTCAAGCTAGCGCCCAATGCGTTAAATCGATTAGCCAAACTAGGGATGGTCGCACGATGCCCAAACCCTAAATCAATGATCCACAAAGCCATCTTGTCCGTCCAACTTCCTAAAGGGTTCACCTCAAGAGAGCAGCCTCAAGAAGATAACGATGCACGCGTCATCATGTCGAGAAAGAATCCACAATAGAAATAACCTCACGCAGAGGAGATATGACAAATTGATGCACCAAAAGGACTCGCGTCTCCTACATTTCCTTTGCCTAGGGAAACAGGATGGTACCCATCTATCGTGCTATGCAGGAGAATCTGCTCTTTCGGGCATCCTCTGAACTTCGTGAAGCTGCTAAATGCTCAGCTACAACGGCACCTTCCATGCTAGAAAGAACCAGGCCTGCCAGGAATGAAGAGTCTCATGATATTCGTGGAAGAATACATCTTACCAATAGGCAATACAAACTTCAGCCTTCTGTAAGAAGTTTCACTGAAGCAACAAGAGGAAAACCACCGAGATATAACATCCTGCGCATCCAAAACCGCCAACTCCAGTACCACATGTACGACTATCATGATGATAAAACAACGTCCGAGATATATCATATCTGGCTTGACGGCAACAACATCGGTGAGAGACGCTTTTCATAATTTCGTCTCCCGTAGAAAAAGTGGTTGCACTACCGAAGGAAGTTTCACCTGTGACTTAAGAGGTACATACGGACTCTCCATGTCAAGAGCTTCATCATATTTGCACAACCTATTAGTTAAGTTATTCGCATGAGGGAACTTCCCTACTCCTCAAAGATACGATCCAAAGATGATAAAGGCAAAGGAGTGTGGCTGGGGACTGTTCATCACTACCCATCTCAAAGATGCTAAATTTAGAGAGATGCAAGCATGATATCATTATGATTCCAATATGTCCAAATACAAGGACATACTCAAGAGAGCATATGTATTTTCGAAGACCAGCGATATGCCTGGACGTTTATGAAACGCAATGTAGACGCAAAGACGACCTCATGATATGTAACTTGTACGATCCTCATAAATATAGGGTTCAACTCCAACTCTCATCCAAATTATTTTCTCAGAAACCCAGGATGACAACATCTATCAAGTCGAAATCTCAGTGGATACTCGTGGGAAGGGGACTGTCTCCCTCTTTTCCATTCCGTGAGGCAACATCAAGGAAGTTATCGGCTCCATCATTATCTTCTCCCTCTAATAATGAGACAAGCTCTACCACTATATGAAGACTGCCAAGTTCGTGCCAATAGCTATCATGCCTCTCACTTCCAGTCTCTTCTGATCACAGCTGCTTCCAGTAACCGTTGTTGCTCGTTTGTTGATACCAGCCCGAGATTCACCATAGCAACAACCACTATAGATAAAGGTAATCCGAACTTCTGCATATTTTATTTTCCCATGGAAAAGTAATAGAATCCCGGAGGCGAGATGGCAATATCTTTATTATGGTAAACCCACCGACCATACAAGATAGAACCATGTAAATCACGTTTGGGGACTGAGGCTCAACATGGAATCCCTTCACTGTCAAGGAACTTTTCAACACAGAAGAGATGGTAAACCAAGAAGTCATAATCGTGACAAGGTTACCACTTTTCAAAGATGCAGCGTAAGAGTATCATCACCTTCCTATTTGGGATGCGCCTGACCGACAAGCAGTATTTGGTTAAACCATCCATAAGCACTGTTATCAATGAAGAATCAAAGAGGAAAGTCGCGCCTTAGCAAGCCAGACCGACCGAATCATGCCTTCCACAGAACTCAGTGATGCCTACCCAAGGCCTGCACGAAGCTGCGCATCAACAACCACATCGCCAACGAAATAAGATTCGGTGTTTCTAGATATCCAATTTCCTATGGGAGGGGTACATGGGCTACCAAAAGTTTGGATACAATACATATCTATCAAGAGCGACCCCCGCCCATTGATCAATAAATGACGAATCCAAAAGATTGCCGCCTTCATAAATTCGTCAACCACCTTACCGACAAATACAGTGGAAGTACGTCTTTCAAGAGAAAATAAGCTCGGGATAATTACACCTGGGGACTGCCAGCACAGGATGCCTTCACGTCCCTCAACCGATTTATTTATAATATCAGCATCATCACTGTTGAAGCTTTACGAGACGCAGAAATTTCTCAACATGTAGACGTACATGTGCATCAAAGACTCATGTAGATGGTGGATTTACGACAAAGGGTAAAATTGTAAAACTATACTCCATATTCGTCAATCGGATGAGTATTGAGGCTCATGTATCTCATCAAAGCATGAAATCTCATGTCGTAAATATCAGACTGAGAAGGTTGTCTCTCAGAGTACATGTAGATGTGTAGTCTCTCAGCTGAGGCCATGGCACATCTCATGAATACTGAGCAATTTCAGTAATTACTCTGGACCCGGCAATCGGATGAGTATCGAAACTCATGTCTCTAAGCATGAAAGCTCATTCCATAAACCTTTGATGGAGAAAGTCTCTCAGAGAAGATGTAGATGTGCAGTCTCCCAGCTGAGATCACGACCGGCTCCTAGACAGCATGCCTGCTAGTATAGAGCGAAAACGTCTTCGGGATGCAACCAGGTTTTCCCTGACTATACGAGAGGAACATGACACTCTAGCAAGTTCGTATTGCTCAACCCTCAGATGATTAATGCTCCTAGACAGGATCCCTTCTAGTATAGAGCCATCAATTAATTATCTTAAATCGTTTGAATATCCAGCAATATTCTACGAGCCATCGTCGGAATATCCAGCAATATTCTACGAATCATTAATTAATCGCCTGAATATCCAGCAATATTCTGCGATTCTCTGTTATATTTCGTCACTTCAATTCTTGGTTCTTCCCAGCAGAATTCCACGGGTTAATGATAAATATTCAATAAAAACAGGCATCTGAGCATCGAATAAGCCTTGACAAAAATGGTGCAAGTGTAATTAGCAAATAATGCACAGACCGGCATTTTGAATGAACGAACGAGCATTCCAAAAAATTATGAACGAACGAGGAACCTATGCAAAATAGGAAGGAAAAATAATAATAAAAAAATATTAGCAAAAGCGTCAGGGGACTGGGCTCACCAGTCGGCCAGTCATGCCGTGACCAGTCCCGCGCCCAATTTTATATTTTATCATATTTTTACTATTTTCCTGATCTCATGAGAATCCTCTCGTTCGAGCAAATTTTCATATTTTTCAAAGAAATTATCTAAACCACATGATTTCATTAAAAATAATAAAATTAGGGAAAGGTGTCATGCGACCGCCGGCCGGACAGTCATGCCTTGGTCATGGCCGGTCCCAAACCTCACGTCCCCATTATTTTATTATTTCTCTCAAGTTATAAAAATTCCTTGATTTTATGGATTTTCTCTAAAATCATGAAAATTACCTAATTTCATGTATTTTTATCTAAATCACCTGATTTTATCAAAAAATAATATAATTAGGGAAAAGTGTCATGGGACCGCCGGTCGGACGGTCATGCCTTGGACGTGGCCGGTCCCACACCTCACATCCCCATTATTTTGTTATTTCTCTTAAATTATGAAAATTCCTTGATTTCATGAATTTTCCCTAAAATTACCTAATTTCATGTATTTTCTCTAAAATCATAGAAAATATTAAAAAATTTGAAAAAACTTGTGGGACCGGGCTCTAGCCGGTCCCACACGCCCATTGTTTTATTATTATTTGGTGTTTTGTTTCATGATTTCATGAAAACTCCCTGATTTCAACAAAATGTCTTGGTTTTCAGCAAATCTCCTTGATTTTATGAAAATTATCTAAAATTATCAAAATTTGGTAAAATTGGGAAGAGTGGCTTGGGACCCGCGCCCATTGGTCGGTCGGCCATGCCATGGCCATTTCCGGTCCCACACTCCCATTCCCTATTTTATATTTATTATTTTATGTCACTCATCTTATGGAAGTTCCCTAATTTCGCCAAACTCTCCAGTTTCATGGAATTTCCCTTAAATCAGAGAAAAATACATAAAATCACATAAAACTGGGAAAAGCATGTGGGACCGTGTGTCAGTACGCCGGCCATGCCCTAGCCGTGGCCGGTCCCATACCTTGTAATTCCTTGTTTTATTTATTTTCATCATCTCATGTATTTTTCCCAGTTGCAGCAAAACCATGGATTTTGCATATTTTCTCCAAATGTTGCTCAAACGTGCACCAGAAAATATCAAAATTCTCAGGACTGAAGCGCGGACATCATGGTTACACGGGCACATCCCCTTGACCGATCAAGGGTGACCATGAGGCTTGCAAACATCTGGTCTCACATGTTTTAATGATTTTAACCTAATTTGCTCAGTTGCTCATATTAGGTTCAAACTCTTTCCAAACAGTTGGGAGTTTGCTCAAACGACCATCTGTTGGTCCCACGGCCACCAAGATACGGTCCCATGAACTCTTGGTCGGTCCCTCATATTTTATATATCATGTTTCATGATTTTTCGCTCACACGAGCATTATTTCAGTAAATGATTAAACCAGCATTTAATCATTCTTTCACCAACTAGTCCTCAAGAGACTTTGGTATTTTTGCTCATTCGAGCATCTAGATGTTATATGGTGAACCCTTCATCCCATGTAGCTGGTCCCGTGTTGATTTGCAGTAAATCATCATTTCGATAAAATTAGGGTTTTGAATCCAGAGATCTGTAGAAACGTGATTCTAAGCATATTCAAACACTCTGATAATTTAATGCTGATTTCATGATTACCATTTTTATTTATTTTGTTCGACCCAACAGTCAATAAATTAAATTAATATTTTATTCGGTCCTGCTACCAATAAATTCATCAAACGAGCAACATTTGCTCAAACCGGCAATATTCACTCAGACTAGCAATATTTGCTCAGATCAAATAATATTGATTCAACTATCAATTTTCAACAATTCAACAACACAGTTTGCTCATTTTAGGTTATAATGATACCTCGTATCAGCAGACATACATTTAATTCATGAGTTTCAGAATATTTGCTAAAACGTGTTCAACTCAGCACTATATGGACTCATCGTCCCACAAAGTCAGCAACTGACTCCACAATCATGAGATTTCAATCGTGTCACATGGGGGGATATTAACTAGGGTTTTGGTCTGGCGGTCTACGTCACGTGTGTTCACCCACGATGAGAATGTGAGCAATTCATGCAATCAGTTGGAAGAGTAAGCAAAGTAGTGGGTGGAAAATTAACCAAGTCTCCGCACGATGAGTAATTGGTTTAACAAGATTTCCCACTTCCCCACTCTCTGATTCCAACAACTATCACACTTCATGGGATCATGGTGTTTTCAACTCCGGCATTATAAAATGTATCTGAATCCTGATTGAAGGAACAAGAACTCGAAGAGTTTTCAAACATTCGAAGAACAGTCGCCTAAACGAGCAATTTCTCATCAAAGTTCATACAGACAATCTTTCATCTACACGAACTCACAGAAATTACTCTCAATCAGGCAAAACCCAATTATTTAGAGTATTTTCACGCTGAATTCACAACACACCTACAATCTCAGATCACCATTGATCTCACGCATTTCTTAGCTTCCCTCCTACAGATCAACCCATCCTCTCTTGTGACCGAATTGACTCTGGAACGTCCATTGTTCTTGGTTTAGGCCGGAGTCCTACAGTTTGATCTCTCGAACTTAAAGCACTCACTTCTTGCAGTGCATCTGTGTGAATGAGTGTCCGTACGTGCCATAACCGTGGAATCAGTGCAAAATATTCAAGGCACGAACTGCAAAGTCGAACATATTCGAGGAAGGAGATTTAGTTCTAAAGGAAACTAAACGAGATCTCTATTATGCAAGAAGCTCCAATTGGGAAAGACCATTTATGGTTGCTAAGTCCATATATGGAGGATACTACAAATTGATCAACACAGATGGCAGAACCCTGCCAGTAATTCACGATAATTGGCTCAAGGCATTTGTCTGAAATTATCAGACATTTGGGGTACTGGGCGTTTGAGTACTCATGATGTCTGGATTTGACATTTAGGATTTTCTTTTATTGTATTTCAATTCCTCCAAAACGTTTGAAATACTTGCAATCAGTATTTGAATTCAGCAATTTATCAGAAATTCAGTTCACTTTACTTAAAAGAAAATCTCTATCAAATCCAAAATCAAAAGAAAATCCTCAGTCATAGACTCAACACCTATCAAAGATCAAAACCCAAATAAAATCTCTTATCTCTCACAGAATTCATGTTCATGAGATTACGGAAAAGAAACTAAAGAAAGCCATCGAAAAAAGATTTCTGCTCCTCTGCCTTCTCCAAGACTTCCAAGGCTGCCTTTTCTGCCTCCAGCTTCCTGGTTAGATCAGCAACTTCATTCATCCTATTCAACACAACATCACTAGTAGGGAAAGGAGCATCACCCTTTACTGCTTTCTTGATAGCTTCAAGTCTTTCACGGAGCCACTTCAGATTGAAGCCAATTTCTTCAGCATTCTTCAAGTTGTACTCCCAATCAAAGAGTACATCATGGGAAATAACATTTCTGGCTGTAACCCATATATCATCTATAACACGCAAGATAGCCTCTGCGTATTTCATCAAGAAATAACTACGTCCTAGATCCCGATTAACAGCAACGTGTCCATACATTTCCCACAGTTCCTTGTACATAGCAGCATATCCGATGGGAACGCTAAAACCTCCAACAAGCTGGTGATATGGGAGTAACTCACCAAATTAAGGATCAAAGGAAATCCCTGTAGTAGGATACTCGTGCACCATCATATGGTTCTCAGTTACCAGAGCAGTGTCAATGATCATAGAGACAACTCCATGGGAAGTAGCTTCTGCTGTTTCAGGTTCGGGTTCCACCGTCTGAGACACAATTGAAGTTTCCACCACCTCCATGGTATCAGAAACCAGTACTTCATCATCTCAAGGCGCAGTTATGGAAGTCTTGTCACCAACAACTCCTGGACTGCCCAAATCATCATTCGATCCATGATTCTCAACTTCGTCGTTTGGCACCTAATGCGAAGATTACATGGGATTAGAATGATTCAAGGATGTGAGTCCGATACAGTCATAAAATCAGGAAATTAAGTGAACTAACATCATCTAAGTTCCTTATTATGCATCTAAGATATGTGCAAGTAGCATCAAAGTCATGAAACACGTTTTCAAAGAAACTCAGCTGAAGAAAATTTACACTTCCCTGTGTTCGACGATGAACTGGGAGTAATTGTTGTGGAATATGGAGTTGGGTTATATACCATTCTCTTCGTATGGAAGTTATCTAGAACATGTCAAAATTTCATGAATATTGGATAAACTATCAAGGAGATGTGGTCAAAACATTAAGCAATGCGCAATCTGAAAAAGTTCTGAAAGTCTCCTGGAAGTTTACTATTTCGCCTTTTTCGGGCCCTGAACGTACTCAGAACTTAAAAATCTTCTTCGAGAAAGCTTGGAAATTTCCTGGGCTTGAAAATACATATGCATACATTGAAATTCCAATTCCAGACGGAGGTTCTACGGTATTTTCATTAAAAAACTGAAGCCTGAAATTTTCTGACGACGTATTTCACCGAAATTATGTGCATAGTCGCATGGGTTTACATTCATTCATGCAAAAATCAGCAATTTCATACTTATATGGATAATCTACAGGATAAATACTTACTAGGGGAGTCTCCAAACCATTTAGAGGCTCGGCAATGTTGGAATCATCATAGACAACTCCGTTACCTCCATTCGGTTCGGGAATTTAAGAATTCTCCATATTTTCATTTGATTCGGGATTTCGGGAGCTCTCCACATTCTTATCACTCAATGAGGAATGCGGTGCATCAACATTCTCCTCATCCACGACAAATTCTTCCTAAATACATCAACAATGGTCATCATCAAATCATCCGGAGGCATGTTATACTAGTTTAATTCGAAAAAGGGACACTTACATCAATTTCCTCGTCAGTATTGTATCCCTGGGTTTTTCGACCATGAGTGAAATGAAGACCATCAATAACATACGGAGCAAAATTCTACAACCAAATAACAAATATTGGTCCTGGTAAAGCGGGTATAAGAAGTCACAACAGAAAAGTAGCAACAACTCACTAAAAGGGCGACTGGGGACTTATGGTGTTAGGCACCAACTTGCAATTCTTGCTCCTGCCTTCTCTACCATAAACAATTGCCTCTTCTTCTGATAAATTCACTTCAATTCGAGGTCTCACAGCATGACCATCCTGCAAGAGGAAATTGATGTGATAATTAAAGATAATTATACAAGTTATATGAGGAATACACAAAGTATACATACCGGTGAACTTCTTGGAGATGTCTTTCGCTTATCACCGCCAGAAATATTTCTCAATCTTGGACGAGAGGCACTCATGACAGAAGAAGGAGAATCTTTCAACAAAGGTTGGGTGGCCATCACATAATCATTTAGACGTTCAAAATGCTGGTCCCAGAATTCTATGTAACCTGGAGTCACATATGTGGTTCTATCTGCACAAGGGAACCAATAAGAGCTTCCTTCAGCATGTGTATGATCTAAACAGGTCTTAAGTTGTTCCACTGATGGTTTTCTCCTTCAGAAAGTTGGGACGCATTGGTCCATACCTATATGACGGGCGGTTCGATCAATGTTATACTTCTCCACCGAAAAATCTCCATATGTATCTGATAATAGATGACCGGGAGTGCAACTCTGCATGAAAGATCTTTCGACATCGCTCAAATCAGCACCGGATTTCAAATACTTACTTTCTCCAGTATTGAAAGTCTTCAACTGAGAAATGTAAGGAGGAACTACCATCCAAGGACGGAAGTTGAACTCAGACTCATTATCTAGTACATCAACGAAGCGTGTCTTTAACTGAATTTGATTTGTGGACCAGCGTATAATTATAGTGTTGTCCTTCTCATGGAAAATACGTCGAGAATTAGCAGAGTTTAGACCTTGCAAGATACTACGGGGAATAGGCGCATAATTTTCGAAACGTTCCCACATCAGAGCTTGGATAATAGTCGTATTGGCGTAGCATTCAATCTTCATGAAGCCGTTCGAAACACTGGAGTCTATAACCAAAGAATCTAGGTTAGAACACAAAGAGCCCATGAATAATCTACCTAGAGGGAGTTGTTCACCTTGAGCCATCTTAATAGAAAAAGGGATTACAAACGGTTTCAACATTTTCAAACACGTCCCTGGACAGCCATAATCACAAGAAAGCGGCAATGGACAACATACTGTCGGGTTCATCAAGAGGGAAGTCTCGTGTCCACCAGTGTGTTAACCAATGAGCATAACAACCTTTACCAAAGACCTTGTTGATCCTCTCCATCTCAGATGTTAAAGTTTTGGAAGCTGCTTTCTCCTCCGCCGTCCAAAGTTCTTCAGGAAAGTTACATGTAATTGGAAGATGCAGTGAAGCAACTACATCCTCCAAGGTAATAGTAAACTCTCCCCAACTGCATATAAATATGTGAGTTGGGATGCACCAGCGAGCAAGAAGAGCTATAATACCTCGCGTATCATGAAAGATATATAAATTTCCAGATGTCTGGACGGCCTTGGTAATTTGTGCTCTATCCAGCATATCTCTAACATGAGGAAATCCTAGCATGTGCCTTGCCCATCCAGAAAACTTCTCTAAGGGTCGACAAGAGAGCTTGAATTCAATCATTGAAGCTTAGAAGAGACCTCGTTCAATACAAAACCGGATAGCAGCTCGGGGAGTCGCCAGTTTCTTTTGATTAACTGTTCGGGGATTAATCAAAAGACAATACATTGGGGACTTGAGACGATTTTCAGTCTCCTAAACATCGAAGAATGTATCATCTATGTTCAGAACATTCTTGACTCCATGTGTTTCTTCTTCTTCACCAACAGAAGTCTCATCCATACATGTTTCTTCTCTGGAAATGTCATCATCTACATACATTTCATCTCTGTAAGAATCATTGGCTGGGGAATCAGACATCCTTGCAAAGCAGCTGTGAAATCCACAACAATAATTATTTTCAGTCGTCTGAATGCAAATTTGGCGAGATTATGGATTCATGCAAACAGGAATTCCAGTATCTAATAAACGGTAATTCTTAACTCTCACCTCTTTCAATTTCACTAATAGAAGTGATTGTGCCACGAGAGTTAGCACACCAAATTAGTTCGTTTCTTGAAACCTGCAGTAATGAACGAAACTTCATTAGTTCATAAAAACTGATTTTCTCATAAAATCATAGACATAATTTTCATAATGTGAACATTCATACAACTGAACTTTGAAGTTTACAACAAGGCATTATTTCATCATAAATAAATTGTCCAGTTTCGAAGGTTACTCAAAACCCACGTCTTGATTTTACAAAACAATAATTATTGCTATTTGTTCACATGGATTTTCAAAAATTTATCTAATGAGAACTAATCCATGAGAATAAAATATGTCATCATATCCCACATTATATGTCACGGTTGCATATATACCTAAAAAAAAAATCTATTTCCCTTTGTATTAGCATTTTTCTTTAAAACGAAGGTTTATGCTAGTTTTGTGAAAGCTCACACCTCTTGTGATAAAATATTAGTTCTCATGAAAGCTCATAAATGAGGTTTTATCACTGAACATAAGTTTATATACATAAATAAATAAAAAATATTTTCCCTCGTATGAGCATTATTTTCTAAAACAAGGTTTATTTCGGTCTTGTGAAAGCTCACAATCTCTTAGCATAAAGTTTTGTTTCCCATGAAAGCTCATAAACAAAAAAAAATCACTGGACACATGTCTATTTTCAAAGAAAAATCTCTCCTAAATCAGGGATTATTATTAGTTTCCAAAACTAACGATTGAACGAACATACGTTTAATAAAATAAGGGTTTTTCTACAAAACTCACATTAATATATACACATGTATAAAATTTTAACATGATGAAAGCATGAGCAACTCATGAAATTAGCAAGTTTCAAAAAAATAAAAATAAACCTGGTCAGAGTTGGCCGGAATTCGACCGGACGGTGACTGACGGCGCTGGCGATCAGCAACTCCGGTGAAAATTCTTCTGCTCCTCCTGGTGCTCGGACGTGAAGTGAAGAAGATGAAGGAGGTGGTGGACGTGAGAAATTAAAAAAAAAAAAAAAAAAGGAAAAGGATTAATTCCTTTTATACCTAATTTTATTTCCAAAACCCAATTCCTTAAGGATTTCCTTTTTGGGCCCGGCCCGTGAATCCTAAACCGACCAAGGTTCCACCATCGAATCAGCGGTTCTACACCAATTTACTTTCTCTAGATGATTCCCTATTATGCCACTAGGTTTCTGCTCAAACCATGGTTTGCTCATTCAGTCGAAATTCGGTAATATCTTATCTTATAACTAAGTTCAATTACTTATTTCTATTTATACCTGGAAAATCATCATTCAATGCTGACTGAGGAACATGATTGTTCCTCACTAAGCAGGGGACTTAATGTAGATGGTGGATTTTCGACAACGGGTAAAATTGTAAAACTATACTCCAGATTCGGCAATCAGATGAGTATTGAGGCTCATGTCTCTCATCAAAGCATGAAAGCTCATGCCGTAAATCTCTGACTGATAAGTCTGTCTCTCAGAGTACATGTAGATGTGTAGTCTCTCAGATGAGGCCATGGCACATCTCATGAATACTGAGCAATTTCAGTAATTACTCCGGATCCGGCAATCAGATGAGTATCGAGACTCATGTCTCTAAGCATGAAAGCTCATGCCAAAAACCTTTGATGGAGAAAGTCTCTCAGAGAATATGTAGATGTGCAGTCTCCCAGATGAGATCACGGCACATCTCATACTGTATAGAATCGAAAGATTGGACGGCTCTTAGATAGCATGCCTGCTAGTATAGAGCGAAAACATCTTCGGGATGCAACCAGGTTTTCCTTGACTCTACAAGAGGAATATGACACTCCAACAAGTTCGTATTGCTCAACCCTCAGATGATTAATGCTCCTAGATAGGAATCCCTTCTATTATAGAGCCATCAATTAATTATCTTAAATCGTTTGAATATCCAGCAATATTCTACGAATCATTAATTAATCGCCTGAATATCCAGCAATATTCTGCGATTCTCTGTTATATTTCGTCACTTCAATTCGTGTTTCTTCCCAGCAGAATTCCACGGGTTAGTGATCATTATTCAAAAAAAAACAGGCATATGAGCATCGAATAAGCCCTGACAAAAATGGTGCAAGTGTAACTAGCAAATAATGCACAGACCAGCATTTTGAATGCACGAACGAGCATTTCAAAAAATATGAACGAATGAGGAACCTATGCAAAATAGGAAGGAAAAATAATAATAAAAAAAATATTAGCAAAAGCGCCAGGGGACTGGGCTCACCAGCCGACCAGTCATGCCGTGACCAGTCCCGTGCCCAATTTTATATTTTATCATATTTTTACTATTTTCCTGATCTCATGAGAATCCTCTCGTTCGAGCAAATTTTCATATTTTTCAAAGAAATTATCAAAACCACATGATCTCAATAAAAATAATAAAATTAGGGAAAGGTGTCATGGGACCGCCGGCCGACCGGTCATGCCTTGGTCGTGTCCGGTCCCACACCTCACGTCCTCATTATTTTATTATTTCTCTCAAATTATGAAAATTCCTTGATTTTATGAATTTTCTCTAAAATCATGAAAATTACCTAATTTCATGTATTTTTATCTAAATCACCTGATTTTATCAAAAAATAATAAAATTAGGGGAAACTGTCATGGGACCGCCGGCTGGAAGGTCATGCCTTGGCCGTGGCCGGTCTCACACCTCACGTCCCCATTATTTTTTTATTTCTATTAAATTATGAAAATTCCTTGATTTCATGAATTTTCTCTAAAATTACCTAATTTCATGTATTTTCTCTAAAATCATAGAAAATATTAAAAAATTAGAAGAAACTGGTGGGACCGAGCTCTAGCCTGCCATGCCCTAGCCGGTCCCATACGCCCATTGATTTATTATTATTTGGTGTTTTGTTTCATGATTTCATGAAAACTCCCTGATTTCAACAAAATATCTTGGTTTTCAACAAATCTCCTTGATTTTATGAAAATTATCTAAAATTATCAAAATTTGGTAAAATTGGGAAGAGTGGCTTAGGACTCGTGCCCATTGGCCGGCCGGCCATGCTGTGGCCATTGCCGGTCCCACACTCCCATTCCCTATTTTATATTTATTAATTTATGTTTCTTATCTTATGGAAGTTCCCTAATTTCGCCAAACTCTCCAGTTTCATGGAATTTCCCTTAAATCAGAGAAAAATACATAAAATCACATAAAACTGGGAAAAGCATTTGGGACCGTGTGTCAGCCGGCCGTCCATACCCTAGCCGTGGCCGGTCCCACAACTTGTAATTCCTGGTTTTATTTATTTTCATCATCTCATGTATTTTTCCCAGTTTCAGCAAAACCATGGATTTTGCATATTTTCTCCAAATGTTGCTCAAACGTGCACCAGAAAATATCAAAATTCTCAGGACAGAAGCGCGGACATCATGGTGATCATGGTGACACAGGCACATCCCCTTGACCGACCAAGGGTGACCCTGAGGCTTGCAAATAGCTGGTCCCACATGTTTTAATGATTTTAACCTAATTTGCTCAGTTGCTCATATTAGGTTCAAACTCTTTCCAAACAGTTGGGAGTTTACTAAAATGACCATCTATTGGTTCCACGGCCACCAAGATACGGTCCCATGACCTCTTGTCCGGTCCCTCATATTTTCTACATCAGGTTTCATGGTTTGTCGCTCACACGAGCATTATTTCAGTAAATGATTAAACCAACATTTAATCATTCTTTCACCAACTGGTCCTCAAGAGACTTTGGTATTTTTGCTCATTCGAGCATCTAGACGTTATATCCAGAGCATTTGCAGTAAATCATCATTTCGATAAAATTAGGGTTTTGAATCCAGAGCTCTGCAGAAACGTGATTCTGAGCAGATTCAAACACTCTGATAATTTTATGTTGATTTCATGATTAACATTTTTATTTATTTTGCTCGACCCAATAGTCAGTAAATTAAATTAATATTTTATTCGGTCATGCTACCAATAAATTCACCAAACGAGCAACATTTGCACAAACTGGCAATATTTTCTCAAACCAGCAATATTTACTCAGATTAGCAATATTTGCTCAGATCAAATAATATTGGTTCAACTATCAATATTCGACAATTCAGCAACACAGTTTGCTCGTTTTAGGTTATAATGATACCTCATATCAGCAGACATACATTTAATTCATGAGTTTCGGAACATTTGCTAAAACGTGTTCAACTCAGCACTACATGGACTCATCGTCCCACAAAGTCAGCAACTGACTCCACAATCACGAGATTTCAATCGTGTAACATGGGGGGATATTAACTAGGGTTTTGGTCTGGCGGTCTACGACACGTGTGTTCACCAACAATGAGAATGTGAGCAAGTCGTGTAATCAGTTGGAAGAGTCAGCAAAGTAGTCGGTGGAAAATTAAACAAATCTCCGCATGATGAGTAATTGGTTTAGCACGATTTTCCACTTCCCCACTCTCTAATTCCAGCAACTGTCACACTTCATGGGATCATGGTGTTTTCAACTCCGGCATTATAAAATGTCTCTGAATCCTGATTGAAGGAACATGAATTCGAAGAGTTTTCAAACATTCGAAGAACAGTCTCCTAAACGAGCAATTTCTCATCAAATTTCATACAGACAATCTTTCGTCTACACAAACTCATAGAAATTACTCTCAATCAGGAAAAACTCAATCATTCAGAGTATTTTCACGCTGAATTCACAAAACACGTACAATCTCATATCACCATTGATCTCACGCATTTCTCAGCTTCCTTCCTACAGATCAACCCATCCTCTCTTGTGACCGAATTGACTCTGGAACGGCCATTATTCTTGGTTTAGGCCGGAGTCCTACAGATTGATCTCTCGCACTTAAAGCACTCCCTTCTTGCAGTGCATCTGTGTGAGGTTCAACATTTTGCTCGGTTCAAGGAGTCTCCGCACGGTCGACTCTTCAATTCCGTAAAAACCAAAAAATTATTTTTCACATATCGTTCCATGCCGTCGAATCTGAAGTGTAACTGGGGATGGCTCGTCGCATCCCATTCCATATAAGCATCTAAGATTCAGAACGCGGTTCAAAAGATGTCGCTTGGAACGAAGTCCTTGAAGATTTGCGGCACAACGTCCATCCTTCTACATTCCTATCCGGCATGCCACAAATCTTCAAGAATCTTGTAATCTGTAAGGGGAATATCAAACAAAAGAATGGGAGAGCTCATATTGCAAAATCATGTTCACAGGCTCTAATCTAACCTTACCAAAGAGCGCTACGTCTAAAGTTTCAAGATATTGCGAGATTTTCCTAAGAATTTGGATTTCTTAGTCGGGAGATTTCATTTGTTCATCCAACTATAAACATAAAATCATAAAAGCGGCATCAATGAGGGAATATTATTCGATCAAGCCTTGGGTCCAGCCGCATGAAACAAAGACTACTAAACATCAAAGAAGTGTCATAAACGCCAGGGCAAATGACGCCTTCACTAAAGTCCTCTCGATCTGCTTCAACATTCTCTCCGGAAGCCGCTTCAACATCCTCTCGGGCTGCTTCAACACCCCTTTTCGGAAGCTACATCAAAGTTCTCTTTGGGAGCTGCTTTAACATCTTTTTCAGAAATTACTTCAGCATCCTTTTAAGGATATTTCTCGTGATAGGGCTCATCCACATCCGAGTCGAGGATTATGTCGTCATCATGAATAGTGTATTCATGTGTATCTAGGAGTTCATGTTATGATCCACCCTCCTTCACTTTAGCTGGGCAGCAAACCTTTCAGCCCTAGCACTTATTAGCTGAGATGCTTCATCGCGCCTCCACTTTTCCTTCATGCTAACTGAAGCCAAGAAAGCTTGGACACGCTCTCGAACGATACTCATATGTACAAGGGACTTTGAATATAGTTTGATATCCCAACCAACCGTATTCCTAATCTACCTGGGGCCAACTGACATCATGCTAGGAGAACGCCCACCTGGACGCCTCTTGAACGTGACATGTTCCAAGGACAGGCCGACCCATCTCTCCTGGTAACATCTAACTTTGTCTCATAAGTTTTATCTTTATTTGTCATCAACTAGTTCTTACCCAGCAATAGATTCACTATTACGTGCTAAGCAGGGGACTTAATGTTGATGGTGGTTTTTAGCTTAGGGCTAAAATCGTAAAACCCTATATTTAATACGTTGTCATCCTGCAAATGAACAAATCCATTTGAAAGTGATGAGTGAGAAATTCAATATATTTACGAAATTTATCCAGAATGGTACGTGAAGCAATAATCCCAGATATTCTGTAAATTTTAACATATTGCATCATTCACTAATGCATTACCTTCCTGGTATTTTCAAATGATGTTCCCAGCTGAACTCTTAATATTGGCATGATATGAAGATTAATGTTCACTTGCAATGGAGTAGCATGAATCTCCCGAAGTGTCAGTATTGAGACCCGCATGAAAACACTCATGTAGGATACACCACTCTCTGATAAAGAGATCAATGTGTTTACACAGTTTTTAATTAACAATTGGCGCTATCGAACGCGTTTAAATTCCTTAAGAAAAATCTAGACTGTCCATACCAGTCTTAAGAAACGATCATGGCCACACAATTTGGCCACACAATTCAACAAGCCTAGCCTACTCCTAGAGGAACTAGGTGATCATCATGACAAACAACAGCAGGCCCACTAACATCCTGACCGGTCAAAATCCCTTTGGCTCATCTGCTACACCCTTGAACGCTCACCAAAACATAGGTGATCACGCTATTGAAAAAGGAGCTCAAACGAGCAAAGATCGACCATAACGGTCTTAAATTCATCATATTCGTCCAACTTAGCTAGCCTAGTTGGACTGTCTAGATATTCCCTCAAATGATAAAAAGGGTACTGACGTGTTTACCAGTGACCCAACTACACCCTCGATCAATCGACTTTCTCATACCAAGACCAAAGCGCATCAAATCGCTGGCCCAAAGTGAGATGAACGCACCGTTTTGAAACCCTAAGTTGCTTTAAGGAAACACACTACTGTCGCAAATCGATTACAACCATTCATCTTCGCCGTCCAAATCAAGCGTCTTATATCAAATTCCAGGTGGCACCGAAGATGACTGCGTGCTCACTAGTGACCCACCTTTGCACGTAGCCGATCGGCCTGCTCTAGTTAGCGCCCAATGCGTTAAATCGATTAGCCAAACTATGGATGGTCGCACGATGCCCAAACCCTAAATCAATGACCCACAAAGTCATCTCATCCATCCAACTTCACTAGCTTGGTCGGACGGATTAGATCGGAGACTAAATGGCTAATGAGATTCCGCTATGATCATCGACCACCCCCTCCTGCAAGGAGCGATCAGTCGAGCTACATCTCTCTTGTGCGATCCCAAACGATTGCGCAAAGATAGTCCTTCGCGCTGCTTCAACATCAATAATTAACTGCCGCATATCGTCTCGGCCACTCAACTTGGCTAGCTGATAGACGCATTTATGTGTCTTTTTTTTTTCTCAATTATGTATATTGTGAATGCTTGATTTTGTTCTTATTTTTCTCTTTTATATATTTTTAGGTGTTTTAGACGCATTTATGTGTCTATTTTGTTCTCAATTATGTGTATTGTTAATGCTCGATTTTGTGCTTATTTTGCTATTTTATATATTTATAGGTTTTTTTTGGAGAAATTGACTTTTACGGAGAAATTGGCTCGAAAAGTGTCCCTGGAGAAAATTACTAAAGGCATCCCCTCATTCGGATAAGGGGTAACCAAATCGATAAGGGACACTTACTTGCTATTTACACCCTAGATGTTAAAGGCACATGGCTTTTGGATTCAGGGCACTCCACCCCTACCTTTCATACGAACAGAAAATGGCGGGAAATTTGTTTGGTTTCTGCGTGAACTTTTGAAGTTGAACTTGACCGAGATTGTTGTGTATTTCTTCATGGGAATGATATGGTACTACCCCGGTTCATCAAAACAGGGATGGTAGTATGTTTTAAATCGACAAACAAGGAGTTCTACACGTGATTTCAGTAAACAGTGAAGGATATCTTTCATCTCGGCAAAACAGGGAATTTTTCTGTTATATTTGGAAATTTACGCGTAGTTAAGGGAAGATATGTCTTCTGAGATTCTTTTGAGAAGATTTGGGAAGGTTGGAAATACCTAGAACGCGTAAGCAGGGAAGAAGAAGGAATTAAACACGAGACTTGAGGTGAAGGAAAAGAAAGAATAATCGAAGATTTCTTGGAGATTTATTTGCCTGGTGATGTATATATAGGTGGTCTCGAATTCCAGAGAGGTAATCGGAAGTTATGGGTCCAGTCAGAGGCCATAGAATCGAAAAAAGAAGAGTTGCAGAGGAGTTCTCTGTTGTTGGTGAAGAAGAAGAAGGAGACGAAGAACATTGGTCGTCCTGTGTCAGTCGCAGAAATTTGTCGCAGAATAAACTACACAGAGAACTGTCGTTCTCCAGCAGTTTTATATTTTCTGTTTCCCTTGTAACACTCGGTCTGTAATACCTATAACTGTTACGATTGATCTGCTTCTCATATTTCTTCAATAAAAACACCTTTTGAGCCATGAGTTATTATTTTGAGCGTGTTTTCACCATGAAGAGCTAAACCCCCAACACTGGGATGACGGAGGAAGCCATATTTCATGCATGTGTAATTACATTTAATTCTTTTATGACTCTTTGCATATATTATTAATTGTTTTGATGGTTTTTATTGAATGGTTGTGATTTCAATTGATGGGTTATACTTAGGTTAAGTCTTTTGATATCCCATGCTTTAGATTTACAGTCGTTTCTTTTAGAAAAATCTACCTTGGTAAAGAAACAGAGTCAATATTCTAATTAAGCTATAAATGTCTAGAATAAAAATATGAATCGCGTGAATGAGTTTATGGTGGAATCCGAAATCCTAGTATCTCTCGTTGTCGTGACAATCTTGTGAATATGTTTTCTTTGTTTTTTTTTAAATCTTAAACCAATCTCATCAAGTCCGAGAATCAAACCCTTTACTTACCACTGTAAAAACTACATCAGTTTTTGGCGCCGTCGACGCGGACTTGTATTTAGGTTTTGCATTTTTTTTTTTAGATTTTGAATATATTTTGTTTATTTTTATTATTATTTTTTGATTATTTTTTGTTCCATTTTACGTCTTGGGTATTTTAGTTTTTGGTGTGAAGGTTTTGCTGGAAACTAAAGGTGGAAAGTTGGACTTGCCTAAAAGAGCAGAAAATCCCAAACTTTTTATTTTTTATTTTTGTTAGCTTTTATTTTTGGAACTTTTATTTTTGTTTGTTTATTTGTATATATTTGTTAATATAGAAAAAAAACCACGAACGCACACGTGCACTTCATATTGCATCGTATGGCACCGATTAGTAGGAAAACACGTGGTTTAGTACGGTGAACCCTCTGGGCGTTATCATCCGAAACACTACAAGCCTTAGCCTTGTACCTTTGACCAGTCCTTGACTGTAGGTATATTTTTCTAAAGGTAACCTGAGCTTACCCTATATAATCAACCCCAGCATTTGCATTTGCACGTGCACTATATAATGTCGAACTGGTGTTACAATAGCCAATACAATGATTATTAGACTGAGCAACATGGACATTATCCTTATTATGACCATAGTGTGAATAGTGGTTGGGAACGCCATCCTTTTGAAGGATATGGGTCTTACCATGGTGAGCCCAATTACTATCCACATGCGCATAGGTCGTACGAGCAAGAAAATAAGGAATATTATAGTACTAGTACTTCGTCTTTGGACGACTTAATTAAACAGTTGAAAACTAGTCCTTATTATGATCCTTCCGTTCCTATTCGTCCTCTAGAAGAGTCTCTCAAACTGATGGTTGTTTCTTCCGGTCCTATTCGTCCTCTAGAAGAGCCTCTCAATCTTATAGCTGAGAATACAAATAGGTTTGTGTTAGAGAAGATCGAAAGAATTGCTCGAAATAATCTTGACTTCCAATTTAGCCTTAAAAATGAGAATAGTTATTCGCATAATCAAGATGACGAGGTTAGAATTGGTAACACTACTTTAGATGAGGTTCAATCATTTTCATGTTATTATAATGGTGATTATGATGAGGATAGTGTTGATGAAGAGTTTGAAATATGTAGGCATAGTGATCAGGAATTTGTTACTCCAATTGAGCTTTATAATGATAATGTTATTTCTAGTTCAAATCCAAATAATTTTAATAATTATTCACCTATTCAGAAGGACTAGGATTTGACTAGAGATACCATTGTTTTAGACGATGTAGTATTTCGTTTTTGCAAAGCCGATAATAGTTTAGAGGAACGGTTTTATCCTGAGAATACTGTTTTAGTGTCCAAGGATTTGGAAACAACAGTCTCAGACGAAGAAGATGAACTCGTAGAGCTTTTAAATATGTATGAGGATGTGTCACCTGAATATGACCTGCAGGAAGCAATTAACCATTTTCAGGATTCTGATGATCTAGAAATTAGGGAAATTGTAGCTAGTTTATCTAGAGACACCCAAAACTCTAAGTTTGGGGATGATTATCATTCTCCATGTGCCTTACCTTTAGCTCTTACAGAGATTCCTCACTTGGGACTTGACATGTGTACCTCTACCATTTTAAAATATCATCTTCAAACACATTTTCCCGAACCTAGTGATGTGTAGAAAGAAGTTCAGTTGTTAGAAACCCATCCTCTGGTTAATGTGGTTTACCCTGGCGATAATACCCAAATTGACTTTATTTTCCCACCAAATATTTTTCTTCCAAATGTGGGAACGTTTGAATTTGAAATGTGTCAATTATTAAGTTTTGAGACTAAACCTAATTATTTTAGGAAAATAGAATTGACACATTTGCTTAAGAATGACCACCACTCTCATTATGGTCAACTGTGTAAGTCAAATCTGATTGACTTAGATGATCCTCAATTATTCAGGTTATTATTATGTGCTTCTAATTTTTTCCAGACCTTAGAACCTGATCTTTTGGATCTTACTTATGAGGAGGTGCAACCCATGAAAATATTTTATTTAGACCCCTTTATAGAACCTGAACCACAACTAGATGTAGTTGTCTTAAAAAGGAAACTAGGAAAGGGTGTGCTATGTTTATTCACTTTCTTATTTTGCTGCAGTATCCTTTTATCTGTGTTAATACTTTTTGATGCAGATGATCCACAGTTGTTTCGGCTATTGCTATATGATTCGAGGTGATTAATTCTTACTTATGTCTGGCTGAAGACGTTAAACTTAGCACTTCTTGGGAGGTAACCCAATATTCATGCGACGCGGTAATATCTTTCCTTATCTCTTTTGCTTCAAATGGTAACAGTTTCTCCTTGTTCATGCTTTTAATTTTATCTTTAGAACATTAAGGACAATATTATATTTAAGTTTAGGGGTATGGGAGAAACTTTTTAGTTGCAATTAATAAACTCCAGAGCTTAGAAATTTATGCTTATTAAGGATGGCACTAACCAATCTAAGTGGATGGAAGCATTTTGGTTGTAGGAGTTGAGGAACCAATCTGAGTAGATGGAAACATCTATAAGAGTCTATTCATAAAATCACAGAGCTCGGGTGTTAAAAAAAACATGGTAGTTTTGCCATTTCTCGTTGAGTCCTTTTCACTTCTATTTTTATTTTGTTTTCTTTAAAATATGTTTCTCTAAGTGATTAGGTGGGGTTAACGATTCAAGTTGTTACCACTGCTAGGGTGAAATAGAGTGATTGAGTTACTAAGAAAAAGAAAAAGGAAAAAAAAAGACCAGACCAATTAGACCAAACGGAATAAATTTAAAAAATTAAAATTAACACTTGGATAGCAATATGTGTGTGTTCTCCCTGTCTCCGTCTCCTAAACAAGCGTGGAACGCAGTATCCACGGGAATTACCATGTAATCTGCTAATAAGAAGCATGCGCTTCGATCCACAAGATCTAATCATGTTGTTATAAAAAAAAATTGTTAATTGTTAATGTTCAGTGAATAAATTGACCGTTGGTTCCCTTGTATATGCCAGATAAGTTGATCTAGAATTAGGATTATCGATCACTGGTTCCCTTGTATATGCCAGTTGTGTTGATATTAGTCATACCAGTATCTCAGTCCATTATGATAGATTCATCTTAGCAGTGTCCTTCAGACAGATATGAGAAACACCGTTCACCTAGTCAACATCAAAACCATCTATGTTTTTCTATATCCATCTTCTTAATCTATCCACATGATTTGTTGACCCGAATATTAATGTCCATGGTGCAACTATATGAGTAGAGCTCTGTCACTTATATATGAATTTTAGTATGCTTGAGTGAAAACTCACGTACAGCAATTGGAATTTCGCATCAGGGTATTTCCTCTTGTAGTCAATAAGTATGTCAACCAAGGATATTCTTTAGTGCATTCCAAGGTTCTGCGTAGATAGCTAGGGTCTGGAGTAAAGATTTTGTGGGTATATCTCTAGTAAGCCCTCCCGAGACTATAACTCGGCCACTAGGACCACCTAGGGGTTTAAAGGCTTGTTGCATATGCTAAATGCAACCGACGATGCCTGCGACAGTGAGTTAGGATTTTATTTTCTACATTAGATTTTCTCGGGACTAGCAAATAATAAGTTTGGGGGTATTTGATAGACGCATTTATGTGTCTATTTTGTTCTCAATTATGTATATTTTTAATGCTCGATTTTGTGCTTATTTTGCTATGTTATATATTTGTAGGTGTTTTTGGAGAAATTGACTTTTACGGCGAAATTGGCTCGAAAAGTGTCCCTGGAGAAAATTACTAAAGACACACCTCATTCGGATAAGGGGTAATCAAATCTATAAGGGACACTTACTTTCTATTTACACCCTAGATGTTAAAGGCACCCGACTTTTGGATTCATGGCACTCCACCCCTACCTTTCATACGAACAGAAAATGGCGGGAAACTTGTTTGGTTTCTGTGCGAACTTTTGAAGTTGAACTTGATCGAGATTGTTGTGTATTTCTTCATGGGAATGATATGGTACTACCCCGGTTCATCAAAATAGGGATGGTAGTATGTTTTAAATCGACAAACAAGGAGTTCTACACGTGATTTCAGTAAACAGGGAAGGATATCTTTCATCTCGGAAAAACAGGGAATTTTTCTGTTATATTTGGAAATTTACGCATAGTTAAGGGAAAATATGTCTTCTGAGATTCTTTTGAGAAGATTTGGGAAGGTTGGAAACACCTAGAACGCGTAAGCAGGGAAGAAGAATGAAATAAACACGAGACTTGAGGTGAAAGAAAATAAAGAATAATCGAAGATTTCTTGGAGATTTATTTGCCTGGTGATGTATATATAGGTGGTCTATAATTCCAGAGAGGTAATCGGGAGTTAGGGGTCCGGTCAGAGGCCATAGAATCTAAAAAAGAAGAGTTGCAGAGGAATTCTCTGCTGCTGTTGAAGAAGAAGGAGACGAAGAACATTGGACGTCATGTGTCAGTCGCATAAATTTGTCACAGAATCAACTACACAGATAACTGTCGTTCTCCAGCAGTCTTATATTTTCTGTTTCCCTTGTAACACTCGGTATGTAACACCTATAACTGTTACGATTGAGCTGCTTCTTATATTTCTTCAATAAAAACACCTTTTAAGCCATGAGTTATTATTTTGAGCGTGTTATCAGCATGAATAGCTAAACCCCAACACTGGGATGACAGAGGAAGACATATTTCATGCATGTGGTAATTATATTTAATTCTTTTATGACTTTTTGCATGAATTATTAATTGTTTTATGGTTTTTATTGAATGGTTGTGATTTCAATTGATGAATTCCCATGCTTTAGATTTACAGTCGTTGCTTTAAAAAAAATCTACCTTGGCAAAGAAACAGAGTCAATATTCTAATTAAGCTATAATTGTCTAGAATAAATATACGAATCGCATGAATAAGTTTATGGTGGAATCCGAAATCCTAGTATCTCTCGTTATCGTGAAAATCTTGTGAATATATTTTCTTTGTTTTGTTTTTAAATCTTAAACCAATCTCATCAAGTCCGAGAATCAAACCCTTTACTTACTACTATAAAAACTACATCACTAGCCGATTTGAGCGATCCAGATCTAATTTAGATCAACTGGTAGGATTTTAGAATGGCTACCATCTGCAACTCTCCTATAAGGAGCGATTGACCAAGAGATTTCTCGTCCCTAGAGCTATCAAATGATGACCCAAAAGTGTCCGATCACGCTCTTCTTTTTAAGTCGATTGACTCACGACTAATTTAGACAGGCTCTAAAACAACGATGCTGCATGCACATCGATTATTTTGAGCTGCTTGCTTGAAACCAATGATTTCCGTGCATCGAATACATACGATATTTTATGAATATCGACTTCACAAATAAATTGGTTATTCAACCTAAGAAGCACTATGTGCTGCTTTTAGCGACAAGTCTCACGACTTGACCCATTTACTCGAGACATCAAATATGTCACAAACTGGGGGATGTTCACTGGGGTATTGGTCTGGAGGTTTATATCGTACAGTGTACAACGCGCCTATTACGAGAAAGTATCAGGAAGGGACTGGTGGTTAACAGTAATGAGAGTAGTGGGTGAAAGTTTGACCAGTATTCCCTTATAACTGAAACACGACGATCACCACTTTTCGCACAACTCCACTTCTCCACTACTTAACTTCCTCAATTTCTTATGAGATCAGGGTGCGCTCAATGACTTGTATAAATAGGTTTTCAACCTATTTCAAAAAGACCACAAGTGTTATCAACACAAGTATCCAAAAAACACCAAGAACTGATATCTTCCGTTCTGCAAGCCAGTTCCACATCCTGATACAAGTCATAAAACAGCCACACCTTCATAATTCAACATTCTAATCTCAAACACCTTCTTCGCTTCCCTCCCTAAGATCAACCATTCTCCTTAACTTTGTGACCGAATTGAATCTGGAACGGCCATTTCTTGATTTAGGCCAGAGTCTTACATATTGATCTCTCGAATCTAAAAGTACTCTCGTGCAGTGCATTTGTTTAGGGTTCTAATTTGTTTCTCATCAACACACCCAAATTTACCATTTCCAGCAGAATCAGTTTTTACCCTCAAATAGAAACGTAAGGTAGATGAAACTGTAGGAAAATATAAGTCTAGGTTGGTAGCTAAAGGCTATACGCTAAAAGAATGTGTAGATTTCCTTGATTTTTATTCACCGGTGATGAGAATTACTTCTGTTAGGATGCTAATTGTTATTGTTGTCATACACAACTTAGAGATACATCATATGGATGTTAAGATAACTTTTCTAAACCATGAATCAAATAAAGAAATTTACTTAGACTAACCTGGGGACTTTGTGGTGAAAGGTTGTGAATACAAAGTTTGTAAACTGAACAACTCTTTGTATGGTTTTAAAAAAGCACATAAACAGTGGCATGGAATTTTTTTATCATGTGATTGTATGCTCATATGTTGGTGATATGCTTGATACAAACATAGATGTGAATGATTACACTAAAAGCATGCTGAATGATAATTTTGACTTGAAAGACTTAGGCCATGTTGATGTAATCTTAAGGATGGGGATTAGAAGATAATCTAACAAATATAGTCTTAGTCGTTCTCATTATGTTGAATTTTTGCTTAAGAGATTTAATCATTTTGATTGTAAGCATGTTTGTACTTCGTAAAATCCTTCTTGTAGATTAGAGAAGAATAAGGGTAATGGAGTATCTCAACTTGAATACTAAAGATTTATATTATGTCTGATGATTTTAATAAACTGTAAGAGTCCATATATTTCCTGTAGTGTGAGTTAGTTATGTAGGTATACTTGTAATCTAGAGTAGGAGCATTGGGATGCACTTAGTAGAGTATTACGGTACCTAAAATACTCTATGACCTTTTATTTGATATATGAAATGCATCATACTGTCCTTGGGGGATATTTTGATGCAAACTGGATATCTGACTCAGATAAGTCTAAGTCTACGAGTGGATATATTTTCAGTCTAGCAAATAGTTTTTTTTTTTTTGGAAATAGACATGTATTGCTCAGTTCACTATGGAATATGTGAGTACTGCGTTAGATAAAGCATGAGAGGAGGCCGAGTGCTTAAGATGTTTTTTAGAAGACATTCCTCTCTGGCATAGGCCTGTGCCAGCTATATATATACATAGTTGTTAGAGCATTGCTCGGTCGAACTCGCAATCGTTTCTATCTCAATCTTGTTCGTCAATGTTAGTGATCAAAACTATAAGTCTTGATTGCTAGTCTACTTATAATATCTTGGACTAGGATAGATTATGTAGTTGAGCATTAGACTTCACGGTGTTCATCAATTGAAGACGAAGAACTACTAAGGAGAGCTTGTGGAACTTCATCAACAAAAGGTATATGGAGAATGAAACTCATCTATCACTTAGAAAGTCTATTTCTACTCTATCTCCTATATTGAGACAAAAGTCGTATTACTATAGTTTTCGATTATACACATTTGAGATTTTGAGTTGAGTTTAACTCGCTTAAATATTTCTCGAAATATGTGTTGGTAGGCTTTCGCTTCAGCCAAGTTCATTTTATATTCTTGACGAAAGTCAAAAGATAATCATGTGAAAATCACCGAGTAACATCTAACATGGTTTGTGTGATACAATCATTTTATGTAGACTTGGAACATTTCGTTATGATTATTTTAATAACTTGAAAATTGCTTTGATGCTAATAGTGTGTGAAAACGGCTTATGTCATCCTCTAAGAATGTTTCAATGATTGAAATAAGAGTTTAGAACACTTAACCAACATTGGATTATAAACATGTTGTGCACTCTTGCATATGTGTGATCCATGTCCGGGAACCGTAGTTTGCATACCCGTATTCCTACCTGTTGGTTTGAGAAGTCTGGGAGCCTACGTGTGCATACCAGTACGCATACTGGCGTAAGGTTTGTGACCAGAAATTTCTGATGGGTTTGGAGGTAAGCGTACCCTTTTGCATTCTGGCGAAAACCAAACTTGGTCCAGCTATTTCAAGTATGCGTACCCGTTTGCATACTTGAATGGTTAAAGTTCTAAAATCGGTTGTAACATGAACAAATACATTTATATAATAAGGAATGCATTCTTTGAAAACCGTGGCTATAATGTTCATCGAGTGAATCAAACCGATTTTTGCTTCAATTGTGTTTTTATATACTTCTATGGGAATATAGCAATTGAACAACTCTTTAACTAGTTTCATTTGAGTCACTTGAACTAGTTATGGTTAAGATGAATAAGGTTTATATGAGAGTGTTCATATAGCTAACCTCGGTTAAATACTGTTGAGCCAACATGGTGTACATGTTTAGGTACGGTTACATAAACCTAAATGAGGGTACATTTTATTTGTGTATAACAAGCTAAGTTCGATGTAACGGTTGAAAGATATTAGCTTGTATCTAATCAGGTTTTCATCTAACGGTGAATATTGAATCCTTTGTTACCAAGGTAACTTAGATTGCAAACCCTGATTTGAAAACTATAGAAAGGAGAACTCTAGCAACTAGGAAACCTAATCCCCACACCTCCTATGTGATACTAGTTGCGACTAGAGTCGATTCTCCTTTAACCTTAACTTTTTCACGAAACCCTGTAGGTTAACGACTTAAAGACTTCATTGGAATTGTGAAGCCAGACCCAACTATTTTCTCTGTAGCTGCGTGATCTGATCTTGTTGTTTCTATCGTGTTTGAGTACTATCTTCTTTAAGATTGGATCAAGATTTAATCTCTGATAGGCAAGATAAAAAGTAATCACAAAAATCTTCGTCTCATCGTTTGTGATTCCATAATATCTTGTTTCGCTACCATACGATTAAGATTATTGTGCGGTGATTGATATTTCTAGGCTGTTCTTTGGGAATATAAGTTCGTTTTATCAATTGGTTCCTATGCACCTTGATTTATCAAAAGACGGAACAAAACTCGTAAGTATTTTTGTGGGAGACAGATGTATCTATTCCAACAGACTTTTCTGTGTGAGACAGATTTGTTTATCAAGTCTTTGACTTTGGGTCGTAGCAACTCTTGCTTGTGGGTGAGATCAGCTAAGGGATTCAAGTGCGTAATATCCTGTTGGGATCAAAGACGTAAGGAGCGCAACTGTACCTTGAATCAGTGTGAGATTGATTAGGGTTCAACTTCATTCCAGTCTGAAGTTCATTGGTAGTAGGCTAGTGTTTGTAGCGGCTTAATACAGTGTGGTGTTCAAAGCTGGACTAGGTCCCGGGATTTTTCTGCATTTGCGGTTTCCTCGTTAACAAAACTTCTGGTGTCTGTGTTATTTATTTTCCGCATTATATTTTGTTATGTAATAGAAATATCACAATTAATGCGTTAAGATCAATTAATTAGATAATTCAACCTTTGGTTGTTGATATAATTGATTGACACTTGAACATTGGTCTTTGGTACCGTTTAAGTTATTTCTCTTATTCAATCGGGTTCGCAATTATTTGTTGATTGCAGATTGAATTGAGAAATTGAGATATAAAACTCTTTGATATACTTTTCTATAGATTGAGTCTGACTGTTTAGTTGATTCTCTTAAAAGTATATTGGAGTTTGTCTATTCATATTGTCAAACGAAATATTGGGTGTAGTTGTTGTTGTAGTGACCCACAAGCACGTCAACGCTATTAGACTAGTCAAAAGATGTCTTAGCCACTAATGACTCGATTAGTTTAACACGAACGTTAATTAACAGAAATTAATCTAACAACGATTTAGATTCGAAACTAGTACTGCTGGATAGATCTCGAAAAGTTACGCGGAATGGACTACTGGAACGTGTCATTCGGGTATCGGACGAAGAAGATATTATCAGAATTATTTGAAGAGAAACGTTAACCGCTGGGGCTGCCCTTATCAATTTTCGGATGCCTTTAACAATCTATCCGACCTGTCTTCCCTTATCATTTGGGGAGTCCCTTTATATTTTGTCTTGGCCTTATTCCTTACCGAGTTGATAAACTCGATCTCATTTCTTTTCTTCCTCTTATCTTCTTTCTCATTCTTATCTTTCCCTTCATTCTTCACCTGCCGGTGAATTCAGTAACTAATCAAAGAGTTTGTGATTAAAACAAGCATTGTAAGATCAGGGAATATATAGTAGGGGTGGTGTTGATTCACGGGAATGATTCAGAATCGAAGGAGGAATCGAATTAGAAGTTATGGTTTATACGAAAAGCTCAGAGGAGAATTAAGAGATGAAATTGGTGTTCTAGGAACAGGAATTGGGATGAGTTTATGTTTAATTAAGTGATGTGAAGTTATTTTAATGAAGAGTCTATGATTTACGGTTTGTAAGAAAAATCAGAGAGGCCGTAGAAGATGAAATTGAAGGTTTGGAACATTAATTTGAGGATGGGTTTGTTCTTAATCGGTGCTTAATGGAAGTTGTGGAGTGATTCTGGAGATGGATTAAGGAATTGCAGATTTAGGGTTCCTCATGTTCTTCCCCAAATTGGAATTAGGGTTTGTCAGAAGATTATCTAGAAGCTTGATTAGATATGAATTAGATGGAATTTAAGATGGGTATTGATCAATTAATTGAATTGGGGTTCGGATGAAGCGTAATTAGGAATTGAAGAAGTCAGGGTTATGAAGCTAAGATTGATTGAAGCTCGTGTTTGGAGATGTTAAAGAACTGGGGTTTGATTCTCATATCAAGAATGGGATGAAGTTATTATTGGTGCTGATTCAGAAGACCTATCTTGAGGTAATTGATTTCTCAATAACTTGGTAAAGTATTTATGTTATGTTTTGAGTTTGTGAGATTGTTCATGATAGAGGAGTTAAAAGAATTTACTGTATATGGGAGCTATAAATCATTGGTAGTGATGTTGTTGAACCAGTGGTGGTATGAGCTAGATTTATCACATTGAGAATGATGGATGAATGGTTTGTAGATTATGGAATTGTAGATTGGTGGTTGTCTTAATATGGAAATGGTGGTGTGTTGGTGTTGTCTGTGAAGTTCTATTTGTGATTGAGTTAGTGATCACAGTACTTGGAGGAGGTCTGGTATGCATTTGAATGAATGAGGGATTGATGTGCAAATGAATTATTAAGTTGAACTTTGTGTTAGTAAGGGAATGGTGTGATTTCTGGTATTGCAGGTGTAATGGTAACTGGTGGTGTATGGCGAATAGATGGTGGAGTTGTAGTTGAAGTTTGAATGAATGAATGAGATGTAGATGTAGATGTTGAAGTTTAGATTAATAGATAATGGACTGTTATACAACTAGTGGTGTGGGCAGTGTATTCAGGAATGAGATCTCAGATGGCTGGGTTGTGTTGGTTGAGTGGATTGTATTGCAGTTACCCATGGAAATGAGTTAAAGAGAGGGATGCAGTGTGGATTACTGACTCAAGTGTCGTAGCAGACTGTCGAAAGAATGTTCATAAAGCTGCCATTGCAGGTAGACTTAAATTACAGTTGTAATGAAATTGTATCCTATTAGAATGAATTGTTTGTGTATAGATCAATTGAATATAATCAGGTTGAATCAGTGTTAGAATTATGTTGTTGATACACCATTATGGTGGGTCTCAAGTTTTGGCTTGTGCAATGGCCTTGGCCAGATTGCATTCAGTTTAGCTGATTGCTAAGTTTTAATCCCAGTCAGTTGTCTGACTCAGTTGACTCTAAATGGGCTGACCTTGACCGATTCCCGATTTGACTCAGTGGACCTTGACCGAGTTAACCTTTGACTAGTCCTTGGACTTTGACCAGACTCGACCCTAGACTTGACTTGACCCTGATTGTTGACTTACGTTGATTGTTAGTTGACCTTGACCATTAGTTCGACCGTTAGAGACTGTTAGTTGACTTTGGTGGACTTGGGCTTAGGGCAGTTTTCTTAATTAGGTGTTTTGGACCTCTTGTGGTCCGAATTAGATTTTGTTTCCTTCTACAAAGTTGTAGATATTAATAAGACATATCTAATGGACTATAGAACCAATCTAATTAGATTAGTAAACTCTTAGTTATACTAAATATAGAGAATAAGATATCATAATGGGCTTAGAACCATTAGATAGAATTATATGATTCTTGTGTGAGCCTTTTGGCTAAACTCTTAAGAGTGATTGTGTGATTATCAGTTAGATTCTATTAACAACGACCGATTCAAAGAATGAACCAGTGGATCTTGGATCTCGAGGTAGGCGTGGCTTGTCATCAAAAGAGGTGGGAATGCATTTAACAGTTTTGTAATCATTGTTATTTATTTTATGAAAGTCTTTGTTTAATAAACTCATGCATTGTCTATTCGTTTATTCCATGCTTTGTTTATCTTTATGATTGTCTTTGGGAAATGAGAATTTCCATCTATGGTATATTGGATACGCTCCTTCATATTATTATGGCTAGGGCGATACACCGCAATATTAATAATAGGTGTGGAATTGGCATCAATATTACGGGTGTGTACCTTTCACCCACAGACTAACAGAAATTGTAAGGTGTGTAAATGTCACTGCAGAAATTATAAGGTGTGTAAATGTCACCGCAGAAACTAAAGGAGGAGTTTAGGTCCATATACATGATTGTTTATTTCAGTGGTTTTGTTGTCTTCTAATGTTTGGGAAAACATGTAATGTTTTCCAAATCTTCATATGATTACTTAGAAGTTAAATGTTAATTATTCCCCATTTTCAGTTTGATTTGATGTGTGAAGCGAGTTACGCAAATGAAAGTTCCGAGAAGTTAACTTCGTTAGTTGATTATATTCTGATATGTTGATTGTGCTGTATATTCTTTTGTAAACTAAATGATTATTTTATATATATCATTGGAGAGGATTTTTTGTACATATATGTTTCTGAGCGGGGTTAGCTTTGAGTTAAATTTTTGTAGCAGATTTGTTAATTGAAAGTTGAAGTGTTTGATTTGGATTCGTTAGTGCCTCTTTACTTTAGTTAAAATTCTTGGTTTAGTCAGCTGTTAGCTTAGGGGGCGCTACAAAGTTGGTATCAGAGCTCACTATTAGATCTTATATGGGAATAGCCAGTGCCAGTTAGTGAGCTAGATTAGTTAGAACTGGGTTGGGTTTGTGAGATAAATCTTAATCACTAAAAGCTATCAATAATTAAAAGATTTACCTAATTGATTGAATTGTTTGTTTGATTGTTTGTTTATGTATTGAAGTAAAAATTGTAAGGTACACCAATGACTTTAGGATTTGATAATAATTAATCTAAAAAGTTTGAACACGTAAACAATCTAATACTATAATGATGATAGTGAAATTAGTATAATTGATATAACTTGTAAATCAAATAGAAACTTACTGAACACATGGACTTATGTGAAGAGTAAATAAATTATAGAGTAACCACATGAATGTTGATAGTAATTTTTGGGACTTATTAATATTTGTAAGAGTAGTTAAAATAGTAATTCAACCATCAATATTAATAATTGCTAATTGTAGATGATAATAATTTAATACGAGTAATAATAATTTTAATAAAGTAATGTTTGCATTCACAATTAATATCAACTTTATTTAACAAAATTCCGATAAGGATATAGAACAACAAAAATAATAATTATTATTATGATTAAATAACTACGAAAATTATTTACGCATATCTTCAATAAAGTTTTGTAAATTAAATTAAATTACAAATTATCTTTAATATAATAAATGATTCAATAAATCTTTAGAATGAAACAAATATACATGAAATAGTAAATATAGCAATCGGAGATTTAGTATAATATTATAATTAAAAGGAAATAAATTCGTATACTAACAGAATCCTTCTTTATAAATAAATTAATTTTCTTTTGAAATGAAAAGTTAATATGACAAACTTGAGCTATTAAAAATTTAAATTAGTACTGTATTGAGCATAATTTAAATTAAAATATCATTAACAAATATACAACGATAAAATAATGAATAAGACTAAAAAGCTACGTAATTAGCTACGGTTAAGATTTGAAAAGTTAAAAAAAAAATAATAATAATAATAATAATAACAAATTAGAAGTATATGTTTTGCATTTAAATAAGATAGTTAAAACAAGACTTATTAAGTAGGAATAAAAGAACGTGAGGTCATATAAGACTCATAATAAAGACTAAAATTGTTAACAATCTTACACCTAGATTATTTTTAGTCCAATAAATGATTTACTAAATCACTAAAATATGCATGAAGTGATATTTATAATATTTGAATGCTTAGTACAAATTTAACTTAAAGGAAAATAAATTTGTATATGAATAAGACACTTATAATTAATACCAAAATCTAAAGACTATTAAGACATATTAAATCTTTATGCAGACTCAAAGTTTAAAATCATATTAAAATTACTAACGCCAATATGTAACACGATATATTATATTATCAATTCAATCTGAATAAACAAAATGTGTTATATCGATCTTTCGTGAAATTAAAATTATATTTACAAGATTAGGGCTTAATAAAAATTAAACTAAGTATCATTACTAAACAATTATTTTAATTGTATGTCGATTACACTAGTAATCAAATAAGAAAATTTGATAAAACAATAATGAAAATGATAGTATAATTAAGATATAATATACGTATTCAATTTGAATAAATAAAAATCTACTATATTTTTATGTGGATGTAGAATTACATTTAAAAAGATTAAGGTTTAATGTATCAACCAGATTATCAACTTAAGAATAATGAGAACAATAACACAGTTAATAATATTATTTGAGTAAGTAAGCTAGTAACAAAATTAATGGTATATAATATTTGTAAAATTTATATTTGGTAGTACACTAGACTTAAAATATCAGATATTATAATTAACATGAAATCGAATTTGAATTACTTATATTGATAAAATAAATAAATGATAATAATAATAACAATAACAATAATTAACATGGAAGAACGAGCCCCAGCTCAGCTGGTCATCCCTGTTCCCCGAAGTTTCATGCGTTCCAGGAGGTCCCAGGTTCAAGTCCCCAATGGCGTAATATTGCAGGAATTAACATGGAAGGTAGTGTTAGCTTGCCCCCCTTATGACACAATCTCGCCCCCCCTCCCGCTTCGGCTCCCCTTGGCAAGGTTACCCATGAGGCTCGCTGGTAGGCTAGCACATCAACCTGTTCAATTAATGTAGTAGTATGTCGTTGGAGCCTAGCTTGTTAGGCTTCCAACTGGTTTCATGTAATAATATTAAATAATTAAAACAATTAAAATAAAATAAATTTTGATGATTAAATTGTTTAAAATGTTATAAAATTTGTGAAGTAAATTTTTAAGTTAAATCAGTTACAATTAAATTTAGAAATAAATTAGTCATAATAAGTTAGAACTTAATTAATCTTGATAGATTAATCTAGCACTGGAGAATAGTGAAGGTTGTGTTTTCTTTGTTTGTAGGAAGGCATTGTTGGGATTGGCCAACCTTGACAGGGCAACTGCATTCAGAGATGACCGATCATAGAAATATACAGTAAATTAATTTGGAAAACCCCATAGATGTAAGTTCACTTAGAAAGATTTGTAGGATTCTTCCTTGAAGTTCGAGAAAAATATTTTATAAAATGGAAATTATTTTAAGAAGTTAGACTTCCCTATTTGATAGAATTTAAAATCAGTATAGTTCAACCTAGAGCTACAAATATTAGTTGTAGAAGCCATTTAAATTTGTGCTTTATTTCATATTGGTTGCGCTTAGTCAAGAGATAGTATTTCTCTAAAAGGTGGGGAGTTTTCAAGACTAGAAGGTAGTTCGATTTTCGAGGACGAAAATGTTTAAAGGTGGGGAGAATGTAGTGACCCACAAGCTCGTCAACGCTATTAGACTAGTCAAAAGATGTCTTAGCCGCTAATGACTCGATTAGTTTAACACGAATGTTAATTAACAGAAATTAATCTAACAATGATTTAGATTCGAAACTAGTACTGCTAGATATATCTCGAAAAGTTACGCGGAATGGGATACTGGAATGTGTCATTCGGGTATCGGACGAAGAAGATATTATCATAATTATTTGAAGAGAAACGTTAACCGCTGGGGCTGCCCTTATCAATTTTTGGGTGCCTTTAACAATCTAGCCGACATGTCTTCCCTTATAATTTGGGGGAGTCCCTTTATATTTTGTCTTGGCCTTATTCCTTACCGAGTTGATAAACTCGATCTCATTTCTTTTCTTCCTCTTATCTTCTTTCTCATTCTTATCTTTCCCTTCGTTCTTCACCTGCCGGTGAATTCAGTAACTAATCAGAGAGTTTGTGATTAAAACAAGCATTGTAAGATCAGGGAATATATAGTAGGGGTGGTGTTGATTCACGGGAATGATTCAGAATCGAAGGAGGAATCGAATTAGAAGTTATGGTTTATACGATAAGCTCAGAGGAGAATTAAGAGATGAAATTGGTGTTCTAGGAACAGGAATTGGGATGAGTTTATGTTTAATTAAGTGATGTGAAGTTATTTTAATGAAGAGTCTATGATTTAGGGGTTGTAAGAAAAATCATAGAGGTTGTAGAAGATGAAATTGGAGGTTTGGAAGATTAATTTGAGGATGGGTTTGTTCTTAATCGGTGCTTAATGGAAGTTGTGGAGTGGTTCTGGATATGGATTAAGGAATTGCAGATTTAGGGTTCCTCATGTTCTTCCCCAAATTGGAATTAGGGTTTGTCAGAAGATTATATATAAGCTTGATTAGATATGAATTAGATGGAATTTAAGATGGGTATTGATCAATTAATTGAATTGGGGTTCGGATGAAGCGTAATTAGGAATTGAAGAAGTCAGGGTTATGAAGCTAAGATTGATTGAAGCTCGTGTTTGGAGCTATTAAAGAACTGGGGTTTGATTCTCATATCAAGAATGGGATGAAGTTATTATTGGTGCTGATTCAGAAGACATATCTTGAGGTAATTGATTTCTCAATAACTTGGTAAAGTATTTATGTTATGTTTTGAGTTTGTGAGATTGTTCATGATAAAGGAGTTAAAAGAATTTACTGTATATGGGAGCTATAAATCATTGGTAGTGATGTTGTTGAACCAGTGGTGGTATGAGCTAGATTTATCATATTGAGAATGATGGATGAATGGTTTGTAGATTATGGAATTGTAGATTAGTGGTTGTCTTAATATGGAAATGGTGGTGTGTTGGTGTTGTCTGTGAAGTTCTATTTGTGATTGAGTTAGTGATCACGGTACTTGGAGGAGGTCTGGTATGCATTTGAATGAATGAGGGATTGTTGTGCAAATGAATTATTAAGTTGAACTTTGTGTTAGTAAGGGAATGGTGTGATTTCTGGTATTGCAGGTGTAATGGTAACTGGTGGTGTATGGGGAATATATGGTGGAGTTGTAGTTGAAGTTTGAATGAATGAATGAGCTGTAGATGTTGAAGTTTAGATTAATAGATAATGGACTGTTATACAACTAGTGGTGTGGGCAGTATATTCAGGAATGAGATCTCAGATGGCTGGGTTGTGTTGGTTGAGTGGATTGTATTGCAGTTACTCATGGAAATGAGTTAAAGAGAGGGATGCAGTGTGGATTACTGACTCAAGTGTCGTAGCAGACTGTCGAAAGAATGTTCATAAAGCTGCCATTGCAGGTAGACTTAAATTACAATTGTAATGAAATTGTATCCTATTAGAATGAATTGTTTGTGTATAGATCAATTGAATAGAATCAGGTTGAATCAGTGTTAGAATTATGTTGTTGATACACCATTATGGTGGGTCTCAAGTTTTGGCTTGTGCAATGGCCTTGGCCAGATTGCATTCAGTTTAGCTGATTGCTAAGTTTTAATCCCAGTCAGTTGTCTGACTCAGTTGACTCTAAATGGGCTGACCTTGACCGATTCCCGATTTGACTCAGTGGACCTTGACCGAGTTAACCTTTGACTAGTCCTTGGACTTTGACCAGACTCGACCCTAGACTTGACTTGACCCTGATTGTTGACTTACGTTGATTGTTAGTTGACCTTGACCATTAGTTCGACCGTTAGAGACTGTTAGTTGACTTTGGTGGACTTGGGCTTAGGGAAGTTTTCTTAATTAGGTGTTTTGGACCTCTTGTGGTCCGAATTAGATTTTGGTTCCTTCTACAAAGTTGTAGATATTAATAAGACATATCTAATGGACTATAGAACCAATCTAATTAGATTAGTAAACTCTTAGTTATACTAAATATAGAGAATAAGATACCATAATGGGCTTAGAACCATTAGATAGAATTATATGATTCTTGTGTGAGCCTTTTGGCTAAACTCTTAAGAGTGCTTGTGTGATTATCATTTAGATTCTATTAACAACGACCGATTCAAAGAATGAACCAGTGGATCTTGGATCTCGAGGTAGGCGTGGCTTGTCATCAAAAGAGGTGGGAATGCATTTAACAGTTTTGTAATCATTGTTATTTATTTTATGAAAGTCTTTGTTTAATAAACTCATGCATTGTCTATTCGTTTATTCCATGCTTTGTTTATCTTTATGATTGTCTTTGGGAAATGAGAATTTCCATCTATGGTATATTGGATACGCTCCTTCATATTCTTATGGCTAGGGCAATACACCGCAATATTAATAATAGGTGTGGAATTGGCATCAATATTACGGGTGTGTACCTTTCACCCACAGACTAACAGAAATTGTAAGGTGTGTAAATGTCACCGCAGAAATTATAAGGTGTGTAAATATCACCGCAGAAACTAAAGGAGGAGTTTAGGTCCATATACATGATTGTTTATTTTAGTGGTTTTGTTGTCTTCTAATGTTTGGGAAAACATGTAATGTTTGGGAAAACTTGTAATGTTTTCCAAATCTGCTTTCCAAATCTGCATATGATTACTTAGAAGTTAAATGTTAATTATTCCCCATTTTTCAGTTTCAGTGACAGAGCAGAGTTGCGCAGCGAAAGTTCCGAGAAGTTAACTTCTTTAGTTGATTATATTCTGATATGTTGATTGTGCTGTATATTCTTTTGTAAAATAAATGATTATTTTATATATATCATTGGAGAGGAATTCTTGTATATATATGTTTCTGAGCGGGGTTAGCTTTGAGTTAAATTTTTGTAGCAGATTTGTTAATTGAAAGTTGAAGTGTTTGATTTGGATTCGTTAGTGCCTCTTTACTTTAGTTAAAATTCTTGGTTTAGTCAGCTGTTAGCTTAGGGGGCGCTACAGTTGTACCCCCGCTTTTTCAATTGTGTTATCCAAGCTGTAATAGCTAAATCTAAAAATAATTAATCTCAATCGAAATTATTTCCATTGATTACTTGAGGTCCTAGGAGAATATCGCGGACCCTTTGATGAAAGGTTTGTCCATGGAGATAGTTAGTAATGCATCGAGGAGGATGGGGCTTAGGATCATTTAATAAAATTTCCATAAAGGATACTCAACCTTGCTGACTAGAGATCCCTAGATCAAGGTTTCAAATGAAACAATTGATTTGTGGTTGGTAAAGTTAAATACTATCAAAGAATTTCATCCTCTATCCCTTCCCTATAGTGTAGACATGATTGTTATAGCATGTATAGAATGACTTTTAAATAAGTATTAATGAGTTTTATAGTTTCAGTTTAAGATTGAAGTGGGGTGCAACATTAAACACTCTTGATGGAGCGCACCTATCTGAATGAGTAAGTGGGGCGCTTCCTGTGAGAATGAAGCTGATTCTCTAGAGCATTCTGAGAAACGGGATAAATCCCAGGGCTAGAATAGGTCAAAACGGCACGAACTTAGCAGCACCTAGAGAGATATCATGCGTGGTTGTTATCGCAGATTACACCAAACGATGACAGTTCAAGACATCACGTTCACTGTCCATCAAGTAGTTCCGGTAATTTCTCACTAAGCAAAGGTTCAAGACCTCATGGACACCTCTTGCCTATAATGATATTTCTCGCTTTATGATTTCTGATTTTTATTGGTATTTTTATTCATGTGGGGGATTGTTATAGAAAATGAGCTTTTAATAAAGAATTTTTGGTCTTGGTATGGTTTGATCGAATGACCCAAGGGTCTTAGGATACTTACTCATTTTGTAAGTGAATGAAATGATATTTTAGTCCCACTATATAACTACTCTCTTATAAATAGGTTGACAAACGAGGGTGAAACCGATGGGGAAAAAAAATACATGTTCCATCATGTGTCGTATGCGCTTGTGTCTACTCCAATTTTAGGAAATCAATTTTAAAAATATTTTATTTATGAGAGAATTCCTTTTTCATTTTGAATTATTTTACAAGAAACAAAACATGTTTTATAAGGAAACCTAAACTAACTTGACTTGCAAGCTAATATTAAGACAAAGTCAAGAGCAGAAAAAGTGTGATTTTATGGCGATATTGACTAAAATCAAGGCCTAGTTTTTTTTGAGTTTTTTTCATTGATTTTAGGTGATTTCAGCATTAAAAATATGGTAAATTCTTCTGAAATTTACTTAAACCTCTTTGTGGTTTCAGTACAATGATTGGTGTTGATTGATTTTGAAGAAATTTTTTTATCTGAGAACGAATATGGATATTTGTGGTATTAACGAAAGGATTAAGATGAGTACTCAATCTCGTCAAAGAGCAATTTCTCAAATCGATATATCCTCTCTTCCATAGGTGGGTATAAGGGGTGATGATCCTTCAATTTAACTACCTGATGATTTATTGGAAAGGAGTTTGGAAGAGTGAAAGTTTAGTTTAATATGTAGGTTGGATTTTCAAAAACTGAAACTCAGTGAAGCAGCAATCTGATAAGCACGCAAGTGTAACATTTTTACTCTCATATTTACACTAACTAGGACTCGTATTTTGCTAATAATATTTTTTTAAATCATTTGTAGAAATTACAAGGAAATCCAATCACCGAAACGATAAATGTCTAAAGAGAAGCGGAATTAGCATTTGCGAAGCACGACACTAAAGAGATAGGGCCGAATTAGTAGTGGACGTCCTTGTAATTTACGAACATTATTTTAGGGACCACCCTTTTTTTGGGGGGACCATTGATTTTAAGGCACCCTAACCTAAATTGTTAAGGGTTGTCCTAAAAAAATCATGAGATTACTAATTTGCCCTTAACAATTTAATTAACCCTATCCTAATAATTGAAATTAACCCTAACCTAATAATTGTAATTAACTTAATCTAATATAAAAACAAAAGTATCTAACCTAGCCGCCACCTCCGATTATCACCACCGCCCACCACCACCACCACCACCTCCGATTATTGAGTGACTAAAGTGATAGAAGAAGATGAAGATGAAGAAAAAAATTATTTTGAGATGGGTGAATATGGAGAAAAAACATCATCTGGGTGCTAAGGTATGCTTGTAACTTAGTGAATGTTGCTATGAACGGCCTAAAAAATCTTGAAAATCAAAATTGTAACAAAAAAATTTCAACCATGTCAACAAAGTTCGGTTATATAATATGAAGAACATGTAACCGCACTTTCTGCAAATGCAGTTCGGTTAATAAATCCAAAATCACAGGCAACCGAACCAGAGCTTTAATGGAGTTTTTGTTTGTTCGGCTAGTGATGAAAAATCAAATGTAACAGAACTACTATGCTTGAGTTCTGAGTTTAGTTCGATTCGATCGACTAGACCACGTTGTAACCGAACTTTAAACAACAGAGTTCGGTAAGTTCGCAGAATTTTGTTTTTGGCGATTAAACAGAACTCAACATTTGGCTATATAGGGAAGAGTTCGGTTTTGAAATTATTTTTCCGAGTTAACCGAACTCATTTACCTATGTTCGGTTGGTTCGCAAACTTCAATGCAATCAAGTTCCCAACCGAACTGTAGGTTAAAAGTAACCTAGTGTTAGAAGTTCGGTTGGTTCGCAAACTTCAACATATTTTGCGAATCAACCGAACTGAGCTTGTATATGCATATATGCAATTAGGCAAACGTTCGGTTAAAGTAAAAACTTAACAATTTTTGCGATCCAACCGAACTGCACTTGCAAATGCATAAATGGAATTAACCCATAGTTCGGTTAAAAGTATTTTTGCGAATGAACAGAACTCTCGGTTGGTGAGAAAAAATTAATTTGTGATAACCGAACTCTTAGTTCGGCTAAGAATTGTTTTTTGCGATGTAACCGAACATGTCTCTGGAGAAAAAAAACCTCCATTAAACCTCTCTGCAACTTTTTTCCATTTTCAACTCATTTTGATACTTCTCATTTTTTCAACCAAAAACGAATGACAAGCAATGAGTTTGTGAGAATATCTTTGTTAATGATTTAAATGAAGCTACATATATAGAGGTGGTGGCGGTGGTAATCGGAGGTGGTGGTGGTAATAGATGGTTGGTGGTGGTGGTAATCGGCGACAATGGTGGTGGTAATCGGCGGTGGTGGTGGTGGTAATCGGAGGTGGTGGTGGTGGTGGTAATCGGCGGTGATGGGTTAATGTTATTTTTTTTCTTAATCATTTCAATAATGATTTCACTAATCAAAACCAAAAAATAATTAAAAGGATAATTTAGGTATTACTAAAAATTTAGGATAAGGGCACTCCTACTCAAAATGGGACCATGGTCCCCTCAAAAAAACTATATCCCCAAAATAACGTTCTAATTTACTTGTGTTGGTCGCAACGCCAAAGCCCACTCAAGGTCACAACATATTTCAGAAAATGAGTAATTTTTCCTTCGTTTAGGTCAAGCACGGGAAGGCACTGAAGGGTTAGAAAGGGTTAGAAGATAAGTGGGACGTGGCACCATTTGATGCACACATTTCATCCCTTATCAAGCAGGTGGTGTTCTCATCTTCAGAGAACATTTTGAGTAGCGATTTTGTGAGAAAGCACGAGAAAAGAAAATGATACAGAGGTGGATTGAGTTTGAGGAAAAAGAGATGAGGTTAACTGGTGACGTTCTCTGTTGTATCTCAGTCAATTGAGGCAGTATTGCTGGTCGATCTAAGGTTCTACAACAGCAACGATGTAGGTCTCATATGGTCTGAAATTGGGCATAAGTGAAGCATTTTCATGGAACTGAGAGTTGGGGTCCTGTGGTTAATTGATTGGAGTCTGTGGTGTGAATAATTGATTTGTATTGCAATCAATTGAAGAAGGCTTGATACAGGTGATGGCTGGATAGGTTTAATTGAAGATCTTGAGGAGTCAATTGTGCTCGACGGGTGATTACAGGCAACGTTGGTTCTTGTACTGGATTATTAATGACAGAATTCAAGGAATGAAACAGATTATGGGATTCATTGTGATTGGATGTGAACTGAAATAAGAGGAGCTGTGGCTGGAACTGGAGGATATTTCGGGGTGTTACGTAAATCTGATTTTCGGGGGCTCATATGTGGTCTGAATTCTTGGGGTATTGGTGTAGTTCGAGCAGTGAAGTGGGGGTCCAAATGGATCTGTAGCATCAGTGGAGGTTATGGTAAGTTGGTTACAGGACAAGAAGGGTGCTGTTTGGAGTTGGGAAGTAATGGCTCGAGTTTTAGAGGGTTATGGTACATGCTGCAGGGACTTGACCATTTGCAGCCGGCCCTGAAGGGAGGTCAACGAAGATTGACTTTGGGGCATCACCGAACAGGGGGCAACAAAATTCGTATGCTGTCTTAAGGGTTGTTTTGATGGCTTACTGCAAAATATAAATAAAAACTCTCTTATATTTCAGAGAGTCAGAGGCCTGTTGTGTTTTCATCGACTCTCTTGAATGATATTAGTGTACATCAGACTCATGTTAACAGTCACAATTAATAATTACACTAACACATAAAGCACAGTTGATGTTAGTATATAACACCTACACGTGGGAATATACGAGAACTAATATTCCCTGTTTCATTTCTCCTACTAGCTTCATCGGAACGAAAGTTCTTTTTACAACTAATAATGGTGGCTATTTCATGGGAGAACATGTGTCCGTCCAGTGGCAGTACACAATTTAGAGTTAGTATGATGCTTTATCTCTTGGATTCTCTTGAAATTTTTCGTCTCCGTCGTCCTTCAAGTTTTTCCTACCCCTGCACCACTTTCACTTGAGCCACCATCTCCACGGTAAGCAAAATTAACCTAAATCAATCATCATTTATATTCTAAGCTTGATTATCCGTTTATGAAATGGGGCAACAATGTTCAAATGTTCTTTGGGGCAACAAAATGCTAGGGCCGGCCTTGGCAGCAGCTAGGAGATCTTGCCTGCACCAACAGGGAGAAATGCAGTTGGTCGAGATATTGCAGTTTGATTGCCAGTGGAGTTGGTGCTCTAGACGTGGGTCTGATGCTTGAGAAAATGTCGCAATGAAATCAAATAGATGTACAGAGAATGTAAATTGATGTGTGGCCGGAATTTGGAGGAAGTGAACTGGGCCTTGACCTTGGCAGTTCAGCTGGGTCTTCATTCTTTGGACTTCTACACAGAAGCTGCTATATAAACAATATTAGTAGAGACTCAGGAAGAGTGGACACTGTCTACAGGGAAGAAATAGGGTTTGAGCATTTTCTATTCATTTTCGATTGTTATCAATTTCTATGGCTTTTGAGAAAGCCATGATTTGCTAAACTATTGTTAGGGTGAAAGGATGAACTTGTAGGCTAGATTATTTATGTTTTGAACAAGAGTTTCTTTAAATCAAAAGCTTAATTATATGTTTGAGTATCTCATATTGGTTCTTGTTCTTATAAATCTTTTCATGTTTTATGCCAAGTATACTACATAGGGAAGTTAATAGACAATTCCATTGAGACCCGATTTATATTAGATTCATGAACATTCTTCTACTTTGTATGCCATGTATGCACAGTGATTAGGGTCGAGATCAAACAATCCTTAGTCGATTATTAAAAATTTCTAGCGATATATCTTCCATGTTTAAGTAGCCAGGTGTTGCAACTTTACATGAGTAAATTAGAGACTCTTGCGAAAGAACACAAGGAAACCTAGCTTATGAAGGATTCCCGGATCCTTAACCTTTCCTCATCTTGATCGTCACTTTAATAATTTTGTTTCCATCCAATTTATTTGCTTGTTTCTTAGTATACATATCAGAAAATCTCCTCTTGAATTGATTTTGATTAGGAAGTTGATTGTATTAGTTAGAAGTAGTTTAGAACACTCCTCGTTGGGAACGAACCACAATTGCTATTGTCTACAATTTGGACATCGTGCACTTGCGGTAAAACAAAGTCGGTTATCCGACCCATCACAATCTCGCTTAAAGAACAATGGAATCTCACTGGTGGTTGTCAATTAATTCCTCTAGGTAAAGGATTCTTCATTATTAAGTTGTGGAATGTTGTTGATAAGAATCATGTCGTGAGAGCTAAGGTTTGGTGGATTGGCAATCAATATTTATGAATTAGAGACTAGGAACCAAACTTTAAGCCTAAAAATCAAAAGATAGTTAGTGTTGTGGTTTGGGAAAAATTTGTAAGAATATTTCTATATGAAGAAATATCTTATTGGGCCATGTAATATCTTTGGTTAATTAAGAATATTGCTAAACATATTGGTTACCATTTATTGGGCTTATTTCCTATTATCTCTTCCTTGATGGACGGCCGAGATTGATTGCTAACTCTAAACCCTAGGAACATTGGTCCTCCTTCTACCTATAAAAGAAACTCTATAGCCATCAGTATAGAGTGAGAGAGAAAATTTTATTTCATTACATAAAAATTAAGAAAGAGGTGAATAAGGAGAAACCAAGTTATTCCATTGTGTTCTTATCTACGAAGGTAATTGCAGCCTTGGAAGATTTCTTGGATTCAATCAATGGCTTCATCAAGTAATATGTTTTAACACATCTATGCGTATTGTGATTGTCGTGTCGTTCAAGATCCAACAATTATGTATATAATGTTAATTCTAATATTTGGCATCAGAGCTTGGCTTAGAACTATATGATTTTCTATGATGTTGTATGCATAAATTAAGTGATATGAATCCATCGTATTTGATAAAATACTATGATTTTCGATGATAATTAACCTCCATGAAAACAGTTATTAACAGTCACTTAATCATGTTATGAATTAATAAGAGAGTTCTTTGTGAAATTTTTCATAAGTCTATTAATGAATCTTGATGATCAATTTTGTGTTGTTTTGATTAGGGCTGTCAATGGGTCCGGGTCCTCCCGGGTATCACTGGACCCGGACCCTACTTTTAAAAGTCGGGTCCGGTTCCTAAATTTGTGGACCCATAACCGGACCCTTTAAAAACCGGTACCGTCGATTAAGTACCCATTGGGTATCAAGAAAACTATAAAAAAAACTTCAAAAACTTGATATATTTCTCTTTTTGTCTTGAATTTAAATTTTTTTACAAAAAATTATTATTGTTTCTTCATTAATGTACTAAATAAATATTAAATGTAAGAAAAAATGAAAAATGAAAAAAAAATCTAAGCCAAAACTAACAAAATACATATAGTTTTGCTAAAAAGATGAAGTAAAGTTAGAATAACCGGGTACCCTGCGGGTATTACCCGTTTGGACCCGTTAAGATTCGGGTCTAATCGGGTAATTACCCGTCGGTTCCAAAGTTGTTAATGGGTCCAACTTTAGGACCCAGAACCGGACCCATTTCTCTAGGGTCCGGTTCCGGGTCCGGGTAATGGGTACCCATTGACAGCCCTAGTTTTGATCAAAAACTGGAGCGCAAGTTGATGATGTATTAACACTTGGTCCTGTTTTGTTTATGAGACCAAGAAAAGTGAGAACATAAAACACATATTATTGATATAAGATTCGGACTTATCTTATGAATTCACCGCACACTTGGTGAATTCTTACATATTAAAGCAAACTTTTATTATAGTATCTCACGCCTGTGCTAAAGGACAGATTGAAAATGATCTCTTTTCATCGCACACTTGATGAAAGATGACAAAAGTGGAATGAGAGGCCATACGCTTCTCATTTTGTTTGATGAGCCAAAGTGCATGACACGTTAGTCTAAGCTTTAGTCTTTGACCGACTAAATATGAATGTGATTTGGTTGTCGAGTAATTTTTTATTACATGTTAGAGTATTAAATAAAGGTGTAATGACGTGTACGTTAAAGGACACAAGTGGAATGTACAGTGGGTCCCGGTCAATTAGATGTTTTTTTTTTTGATTGTCGGCTAGTTTAGTAATCAATTTGTTGGACTCGTTTGTGGCTTTATAAAACCATAAATGAGATAGTGTAATGTATACCAACTTAACACATTATGGGTGGGTCCCTCTACTGTAAGTTGGCCGAACCTATCATGATATGTTTCTAGAGTCCAAATCAGAAGTAAGACGTTTAGTGTCGGTGGGTCCCTTTTGACTTGGTGCATTGGATTCTGATTGTTGGCTGGGTCGGTTAGTCCGTTCATTGGACTCATTAGTGGTTTTGAAAGTCTAACCAACATGTAATGTTATGCGGATCAGTTTGAGTTTGTGGCACCCCAATGCGTTTTAACTTTGCCAACCATAGTGTGAAACGATAATTGTGTTGTTTGACTTCCGCTGTTGACTTTCACATGATGTATTTTTCCTGGACTATTTTTTTTTTATGTCAAATATAGCCTAACTTGAATATGTATAGGTTATTAAAATGTTTGAATTGTATGCTCTTTAGCTATCATCACAGTGATACTAAAGTATTATGTTATATTAACATGTCATTGTAAGTCTACATCGTTTTTTGAAATCACATAAGAATAACTATCACCCACAGGAGATGTTTATTCAAGTGTTTGTATATATAAACATAAAGAAATTAACCATTTAATCATACATATTAGAATGAAAAGTTACCCACAGATAACTCTAATTCACATGTTTGAATAAATATTATGATTATGTATGTAACCATGAAAGGCATAATGTCCACAGATGTTTGTCTTTGCTTGCTTATATATGTGTGAATGTTTTTATGACTTTATGAAATGATTGTTGTTTTATTAAGATTCTACCCACAGGAGTTTCTTAATTTATATGTGTGTGAGTATGACTTTGTGTATCTTTGTCATGTTTTATCAGCTTCTAGTTCTAAGTCTTTGCATTCGTATACTTCTTCTATCCCATTCTTCAATGGCACCAACTTCTCAGAATGGAAAGAGAATGTTGAGTTCACTTTGGGTGTGCATGATATTGATCTTGCTCTCCAAATTGAAAAGCCAGTTATAGATGATAAGAGTTCCACTGAAGATAAGGATCTCTTAAAAAAATGGGAGAGAAGTGATAGGCTGAGCATACAGCTGATGCGAATGTACATTGATGCAAACATCAAAGAATCACTTCCCAAACAACCTAAAAGTGCTAAGAACTTATGGAAATCGTAAAGGAACGCTTTAAGACAGTAGATAAGTTTCTAGCTGGGAAATTGATGGCTGATCTTACCACCATGAAGTATACCGGTATAAGGTCAATGCACCAGCACGTGATAGAAATGCGTAGCATTGCTGCTAAGCTCACTGAGATGAAATTAACTGTGGATGAGAACTTTCTTGTACAATTCATTCTCAACTCGCTACCACCACAATATTCCCCCTTTCAAGTGCATTACAACACTATTAAGGAAAAGTGGACTGCAAATGAACTGGGAAACATGTTGTTTCAAGAGGAAGCTAGGCTAAACCAGCAAGGTCTTAACAAGCACATCTGTCAACCGAGGAGTGAACAATAAGCGTAAGACTGCAAAGGGAAATAAGAGAGCACCACAGAATAATTCTGTTCAACCTGAAAAGAAGAAGGCAAGGAAAGATGACAATAAGTGTTGTTTCTGTAAGAAACCTGGTCATTTTCAGAAAGATTGCATTAAGCGTCAAAAATGGTTCGAAAAGTAAGGTAATCCTTTGGAATTCGTAAGCTATTTTGAAACAAATTTGACTGTTAAAGAATCTTCTTTATCATGGTGGTTTGATTCTGGTGCTAATGTTCATGTTTCTAATTCGATGCAGGGATACCTTTCAATCCAACTCATAAACCAGAATGAAAACTTCCTTTTTATGAGCAATGGAAATAAATCCCCAGTTAATGATGTAGGCACCTACCGTTTAGTTCTAGATCATGGATACTTTCTTGATTTAGAAAACACTCTTTATGTTCCAACTATTTCTCGCAATTTAATTTCAGTTTCTCAACTAGATAGACAAGGTTTTCAAATTCAAATTGCCAATGGATGTTTTAGTCTGTTTAAAGATTTTAAAGTTATTGGTTCTGGTTACCTTTCTGATGGTCTTTACAAGTTAAATTTATCATCGTCAACAATACCTGGAACCTATTTAACCATGCATCATAATGATATAACTGAACATACTGAGGGTAATTCCTCATTCCTGTGGCATAAGAAGCTAGGACACATATCTCGTGAAAAGCTTCAAAGATTGGTAAAAGATGGGATTCTATATAACCTTTATTTTACTGATTACAAGAGTTGTGTGGATTGTATTAAAGGCAAGATGACAAAACACACAAAGAAAGGTGCCACAAGAAGTTTCGAACTCCTTGAAATAATACATACAGATATTTGTGGACCCTTCGACGTTCCAACTTTTGGAGGAGAAAAATATTTTATCACCTTTATTGATGATTTTTCACGTTATTGTTATCTTTACTTATTGCATGATAAATCTCAAGATGTGAATGTTATGGAGCAATTCATTACCAAAGTTGAGAGGCAATTAGAAAAGAAGGTGAAAATCATTAGGTCTGATAGGGGTGGAGAGTATTATGGAAGGTATGACGAGACATGACAACATCCTGGACCTTTCGCTTTACTTCTTCAAAAGCTTGAAATTGTTGCTCAATACACAACGCCAGGTTCACCTTGGCAGAATGGTATAGCAGAAAGGCAAAATCGTACTATAATGGAAATGGTTAGAAGCATGATTAGTCATGCGATTTTACCCTTAAGTTTGTGGATGTATGCTCTTCGTTATGCTGTGTACATTTTAAATAGAGTTCCAAGAAAAGCATTTCCAAAGACTCTTTTTGAACTGTGGAAGGGCTGGAAACCTGGTTTAAAACACCTGGAAGTTTGGGGTTGTTCAGCAGAAGCGAAAGTTTATAATCCCAAAGAAAAGAAATTGGATATGAAAACTGTTAGCGGTTACTTTATTGGTTTTCCTGAAAAATCCAAGGGGTATATTATTTATTGTCCTAACCATAGTATGAGAATTGTTGAAACTGGAAATGCAAAATTCATTAAGGATGGCGAAGTTAGTGTGAGTACACCAGTGCAAGTAAAATCTGTTCAAGAAATCATAGTAATAATCCCTTTACCTCAGATTTCTACAGATATTATGACTCCTCTGGTTGTAGAACCGAATGATGAGGGAGAAACACAAATAACGGCACCAGAGCTTCATGATGAGACTATTGCCAATGAAGAAATTGTATAACAACCACAAGAACTGGCCTTAAGAAGATCTACTAGAGAAAGGAAAAGGGCTATTTCTGATGATTATGTGGTTTATCTACAAGAATCGGATTTTGATTTAGGGACTATGAAAGATCCAGTTTCTTATTCACAAGCTATCAGGTGTAGTAATTCTGATAAATGGATTAGTGCTACGAAAGTAGAGAAAAAATCGATGGATGATAATGGAGTCTGGGAATACGTTGAATTGCCTGAAGGACACAAAGCAATCGGGTGTAAATGGGTCTTTAAGACCAAATGTGATGCTAATGGCAATATTCAATGTTATAAATCTAGACTTGTAGCCAAAGGTTTCACTCAGAAAGATGGCATTGATTACAAAGAGACTTTTTCTCCCGTGTCAAAGAAAGACTCTCTCAGAATTATTCTGGCATTAGTAACTCAATATGACCTTGAGTTACATCAAATGGATGTGAAAATAGCTTTTCTTAATGGTGAGCTTGAGGAAGATATTTACATGTGTCAACCTGAAGGTTTTGTCCTAGAAGGACTGGAACACATGGTCTGCAAACTAAAGAAATCAATTTATGGACTTAAGCAAGCCTCTAGGCAATGGTATCTAAAATTCAATGAAACCATTCAAAAATTTGGTTTAGAAGAAAATGTTGTAGATCCATGCATATACCTCAAGATCAGTGGGAGGAATTTCATATTTTTGGTATTGTATGTAGATGACATACTACTTACGAGTAGTGATCTTGGCCTTATACATGTAACAAAGGAATATCTCTCGAAGAATTTTGAAATGAAAGATATGGGTGAGGCTTCTTATGTGATTGGGATAGAAATATTCCGTGATAGATCACTTGGAACATTATCGATCTCACAGAAAGCATATATCGAAATAATTTTAGAGAGGTTTAAGATGAGTGCATGTAAGCCAAGTATAGTTCAGGTTTCTAAAGGAGACAAGTTTGGACTCAATATTTGTCCTAAGAATGAACTGGAACGTAAACAAATGAATAAAATCCCTTATGCTTCTGTGGTGGGAAGTTTAATGTATGCTCAAGTTTGCACACGACCAGATATCAGCTATATAGTTGGTATGCTCAGAAGATACCTTGTGAATCCTGGAATGGAACACTGGAAAGCTGCAAAGAAAGTTTTAAGGTACCTGCAAGGAACGAAGGATCATCGCCTCACATTTACGAAGTCAGATCAATTTGATTTGGTTGGCTATACAGATTCCGATTTCATGGGATGTAATGATACTCGAAAGAGCACTTTTGGATATCTTTTCCTATTAGCTGGAGGAGCAATATCATGGAAAAGTGCAAAAGAGTCTATTCTCACTGGCTCAACAATGGAAGCTTAATTTGTAGCATGTTATGAGGCTACAAATCACTGTTCATGGATGCAGAATTTTATTTCAATGTTTGGAGACTTAAATTTTGCCTCCGCACCTGTGAAACTTTACTGTGATAATGCCGCAGTAGTATTCTTTTCAAAGAACGTTAGATATACTAAGGGTTCAAGACACATGGATCTAAAGTACCTATGCGTGAAACAAGTTTCTCAGATGAAAAAGTTGTTCATTGAACACATAGGCACAAAACTTATGATTGCAGATGCATTTACGAAGGCGTTACCTCCTAAGACTTTTTTGGAACATGTTGGAAACATGGGTCTTGAGGGAGTAACAAATAATTAGTTTCACTTAGACTTTTGCTTATGTTTGAACACGTATTGAGATCTTATTATTGTTGTGAACTTATTTCTGTATCCACTTTAGTATACTTTTATGTTATTGGATGAATGTTACAGAAATTGTTTTCTTTTGAAGACATTAGTGGACCATTATGATATCCCCATTTAAGGCCTGATTAAGTAAGTTGCTTGTGTTGTGGTACATGGAAGGGAACACGTTGATAACAAGACAATATGCCACCGCCATGACTCGCATAAGTTATTTGCTTGGTTAAGGTATTACGTTTAACCATTAAATTTGTTTAGCAATTATGCGCGCTTATGTTTTTCTACGATTAACCATTAAATAGATTATCACATGGACCAGTGGAAGAATGTAAGAATATTTCTATATACAGAAATATCCTATTGGGCCATGTACTATCTTTGGTTAATTAAGAATATTGTTAAATATATTAGTTACCATTTATTGGGCTTATTTCCTATTATCTCTTCCTTGATGGACGGTCGAGATTGATTGCTAACTCTAAACCCTAGGAACCTTGGTCCTCCTTCTACCTATAAAAGAAACTCTATAGTCATCAATATAGAGTGAGATAGAAAATTTTATTTCATACATAAAAATTAAGAAAGAGGTGAAGAAGGAGAAACCAAGTTATTCCACTGTGTTCTGTTCTACGGAGGTAATTGCAGCCTTGGAAGATTTCTTGGATTCAATCAATGGCTTCATCAGGTAATATGTTTTAACACATCTATGTGTATTGTGATTATCATGTCGTTCAAGATCCAACCATTATGTATATAATGTTAATTCTAATAAAATTTCCTGGATTATGCATTGAGTACTGGAAAGAGAAGATTGTCCTAACTTTGGGTAAAGCAGTAGGTAAACCAATTAGAGTTGATGAAACAACTTTGAATAAGGTGGTTGGATACTATGTGAGTGTTCTTGTTGAAGTAGATTATGCAAAACCTATACTGGATAAGATATGGGTGACGAAAAAATATGGTGGGTTCTTTTAAACAGTGGAAATTCAAAATAGTCCAAAGTTTTGTAGCAATTATAAGACAATAGGCCACTTAGTTTCAGAATGTTGACCGCTGAGAAGAGAAATTCATGAAAAAGAGGTGGTAGTTCCTATTGTCAAAAGCAATAGAAGAAGGAATACGAACAAGAATAAAGAAGATTTGGTTCCACAAAATATTAACTCTGAGACTGTTATTAACTTGCAGGAAACACGTACATCTCATGTAGTATCTGAAACTCTTAATGATCCATTAGGAGCAGAATCAGAAAATCTCACTGGATATTTCAGTTGCATACCTGACATTCCTACCACTAATGAGAAGTTCCAAGTTTTAATGGAAACAGATGATGATAACACTTCCTCTTATAAGGAGGAAGTAAAGGTATCTTTAAACACTTCTCAGCTTCTCAATATGGGGAAATCCTCTAATTATTATGAATTAGTGCTTTAAAATGATGGAGCAATTGTAAAAGAAATAGTTCTGGGAATTTCATTTAATGAAGTTAAGGGTGTTCACATTGAAGAAACAAAAAGTCCTCCTTCTAAAGCTTCCAAAGTGACAAAATCTCTAACTTTCATTAGAATATAAGCAAGTAAGGTTAATAACAGAGTTGTACAAGATAAGGGTGGATCTTCATCCACTCAAACTTCAAAATCTAAATAAAAATTATCTACTGGAATGTCAGAGGCCTGAGAAGATTTCATGCTAAATAAAAAATTTAAAACTCCACTTAGACAAAATAATCCATCTTTGGTTTGGATTTTTGAGCCTAAAGTTTGGTGTAGTGAAGATTTTATGGGAAAAAAGATTACCAGGTATGCATCATAAAGTAATTTACAATTCAAGTGACTCAAGGAAAGGCAATATTTGTTTTTTTTTGGAATAAATCAATAGCAACTCCTCAAGTGATCTCAATAACAAGACAATGCATTACAGTTGAAGTAGGGGGAGTCCTAGTAACTGTAATGCATGTAGAAGTACTTATTGTGAACAAAAGAGACTTATGAGAGGAATTGGAACATGTCAATACATTGGATAATCCTTGGTTAGTATTAGGTGATTTTAATTCAATTTTACATGTTGAAGGGAAAAAGGGAGGTAGGAATCCACTAAGAATCTCAATGAGAGAATTTCAAGAAGCTTCAGATGTTTGTGGCCTTATGCAAAGTCCTAAAAGTGGAGCTGATTTTTCTTGGTATAATGGGAGAGTTGGAGTTAAAATAATTCTCTGTAATCTTGACAAAGCAGTTTATAATACCAAGTGGATCAACATTTATAATGGCTAGAGTTACAAAGTTGGAAGAAGAGGCATTACAGATCATAGTCCTTTAATTTGAACTGAGGAAATCATTCCTAAGCCAAAGAATATCTTATTCAAGTTTCAGAAAATGTGGCCCTCTCATCTAGACTTCCTTAGAGTGGTGCAAGAATCTTGGGAAGTGAGAATATGTGGTAATCTAATGTCCACCTTCATGCAAAAACTTAAAATACTCAAATATGTTTTGAAGAAATAGAATTGGAAGATTTTTGGAGATATCACCACTCAACTTAAAAAAGTTGAAGATAAATCTTTGGAGACAATGATAGCATCTGATAATGATCCTTCTAATATGGAATTACTTAATGAGATGGTCACTGAAAGAGGACATCATGAAGACATGTCCAAGAATTATTATACATTCTTATGCCAGAAATCCAGGATTCAATGGATAAAAATGGGGCAACAAACACTGGATTTTTCCATACTAACATGAAGATCAGACAAAATAATAATGCAATCGGAGAATTAGAAGATACAAATAGGAGAATAGTGACAAATTAGAAAGGCATTGGTAATATCCTTATTCAGTACTTGAAAAACACATTTAAGTTTCAAAATGTTTCTTTTGCATAGAAGATATTTGGAGTTATACCTAAGGTGGTTACTAATGAGGAGAACATGGAGAAAATATTAGAAGAAGCCGTGATAAAAAAAAGGCCATCTTTGGGTTAAATCCAAACAACTCTCCAGGACCAGATGGATTCTCTGGATGCTTTTATAGAGCAGTATGGCACATCATAAGCCAGGATTTAGGCTGGGTTTGGTAAAAAAATAAAAAATAAATCCAAAAGCACTTTCAAAACCTATGTATGTCAATAATTTTTGAAACTAGTGTTTGGTAAAAAAAAAAAACACTTCCCAAATTTTTCAACTTTTAAAAGCTGGGGAGGATGAGCTTTTGAAAGCTACAAAAGAATAAGCTTTGGTCCCACCTAAATTTAATATGTGATTAATTTTTTTTTATCCATATTTTATTTTATAAATGATAAAAGTTACTCTTAAATTTATATACAATCAATTTTTTTTTATTCTTTAAGTATTATTGTTTTTTTATTTTCAAACTATTTTATATGCCATTTCATTTAATTTTTCAATAAAAAAAATAAAAAAATTACTTAATTAATTTTCGTTTGATTTCTTATTTATATATATTAAAAAGTGATTAAGTATAATAAATATTTTAACAATCATTAATATATGAACAATTAGTAAATATAATATTGCTTAAAAAAAAGGAAATATAATATAATATTATATATTTATTTATATTGTGAAAAAATTAGTTACGTTTAAACCCGATAAAATTGAATAAAACTATTTTTAGAGATATGTTTGTTTTTGTGTAGCAATAGTGGTTGAATCTGATATTTTACCAAACACACATTAATTAATTTTTTTAATCAGCTCTAACTTTAGTTGATATTTTACCAAACGTATAACTGTTTTTTCTCACAGCACAGCGCAACAGAAAAGTGCTTTTATTAAAGCCGCAGCAATACTCAACTAAGTCTTAATTGCTGCTATTCAGTATCGCTGGGAATTTCAGTTCATCCCAAAAGGTCTAAACTCTAACTTCTTAATTTTACTTCCAAAAATAAGTGGTGCAAATAAAAGGCTTCACAATTTAGACCAGTAAGCCTTATCAACTTCTTGTTTAAACTCTTCACCAAAATAATTACTACAAGATTCAGTTTACTCATGCATAAGCTTGTTTCCCCTAATCAAATAGCCTTCATCAAAGATAGATGTATACATGAAAATATTCTTTTAACACCGGAATTAGTGAATGAGATGTTTATTAAAACAAGAGGAGGAAATGTAGGACTTAAACTTGACATTACTCAAGCTTTTGATACTCTCAATTGGGAATTCATCTTGGAGGCGCTGAAATATTTTTGTTTTTCTAGTAAATTCTGCTCCTGGATCCATAAATTATTCTTCTCAACTAGAACTTTTATTTTGTAAAAATGTTGGGCCTGTGGGATTCTTTGAAATGCAAAGTGGGTTGAAGCAAGGTGATTGTCACAATCCAAAACTTTTAGAGTCGTGCTGTCACGCGGATGATCGCGTGACAACAGAAATGAACTCGCATCTTAGAACCCTCCGATCACTGTCACAAGTACCGATCCATAAAACAGGGAAAGTTTATGATTTTCAGTATATTTTATTCCTTAAAACCTAGCAAATTATTTTGTATCTAGCCCTTCAAAATGATTATTTATTATCCAGTCTTCCTTCCCGTTCCCAAGCAATACTTCGCCTACACCCCCATGAACAAACCAGAATCAAATTTCCTCCGTTCTCTCTGTAATTTTGTTGACAGGCACACAACCATAAATACATGCGGAAACAATATTTTCAACGACTCATGTTTGTAGGAACGGAGGTGTGAACTTTGTGAAAAATTGTTGGAATGATCACATTTTTTGAAAAAATGGTTTGGTTATGTAATTGCAACCCCCATAATGTCAAATCTTTAGAGTATTTTATAGTTAATTCTTAAATACTTGATTATGAAGCATCAACAAACGTTTCATAATTCAGTCACTTATTCATAGAGTTTTAAGTGAAATGATCAGAAATATTTACCTAAACTTCATTTGAATGTAATTGATAATCGATCATAATCATGGGATCAACATTTAAATACAAAAAATTCTGCTATTACACTTGTTGATCTTCTTCCTTGAAGGATAAAATAAAAATCAACGTTTAACTTACGGCAAGTATCAAAACTAAAATTATCACTGTTGTAACACAAATTAATAGTAACTCAATTAGAAATGGTACTATACGACTTGAATCATAGTTCAGATCAAACTGTGGCCAAAAACTGGTAACTAGATAGAAAAGAATGAATTCTTGTCCTATGCGATTGATGCATGGATGGATGCAAAATAAATATAAAAGGTATGGTTTTTTAAGGAATAAAATATACAGAGAATTTTAGAATTTCATTAAAATCCGGATCAACAGTTGTTCAAATCCAACTTTCCATAGACGCGAGTTCATTTTGTCTATCAGGCAGATGCGCCACTCAAACTTTTATTCGGGTTTAACAGAACCCATTAACTCAATCCCGCAATTAGCGTACCTGAAACTTTAATGCTTAGGTGCCTTTAACACTCTTAGATTATCCCTTAGTAATATTAATAGTGATACTTAGTAGATGTTATGAAAGCTCTAGATATTTTGAGCATGTTTTACATGTGTCATCGTATGAGCTGGTCTGGGACATTTGATTACTTACTTAGTGCTAAAAGCTAAACCGGAGGTTGGATTTCCTCTCATTCCGTTTTCTTCTTTTTCGCCTCTTCTGAATCTGGAGGAACATTACCTTCCCGTGAGTGACGGAACTGGGGGTGGCTTGGGGGTGCTCCAGCCACCCCAAAATTCAAAATACAACCCATTTTTTATTTTTTCAAAGGAAAATTTTTTGGGGAATTTTTTTAGTGGTAATTGAACTTTTGTCCTTACTTTTGATGGTCTACACAACTATCCTTATCACATAATATTTTTGTCCCTCTTTATCAATAAGCCCATCAGGGGCCCATCAACAATTTAGGGACCAAATATACCCATTTTTTAACAATTTAGGGACTTCCAATTTCAGATCTAGAAAAAAAGATTTATCTTCTCTTTTCTCCTCTATCGTCATCAGCACAACCCTCTGCTACTACCAACACCACTCGCCGCCGCCACCTCCGTCGCAAGATGGAGAGAAAAAGCGATCGACTTCTCCACCATCTTCATCTCCGTCGCCACCACCATCTTCATCTGCGTCGCCACCACCATCTTCATCTCCGTCGCCACCATAACCAACGCAACCAACACCAGCACCAAAATCATCTCAATCGTCATCATCACCCTCTTTAACCTTTCTCATTTCCGGTAACTCTTTAACGTTTGGGTGTCTGAATCCAATCTTATCTTTTTAACCAGAAGAGGTCGAGACTCGAGAGGCCCAGTTCTTCCGCTTCACTTCATTACAACAACTAGAGATGTAGCCGGCATAAGGTTTGACGGATCTCGTTAGATATGGGGTTTTCAATGGTTCGAGTTGGAATTGATGAGGGATGTTATTGATAGCAGGTGAGTCTCGAATCTGTGGCAGTTTGGTGGTTGTTTGGTGAACAGAGAAATCAATTGGTAAAAGGGGATCTGAGATGGAGAATGAGTATGTTTTGATGAGTTTCTGGAGAATAAGAAAAACACAGAAGGATGGGGGGTGATCAGATTCGGTTTTGATTCGATATCTTGGTTTGTTTGTGAAGGTTTTGAAGCCGAGAAAAAGTGATGACTTCCACTGATGCCAGCGATGCTACGGTCTGAGTTTGGGGAAATTTTGGTCCGAAAATCAACAGCAAAGAAGATGGGTTCGATTCAAGCTGGTTGGTGGAGTTTTTGAGCTAGTTGATAATGAAGACTCGGATGGTTGTGCTGTGAGTAAATGGGATTAATGGAGTGTGTTCCAGACAATGGGATTGCAAATGGTAATAATCATGTTTATCTCCTTTTGATTTTTCATTTTCTTATACTCCATCGATAAAATTGGTGTTGGATTTTGGTTTTGGTGGTGGTGGTGCTGTAGATGTGTGATTTGTTGGTTGCAGTATTGGTATAAGTTTTTGTTAGGGTATAAGTTTTTGTTACAGAGATTGAAGTCTATTGCTGAATAAAATGGGTTGAAGCAGGCAGTGATATTGGATCAACTATGGTTGTTGATCCAACTGCAATGGATAAACATCCACTGTTGATCCAACTGAAATGGATAAACATCCATTGTTGATTCAATTGAGGTTGGTTTTGAAGCTGGTCTTGGAGTTGTTGGTGTTTATGAAGCTACAGGTAATGAAATATGCTCGTTATATGGGTTGAAGTAGGCAGTCATATTGGATCAACTATGATTGTTGATCCATATATTTTGGATCAACTATGGTTGTTGATCCATCTATATGAGATCAACTATTGTTGTTGATCCTTTTAACTCATGCTTTGTAGTTTAAATCATGTAAACTTCTTCCAATGTTGAACTTGTGGTGCAATAGTAGCATGACTGACTCCATGTCAGATGATGCGTGTTCGACTCACGCCAAGTTCACTCCATTTTACACGGATAAACTATCATTATTGATCCAATTTTACATGGATCAACTTCCATTGTTGATCCACTAAAATTGGATCAACTTCTACTGTTGATCCTTTTTTCTTGGATAAACTAGATAAACTTCTATTGTTGATGATTTTGTTGGTGCATCTGAAACTACAGCTGATCAAGTGGTAGAATTTTTCCATCAGCATGGATAAACATCCATTGTTGATCCAACTGCAATGGATAAATTTATACTGTTGATCCAACTGCAAAAGATAAACATCCATTGTTTGATCCAACTGAAATGGATCAACTACTTTTTGTTGATACAAAAAAATTTGAACCAGTGACGGCGATGGTGGCGGCGGCGGCGGCGGTGGTGGTGGCGGCAACAAACTAGTGGTGGTGTAATGGTGGAGGTGAAGGAGTGGTGGTGAAATATTGGTGGTGGTGGCGGTTGGTAGGTGGTGGTTGTTGAACGGTGGTGGTGGTGGAATGGTAGTTGAATGTTGGTGGTGGTGGTGCTAGTGGTGGTGGTGAAGTGGTAGAGGAAGAAATTTGTTGTATTTTGAAATAAAGAAAAATATTATATGAGTGAGGGTATTAAGGTAATCTAATATTAAATGGATAAAGTTATAAAAAAAAGGGACATATTTATTGTTGCATAAGGATATATTTGTTGGGAGTTAAAAGTAGGGACATTGTATATATATAATTTGAGTACAAATTGCTGGCCTCACATTGAAAGTTAGGCCAAAAGCTTCAATTCTAGAGCTTCTGGCCCCGGACCGATAAAAAAAGAGGGTTTCTAATGATTTTTAATGTTTTTTCATCACCCACGCCTGGATAGGTGATGTGTACCTTCCAAAAACGTGATCAATCTCATGAAAAAATCCATAACCCTAACTTACCATCTGCTGCTTATTTGGCTCTCGCCTCCCAGACGCGGATGGCATCTATCGTTATAGTATGATTTTAATTGATTGATGTAAAATTGTAGCTGTTGTTGGTGCTTATTGGGATCTCGCGACCCACTCTCTCTCCCCTCCCAGACGCAGATGGCATCTATCGTTATCGTATGATTTTAATTGATTGATGTAAAATTGTAGCTATTGTTGGTGCTTATTGGGATCTCGCGACCCACTCTCTATCGCGAACGGCATCTATCGGTTTCCTCTCCATTATTTTTTCTATGTTTTTTTTCTTCTATGTTTTGATACTTATGTTTGTATACTGGATTTAACTTTTTTCATAGATAGCAAGGTACCAGCCACAACACCTAATAAAAAATAGTTTGTTTTCGAGTAAAAGAAATTACGCCAAACAACTAAACCCTAATCGTGAACAAGGTAATCAATCCTTTTTATCCTACTGTTACGGTTTATCAAATTTGAGGTATTTTGATGATTTTATTCAGTTATTTCCTCCATTTATCTTTTCTGGCATTTTGATACCTAAGTTCCCCATGTATGCTTCCCAATCAAATTCAGGGCCTCCTGGGTTTTCTCAATAAGTTTTGAAATTTATGAATTTTACTTAGGCAATCTGGGTTTAAATGAGCTTTAATAGTTGAGCTCAATTGAACTGGAATTTGCTGGATGATATTCTGATCATAACATAATTTCAAAAACTATCTGTCGTTGTGGTTATTCATTGTTTATTCAATCTGTTAAATTGCGTCATTAACGGAGATAAGTTGTGTAATAAGTACCCTTTCTCATATCCTCACCAAATGTTTTGTCAGGTATCATTCCTAACTTTAGAAGCTGGGTTCTTAAGCAATACATCAGTTCGTGAAATGGTTTTTTATGTTGTTTGATCATTGGATAAAACCACTATTGTGCCATCGAAACAGTATGCACAATATCCTTTCTTTAACGTCTTAACTGATCCTTGAGTATGTGTATTTTTTTGATAGAATTTCCCTAAGATTTAGTTGTCAAATTCGTGTTTTAGTTGCAAAGATCAATGTAAAACAATGTCTAACTATAGTACTTATACTTCAGTAATACCCACTCTCTATCGCGAACGACATCTATCGGTTTCCTCTCCATTATTTTTTCTATGTTTTTTTTTCTATGTTTTGATACTTATGTTTGTATACTGGATTTAACTTTTTTCATAGATAGCAAGGTACCAGCCACAACACCTAATAAAAAATAGTTTCTGTTTTCAGGTAAAAGAAATTCGCCAAACAACTAAACCCTAATCGTGAACAAGGTAATCAATCCTTTTTATCCTAATGTTACGGTTTATCAAATTTGAGGTCTTTTGATGATTTTATTCAGTTATTTCCTCCATTTATCTTTTTTGGCATTTTGATACCTAAGTTCCCCATGTATGCTTCCCAATCAAATTCAGGGCCTCCTGGGTTTTCTCAATCAGTTTTGAAATTTATGAATTTTACTTAGGCAATCTGGGTTTAAATGAGCTTTAATAGTTGAGATCAATTGAACTGGAATTTGCTGGATGATATTCTGATCATAACATAATTTCAAAAACTATGTGTCGTTGTGGTTATTCATTGTTTATTCAGTCTGTTAAATTGCATCATTAACGGAGCTAAGTTGTGTAATAAGTACCATTTCTCATATCCTCACCAAATGTTTTGTCAGGTATCATTCCTAACTTTATAAGCTGGGTTCTTAAGCAATACATCAGTTCGTGAAATGGTTTTTTATGTTGTTTGATCATTGGATAAAACCACTATTGTGCCATCGAAACAGTATGCACAATATCCTTTCTTTAACGTCTTAACTGATCCTTGAGTATGTGTATTTTTTGATAGAATTTCCCTAAGATTTAGTTGTCAAATTCGTGTTTTAGTTGCAAAGATCAATGTAAAACAATGTCTAACTATAGTACTTCTACTTCAGTAAGACATTTGTGCCAAGACAGTTATGATAATCTCTCATGTCATTTCAGTTCGAACAACTTCGTTATATTTTTTATATTACTACTTGCCTAATAATATACAGTGTGGACCTTCATAGGATCGGTCATCTATGTGATGTTTTAAATATTTCTTCAAGGCATAGGTTGTACTCATTTTCATTAATTTGTATCCCTTTGGTGAGTAAAAAGTAAGTGTATCAGGCTATGCATACCACAAAATGAAACTTCTTCCGGTTTGTAAGAGTCTTCCTATAGAAATTGGCAGAAACAAGGAACCATATTCGAGGTCATACAAATATGCAAAAATGTTGAGTACGATTGCAATCAGGGATTCAACTTGGAGTGGTCAAATAGTTCCATAAAGTCTTCACTATGACAGGTCTCAAAAAATGAATTGTTGCCGTTAATGCATTTGCTACAAATCTCCCAAAAATCATATTCTATATGGACCGGTTTCATCTTTTTTTTTTATATATAAATCAAGTACTGAATATATTATTGCTTACTTATTATCGAACCCTATTTCTTACATTTGTGTTGCTGGCTGAATAAACTTTCTTTATCAATATCATCGAAGAACTCATGTTACATAGTTTCCATCATTTTTAATTTGTTGGCAGTGTTATACTCTGCCAGCACATTATTCCTCCTATGTCGTGAAGGAGGTACGAATCATATACTAAAATTTGAAGTTTAGTCAGTTTCAGAACCGTTTCTCATTATGTTTTCCCAGTATTTCATATCGAATTAGTAACACCTACATGTCTTCGGTAAATTAGTTACCTTCAAACCATAAGATCGCTGGTTCAAAGCCGGTATATATATGCTAAAATTAATTCGATGTTCTAAGTTAGATTTTAAAATATTGACGACTTGACGCACCATTATGCATAAATAGTGTATCGTACATAAAAAATAATTTGTTGGAAAGTAGATGTGATTCATAAGCTTACTGTTAAAAATGATACATTCCTTTCAAATTTGTAACATTCTATGGTATTCTGTTGTTGGAAACCATTTTGTTAGCCTGTTTGTGTCTTTATCCCAATATTATAGACTATAGGAAATGTGCTCTATTTGACTTTACAGAGAGAACCTAGCAGAATCAATTTGTCTCTTTATTTAAGATAATTTAGCTTATTGTACAGATTTATAATTTGTTATATCATGCCCTCTCAAATATGTTTGTAGTAGATATTGGCTTTTCTTATTGCTCAGTTTTGGAAATGGCATAATACATGCATATATTTGTGTAGTATCCACACTTGAGTTAATACTAAAAGTGAAAAACAAACATAATCTTGAGAGTAAAACTGAATTGCAGTTATGTTTTTGTTGCATTATTATTAATTGATTTATTTGTAGCGAATTGTTGTTTTGAGCTAACTAAAGTCTATTCTCGCCGCATAAGATGAAGCCTTACTTTCCAGATCTTTCCAACTGAATCAGTTTCTTCAGCACCAAAAGTATGGTGTAATAACTTGGTTCCTGAACGGATAAGGAAGGAAATGGTCAAGCTCCATTCAAATTTTTTCAATCGAATCATATGTAAGTTTTTTCGACATGAGCTCAGAATTTCATGATTTTGTGAATTCATAAGGTTCATTCCTTGCACCATATACCTACCTAAAGTTGCTCACATTACACGTACGTATCAGTAGTGAATCTATTTGGCTTCCATTTACGAAAATACTGTGCTTCTCAATGTTGATCATTGTGTCGAAACTTTTTCAGAAACACACACAATAACCTATTTCAAGAAACAATGGAAGTGGAATTCTACCAATTATCAATATCATGACTATCGAAATTATACGAAAGTAAAAATACTGTTGTTAGGATTGAGATTCCAGTCATACAAGATATAGATTTACTAATGCGTGTACTAAATGTTTACTTAATTTTTTGATCTTCGTGAATGGGATGTGGTAACTCATCTATTTTGCAGTAAAGTTCAGTAAACATAATTTTATATTAAGTGTATAGATCTCCGGGCAGGTTCTAGCCCAAGGCAGTGACAATTATTTGGAAGGCCTCGACAATGATAGTCATAAGAAAAATTCTATCGTTACACTCTTTGTAGACACTCCATAAATATCATCATGCTACCTCCGTAGATATTCATCAAAATTATGTGATAACGCAATTTACTTTTGTTGTTTGTTTCGCAGGAAATTGGGATTGGTGTGCTAATGGTTGCGACAACGGGAGCTGATGAGTACTGATTTGGTTCAGGAGCAATGAATGATGCTACATGCTGTGTTGTGCTATGAGAGGCAAATAAATAAGAAAGCAGATGAAGGTAATATTTAAAAATCTTATAATTTGGATACGAACACCCAATTGCATAGTTATTCTTTATGTTGTACAAGTTGTTATACATTAGTGGTCTTATTATAGATATACTATCTAACTATCTTTTGTAAGATGTTTTGAAATGCTCCATAGTCCTTTTTATACGCAAAGATAAGGATGTATGTCTTGGTAGGTTTAACTTTGATGTTTTGGCTTACTAAAATGATTTGGAGTTGACATATCCTTTCAAAGAAATTTTAATTTGGAATGCTCATAAGGGACCTGTTATTTTCTTTGATTATGATTTCTTTCGGAAATTCCTTTTCGTCATATTCCAGCTTATTATGTATAAATTGATGATTCATTTCTTAGACATTGAAGTTGAGCTTTCGTATCTCACAAGCACTTTGGTTCCTCTAAATTACAGGCTATATGTGATACAGTTAAGGTCTGGACTTAGGAACCCATTGAAAAATCTTTATCTTCAAAGGTCGAGGAAAGACACAAGGCTGCCTTAATTTATAGGAATAGCTTTAACCATTATTTTTTGCTATTGTTTCCTTTAATTGTTCTTTTTAGAAAAGCTAAATTGTTATAAAACGATTTCTTACTGTTTATTTAGTGTCTTACATTTGGCTGGAATACAATTTAGTTATCTTCAATTTTCTCTTTTTTTATATGATGACTCATTGAGATAATAAGATATATAGGTAATGGAATTAGGGCCCGTGCAACGCACGGGCGCAACACCTAGTATAATTAATATACCCATTTTTTTAGCCCACCCTAAAATTTAATTTTTAATCTAATATATTTGATTTAGCCCACCTAGATTTTTAATGATGCTTCCGTCGCTTTGAGTTCCCGTTCCCGTGATAAGCAATAATCAACGCCAAAAATGTTAGTTGCAACTTTCAATTCTCGTTCTTTTTAATTTTTGGATCTTCATCCTAGCCTATACGTTAGTTACCTTATGTTATAAAATGTTTGAGATTTTTTTTTTTTGAATGAAAGACAAATTACAGCGAAAATGGGGAATGAACAAGAATGGGTTTTCATCTATTGCCTTTGCATGTATAAATTGAGGCGGTGGAATAGATGATTGTGGGTAGATGATGGTGTTCTAGTTAAATGGGTATGGCCATCTTTTTGATTTAAGATGAGAAAGGAAACTGATTTCGCTGCCGCAAATTGAGAAGATTTTGGAGATGGAAATTTCATGATCATAAGGGAATGAAGAAAAATGGAAGCGGAATTGGTATCTCTAGAACTGGGTCCTCTTCATAAATTTTTTAGAATTTCCACTTAGGGATGTTTAATCAAATCTCCTGCATGTGAAAAATTGTAAGAAGATTTGGCAGTGATAGAAAAAAAGAGGTTAGTATCACTTGTTTCTCCATTGATTTACTATGGAAAAGTATTTGATTATAGATTTGAACTACATCAAAAATTAAACGCAAGCTCGGACTCCATTTCTTGACTTATATTGATGTTGATAGCTTGGTAATGTGTCTCCCTGTATTTTCATTTCATTCCATTTTCTTTACTTCATTGTATTGTATCGTAGAGTGCTCGAACAACTAGTATACTGATGATGTTAATTAATTCATCAAAGATGTATTGGTACCCATGCATGTAACCGAATAAGGGGTTACACATATTAGTTAAGTAAATTCCCTCATCTACAAGCAAATTGCAAGGAATGTCATTTGTTTTATGATATGCAAATGACTAGACTTACTTGGAGTGTCCACACCATGTTAAAATATTTCTTATGCTATTGGTGGTGCATCTTAGGTATCTACCAATTCCTTGTTCTAGTTGAAATGGTAATTTAACGATTTATGATTGTGGCTAGCTATATTTGCATATATAATTATGTGGTTCCACTTGCAGATATTGATGTCTTTGTTCATCAAGTTAAAGATTCTAAGATTTTAGTAATGAAGGTAGATTAAAATGATGAATAATCATGGTGATCTTTTGAGTACATATCAACTGTTTGTTCAATTGGCTTAGTGTCCGTCAGTCTGTCGGGCTTGTTAGACGGCAGTTTTGATCCCCCCTAGGATTCAAATTTACTTTGGATTTGTAGTGACGAATTGGGGTGCTCCGAATAGCAGATATATGACTATATTACTGCTCTTGTGTCTCAAGTTGTACCATGTCCCTCTTTATGGGTGTATGTTAGCCATGACTTGGATAAATAAGCAGAAATGTGGACTAGGCACTAACATATATGTTTAATGTCTAAATAATTGGTTCTAACCCCATGTGCCCACATGCATTCTTATTTCACAAATTTTAATCTAGTTTTTTTTTTTTGACGAGGGATTTTAATCTAGTTAAATATGGATGTCAATACTAAACCACTTTCATCTCATTAATATGGCCTGTTTATTTCTTGGTGGAGTTCTTTAATTTCAGTAGCTAAGTGGAACAGTAAGAGGGGAAACAAGTATACATTCCAATTTGGTATATAGCTTTTGTCTTCATTTTACTTAAATTAGTAGATATGGAAAAGGTGTTGCTACTGTTCTATAAGAATAAGTAGAAATTGATTGGTTAAGCTAAATGTGGGTGTTCTACATTTGAATGATACTCGCTGTAGCGTTTCGAATGTGGTTAGACTAATTTTATTTTAACCTTTCAAATTCAAGGCATTGTCTCTCGTTAAGTTTTGATATTCCTATTACAATATTTTCAGGAAGTACTGTATACTGAAATTACTATGTGAACTTGGGCTGTGTTCTATGTACTAGATTGTGCATTGATGTCAATTAATATTTGCTCATTTACTGTGTACTTCAGTGTGGTGTTGGAGCGTACCCTTTTTCTTTTGTTCATAGATTGCATAAAATTCATTAACCTCAAGTCAGATGAAACTCTAATGTTTCATGGCTAGACAGGGAATCTAGCTAGATACTTGTCGATTAAAATTAGTAGCTAGATATAGTCACCTAGCTGGCATTCTTTTCGTAATTAAGCTGAGAAGGAAAGATCTCTTTCATAATTGCGTAGCATTTGCTAAAGTGTTTAAATCATCCTTGAATTGCTGGACCTAGCTAAACTAGTTCAAGGTAAATGGTTAAGTTGCATTTTATGCATGCTCAGTTACTGTGCATACTTGAGCGTTCTCAAGCTATAGATGCTTTAATGTTTAGGAATATATTCGTAACCATTGTCTGTGAGTGTAGTATTTGATTGAATGCACTCAAGTGCTACTTGACTTTATATGTGACAGTTGTATGAGGTTTGTGAATTCTTTCTAAAATATAAGCTTGGATATTTTGTCATACATATGCTTATTAATGCACTTATCCTTGTGATTATCTTTGGATTGACGGAGAATGAGTTTAACCCTCTTTTATAGTGCGCGTTATAGTTGTTGGCTTGGTACAAATTTAGTGTTTCCATCTTGGAGGTGTGTATCCGTTTGGACTTCGGATGCAATAACGATTTATTCTTTAAAAGAGATGATTACTACCAACTATGGTACTTCATATCATCTAAAAAGAGATAGTTGCTACTATTGTGGTAGTTCATACTATCTAAATACGAAAGATGACGAACTACGGTTATGCTTGATCCCTTCGAGCAATGGAGAGGGTATGTAGGCGGTACGTAGGCAGCCGCTATGCGGTTCAGCACAACTATGTAAGGTTGTTCATATCATCTGAAAGTGTTGGTTGATGCAAGGCATTTCATACCATCTATTTGGAGATGATTGTAACCCTAAAAGTTTATAAAATGTTTTGGTAAGAGGTAGTTGCAGTACTGGCTGTTCATACTACCTATTAATGAGATGATTGTAACCTCTTCGAGATAATTCATATCATTTGATAACCATACGGTCGTGAGACGAGATGATTATTACCATTCAAAGTAATTCATATCATTTTCCTCGGCTAGTGTGTTAGGCAATGGTTATTATCGTGTGAGGTAACTTATATCATCCGGCTAGTGTGTTAGGCAATGGTTATTATCGTGTGAGGTAACTTATATCATCTGAAAAGGAATGGTTACTGCAAGGCAGTTCATACCATCTACTAGGTCATAATGGGCACCCTTATTATATCTAGATGAACTGTCTGGGAAAGTGAGATTGTCTGGGAAGGTGAGATTGTCAGGCCCACTGGGTCACCCCACCTATGGGTGGCTACCCGGAAGATCGTTGCGGCAACGATGACTGGTAACCAAAACTACCCTGACATTGGCATTGGCCATTCCTCACCCGTATGATGCGGTGTATGTTGTCAGGCCCACTAGGGCACCCATCACCTCGGTGGCTACCCGGAAGACCATTGGCACTGGCCAATGGTGGGTCAGGTATCCATAACTACTCTGACAATTCTGACATTTACATGACCCTTCTGTCCAGTAGAATCTCAATCTTTGAACCCTGGTGTTCACTTTGATATGATTGTCACTTGCATAAGGTGATTCATATCATTTGGTTGGTTAGCAATGATATCTGAAAATTATACAGCCGTTTGACGGATTCGATGACCCTTTGGAAACGAAAATTCTCTTGTTCGCCACAGTGATCCTCTTTCTCCCACTCTTTTTGTATTAGAAAAAGATGTCCTTAGTAGAAAAATATCAAAAACAATACAAGAAGGTAGTATTCATGCAATGATGACAAGAAGAGGAGTGAGTCCTTATCATTTTCTCTTTGCAGACGATGTTTTCATATTCTGCAATGGATACAAGAAGAGTTTACGGTATTTGCTAAATCTTTTATTAAATTGATATTTTTATATTTTTATATTCTGCAACGGAAACAAGAAGAGTTTACAGTATTTGCTAAATCTTTTATTAAATTACCAATCATCTTCTGGGTGTAAATGTTTCGTAGTAAGGAAAAAGGTAATTGTTGAGTTCTTACATATGGAGCTGGCTACGTTCCCAGATAAATATCTAGGTGTTATACTCATGCCAGGGAGGTTTAAATTCATACACATATATATTCCTTTATAGAGATGTTCTAGAGCAGGTTAGCAAATTGGATAGGTATACAATTATCTTTTCAATCTAGAGTTACTCTTATAAAGCATGCATTATCCAGCATTCCAATTTATAATATGGTTGTTTATGAATGGCCAAAAAGTGTTATTAACGATTGTGAAATTATAAGAAACTTCTTGTGGTCTGGTGACCCTAAAGCTAAACAGACCATTACATTGAAATTGGGGGAAGTTTGTTCTCCGGTTGAAGAAGGTGGTTGGGTATAATAGGTCTAGAAGATATTAACAAATCTTTATTAATGAAACTGCTCTGGAAAATTCAAATTGAAGAGGGAGAATGGGCAAGATACTTTAGAGCTAAGTATCAAGATGAAAATTAATGAAACTGCTCTGGAAAATTCAAATTGAAGAGGGAGAATGGGCAAGATACTTTAGAGCTAAGTATCAAGATGAAAATGGCAGATGGAGTACTTTTTATAGTAAGTCCATTGTTTGGCCTGGAATTAAATGGGTGTTACACCCATTTTGAAGAACATTCTAGATGGATGATGGGTAATGTATGCTATGTGTTAGAGCATAGCTCGGTTGAACTTACCAAGCGTTGGTATGTCAAGTTTGGTTGTCATATTTTAATATCAAAACTCATCTAGAGTTGCTTGTATAAATACTAGAGACAACTTCGTTTAGGTTAAACTATAAAGTCTAGGAATATTGAGATATACAAGTATTATTCCGAAGACTTGAAGAATGTGAAGAAGTAACGAACTACAACGACGACATCATCCTTCCACCTGAGGTTAGTGAAAAAGAGGGGGTCTAACAACCACACCCAATATTTCGCTTAGCAATCTGTATGGACAAACTCCAATATACTTTCTAGAGAATCAACTAGACAGTTAGACTCAATCAATAGAAAAGTATATCAAATAGTTTATATATCAATATCTCAATTTAAATCTTCCTCAAGCAAACTGCGAGTCTCGATTAAATACAAGAGAGATAACTTGGATGGTACCAAAGACCAATATCCAAGTGTCAATCAATTTAAATCAACAACCAAAAGGTCGGATATTCTAATTGATTGAACAACGCACAACTTGTATTATTTCAATTATATAACAAATATAATGCGGAAAAGAAATAACACAGACACCAGAATTTTGTAAACGAACAAACCGCAAATGCAGAAAAACCCCGGGACCTAGTCCATATTAAAAATACACTGTATTAAGCCGCTACAGACACTAGCCTACTCCAAACTAACTTCGGTCTGGACTGTAGTTGAACCCCAACAAATCTCACACTGATCCAAGGTACAGTTATGCTCCTACGTCTCTGATCCCAGCAGGATACTACATACTTGATTCCCTTAGCTGATCTCACCTACAACTAAGAGTTGCTACGACCCAAAGTCGAAGACTTTAATAAACAAATATGTATCACACAGAAAAGTCTACGATAATAGATAAATCCGTCTCCCACGAATATACCTATGAGTTTTGTTCCGTCTTTTGATAAATCAAGGTGAACATGAACCAATTGATAAACCAGGCTTATATTCCCGAAGAACAGCTCAGTATTATCAATCACCTCACAATTGTCTTAATCGACACAGCGAAAAAAGATATTGTGGAATCATAAACGATGAGACGAAAATATTTGTGACTACTTTTTATGTTGCCTATCAGAGATAGAAATCTCAAGCCAATTATTACAATTGTACTCGTACGATAGAAACATCAAGATCAGATCACACAACTACAAGAAAATTAGTATCGGTATGGCTTCACAATCCCAATGAAGTCTTTAACTCGTTAACCTGGTTTAGAAGAAGAAACCAAAGGTTAAAGGAGAATCAACTCTAGCTTACCACAACTAGTATCACACGGAATGTGTGCGGATTAGGTTTCCTAGTTGCTAGAGTTCTCCCTTATATAATCTTTCAAATAAGGGTTTGCAATCAATGTTAGCTTGGTAACAAAGCATTCAATATTCACCGTTAGATGAAAACCTGATTAGATTCAAGATAATATTTATCAACCGTTAGATCGAAAACATACCTTGTTATACACACATGAAATGCACCTTTCTAGGTTTGTGTAACAGTACCCAAACTTGTACATTAGTTGGTTCAACAATATCTAACCAAATGGTTAGCCATATGATAACTTTCATATCAACCATATTCTTCTTCACCATAACTAGTTCAAATAACTCAAATGAAATAGTTAGAGAGTTGTTCAATTGCAAGGAAATCTCATGTACTACACAAGACATAATTGAAGAAAAAACGATTTGATTTACTCGAATCGGTTCATGAACTATATATCCACGGTTTGCAATTGCATTCCTTAGTTTATAAATATAAGTTCACAAACATCGTTTTTAGACATAACCTACTCAAATTCGTGGACTCAAGTTCCCGGATGGAGTTCAAAAACTCCAACAAAAATTCTCGGGTTTGAGAACTTCGCCAGTTCGCAGACTAGCTTCGCGGACTTAGCTCACGCACTTGTCCGGTTACACTTGATCAACAAAGTTCACAAACTTTGGTTCAAGCAATAAGGACTTATACATATATGTGTTTCCACAACAATGCTTATATCCTCCAATGGTTATATAGTCTAAACTCTTATTTCAATCATTGAAACATTCTAAGAGGAAGTCATATAGTTGTTATTCACAAACTATTTTTCGTCAAAGCAATCTTCAAAGTGATTGAAACTTAACATGACTTTCATCACTAGGTAAAGATGAACTTGGCTAAAGCGAAAGTTTTACCAACACATATTTCGATAAATAAATAGGCGAGGTAAATTCGGCTCGAAATACCAAATGTGTATAATCTAAGTCTATATAGCAAAATGACTTTTGTCTCAAGACAGTAGATAAATAGACTTTTGAGTGATAGATAAGTTCAAGTCCCCACATACCTTTTAGTCGATGAAGATCCACCAGTTCCTTGAGTAGTCCTTCGTCTTGTATGATGATTTCCATGGAGTTCTTGAGCTCAACTACACTTTCTATCCTAGTCTGAGACCTTAGCTATAGCAGACTATAAATTTTTGATCACCAACATTGACAAACATGCTTGAGATAGCAACGCATGCGAGCTCGACCGAGAAATGCTCTAACAATCTCCCTCTTTATCAATTTTAGTGGCAAAACTATCAATACATATGGAATACAAAAAATAAATGAATAAACTTTGTATCCTATTCCACATGTATAATCTTCAACATAACTCGAAATCTTCGTCACTTCCAAGTACTCCAATGATCCCAAAGGTTGTAAGTTTAGCATCATCGTTGTTGAAAATCCGTAGCTATAACAACGAGAAAACAAGAGTTCTCAATCATTGTTATACAGTGTCATAGTATTATTACACAACGTCAAATTGCAATTGCATCACAACTTTAACAACAATACTATGGTGATATGTCACTCCCCCTTAGTCAATAATCCATCTCACATGGAAACCACTCCCCATTACATAATGATCCAAAAACCATATGTATTTGTAGTGTGAACTACATATTAATTCTCCCCCTTTTTTTCAATAAAATTGGCAAAGGTACAAGAACGGGATCCTAATAAAATTTCCGAAAGAGACATTTCATGACTAAAAGTAAGCGTATATCATCTTATTTTGATGCAATCATAAAGCCGAAGCTAAATGCATTCATCAAGGAGTCTATAAAGATTCAAGATAACCTCTATAATATTCCACAGCCGCACTCCCCACAAAGATTTGGAAATTAAGCACAAGTTCAATTAAGAACTCTCCCCCATTATATGTCATTCCCGAAAGAACAACAAGAGCGTCCTTAATTTCAAAAGAAAAGAAGGATTTCTTTGGACATAACAAATCACATACAAGTATGAATTTGAATGAAAAAATATTCAATTAAGTTAATCATAAGAGAACTCATAATTAATTTAATCGAATATGCCCAACACAAGTAAACTTATGGAGACTTAAAAATATTCAATTAGATTAATCACAAGAGAACCCATAATTAATCTAGTCGAAATACACAACTAAACTAATCACAAAAGTAATGAATTTAATTGGTCATGCTCGATACAAAGTATCTCATGGAACAAAAACTATGCCAAAACAATGACTAAGTCGATAAAGCTCAACATAAGACACCTTATGGAACAACACAGTATATACACAAAAAAATTGTGGATCGGAGATCGACCTAATACCGTGGAATAAACAAGGACTCATTCTATTTTCCATCACCATTTGCACAATGATATATAATAGACATAATACTTGAACACAAAATATTTTAACCTATCTTCCATCAAAAATTGACAGAATAGGCTTAACTTTTGTATTTGTCAAAAGTCAATTCATCCTTTTATCAATATAAGAATATCGACTTACGAAAGACTTTACTTTTAACAAGGTATGGGACAATCAAGTTCACGGACGCAAACACACATATCCCATAAAAATATTGCAATATATGAAACCATAAAGATTAATACTATAATAATCATCTTCCAAACAGTTTTAGAATTTAAACAAATAAACCTAAAAACATGAAGATGAAAACGTTGGACATAGCTATGTGTAATCACAATAATGGCTATTCCAAACTCTAGTTATTCTTCTAAACAAAAACAAGAAAAATAGAAGATTTACTAGGAAAACTAAATCAAACAGACTAAACCGAAAAAACACTTCAATGCCAAAGCCGAACACGAAGTGAAGTCATATAGACAGTTCTGGATCCTCATGAGTCTTGAGATCGTTGAATCTTGTGATCGACAACATCTACTGCAACTTTAGAAAAGATGTCTTCATTGATAAGGTCTTTTATTTGTGTTTTCATGAGATCAAAGTCAGATGTAACCTTTTCCAACTCAGTTTTTAACACGTTAAGACTTTTCAAGGTACCATCAAGTTGCAGTTTTTCTTCCTTGTAATATTTAATAAAGTCATGAACCACTTCTGCACCCCATTCTCAATATCCTCATGTGAGTAAGCATAGTAACATGAGGCATTGGGATGATCATCTTGAACAAAGGTTCTCGTCTTCCTTCCTTTGGACTCAAAACCAATACCTTTAGCAAGAAATCCTCTAGCAAAACCACACGCTCGTGAAGTGGAAGACATTTCTTGATAAACAAAGTAACCTAGAGTATGCAAACATGTCCCAGAGGTTTGGTATTTAAAGGTTTCTTAGGGAGGAAGATTTTTTAGGGTTTTCAAACTATTGACTCGAGATGGTAACTCGTGTACAGATTTGAATACAGTACACCCCACAAGGAATACGACAAAAAAAAATCCTTAATAAAAGGAAAAAATAACATAACTATAAGTACAAACAATACTAAGGCAAACTTGTCTGTAGTAAAAAGTTTAGCTATGGACGATAAGAAAATAGCTTAACTAAACAGAAGCAATTTTGCCAACAGTATACCTGATTATTAACACATCTTACTCAACATGATTTTTATTTTTATGAGTAAGTTCTTTAACCCTTGTGATTAATTAGCACAAGTATGAGCTCTGAGCTCATTAAAAAAATTGTGTTTATGATCGAGTCTCTTTGTCCTTTCAAATCTAGGAAGGAATTCCTTTTGATGCGAGAAATTATCATAAAACTTACTGTCATCAAAATACAAGACATAGTTTGAGTTCTTACCAGAGGATTTTTGCCTTGAGGGGATAGGTATCCTATTGATGGTTTCTTTATAACCTTTAATCATTTCCTCATTTCTTCTGGAATATTATTCTCACTTAAGGTAACATTTCCTTTCCTGTTAACAGAGGACATGACTTGATCCTTCCTTAGGCGATTTTTGTTAAGACGTCTGTTCTACATCTGAACATTTGAGGACCTCATTGAACTGACTTTCTTGATAGCATACACATAGTAAGTACGAAAACCAATAGGTTTAGACATACGAATGTCAGTTACACCTTTGAGAACTAAGTCTAAGGTGTGTTGAATTCAAACTAAGTCTAGAGTTTTCTTTTTGTTTATCAACCTAAACAGAACATTTTGCCTCACAAAAGAGACACACTTTCTGATCACACGGGTGACTAGACAGTACAGTTTTAACATTCTCATCAGGAGATTTCTTCCTTCCATGTGATGTGGAATTTCCTTGATTAGAGGAGACTAACACATCTTTTCAAATTGGAAGGGATTCCGATTTTACTTCTGGAGCTGACATATTTTCAGCGTAGCAGAAGTACTTGGTATATTGGACTGCTTAGAGCATCCTTGAATAGAGAGTTTACTCAAGCGATGTTCTATTTCCAATGCATCCTTTTTAAGGCTTGCCTCAAGAGTCATACATGAAGAATGATCTTCAGTATTTTCTTTGAATTTACAGTCTCTTATTACACCAAGAAGAACATTGACATGTGGTTTCAACCGATTGAACCTATCTTCTTGGATTTTAACAATATTTAGAATCATATCACTCTCTTCAGCTGTTTCCCGTTTATTTAGAGAAATAGACTCTTTTGAAGGGTAATCGGGACAACACATGTCAGAACCTGTCTGTCTAGTTTGAACACAAGGTTTGTCTAAGTTCGAGATTGAAGAATCTTTTTATTTAATAGAAATAGACGACACAAATTTTTTATTTCTGGTGACGCATTTATCAGAGATACTACTCTTTTCCATAGAGTCATATCGCTACAAACATAGACTTGTAAGGTCTTGAACGTGTTTTCCTGCTCTGATACCAATTGAAAAAGCGGGGGTATAACAACCACACCCAATATTTCGTTTAGCAATTTTTATGGAAAAACTCCAATATACTTTCTAGATAATCAACAAGACAGTTAGACTCAATCAATAGAAAAGTATATCAAAGAGTTTATATCTCTATCTCTCGATTTAAATATTACTCAAGCCAACTGCGAGTCTCAATTAAATACAAGAGAGATAACTTGGATGGTATCAAAGACCAATATCCAAGTGTCAATCAATTTAAATCAAAAACCAAAAGGTCGGATATTCTAATTGATTAAACAACACACAACCTGTATTATTTCAATTATATAAAAAATATAATGCGGAAAAGAAATAACACAAACACCAGAATTTTGTTAACGAGGAAACCGCAAATGCAGAAAAATTCCGGGACCTAGTCCAGATTAAAAATACACTGTATTAAGCCGCTACAGACACTATCCTACTCCAAACTAACTTCGGTATGAATTGTAGTTTAACCCCAACCAATCTCACACTGATCCAAGGTACAATTATGCTCCTACATCTATGATCCTAGCAGGATACTACGTACTTGATTCCCTTAGCTGATCTCACCCACAACTAAGAGTTTCTACGACCCAAATTCGAAGACTTTAATAAACAAATATGTAACACACAGAAAAGTCTACGGTAATAGATGAATCTGTCTCCCATGAATATACCTACGAGTTTTGTTCCGTATTTTCATAAATCAAGGTGGACAGGAACCAATTGATAAACCAGATTTATATTCCCGAAGAACAGCTCAGTATTATCAATCACCTCACAATTTCTTAATCGACGCAGCGAAAAAAAAAATTGTGGAATCACAAACGATGAGACAAAGATGTTTGTGACTACTTTTTATCTTGCCTATCGATAGAAATCTCAAGCCAATTATTACAATTGTACTCGTACGATAAAAATAGCAAGATCAGATCACACAACTACAAGAAAAGTATTATCGGATTGGCTTTACAATCCCAATGAAGTCTTTAAGTCGTTAACCTGGTTTAGAAGAAGAAACCAAAGGTTAAAGGAGAATCGACTCTAGCTTAGCATAATTAGTATCACACAGAATGTGTGGGGATTAGGTTTCCCAGTTGCTAGATTTCTCCCTTATATAGTCTTTCAAATCAGGGTTTGCAATCAATGTTAGCTTGGTAACAAAGCATTAAATATTCACCGTTAGATGAAAACCTGATTGAATTCAAACTAATATTGATCAACCGTTAGATCGAAAACATACCTTGTTATACACACATGAAATGCACGTTTCTAGGTTTGTGTAATCGTACCCAAACTTGTACATTAGTTGGTTCAACAATAGTTAACCAAATGGTTATCCATATGATAACTTTCATATCAACCATATTCTTCTTCACCATAACTAGTTCAAATGACTCAAATGAACTAGTTAGAGAGTTGTTCAATTGCAAGGAAATCTCATGTACCACACAAGACACAATTGAAGCAAAAACGATTTGATTCACTTGAATCGGTTCATGAACTATATAGCCACGGTTTTCAATTTCATTCCCTAGTTTATAAAGATAAGTTCATAAACATCGTTTTTAGACATAACCTACTCAAGTTCGCGGAATCAAGTTCCCGGATGGAGTTCACAAACTTCAGCAGAAATTCTCGGGTTTGAGAACTTCGCCAGTCCGCGGACTTAGCTCACACATTTCTCCGGTTACACTTGATCAACAAAGTTCGCAAACTTTGGTTCAAGAAATAAGGACTTATACATATATGTTTTTCCACAACAATGCTTATATCCTCCAATGGTTATATAGTCTAAACTCTTATTTCAATCATTAAAACATTCTCAGAGGACGTTATATAGTTGTTATTCACAAACCATTTTTCGTCAGAGCAATTTTCAAAGTGATTGAAACTTAACATGACCTTCGTCACTAAGTAAAGATGAACTTGGCTAAAGCGAAAGATTTACCAACACATATTTTGAAAAATAAATATGAGAGGTAAACTCGGCTTGAAATACCAAATGTGTATAATCTAAGTCTATATAGCAAAATGACTTTTGTTTCAAGATAGAAGATAAATAGACTTTTGAGTGATAGATAAGTTCAAGTCTCCACATACCTTTTAGTCGATGAAGATCCACCAGTTCCTTGTGGAGTCCTTCATCTTGTATGATGATTTCCATGGATTTCTTGAGCTCAACTACACTTTTTATCCTAGTCCGAGACCTTGTCTATAGTTGACTAGAAATCAAGACTTATAGTTTTGATCACTAACATTGACAAACATGCTTGAGATAGCAACGCATGCGAGTTCGACCGAGCAATGCTCTAACAGTTAGTAATATTGACTTGATCTATTTCATTCCTAACATATCTTTCAAGTCGTGTTATATTGAAAACATAACTGTGAAGGTCTATGTAATCCCTCTGTTTCAAAAAGACCATCCTCTATTCCATTTTCGTCAGTTTCAAAATTGTGTCCAGCTTCTGTTTATAGTCATATTTTCTCAATAAACTCTCTAATATACCCTTAAATTTTTATATTCCATAAATTTTTACCGACGGGACCCAATTTAAAATATTAAATAAATTTATATATTATTAAGGAAACATATATATTCTTTATTCCTTTGAAAAGAAAATATATTTGACTCCAAAAATTATATTCCTAAAATAGTTTATACTCCATAAGTATCTTTTCATTTTTATAATCTTTTAGGTAGTTTTTGTTATTAATATTTTTGTTAAAATATAATTGATAAGTAACTAAGGGTGGTCAAGTAAAATACTATGGTCCCCTTAATATTTTGACAAAATCAAAGCGGACTGTCTTTTTGAAGCGGAGGGAGTATTGTACATATTGTATAATACTCTAGTGATGTGACATGATCATAATAGTATGATCATAGTGCATTTACTAATTGGAGATTCTCTATTGAGAGATTTCGAAAATATTGGACAAAGCATTTATTGGAATTAGGAAAACCCAATTTGGCATTCATTGCATATCTTGAGATTAATTTCGCTTTTGGAAATTCCTTGGTGTCCAAACATACGTGGTGTATAAATACCTAATAATGCATTTATAGCAAACTATCCTAAGAGGCAAAATTCATTTCTTTTTGTTTCTGGTGGAGCCTCTATTTGGAGAGGAACCGCTCGTTTAAAGACTTCTGTGGGATCAAGAAGCTCTACGAGTACCATTGGTGGGAAACTAGATAATTGTAGTGTTATTAGTTTTCGATTTGATCTAATTGACTAGTAGTTGTTAAAACTTTGATTGCGCCTAGTTTTTTTATGCTTGAGAATCTTCTCTTCTGATATAAGATTCACTCAAACTAGATCAGAGTATCGACATGATTTTTAGAAATGTTGTTAGATCTAATACATCTTGTGATAATCCATTGTTAACAAACTTCGTTTTGTATGTGATTGATCACAAGAGATTCAAGTGGTGTTGTGCATGTATTTTGAAGATAAAAGAAGATTTGAAGACGAAGAAGATTTCTTATTAGTTTTCGTATCTTGTGAATTGTGTGCACAAACCTTGATCGGATGGGATACAACTAGAATCGATTTATCTTTGATAGATCTGATTGATTAGTTGTGTGAGATCGACATTCTCTATAGTTCTCTTTGAGATTTATATTGATTGAGTGTGAATCTATGCTTGACTATTTCGGTAATTAAAGTTAGATTGATCTAACCAGACAAAGGAGTTTATTAGATTAAACGGAAGAGCCTTTGTCAATGACTCATCTATATCTTAAGCAAGATTGATTAGAGTGGTTACCAAACAGATTCTTCCTTTTTAGTATGAAATATGATCCAAAGGACTTGTTATTCACGTGCGTGACTCTAAAAGTAGAAGGTGCAGGGATATTGAGGGAACAAAGTATCTAGGGGTAGTCTGTTTGGTCTCAACTAAACGAAGTTGGTATTAGATTTTGTATAGAGGCTTAATTCTGAATATTCAAAAATGGACTAGGTCCCGGGTTTTTTCTGCATTTGCGATTTCCTCGTTAATAAAATATTGCCGTGTATTTACTTTGATTTTCTCATTATAACTGTTTATTATAATAAAGTAAAATATACTTGTGTGTTAAATCCGCGATACTTGATAGTGACCCTATAGAGTTTGGTTAATACTGAACCTATTATCAAGTAACACACTTTGTTGTTGTACTGTCTCGATCTTGTATCCATAGTCAATCACACAAGTTATCTTTTTGTTATATTGTCTCGATCTCGTATCCATAGACGATCACATGAAATGTGAAACGAATTGTCGTATTGTCTCGACTCTTTCCATAGATGATCACATTCGGTAGAGGACTTATAGGTTGAAACAAAAATATTATGATGTATTTGGGTACCTTGTCTTTTCAGTATGATAAGTGGCTAACCAATATAACTCTTATTGAAAGTATGGGGGAAGATAACTTGCTTATAAGACAACACCCAAAGCTAAAAGTTTCAAATCTTATTGTTCATAATAAATAGAATATCCCATATAAGCTTGCAAATTTTATTCCTTTAGGCAGTCTTCCAGTTCTCTACAATAGAGAGGATGCAAGAATTTACAGTGATAACTTGAAGGGAATTCTGGATACAGCTTATGCGTATCAAAAGGTAAGGAAACAATTCCATGTTCTTATATCTTTCAAACAAATTTGGTCCAAATATATTCATCCAGATACTTATGCAACCATTAGGAAACTGGTGAAAAACATTTGCGCTAATGATGATAACATGAACAAGAAAAGGTTTCAAAATGTCAAATTTGTTGTCAAGCTCAGGAATAAATGGATCATTTGATGTGGTACTGTAATTTTAATCATGTACTCTGGAATTGGCTTGGCGGCGTATTCAATTTCCTAAATATTTTTTCATTCTCAGATGTTCTTTCCTTCAGCAGAAATAAAATCATTCAACAAGTTTGGAAGATTGCAACCATTAGTCTTATGAAAGAAATTTAGTATACCGTTAGAGCATTGCTCGATCGAACTCGCATGTGTTGCTATCTCAAGCATGTTTGTCAATATTAGTGATCAAAACTATAAAGTATTTGATTTCTAGTCTACTATAGCAAAGGTCTCGGACTAGGATAGAAAGTGTAGTTGAGCTCAAGAACTCCATGGCGATCATTATACAAGACGAATGACTACTCAAGGAACCAGTGGATCTTCATAGACTAAAAGGTATGTGGAGACTTGAACTTATCTATCACTCAAAAGTCTATCTATTCTATCTCCTATCTTGAGACAAAATTCGTATTACTATATAGACTAAGAATATACACATATGATATTTCGAGCTAAGTATATCTCACTTATCTATTTCTTGAAATATGTGTTGGTAAAGCTTTCGCTTTAGCCAAGTTCATCTTTACCTAGTGATGAAAGTCATGTTATGTTTCAATCATTTTGGAATGGCGAAAAATAGTTTGTGAATAACAACTATATAACGCCCTCTCAGAATGTTTCAATGATTGAAATGAGAGTTTAGAAAATATAACCATTGGAGGATATAAGCATTGTTGTGGAAACACATATATATATAGGTCCTCAGTGCTTGAACTGAAGTTTGTGAACTTTGTTGATCAAGTGAAACCGTAGAAGTGTATGAGCGTCAGTCCGCGAACCCAGTCTGCGAACTGGCGGAAGTTCTCGACCGAGAATTTTATCTGGAGTTTGTGAACTCCATCCAGGAACTTAAGTCTGTGAACCCAGTCCACGAACTTGAGTAGGTTATGTCTAAAAATAATTTTTGTGAACTTATCTTAATAAACTAAGGAACGCTATTGCAAACCGTGGATTTATAGTTCATGAATCAATTCAAGTGAATCACATCGTTTTTTCTTCAATTGTGTTGTGTAATACATAAATATCTAAGTAATTGAACAACTCTCTAACTAGTTCATTTGAGTCACTTGGACTATTTATGGTGAAGAATAATATGGTTGATATGAAAGTTATCATTTGGCTAACCATTTGGTTAACTAGTGTTGAAACAACTAATGTACAAGTTTGGGTACGGTTTTCATAATCCTACAAACGTGCAGTACATGTGTGTATAACAAGCTATGTTTTCAATCTAACAGTTGATAAATATTAGCTTGTATCTAATCAGGTTTGCATCTAACGGTGAATATTGATTTCTTTGTTACTAAGCTAACATTTATTGCAAACCCTGATTTGAAAGACTATATAAGGGAGAACTCTAGCAACTAGGAAACCTAATCCCCACACATTCTGTGTGATACTATTTTGCTAAGCTAGAGTCGATTCTCCTTTAACCTTTTTTTTTTCTTTTTCTAAAACTAGGTTAACGACTTAACGACTTCATTGGGATTGTGAATCCAGATCGATACTACTTTTATCTTAGTTGTATGATCTGATCTTGTTGTTTCTATCGAACGAGTATAATTGTAATAATTGGCTTGAGATTTCTATCTCCGATAGGCAAGATATAAAAGTAGTCATAAACACTTCGTCTCATCGTTTGTGATTCCTCAATAATCTTCTTCGTTGCGTCGATTAAGTTTATTTTCAGGTGATTGATAAAGTTGAGCTGTTCTTTGAGAATATAAGTCTGTTTTTATCAATTGGTTCATGTTCACCTTGATTTATCAAAAGACGGAACAAAACTCATAGGTTTATTCATGGGAGACGAATTTATCTATCCTTGTAGACTTTTCTGTGTGAGACAGATTTGTTTATTAAAGTCTTCGACTTTGGGTCGTAGCAACTCTTGGTTGTGGGTGAGATCAGCTAAGGGAATCAAGTGCACAATATCCTGCTAGGATCATAGGCGTAGGAACATAATTGTACCTTGGATCAGTGTGAGATTGGTTTTATATGGGTGTGGTTTTTAGACCCCCGCTTTTTCATGTACCTTCAGGCTACCTTATTCTGGCATCTTAATATGTTGTGATGGCGCATCAAGGGGAAGTCTAGGAGTAGATGAATATGGTTTTATATGCAGAGAAGTTGAAGGCCGAGTCATGGGTGCTGAATATGGTGGAATTGGTATAGCTACAAACTTTCTTGTAGCGATTTATGCTATCATTAAAGCTCTAGAATGGGCAGTTGCAAATAATTATTTGCTGTTTTGATTCAGTCAGACTCTAAATCTGTCATTAGTGCATTTTGTTCAAAATCTCTTCCTTGGATTTACCTTGCAAGAGGCATCCCTTGAAGTTAATCTTACCGATTCTTCAATTCGGGCATGGTTACAAGCAGATTAATTTCTCAGCATATTTATTAGCAAAAAAGGGTTGTAGTTTAGTTAATGGACAATCAAATACTTATTCATCTAGGCCTTTTTTTTAGTAAGATTGGAATGGCCTTCAGAGCAATACTTCAGATTTCTGTAATCATTTCTTGTCTCAGTTCAGTTGTAATTTAGTTGTAAACTTTAGTTATTGATTTGGTAATAAAGTTTTAATGATTTAACAAATAAAAAACTTGATTTCCAAGCAAGTTTCTCCTACAAATGCAAAACAAATTTCTCTTTTGTAAATAGTTCTAGGCGCGACTAAGTTTTTCCATCTTCTCACTTTGGTTTTCGCAACATTGGTTGTCTATTTTCCTTCCTAGTCCTTACTGTTGAGTTCGAAGTTGGGTAGATTATATTGTACTTATACAATTTATATCGGACAGTTCTATCCTGGACACATATCTGTTGACGGGGTATAAACATCTCTCATTCTTGAGTAATCCCCACAAACTATTATGTTAAGGAAAGTTTTCTGAGCAGGCGGGTTTACCCTCGTATGGCTAAAAGTCTTATAGCAGTGTACTATCCTATGTGTGATATTCTTCGTATAAATACTGTTCCAAACTAAAGTGATAGTTGAATTTGGAAAGGTTTACTTATAGGAATAGCATACTTAAAGAAATATTGCTTCTGGGAGTTGGGAAATGGATAAAACATTGATATATAAGAAGATCCCAAATGCTAAACCAACGGAAAACACTACTAGGTTAGGGGATGTAGGTATCACTAAAGTCTGTCATTTGATTACAGCTAATAAAAGATGGGATTTAACAAAACTAGCAGGTTGCTTCGACAGAATTATTGTAGACAAAATAAGGAAGATTCAAATTCCTAACAATGGTTTAGCAGACGTCCTTCGCTGGCCTTTAAACAACACATGTATCTTTACTGTTAAATCTTTATATAAATATATTAATTGTACCGAAGGAACTAACATGCAGTGGAACAAAATATGGAAAATGAAAATAACCCCTTCAATCAAGAACTTTATCTGGAAGGCAACACACTCTATACTTCCAAATAGTGTGAGAGTTGTTGCCATAATACCAAAAATAGACGTATGCTGCAAACTCTGTAATGTAGAGGAGCAATTTCTGATTCACTTATTTATGAAATGTTGAAAAAGCGGGGGTACAAAAACCACACCCAATATTTTGTTTGGTAATCTGAATAGACAAACTCCAATATACTTTCAAGAGAATCAACTAAACAGTCAGACTCAATCTATAAAAAAGTATATCAAAGAGTTTAATATCTCTATCTCTTAATTAAATCCGCAATTAGCAAATAGGAATTTGCGAGCCCGGTTGAATATAAGAGAAATAACTTGAATGATACCAAAGACCAATATTCAAGGATCAATCAATTTCAATCAACAACCAAAGGTTGGATTTACAAATTGATCGATTCAACGCACAACCTGTGATATTTCTATTATATAACAAAATATAATGCGGAAAAGAAATAACACAGACACCAGAAGTTTTTTTAACGAGGAAACCGCAAATGCAGAAAAAACCCGGGACCTAGCTAGTCCATATTTGAACACCATACTGTATTAAGCCGCTACAGACACTAGCCTACTACCAATGAACTTCTGACTGGAATGTATTTGAGACCTAATCATTCTCATACTGATCAAGGTACAGTTACGCTCCTTACGTCTCTGAACCCTAGAAGGATTCTACGCACTCGATTCCATTAGCTGATCTCACCCACAACCAAGAGTTTATACGACCCAAAGTTGAAGACTTGATAAACAAATCTGTCTCACACAGAAAAGTATATTGGAATAGATAAATCTGTCTCCCACAGAAATACCTACGAGTTTTGTTCCATTTTTTGATAAATGAATGTGAACATGAACCAATTGATAAATCGGACTTATATTCCCGAAGAACAACCTAGTATTATCAATCACCTCACAATAATGTTAATCGTATGGTAGCGAAACAAGATATTGTGGAATCACAAACGATGAGACGGAGATGTTTCTGACTACGTTTTATCTTGCCTATCCGAGATTAAATCTCGAGCACATCTTAGAGAAGATAGTACTCAATCACAATAGAAAACAACAAGATCAGAACATGCAACTACAGAGAAAATAGTTGGTTCTGGCTTCACAATCCCAGTGAAGTCTTTAAGTCGTTAACCTACAGGGTTTCGTGAAAACCTAAGGTTAAAGGAGAATCGACTCTAGTCGTAAATAGTATCACACATGAGGTGTGGGGATTAGGTTTCCCAGTTGCTAGAGTTCTCCTTTATGTAGTTTTCAAATCAAGGTTTGCAATCTAAGTTACCTTGGTAACAAATCATTCAATATTCACCGTTAGATGAAGACCCGATCAGATACAAGCTAATATCTTTAAAATGTTAGATCAAACTTAGCTTGTTATACACAAATGAAATGTACCCTCATTTAGGTTTATGTAACCATACCTAAACATGTACATGTTGGATCAACAGTAATTAACCAAGGTTATCTATATGAACACTCTCATATCAACCTTATTCATCTTAACCATAACTAGTTCAAATGACTCAAATGAAATTAGTTAAAGAGTTGTTCACTTGCTATATTCTCATAGAAGTATACAAGAACATAATTGAAGCAAAATCGGTTTGATTCACTCGAATAAACTCATGAACATTATAGCTATGGTTTGCAAAGAATGCATTCCTTATTATATAAATGTATTTGTTCATGTTACAACCGACTTTAGTAATTTAACCATTCAAGTATGCAAACGGGTACGCATACTTGAAGTAGCCGGACCAAGTTTGGTTTTCGCCAGTATGCGAACGAATACGATACCTCCAAACCTAACAGAATGTTCCGGTCATAAACCTTTCGCCAGTATGCATACGGGTACGCCTACTTAGGTTCCCGGACTTCTCAAACCAAAAGGTACGCATACGGGTATGCATACTATGGTTCCCGTACATGGATCACATATATGCAAGAGTGCACAACATGTTTATAATCCAATTTGGGTTAAGTGTTCTAAACTTTATTTCAATCATTAAAACATTCTTAGAGGATGACAATAGTAGTTTTCACACACTATTAGCATCAAAGCAATTTTCAAGTTATTGAAATAATCATAAAGAAACTTTCTAAGTCTACACCAAATGATTGTATCACACAAACCATGTAAGATGTTACTCGACGATTTTCACATGATCATCTTTTGACTTTCGTCAAGATTATAAGATGAACTTGGTTGAAATGAAAGCTTACCAACACATGTTTCGAGAAATATGTAAGCGAGTTAAACTCAGCTCGAAATCTCAAATTTGTATAATCGAAAACTATAGTAATACGACTTTTGTTTCAATATAGGAGATATAGTAGAAATAGACTTCCCAAGTGATAGATGAGTTTCAGTCTCCACATACCTTTTGTTGATGAAGTTCCACAAGCTCTCCTTAGTAGTTCTTCGTCTTCAAATGATGAACGTCGTGAAGTCTAATGCTCAACTACACAATCTATCCTAGTCTGAGACATTACTATAAGTAGACTAGTTATCAAGACTTATAATTTTGATCACTAACATTGACAAACAATCTTGAGATAGCAACGCTTGCGAGTTCGACTGAGCAGTGCTCTAACAATCTCCCCTTTTTCAATTTTAGTGACAAAACTATCAATACATATGGATTACAAAATAAATAAACTTTGTAGCTTCTCATCCAAATTCTTGATCTCCTTGGTTCTTCAACATTACTCGAAATCTTCGTCACTTCCAAGTACTCCAATGATTCCAAATGTGTATAAATCAACATCATCGCTGTTGAAGATCCATAGCTATAACAATGGGAAAATAGTTGCTATGAATCATTGTTATACGGTGTCATAGTATCATTATACATCATCAAAGTCCAATTGTTCACAACTTTGACAACAATACTATGGTGATATGTATCACTCCCCCTTAGTCAATAATTAATCTCACAATGAACCCCCCCCCCCCCCCCCTACATAATGATCCGTAAACAATATGTATTTGTAGTGTGAATTACACGTTAATTCTCCCCCTTTTGTCAATATAAATTGGAAAAGGTACGAAAACTAGTGGGATCCTCATGAAATTTTCATAGAGATACTTCATGACCAAAAGATAATAACATACCAACTTGTTTAGATTCCATCAAATAGCCGAAACTAAATGCATTCATCAAGGAGTTTATAAAGATTTAAGATAACCACTACAATATTCCACATCCGCAGTCCCCACAAAGATTTGTCAATTAAGCACGAGTTCAATTAAGAAGTCTCCCCCATAAAATGTCATTCCCGAAAGAACAAAAGGAGCGACCTTACTTTTACAAGAAAAGAAAGATTTCTTTGGACATTAACAAATCACATGAAACATGAATTTGTATCCAAAAATCTCAATTGAATTAACCACAATGAAAATGATCAATTCAATTGGCCATGCGCAACATAAGAAAACTTACGGAGTAACACATTACATACACAAAGATGTGGATCAGGGAAAGACTAATATTGCATAATAATCAAATATTCATTCTATCTTTCATCACTATTTGCACAATGACTTACAATAGACTCAATCTTTGAAAACAAAAGTTCATCCTTTCTTCCATCAATATTTGCATAATGACATAAAAGGCTTAACTTTTGTAGTCAAAAGTTCATTCTATATTTTATCAATACATTCATATCGACATATAATAGAGTTAACTTTTGAACAAATATGGGACAGTCAAGGTTCACGGACGTAAACAACGTATCATATAACAATTTACAATATATCAAACCATAAAGATTAATACTACAAAAATCATCTTCCAAATAACTTTAGAATTTAAAAAAATAAATCTAAAAACATTGCAAGATGAAAACGTTGGAAATAGCTATGTGTACTCAGAATAATGGCTATTCCAAACCCTAGTTATCCTTCTTAAAACACAAGAATAAATTCTCATAAGAAGTTTCCAAAACATTAAACAAAAACTTAAACACGATATTCTTCTTGAGACGATTCTCAACATGTGTCTTCATGAGAGCAAGTTCAGTGTTAACCTTTTTCAACTCAGTTCTTAACATGTCAAGATTTTTTAAGGTATCAAGAAGAAGCAGTATTGCATCGTTAAACTAGCCGATGAAATCTTGAACAACTTCAGCAGAAATCTCTTCATCATCCTCAACGCCTGAATAATTATCAGGAGATTGAGGAGAGGTGTCATTAACTTCCACAAGAGTTATTTTCTTCTTTTCAATTGGCCATGATCAACATAAAAAAACTTACGGAGCAACACAGTACATACACAAAGATGTGGATCAGGAAAAGACCAATATTGCATAATAATCAAATATTCATTCTATCTTTCATCACTATTTGCACAATGACTTATAATAGACTTAATCTTTGAAAACAAAAGTTCATCCTTTCTTCCATCAATATTTGCATAATGACATAAAAGGCTTAACTTTTTCAGTCAAAAGTTCATTCTATCTTTTATCAATACATTCATATCAACATATAATAGAGTTAACTTTTGAACAAATATGGGACAGTCAAGGTTCACGGACGTAAACAACATATCCCATAACAGTTTACAATATATCAAACCATAAAGATTAATACTACAAAAATCATCTTCCAAATAACTTTAGAATTTAAACAAATAAATCTAAAAACATTGCAAGATGAAACAATAATGGCTATTCCAAACCCTAGTTATCCTTCTTAAAACACAAGAATAAATTCTCATAAGAAGTTTCTTAAATATTAAACAAAAACTTAAACACGGTATTCTTCTTGAGACGATTCTCAACATGTGTCTTCATGAGAGCAAGGTCGGTGTTAACCTTTTTCAACTCAATTCTTAACATGTTAAGATTTTTTAAGGTATCAAGAAGAAGCAGTTTTGCATCGTTAAACTGGCCGATGAAATCTTGAACAATTTCAGCATAAATCTCTTCATCATCCTCAACGCCTGAATAATTATCAGGAGATTGAGGAGAGGTGTCATTAACTTCCACAAGAGTTCTTTTCTTATTTTCTTCGAAACCACAGCCCTTATCAAGAAAACCTTTTGCAAAGTTACAAGTTCACGGAGGAGATTCCATTCTAGACAAGAAAAATAACTTGGAGTATACGTACTCACGCAAAAGGTTTTGGTATTTAAATGGTTTCTCAAGGAGACTGATTCTAGGTTTCCAAAGTTGATTCGTGACACGTAACAAGGATACCCGTACGGACACAGACTTGACCCACAGCCCTAAAGAACCCAGAAAACGAATGACAAGAAACAAGACATTATACACCAATGTTTTTTGTTGTGTGAATATTTCATAATTCCAGCTCAATGAATTTTACATTCTCACTAGAGACAAAATTTAGAGCAAAAGAGTAGCATTTTTGTCATACCAAAAAATTAAAGAAGAATTAAAAAAACAAAAGCTTTGACTATACATAATACAAATACTTATGCAAACGTGTTTGAATGATAATCCAACTAGGAACGATAAGAATGTAGCCAGAAAATCAGAAACCACTTTGCCATCAGGCATACCTGATTATATCTCACTCAACAAGGAATTTTTGTAAGTGAGACTTCAACCTTGTGATTAATTAGCACAAGTATGAGCCTTGATCTCATCAAATGAACGTTGTTTTCAGTTAAACCTCTTTCTCATGATATTTGGAGCAAAACCCTTTTGATGCGAAAAGTTATCATAAAACTTACTACCATCAAAATATGACGCATAGTATGTATTCTTACCTGAAGAATCTTGACTAGAGGGAATTGACAGCCTGTTAATAATTTTTGTATAACCTTTAATTATCATTTTTAGGTTGTCTTCTAGCTCTTCCTTTTTGCATCCTTCTTCTGGTACCCTTTTCTCATCAAGAACAACCTTATCTCCCTTTTTGATTGAAGAAGCTCCATGAGTTCTTCTTGAACGAATTGGTTTAGGAAGACTGTTTCGTATTTGAATGTTTAGGGAACACATCGAACTGAATTTCCTGGTAGGGTACACAAGGTGAGTACTAAAACCAATTGGTCCAGACATACAAATGTTAGTTACACCTTTGAGAATTAAATCTAAGGTGTGTTAAAGACGAACAATAGAATTGTCATTCAACTTCGATTTCCTCTTTTGTTCAACATGACCTTTTGAATCACAAAAGAGACACACTTCCTGATCACCTAAGTGATTAGACAGAATAGTCTTAAAACCATCGTTGGGAGATATCTTCCTTCCATGAGATGCGACTATTTCTTGATTAGAGGAAGACACGGGCACATCCTTTTCAACATGAAGGGATTTCAATTTTACTTCTGGGACTGAATTTTTTACAATTAGATCATAAGCAATTTGTAGAGTGGACTCTTTGGAACATTCTTGAATAGAGAGTTTACTCAAAAGAAGTTCAATTTCCAAAGCATCCTAGTTGAGTTTTTCCTCAAGTAGAGTTCGTGAAGAACATGAAAAATAAGAGCATTGACTTTGTGTTTCAACCGGTTGACATCATCATCCTGGATTCTAACAAGTTTTAAAATCATTGCACTCTCTTTGTATGTTTCCTTTTCAACTTCAGAGTCAGAATCGTCAGTAAGGTAACCCGGGTAACACTTGTCAATGAAAGTTTTTTTTGTTGGAACACTAGGTTCGTCTATATTCGAGATTGACAAATCTTTCTCTTTAATAGATTTTATAGAAATAAACCTTTTGTTTCTAACAAGGCATTTATCAGAGATATTACTTCTGCCCATATTCATATTGCTACAAACATAGACTTATGAGGTCTTTAATGTGTTTGACTGCTTTGATACTAATGGAAAAAGCGGGGGTACAACAACCACACCCAATATTTCATTCGGCAATCTGAATAGACAAACTCCAATATACTTTCAAGAGAATCAACTAGACAGTCAGACTCAATCTATAGAAAAGTATATTAAAGAGTTTAATATCTCTATCTCTTAATTCAATCCGCAATCAACAAACAGAAGACCGACGGTTTGACCTCCTTGACCTAGTCAACTAACAGAAGACCGACGGTTTGACCTGTTTGACCGTTAGTCCTAACGGTGAACTGACGGAAAATACTGTCGCCGGGTAAGAATTTTCAGGTGGCCGGCGGTGACGAATTCCGGCCTATTTCCGGCCAAAAACCCAGTTTTCCGTTGAGCAAAAAAATGCAGAATATTGTGCGGACTTCTCTCATGTGTGTGAAGACTTAGAATTGAGAATTGGATGCAAACTTGGAAGTTTTGGAGAATTGGACTAGAAATTGGAATATGGCTTAAATTGGGAAAGTGGTGTTCTTTTGGAATGAGGATTCTTTTCCTACAAAGATATGGAGAGTATTGAAGCCTATAAATAAAGGAGTTCTCTACAACTTTTTACACACATCTACTTTGGAGAAGGAGTTAAAGTGCACAAGGATTGGAGGAAGGAGCAAGCATCATCTTTTCAATAAGTTTTCTTTCTTCCTTAAATTATTATTATTATTGTGTGAACTCCAAATTATTAGTAGCTAATTTTCTTATTGATTGAGGATGAATTCCTAGTTCTTAATATATGGTTTGAGTTTTGTTTCAATTCTACTTTGAAGTTTTTCATATGATTATCGTTTGTTTTTACTAATATTAGTGTTTATGCTTGATTGATAGGTCGTTTGGGTGGCCAACTAAATTGATTTGTTAATTAATCTAAAGCTAGTGAAAGTTAGGGGATAAGTAATCGTTTCTTGACTATTTACATAAGTAGAAAACACAAGGCCTTGCGGAGGGATTCCGTGGAGCAATTGTGTGTAAAAACAACGTTAGCAAGTGGACCTTGATCTAAGAGTCTAACTACTAATATCAACCTAATAAATTCATAAATCTTAATGCGTTTAACTAAATTACATCTTGGGTGATCTACTACTAGGTGGTTTAGTGAATAGAATCTGGTAGGCGAGAACTTACGTATCCGGTGATACAAGGGATTTTGGGGTTAGCACTGATCTAGCTTCTTTACCTACGGTTGGTGATAATCTATGACTAATAACAAATGGAAAAGAACATAACTTTAGTCATTGTTTTGCAGCGAAGAAGGATTCCTTGATCTATTCTCTCTCATTGATTTCGACTTACACTTTTAATTAATTTGTTTATTTCTTTTGATTTATAAATTTTAGAACCAATACCCCCCTTTTGTGACAATTTTACAACTAATAATCTCTTGCTCCTCGTGGGAACGATCTTGACTACCCTATATTACTTGTTAATTAGGTAGTAAAACATTAATTAATTTGTTGTGGTTACGACACGCATCAACTGCACATGTCCATAGGATGGGTTCCCCCTTCCCAAAACTTTGATGCACATGTTCATAGGATCGGTTCCCCCTTGTGATGCACTGCACCTCTTACTAGGATCTGTTCCCCTCTTCCCAGTAATAAGTTCGGACATACACAACCCGATCATACCCCAGGTGATTACTTAAGATTAGTTTTACTAATAAAAGTCATACCAATATAAAAGACAGGCCTTATGTGAACAGTTTTACCAAGAACACAAACAAGTTGTGAACAATGAAGATATGCAATGAAGAACAACTCCAATAACGCTTGGAGATTTCCCTTTCGGTTCACAGCACGTATCATGAACTTACTTCCTTAGAACACATGTAAACATTGTTCCCTAGGATGAAATCCTCACCTCATACCCATACATAATCACAATAGCATTCATACGATTATGTTGATGTCTTATATACAAAGTTTAATGGTTAAGCAAGAAACTTCATACTGTATTCCTTAATACTATGTCTATCTAGAGTGTTCATGCTTCGTAGTTTTATGTTTTCAATGTGCACGACTTGAAAGATACGATAGGGAATGAAACAGTTCAAGTCAAATATCACTAACCTCGAGTGGAAGGATTATATTATTGTTGTAGCTCCGTCTTCTTATTCACTTCTTCAAGTCTTCACAATACCTGTAATGTCTCATCCTAATACTTTCAAGCTAACCTATATGAAGTTGACTCTAGTACATATAAATCAAGCGACTCTTAAATGAGTTTTGCTTCACTAAAATATGTCAACCAAACTTGACATACCAACGCTTGGTGGGTTCAACCGAGCAATGCTCTAACAATCTCCCCCTTTGTCAATTTTAGTGACAAAACTCTTACAATCATATGGATAAACAAATTACAAGAATTCATTACACATAAGAATCCACAGCACATAAGCTGCATTCATTCAATCCTCAAAAATGCAGCAGCTACACTATAATAACAAAGTTTATACTCCCCCTAAAGGTGAGCTAGGTAGATATTCAATCCGCACATATTTGTTATCCCATTCATATGATATGTTACTCCCCCTTAGTCTGTGCTTTTCCTCATTCGTTAGATAAACGTTCAAGCACCATTGTCCTCTTCCCTAGTGACACCAATCAACCATAGATTGACTCTAGCATCACTTGTTTACTCCATATATTTCTCCCCCTTTTTGTCACAAAAATGACAAAGCAAAGAACAAACAATGGACAACACGAAAAGGATCTTACAAATCTCAAGAATAGACTTGCAACCTGTGGAGTCAAGCACGAGGGTTTTACACACCATTATTGATAACCAATATCAAATTGAAATTACAAGTAATTACGTTTTGATATGTTATCATGGAAATAATTGCCCGAAGCAATTTTCCAAACTAGTTTAGCAAACCAAAAAACAACTAAGAAACTTAGTTCCTTTGCTAAACAGATTGTATAAATACAACCGCTTCATTCGATAAGATCAAAACAAAGATAAACTCCATTTTTCTCATCAGGTTCTAATTATCCATATAACTTAGACCCTTAGATTTCAAACAAGCCAAATACTAGGTTAGTTAACTAGCATTTCCTTATTTAGGCTTTCGGCTAGACTTGAATAACCGAAACCTCCACTTTGATAAGTTTAACTAAGATCATAATTAACTTACCTTAGCTTATCCGGAATTTAGTTGGACTAAACAACTCATCCCGTCAATATATTCATTCGTTAAGCCATAAATAATTCATACAAACCAATAAATTAACTTGCATAATTATTTACCTCAACAGGATACAATAGAAATAACATAACCATAGTTTTACTATTGCACCGAAATTTTGTAAGCTTAAACAATTCATACTACACAATAAAGCTAAGTAACAATTGTTTTACTTAACTGGAAGCAATTGAATCAACATAATATTAAAGCACCGCAATTGCACCAACTTTTGTAAGTCTAAACTATCAATATCACACAAACAAAGCAAGATAGCAAAAGTTTTGCTTAACCCGAAACAATTGAATCACACACACATCCATACAATTATAATTGAATAAACACATCAATTGTACCAACAATTTCTTTTAAGCAAAAGCAATATATATATCAAATAAAAATAGGCTTTTCTTAAAACAAGAAAACAATTAACTAACAAGATTGTTACCTCAATTTCGCATCCAACTTCTCCAAATATGATTCCATCGCTTTCTTCTTCCGGGAGAATTGATATCGAAATACCATCATGTTGTCATTCTCATGCCAAAAACAAAAGAATAACAACAACCAACCTTTAACAGATAAAGGTTGAAAATTGGTTTTAAAAATTGCAAGTAAGAGTTGAAAACCGTCGAAACACATATGCTTTTATGCTAAACCAAAACCGATTCAACATATTGTGACTTTTTGACATATTTTTTCTACAGGAATCCCTCATGATCCTTTGATAAAGCCTACCAACTTGGGCTAGAAATTAATCCCGCTAAATCAAAAAGTCACCCAAACCATAAGGGTACACAACATATTATGAGATCGAATATCAAGGCATAAAGCCGAAATCAAACAACCCATAAACATACATAGCATATAAAATAAATCATTAAAGTACCGGCTATGTATATCAAAACTATCACAAGAAAAATTATAAATCAAATAACTTTATTCATAATAGTTCTATTCAATAGACTCATACAATCAATGAAAGCGATCAAAAATTGATATCTATTCTTAAGCTATATTTTGAAACCCTAGCTTTAATTTTTTAGAGTTTCTTCCAAGGTTGACTGCTAATTAGAGGTATTTGAAGGATTCCAATCATCTTTTATAATTACTAGTCTAGATTCTAGACTAACAACATTGCCATTGACTTCCTTAATTTCTTTTTGTAAATCCCTTTCCATGTTCTTTACCTTACATAAAATTAGATTTAACTTTAGTGAGGGATTCTTGAGAAGATTATCATTATGTGATGAAAACTCTTCATTAGGAAAATCTTGTTGAAGTTCTTTAGATGAATCAGAATTATCGTCATTAGAGTAAAGAATAAGCTTCTTGTTTGGAAACAAAATGGTCCAAACCTTTTCGGATTTGCGAGAGTTGCAGCTGGAGGAAGACATTTTGTTAAAACATTATGAAAAAGAAACAAGAGATTCTTTTTTCTTATATGTTCTGGAACCTGTTTAAAAATCTTGAGAATAATATTTAAATTAAATTCTTAACCGAAAATTACTTTTTGAAAATATTTTTACTCGAATATTTACACTTACATTCTTACCATTACAAGTAAGACAACCAGTTAGGTAGTTACTTTTCGGTTGTTGATTTTTCTTTTAAAGACTTCCACATTGACGTTTGATTCAAGATCTTGACCTCCAATATCCTGATCTCTCCTGTAAGGATGAACTCCTGATCTACAATTAGATCTTAAATTTTCGGTTTTATACAGTTTCTCCCTCTGTTTGGAGTTAGGACATTCCCTTTGATAATGCCATTTTTGCTTGCATAGGAAGCAAACACTTGATTTCCCACTTTTCATGGATTTAGACTTTGTGAATCTATTTTATTTTACCCGTTTTTCATTTGATCCAGACATGTTAGATGATGGTTTTTCAACAAAATTGAGTCTATCTCCCAGCTTCTGATTTTCTTCTCTCAGCTTCCTTATCTCATCTTGACAGCATTTGATATCAAGGATGAGTTTAGATACTTCAACCTTTTCGGAATTTGAGTAGATTCAAGTTTCTTCACTCGCTTATTGAAGTTATCTTTATCAATCTGAAAATTCTGATTGAGTTGAGCGATTTATGACTTTATTTCAATGATATCAGATTCAAGAAGATGAGTTCTTTTTTCCTTCCACGGAAATACTTTAAAAATCGATGGGTTCAACTCCTCTTGAGTATCTAGATTTGAAGCACTTTCAGATTCATGGACTTCTGCAATGGTTGGAACATGATCCATCTCATCACTTTGATCATTCTCATTAGGATAATAATCAAGTGTATCTGTGTAAGCTTTTCTTTTCCATTGTATATCTTTAGTCGGGCAATCTGGAGAGATATGACCGAAACCTCTACATTTGTAGCACTAAGGAATGTTATCACTATCATCCCAGGTGTCTTCACGTTTCCATGAAGGAGTCTTTTTCCTTTTTAACATAGGTAATTCTCTTTTTCGATGTCTCAACAGTTTTTTGAATTCTTGAGTAAAGAGAGACAAGAATTGATTTATCTCAGCCTCATATTCTGTGGTTTGATCTTCCTATACTTCGGAGATTTCCGATAATTGGGTTGAAATCCCTTTTATGGATTTGTAGCCCAAATTGTCTCTTTGATTAGACATGTTCTCTTGATCAATTTTTTTTAGTTTTCCTACTAGAGAGCTTCTAGAGAGAGAAGAAAGATCATTAGCTTCCACAATTGCATGCTTCTTAGAATCGTATCATGGAGGCAACGATCTGAGAATTTTGCATACTATATCCTTTTCAGAAATAGTCTTTCCTAGCGAGAAAGATGCATTAATTATCTCATAGAGTTTTAAATGAAACTCTTCAAAAGTGTCGTTGTCATCCATTCGAAGGTTTTCCCAATCAGATATAAGAGTCTGAAGTCTAGCTTCCTTTTCAGATGTGTTTCCTTTGAACACGATTTGAAGATTGTCCCAAGCTTCTTTCAAAGTTTGACATGTTGATACATGATGTTGTAGATCACGGCTTACAACATGTATTATAACATTCAAACTATATGAATTATGCTTAGCTAGTGCCTTTTCTTCGTTCGAAAAATCTACTAGGCGTTTAAGCTCAGTATCCAAATTTTCTATCTTTGGAAGAATATAACCATCGATGACTAATAGCCAAGAATTAAAGTCTCGTGATTGAAGAAAATATCACATATCAGATTTCCACCATAGATAGTTTGTTCCGTTAAATATTGGTGATACGTTAATTGAAGTCGATTCGTGAGAACTCGAGTTCATTCTTATAGGATGGATCGCACCAAACACAGATTGTTAGATATTTTCGTGTTTGCCCACTATGATACCAATTGAAAAGGCGAGGGAACCTTAAATATACCTCAAGCTATAACTTTTCCTTCCTATAAGTCCTTTCCCCGAAAGTGATTGTCTATAGACTGAGTCGAGACAATACAACAAATCGGTTCACACTTTGTGTGATCGTCTATGGATACTAGATCAATACAATACAACAACAAAGTGTGTTTACTTGATACAAAGGTTCGGACTTAACCAAACTCAATAGGATTCACGTATCAAGTAAATAGGAATTAACGTTTGTGTAATTTACTTTAATTATAATAAAACAATTATAATGCGGAAATATAAAGTAAATGACACAGCAAGATTTTGTTAACGAGGAAACCACAAATGCAGAAAAACCCTGGAATCTAGTCCAGAATTGAATACTCTCAGAATTAAGTCGCTATACAAAATAAGACAACTTCGTATAGTTGAGACCAAGAAACTAAACCTATAGTTCCCCTAGTTTCCTAAGTATTCCTACGCCTCCAACCTATAAACAAGTCACGTACTTGGACCAATTCCTTTGGATCGTATTCCAAATAGTAAAGGAACAACAAATATGTTTGGTATCAAATCTCTTCAACCAAGTGATATGAGTTGCGCAAAGGTTCCCTTGTTTATCTTAACATAAACTCCTTTGCCAGGTTCCAAGATCTATCTTACGTTAAATCACCCAAAGGCAATCACTAAGATTAAGCCAACAACACTCTTCAACCAATTGATATGTGTTGATGCCGATCTTCCTCAATTAATCAATCCAATCTACCACAAGGATAAACCTATTATTAATTGGATCCTCTTTTTCCCAAACAAGTATTGTGCACACCAAAGATTATAAAAACACCAAGTAAGAAATCTTCAATATCTTCTTTATCTTCAAATCTTCTTAGATCTTCCATAAACACCTGCACACAATCACTTGAATATCTTGTAATCAATCGCATACAGAACGGAGTCTATTAACAATGGATTATCACAAGATCGTCTTTAGATCTAACAACGGTCTAAATATCTCTGTCGAAACCTTGAACTAGTTTGAGTGAATCTTATATCAGAAGAGAAGATCCTCAAGCATAAACAAACTAGGTTCAATCAAGATTCAACCTCCGTTAGTCAATCAAATCAATAAGAAAACTAAAGATAAGCCGCAATATCTAGTTTCCCACCAACGGGTCGCGCTAGATCTTCTCAATCCCAAAGAAGAGTTTAAAATGAGTGGCCGTAAGAGATTTCACCTAAATATATTACTCTCTTATCTGATAGGCGCCTCACCAGTAACAAAGACAAAAGAGAAAGTCTAGGTTACGCAGGATTAGTTTGCCAGAAATGCAAACTCAAAGTATTTATAGACAAGGAAGTTTGGACACCAAGGAATTTCCAAAACCGAAAATATTCGCAAGATATTTTCATTACTCCACAAAATTCGGTTTTCATAATTCCCATGAATGCACTGTCCAAAAATAATGATCGAAATCTCCTTGGAAAATCTTTAATTAGCAAATGCACATTACTAATTCTTATTTTCCATATATAATTAAAAACCCTTAATTAAAAAGATTCTTAACTTATTTAAATTCGATCTTGGGATTTACTTCCTTCTTAGCCTTTAAGGAATATCTTTGAACAAAATAGAATAAGCATCGATGCACCGTGTTCAAAGATTGTCGACATCTTACTCTTGCAAGTCTTTATCATGCTTTCTCACTTGAAACCGATGTACCACACTTCCAAACAAGTTTAGAATTGGTTCATCTGACTTTCAAGAACTATGTGATTGATCAAGTTCCACTCAATCACACCTCATGGGTTTCCATGTGAGTACTGTATATAGTTACACTAGCTTACCAAAGAAACGGCTGACTAGGTATTAGGATCGGTTCCCCACATATATTTGGTATCTAACTTGTATGCACTGCACATGTCCATAGGATCGGTTCCCCCCTTCCCAAAACTTTGATGCACATGTTCATAGGATCGGTTCCCCCTTTATAAAACTTTGCTGCACATGTTCATAGGATCGGTTCCCCTTTCTTCCATAAACCTTGATGCACTTCATACAAGGATCGGTTCCCCCTTGTGATGCACTGCACCTCTTATTAGGATCGGTTCCCCTCTTCCCAGTAATAAGTTCAGACATACACAACCTGATCATACCCCAAGTGATTACTTAAGATTGGTTTTACTAATAAAAGTCATACCAATACAAAAGTCAGGCCTTATGTGAACAGTTTTACCAAGAACACCAACACGTTGTGAAAGGTTATACACATCACACATATTGGTCGTTCATAAGATATGCAATGAAGAACAACCCCTATAACGCCTGGCGATTTCCCTTTCGGTTCATAACACGTATCATGAACTTAATTCCTTAGAACACATGTAAACATTGTTCCCTAAGATGAAATCCTCACCTCATACCCATACATAATCACAATAGCATTCATACGATTATGTTGATGTCTTATATACAAAGTTTAATGGTTAAGATATAAACTTCATATTGTATTCCTTAATACTATGTCTATCTAGAGTGTTCATGATTCACAGTTTTATGTTTTCAATATGCCCGACTTGAAAGATACGATAGGGAATGAAACAGTTCAAGTCAAATATCACTAACCTCAAGTGGAAGGATTATATTGTTGTTGTAGCTCCGTCTTCTTCTTCACTTCTTCAAGTCTTCGTAATACTTGTAATGTCTCATCCTAATACTTTCAAGCTAACCTATACGAAGTTGAATCTAGTACTTATAAATCAAGCAACTCTTAAATGAGTTTTGCTTCACTAAAATATGGCAACCAAACTTGACATACCAATGCTTGGTAGGTTCAATAGAGCAATGCTCTAACAATACTTTATGCGAAGATCTTATCCTTGATATTTGGAAATTCGTGCTATTCTGCTGCGAGTGAACACAAATTTTCATGCCATATCAACATTAAGGGTTCATCCTGAGAACATAGAATATAAAGCATTCAGAGAAACTTATATTTAGCACAAGACGCCGAAATTTAGAGAACATCTGGGATGGATTCTATATGCGCCAGTCTGGATAAAGTTCATGTAAATATATTGAGTTGCTCAATAAATATGCCAGCGGAGAGGCTAACACTCACGGCTCCGTTTCCTTACAGAGTGACGTCACATCAGATGCAAGGTTTTACAATTTTAACCCTAAGCTAAAAACTACCATTAACTTTAAGTCCCCTGCTTAGCACGTAACAGTGGCGTTGTTGCAGGGTAAGCATGAGATGGTGAAAGACAAGAGTAAAATCGAAAGGGAAAGACGTAAATAGATTGCCAGGGAAATTTGACTAACCTTTGGTGGAAGGCATGAGAAATCCGTGATCCTTGTGTTGGAGGCTCTACGTAATTCTGACTTGGCCATAAGGTGTTGGCATTAGCGCTGAAACTTTGGCTACTGATTGCCAGAGATGGCACAGCTGGCTAAGTTACGTAACATATGGAGATGGTGCTTGGCTTCACTCCATGGAATGATGGAAACTGTCTTCAGTTCACAGAATAGTGAAAATAACACTTGGAACTTTGGCTACCCAACAATGAAGATGGAGCCGGCTAGGTCACTGGAAGGGCAGAGATAATGCTTGGCTTGGAATGGTGAAGGTGGCGCTGCTTTGAACGGCATAGATGACGATACTTTGAACGGGTGTAGATGGCGCTACTTTGAACGGCCAAGATGACGCTGCTTGGATGGCTAGGGCATAATTGACGGCGCCGTTGGTTTGGGCATGGACTGTTGGCGCTGGGTTGGGTGTGGATCTGGCTGGGATGCGGGTTGTTTAGTGCTAGCCTGGCCACGGCCTGTTGGCGCCATGGAGCTTTGTCAGCGCGGGTATGGTTGCCTCTTTCCGTGTATATCCCAAAACAAGAAACTTTCCTCCATTCGAACTCCAAAAAAGTGATATGCCTATAAAAGGGCGTCACCTATCCTCTTTACCTCGTATTATTGGCTTTGTTTCCACGTCTTGGTGCTATCGAAAAAGTGGTAGCAATAAAGCAGGCGAGCATATTCCAGGTATGTAACTCCATGTTTCTTCTTTTGTTAGTGTACACCCTAGCCATAGGCATATCTTCCATAAACTCGTAGAAACACTTCCATATGGACGATTCTTCTCAGGTAGCAGTATTATAGTAATATTTGTCGTTACATTGATAGTAAGAAAGCCAATTATTATAAGAAGTAGGCATGCACGGACGGGTGGCTTCCATTAATTCTTTTCCCATTAAAACCTAGCTCTAGGGTTTCCTTTTCCTTTTGTGGTCGTGCACATAATTTTCGTGGTGGGACACATTCTTCCTTTGGCCGAGAGCATAATTCCTGATGCGAGACACGGTTTTGTCTAGGGGCATGTTTTCCGCGGCAATACATGGCTTGTTGAAGCAAGTATCAGTCTTCATTCCTTTTAGCCGTGAGGGACATGACATGTAGCCAAAGGAAAATTTCCTGTAGAAACTTTGCTGTTGGCCCTTGATTATTGTACCCAGACCCTGGAAAAATCTCCACACATGTTTTTTCTTCAAAGTAGTAACTTTTGTTTTGCTTTGTCGTAGTTACCTCGAAAGTGGAAACAATATAAGGAATTTCGTTAAGATGCCACCTGAAAGCAGTTCTGCCGCCGCATTGAGAATTGCTAACAACTCCAAGACGAACATAGATGACGAGTTTTTTACGAAGTCTGCTACAGTTATGAGGAGCCATACGAAATTTGTGCCAACTCTTTTGACTAATTCAGAAAATGATGGAGTAGTCCAATCAGTCTGTCCAGGCGTATAATGAGGTTTTTCCTTCAGAAGAAAGAGTATCTGGATTCTCGCATAGATTTCAAAATATGTCAGAGTCCATTGCGCTCTTATGATAAATGGATGAAGTTCATGATGAGCCGAGACCATGTAAGAGATAATTTGACTGAGCGCAAATCGTGAATGTTGTCATGGATTCTGCAACACTTCAAATCAGAAAAGACGCTGCAGGCCTGATTACTTTCATCTCCATATGGTGTCCGAAAACTCACACGTCTATATGTATATGGGGTGAGATGACTATTTCTTTGGAAAGCGTAGCCGTTTTGTTGAGTCTTTCAATAATTGGGGAGCTTGGCATTGTCTTGTCTGAGGAAGAAGAATAAATACACGCCTCTTTGTTCACGAAAGCAACATGATATGTTCGAAAGAGTTATGAGGAAAAGTTTTTATATAATTGGTGGGTTTCTGAGTGGTTCCCTAATAAGCCGGGGTCGGATCGAGTGTTAGATGATACACTCCACGTTGATGCATTTTTAGTTCTGTGGCTATCCAGAGATATTTTTGATGATGGATTTGGCAAGAAGGAGATAAAGCATAAGCTCATCAAATTTGCTATCAGACTAGCGAAAGGCGTTGTTCTTCCCATTGGCAGTTTGTTTCTTGGCTCTTTGTACACCCACCTGGATCACTTGGTAGCGGATATGTATATTTCTAATGGATATATGAAAGTAGACTCGTATATCCATGTCGCCTTTCTCCAGGCATAGTTGTGGGAGCATTTCAAACATTATGCTCCTAACCCGAAAACATGATTTCCCGATGCATATGGCGGCTCTAGGATACTCCATTGGTTGGATAGGCGTCCAAGGCCTGGCTCAAAGCTCATTGAATTTCTTGACAATACGTATGCAGTTAACTTTCTTCCATGGGATCCAGTCCACACCTCCATAGTTTAAACAAACACTTTTTCTTCTGCACCAAACATGAAATTGCATTCTGCTGACGAGAATATGAGCATTAGAGAAATTGTGTTCTTGCAAAGCTGCGTATCTGGGTATGTGCCATATTTTTTCAGAGGATCTTGTGGAGTAGTCTCTTACAACATTAATATGGCTGCTCGACATATGGGATTTTATCAGGGAGTCCTATTCAGTCACCCATTGACAGCTCCAGATAAAATGTTACTCGCTATTCTTGATTACATCATCTTTGCATCGGATAAAAGCCTTCCCTTCTTGCTCTCAAAACGAAAACCTGTGACGACTCCCAAATATAATATCTTCTAGCAAGATGAGTTTCTCTTCATTCATCAGTTCGTGCAGGATGTTGTAACAAATCCACGTTGAAAACCTTCCTCTGCGGTTTTAGAAAAGCATAAATTGTTGAAATAGCTTCCTTCGGGTAAGCAAAAATCCTCTAGCTTGGATGCATACAGTCCCCGGGAAATGGAGCAAAGGTCGAAAAATCATGTAGGTGGCTTCCAATCGGGTTCGTCTTCAATGGCTCTTGTGACTTTCAGTTCTTTCAACATACAAGTATGTATGATTTTCTTCTTGATTCAGTCGTATTGTACAAATATTCAAAATTGTTTCCACTAAAAATATTTTCCCTTTTTGACTCAGGGTATTAGAAAAACAAACGCCTTTACCAAACTTGCATGTGGCTAGGAAAATGCACCTTATGAAAAAAAATCTGGTGATACTGAGCCTCTTGTCGGTGAAAAGGAAGGCGAAGAAGAAGAAAGCTCAGGATCTGACGGTGATGGGAAAAGTACTTCGGAGCATAGCACCGGGTCTTCCCTCAGTTCTAGTGGTCCCATCGATGAGTTGGTGAGTTTCCCACGCGTTTTTCCCTTGGGATGTTTATTTATGTGGAATAAATATTCAATTGGTGATATTTTCAGGAAGAAGCCGCTTCTGAAGATAACCCTGAGATGGAAATTCATGACGATAAAGATGTAACTGTGTCTCCAATCATGGAAACCGTATAGACTGGTAATCTAGAGATGGAGGTTGATCGTCGTGAGGATGTTGTTGTGTCTCCAATGGCGGGAAACGCTGTCGTAGCGACGGGCGTGATTATTTCTAAAGAATATTTTCTAGTCGCACATCCAGCTGCTGGTGTCATTTTTGATCCTCCATTTGAATCTCCTTTTGAGGGTCATGCGTTGATTGGAGGATCCAATGTGCTAATGAAGTATGCAGAGCTGTATACCAAGATATGGCAGAAGTATTGGCACATTGCCACAACCAGGAAGATTGATAGCCGTTTTGCTTTGGTCAAGCGTGTGGAGGAAACTCTATCTTCAATTCATGACATGTGCGGTGTGATTGGACATACTATTTCTGAAGATGTAGTCAAAAGCTGGGAATTCCATCGGGATATGTGTGTAAACTTTGAGTTTAACGCCTCCTAGTTCTGTGAGGGATTTTTCGAGATCCAAAGGCTGCAGGCTTAAGTGGTTGATGGCCCTTCCACGGATTTGATTAATCAACATGAGGCATAAGTCAAGAAGTTGTCCCAGGAGTTGAAGCTGAAATAGGAGGCCCTTCAAAGCATGAAGGACATTTTCTCCAAGAAGAACGAGCCGTTATTAGGCAATTTTCCTTGAATGTTTTTTTTTTGGACTTCATTTTCTTAGTTTTTTTTTTGAAATGCAAAAGAAACGCCTAGTTTATGGTTTGGTTTTCTGGTTTTTGAATTGATAGATAATTGATTCTTATAAGAGTTTTGGATTATTTTGGAATAATGGCGCTTTGACCAATCGATATGTCAAAATCTGAATTGCGAATGTAGGTAGCAAAGTTATTCGGGAAAATCGTGAAACCGTGAATGTTGTATGAGAAAGTAAAATATATGAAATCTTGGGATGATTGGGTTATCGGCTTCCATTGTAAATGTCAAAACCCAAACAATAGATCGTGTAAACATTGCCTGACAAAACTTACTCGCTTTAGGGTCTTTCACCAAAACTGAGTCTTCAGGGAGTAAATACGAGTCTTCATGTGACGCCCTCCTTGATGAGAGAAGTCCCCAGTCAATCTTTATTGTCTATGGAACATCTTTATGTTGATCCGCGGTAAGGAGGAAAATCTCTAGTCCACAGACGTAATTCTTATGAGTCTATCTCTTCTTGGACGATGCGCTTAGAAGCATTGCATTTTATAGGAAGGATGATGGAATTGATAGTTGAAGTTGTAACCGAGAGATTAATCTCCCACTGTGGTCGCCAATTATTTGTGGGTGAAAACCGTTTCTGCCGATTTTGGTAATTTTGGGTGTGTGGGTGAGAAACGAGTCTAGACCCTAAACAATGCACTGCACGGGAGTACTTTTGATTCGAGAGATCAATCTATACAATCCTGTCCTAAACCAAGAAATGGTCATTTCAGGCTTTCTTCAGTCATAAAGTGAAGGAGAAGTGTTGGTCTTAGGGAGGGAAGCGAAGAGAGTGTTGAGACTAGAATTGTTGATTCAGAAGGTGTTGTTGTTTACGACTTGTATCAGAAAGTTGAAATGGCTAGCAAGATGGAAAGCTACCATGTTATTTTGTGGATACTGTATTGTTGCTGACCAAAAACTTGTCTTTTTGTGGAGGTGAAGCCTATTTATACAAGTCATATTGAAACGTACCCTGGTCTCGTAGGAAGTGGAAACGATTGAGTGGTGGAAGAATAGAGTAACGTGTAACCATCAGGCATTATGCTTCCATGATGAAGGAAGTGAATTCATGTAACCATCAGACATTAAGTTTCCATGATGAAGGAAATGAATTCATTTACACTTTTCACCACCACTAATTGTCCCGCTTCATAATACTTTCTTGTAACGGCCGCATTGCACGCCGCATCATGTAAACCGCCAGACCAATATTCTGATGAGTATCCCCCAGTTTGTGACATGTTTGATGTCTCGAGTGTTTTCTTGGAAAACATGTAGCACTTCGCTACTTGTGGCAAGTCAAAGTCAAGGGACTTACCGCAGGAAAATAACACGTGATGATATTAGGCTTCGTTTTGGCTGGTCGCCTAAAACTTGCCACAGGTTTGTCAGTTCGGTGGCCAACTTCGATGGTTGAGATCGCGTCTCATGAAGGAGGGTAGCCATTGATTATGGCTACCTTGTGTTGGCGCCTTATAATGGCGCAGGTGCATTTTGGTGTACGCTAGTTGTAATATAGCATGACTAGCATGGTTCGTGCATGCCAGTGACACGGTGGTACAAGTGGCGCCTAGCGTATCTATGGCCACTAGATTTAGTTGGCTGGTCGCCTGAAACTTGCCATAAGCCTGTCAGTTCGGTGGAGAACTTGAATGGCTGAGATTGCATCTCACGAGGAAGGATGGCCATTGATTATGGGAACATCTCATCGTATAGCAAAGTAGTGTAATTGGAATTATGGCGCCTGGCGTATCCATGACATAATGGTATGCCAGTGGTGTATCCGTGGCGTGGCCATGCCTGAGGCATTGTAGCATGGCCAAAGTTAGGGTTTGGCGTCGTGGCCAAAATTAGGGCTTGGCGATGTGGCCAAGGCTAGGATTCGGCGCCGTGGACAAAGTTAGGGCTTGGCGGCGTGGCCAAGGATAGGATTTGGCGTCGTGGCCAAAATTAGGGCTTGGCGATGTGGCCAAGGCTAGGATTGGTGTCGTGGCCAAAATTAGGGCTTGACGATGTGGCCAAGGCTAAGATTTAGCGCCATGGCCAAAATTAGGGATTGGAGATGTGGCCAAGGCTAGGATTTTGCGTCGTGGCGAAAATTAGGTCTTGGCGATGTGATCAAGGCTAGGATTTAGCATCGTGGCCAAAATTAGGGCTTGGCGATGTGTCCAAGGCTAGGATTTGGCGCCGTGGCCAAAATTAGGGCTTCGGAGCGTGGCCAAGGCTAGGGTTTGGCGCCGTGGCCAAAATTAGGTCTTCGCGATGTGGCCAAGGCTAGGATTTGGCGTCGTGGCCGAAATTAGGGCTTGGCGATGTGGCCAAGGCTAGGATTTGGCGTCGTGGCCGAAATTAGGGCTTGGCGATGTGGCCAAGGCTAGGATTTGGCGTCGTGGCCAAAATTAGGGCTTGGCGATGTGGCCAAGGCTAGGATTTGGCGTCGTGGCCAAAATTAGGTCTTGGCGATGTGGCCAGGGCTAGGATTTGGCATCGTGGCCAAAATTAGGGCTTGGCGATGTGGCCAAGGTTAGGGTTTGGTGTCGTGGACAAAATTAGGCCTTGGCGGCGTGGTCAAGGCTAAAGTGGCTAGTGGCATGTTACTGTGGCAGAGTGGCATGTTGGCATGTCGCTCTATATGTGTGGTAGGGCGCGTTTGGCTTGCCAGCTAGTATGGTGGCACGGCAGGGTATGTTTCGCCTTTAATGTATGGTGGCAAGTTTGGAGCAACTTGATTGGTCAAGAAAATAGGGTGTCCAAACATAAGGTGCGGCCACACCTCTAGTGCTTGTGGCACATTTTAAAGTGACCTGATTAGTCGGTAGGAAAGGGGGCGGCCAAACATAAGGCGCGGACACACATTTAGTGCTTGTGGCATATTTAAAGTGACATGATTGGTCGGTAGGAAAGGGAGGTCCGGCGAAGCATGGGCGTGGCTACACTTCTGGTGTGAGTGTGGCGGCTTTAGAACAACCTGATTGGTCGATGGGAAATGGGGCCGACAAGTATGGGCCCAGCCACAACTTACGTGTGTTTCGCGAGTTTAAAGCGACCTGATTGGTCGAGGGAAATATGGCCGGTTTGGGATGGGGCGTGGTCAATGGAAAGTGGCTCAAGCTCGCCTAAAGCATGGCCACGCCTCCCCTTGCTGCTGCGGATCCCTGCTTTCTGATTCTGGGCAAGGTTTTGCCTAATCCATGGCGGATTAATTTCCTAGTTTTCCTAGGCTTACTTTCGACAAGCAAGGTCTGGTATATTACGCCAGGCACAAAATTAATTGATTGAATCTTATGTGTTGACACAGAGTTCTTTAAGTTCATTGCCAGAGAGCAGCATGCTTTCTGATTGAATACTTTATGCAAAGATCTTATCCTTGATATTTGGAAATTTGTGCTACTCTGCTGCGAGTGAACACAAATTTTCATGCCATATCAACATGAAGGGTTCATCCGAAGAACATAGCATATAAAGCATTCAGAGAAACTTATATTAAGCGCAAGGCGCCGAAATTTATAGAACATCTGGGATGGTTGCTACATGCGCCAGTCTGGATAAATTTTATGTAAATATATTGAGTGGCTCAATAAATATGCCAACGGAGAGGCTAACACTCGCGGCTCCGTTTCCTTACAGAGTGATGTCTCATCAGATGCAAGGTTTTATAATTTTAACCCTAAGTTAAAAACCACCATCAACACGAGGAAACCGAAAATGCAGAAAAACCCCGGGACCTAGTCCAGATTGAACACCACATTGTATTAAGCCGCTACAGACACTAGCCTACTACAAACTAACTTCGGTCTGGACTGTAGTTAAACCCTAATCAATATCACACTGATTCAATGTACACTTGCGCTCCTTACGTTTATGATCCCAGCAGGATACTACGCACTTGATTCCCTTAGCTGATCTCATCCACAACCAAGAGTTGCTACGACCCAAAGTCGAAGACTTTAATAAACAATTTTGTATCACAAAGAAAAGTCTACGATAATAGATAAATCTGTCTCCCACACATAAACCTACGAGTTTTTTTCCGTCTTTTGATAAAATCAAGGTGAACATGAACTAATCAATAACCCAGACTTATATTCCCGAAGAACAACCTAGAATTATTGATAACCTCACAATAATATAAATCGTATGGTAGCGAAACTAGATATTGCGGAATCACAAACGATGAGACGAAGATGTTTGTGATTTCTTTTTATCTTGACCTATCGGAGATATAATCTCAAGCCAATTATTCAATTTAACTTGTATGATAGAAAATGGAAAGATCAGATCGCTCAACTACATGAGAAGTAGTTTCGTCTGGCTTCACAATCCCAATGAAGTCTTTAAGTCGTTAACCGACAGGGTCTCGAGAAGAAACCTACGGTTAAAGGAGAATCGACTCTAGCAAAACCAACTAGTATCACACAGGAGGTGTGGGGTTTAGTTTTTCCTGTTTCTAGACGTCTTTTTTATATAGTTTTCAAATCAGGGTATGCAATCTAAATTACATTGGTAGAAAAGCATTCAATATTCACCGTTAGTTGAAAACCCTGATTTATCCAAGCTAATATCTTTCAACCATTAGATCTAAACTTAGCTTGTCACACACAAATGCAATGTATTTCATTTAGGTTTGAGTAACCGTACCTAAATGTGTACATTTGGTTGGTTCACAAATAGTTAACTAATGGTTAGCCATATGAGCACTTTCATATCAACCATATTCATCATCTTCACAACTAGTTCAAATGACTCAAAAGAACTAGTTGAAGAGTTGTTCAATTGCTTAGATCTTTATACATAGACACAATTGAAACAAAATCGGTTTGATTCACTCGAATCAATTCATGAACAATATAGCCACAGTTTGCAAAGATTGCATTCCTTATTGATTTATTGTTTAAGTTCATGAGCTACCGATTTGAGAAATATAACCAGCTTGGGTACGCGTACGGGTATGCGTACCTTAGATACCGGATTTGAGTTTACAAACTCAGCAGAAATATTTGGTTCAAAAACTTCCGTGGGTACATGTACGGGTACGCATACCTAAGGTGACTGGTTTGACCGTTTGCAAACTTACAAAATCAGCAGAAATTTTTGGTTCAAAAACTTTTGCCAGTACGCGTACCCAACTCCTTCACCACTAACGCATGCACACACTTGGTTTCCGGTACATGGATTTATACACTAATGTGCGAACAAACTATATATGCTTATATCCATAGATGGTTACGTAATCTCAACTCTATATTTTAATCATTGAAACATTCTTCTATAATGTTATAACAATCGTTATTCACGACTATCGTCATCAAAGCTATTTTCAATATTGAAACGTCATCATGTCTTTCGCACGGGTAAAGATGAAAAGTGGTTAAAGCGAAAGCTTACCAACATATATTTCGAGAAAAAGATAGGCGAGTAAACTCGGCTCGAAATAGCAAATGTGTATGTATGAAAACTATCATACTTATACGACTGTTGTCTCAATAGTAGGAGATATATACACTTTTGAGTGATAGATAAGTTCAAGTCTCCACATACCTTTTGTTCGGATAAAGTTCCACTAGTTCCTTGAGTAGTTATTCGTCTTCGTAAGATAATCGCCATGGAGTCTGGAGCTCAACTATACTTAACTACCCTAAACCGAGACTTAATCATAAGTAAACTAGAAATCAAGACGTATAGTTTTGACACTAATATTGACAAACATGCTTGAGATAGCAACGCATGCGAGTTCGACCGAGCAATGTTCTAACAGGTTGGTTTACTCAAAGAGATAGATGAAACATTGCAATGGAATGGAAGGTTTTCTGTAGCATTGTAACATGGCATGTTTGGAAGGAAAGATGTAATAGTGTGTTAAAAAATTAAAAATAGTGTTGTAACAACAAGGAAGATTGTAAAATTCATAAATAGTTTCATGTGGGTGAACAAAAAAAAAAAAAAAACTACAATATCATGCAAACCTTATACTACAACCCCCTAATTGATGACTCATTGATTATCACTAGCAGTCAACCTCATGATACTTCGGGATACATTGCAATGATGATAAATATAGCCTTATCCATGCATGATCCTATAACTAGTTGAGGGGTTGGTCTAACAATGATTGGATTTGCATGAAGAACCATTGAATCTAGAGGCAGCTGGAGAAACTGTACTACCAGAGAACAATTAGAAGTAGCAATAGCTGAGGCGGTTTTTCAATGGGCATTTGAAATAAGTGGCTATCATATCATTTTTCAAAGTGATACACAACCTACTTTCAAGCTGTTAATAGGAATGTATGCAAAATCTGTTAATAGGAATGTATGCTAAAGCTAGAAAATGAAGATTCAAACAGAGCTCGGACTTTGGAAACAATTCACACTTTAACATAAATTTTAAAGCTATGGCTTTTGTTCTAACAAGTAGATACAATATCATTTGGGCAGCAAACCTGTCATTCTTTTGTATTGGATTCACTATCCAACATAATTGAAAAGGAGAAATTTTTTTAGCCAATATGAACTATCTAGATATCCAAAATTGGAATGTACAAGTTATGAACATAAACGATTTCTTTAGAATTATATATAAGTTTGAGGCTTTTCTCCTCTTTTGCGAATAAATAAATAAATAAAATTAAAAAGAAAATCACTTGATTATTTTCTATGTGGGTAGTTTCATCTAACATTTTTTTTCCTTGACACCACCAAAGCCGGTAGACTACTCCATATGGAAAACGTTTTTCTCTCTCTAAAACCTTTTTTTCTCTCCAAAATTATTCTCTCAACGAAACTTTCAACTGCTTGATCCTTCCCTGCTCAGATCGGCTCCCTCGGGGTTGATCTGAGTAGTTCAATCACCACCAATCGTTCTATTTTCTCTTGATCTCTCTACTCTGTTTTGTTAATTTAGTTTTAGTTATCATTTCAGCTTTACTTTTGGACCTGGTTTATTGTCTTTTTTTTATTTTATTTTTGTTTGGATTTTTATCTACCGGAGCATCTACGAGTAGAAATCAATAGCAACGTAGAACTCGGAATATGTCATCTTTCCTTTCAGAGCAAATCGGCGAAAAAAATGGAAGCAACAACATCATCAGTGCTTCCTTCGGCATCCCCTCTAACCAAGGTTTGCAGCTTGGATTTTTCCTCCCTTTGGGGTGTTGACCGGATTTTAGATTGTTATATTGCTTTATGTTTAAGTGATTTAGATTTTATAGTTTTAATCCCTGAATTAGTAATGTTTAGATCCGTTTTGTTGTCGGATGTTATTTTTAGCTTTATGCCAATTTTCATGTATCCTCTTTTACTTTCTGTCAGTGAGCTTGAGATCCTTTTGGATGCTAATCTTCAAACTTTAGGTTCACCTGTTTTAGGAATAGTTCTGAAAACTAAGACAACGTCTACTCGATCAAGACCATCATCAAATTCATCGATTACTTCAAAAGTTACCACATCTCCAAAGCCGAGTCAGCTCGATTTGTTCCGATACAGACACTTAAAATACCGATTCAGATTACTTCCGTTACTTGAGATACTTCCGTTACTATGTGAGACACTTTGGTTACGTTTTGGTCACTGCTATTATTAGTTGGGTCACTGCTACCTTGATTGCATTAGGCAATCTAAACTTAAAAACCTCCAATTCATGTTATTTGCATGCTCTGATGAATATTGGGTTGGATTTGATCCAGTCATTTCCCTGTGCTTTGACACATATTGGTTTTGTTTTCAAAACCAATTTGGCCCTAAATGTTTGGTACTCTCCATTGCGAGAGAGAAGAAGATTCTCTGAAACTGTCTGTAGATCTGAAGGAATATTGATAGTCAAGAATTGGTGGAAACACTACAAATTGTATGATCTTGAAAAATTTATGTAAGGTTTTCGATTTCCTAAATCGACATTATCAATATATATCACGAGGTTGTCTAAAAAAAAAAAACTCCGTATGGTACATATTTAATTATCTTTTATGATACTATTTGGTTCCAATTTTTCGTCCACTGAAAAGAGTGTCGCATTGTTTATGATGCTACCGGTACTCTCTCTCTCTTTCTCTCTCTTAGTGTTTAGTTCCTCGAGAGAGAGTTGTGTGAGTGAGATAGAGAGATCAGAGATATAAAGAGATCGAGTGATGGATAGTGAAACGACCGTAGTAATTTTGGGAAGGTAAAGTCTTGGTTTGGTCTTTAACGTGTGCCGGCAATAAAAACACGACCTTGCTGCAGCTAGTCCAACATGGCTAGTCCAAAATTTAGATAATACGTGGCACAATCTTAATGATAAAGAGTAGAATGATTCTAGTATCGGGATTGGTAATTGAGTGAAGATGGGAATGATCAAAGATCTGAATTAATTGTCCTATGTCCGGACTTAGTTGTCCAAGTTATAGATTTTTCCATAAAAACATTAGTCTTCTCCGTCATTTAATGCTTCTTTCTTGTGCTTCTGATTATTTTCTTTTGGCAAAATTCCTAGAGAGAAGAAACAAAAATACAAAACAAATTCTGGGTTTGGTTTTTCTTTCACTGTAAGATTTCTGGATTTTGAACTTTTTTTCCCCATGGATGGGTTTCATGGAAGTTTAGATCCTCAAGCACAAGAATTCATACCAAAAATTACTTCTCAGTTTACCCTTGTTCAACCTCATGTGTACTTTCCATACCCTTCTTCTCATCATGTACCATCTACACTGTACTTTACACCACCACCACCACTACATGCACCCCCACCACCTCCACCTCCACCAGCAACACAAACTCCACTTATGGTGTTACCGCCACCACCACCAACAACTTTTTCAGCAACACGTTCACTGTTTATAAGTTTAGTACCAAGGGAAGTTAACGAAGAGGTTTTAAGAGGAGAATTAGGAGTGTTTGGAGAAATAAGAGGAGTTGAAATGCAGAGACTAATACAAGAAGGAAATGTAATCGTCCATTTTTTTGATGTTAGACATGCTCAATCGGCTTTGGCTGAGCTTCAAGGAAAACACATACAACTACAGAGTAAATTAACACAACAACATTATCAACCAAACAACACAATTATCAACCCATTCTTCGTACCTTCTCCTTCATGAGTCATAGAGAGTAGGAGTACTAGTTTTGTTCATCGTCATGTTCTTCCTCACTATCAGCAGTATAAGCCTGGGCTTATCGCTGGAAGAACAGTTTGGGCAGAATTTACTTTACCAACTATGATTACATCATGTTTAGATGGACATAACCAAGGAACCATAGTGCTTTTCAATTTGGTCATCAGTGTTTCTACTGCTCAACTTAAAGCAATCTTTCAAGTTTTTGGTATGAATATTCAAATACCGTCTCAAGTTCTTAAATGTCTTCCCTGTTGATATTCTCCATGCATTATGTAGTGTGGGGTCTGTTTATTCTTCTTCATCTTCTCCATGCATGAAATTATTCCTTTTTACTGTTGATTTTTACTTTGAACTTGTTTCTTACCCACTTTGTAGTTTTTTTTTTTTTTTATATGGTTTATAGTTTTTTGTTTCTCACATGTAGGTCCAATCAAGGAATTGAGGGAGACTCCATCAAAAAGACAACAGAGGTTCATAGAGTTTTTTGACATCAGAGACGGAGCCAAAGCTTTATACGAAATGAATGGTAAAGAAATCAATGGTCAAACTGTTGTAATTGAATTCAGTCGTCCAGGAGGTACTAGAAGAAGGCTAGCATCTATGAATCACTCAATAAACAGTTTTTACACTAGGCCTACGAATTACCCACAAATGCAGCATGAGTTGGGTATTTGCATTCCTATGAACAACCGGAGAGAAAATTCCGGAGGTGAAGGCTTAGATGTTTCAATGAGTACATTACGAGTTGGTGGTGTTGACAAGAATAAGAGGAATACTAGTGCTGCTAGTTCATCTAAGAAGGGTAAGAAGATTAAAGATAGTGGTGCAGGTACTACCAAACAGCAAGCGAGTAATAATAATAAGCGATTACAACCAAGAAGTAGTACTAGTAGGCAATGGAAAGGTAAACAAAGGACTTCAGATGTTAAATTCTTGATAGGGTATATTATTTATATGTCCTTACTTTTGACAATCAATAAATATGTCCTTATACAACAATAATTATGTCCCTACTTTTTTATAACCTTATCCATTTAATATTAGATTGCCTTAATACCCTCACCTATATAAAAAAAAATATTATTTCAAAATACAACAAATTTCTTCCTCTACCACTTCACCACCAACACTAGCACCACCACCACCAACATTCAACTATCATTCCACCACCACCACCACCGTTCAACAACCACCACCTACCAACCGCCACCACCATTAATATTCCACCACCACTCCTTCACCACCACCATTACACCACCAACAGTCCTCCACCATCACTAGTAGTTTGTCGTCACCAACACTAGTCCGCCATTGTTCAGCAGGAGAAAATAATTTTAATAGTCTATTAAAAAAAAACCAAAAAAACCCGAAAAAAACAAAAAAATAGTTGATCCATTTTGGTTGGATCAAACGGTGGATGTTTATCCATTGTAGTTGGATCAACAGATGAGAATTTTATCCATTGCAGTTGGATCAACAATGGTTGTTTATCCATCCGATGGAAAAATGCTACCACTTCATCATTGCAGATTTGAGCCACCAACAAAACCATCAACAGTAGAAGTTTATCTAGTTTATCCAAGAAAAAATGATCAATAGTAGAATCTATCCAATTTTAGTGGATCAACAATGGAAGTTGATCCATGTAAAATTGGATCAATAATGATAGTTGATCCATGTAAAATGGAGTGAACTTGGCGTGAGTCGAACACGCATCAGCTGACATGGAGCCAGTCATGCTACCATTGTACCACAAGTTCAATATTGGAACAAATTTACATAATTTAAACTACAAAAGCATGAGTTCAAAGGATCAACAACAGTAGTTTATCCCATATAGATGGATCAACAACCATAGTTGATCCAAAAAATATGGATAAACAACCATAGTTGATCCAATATCACCACCGCTTCAACCCAAAATACCCACCATATTTCATTACTTGTAGCTTCATAAACACCAACAGACTTCAAGACCGACTTCAAAACCATTCTCAGTTGAATCAACAATGGATGTTTATCCATTCAAGTTGGATCAACAGTGGATGTTTATCCATTGCAGTTGGATCAACAACCGTAGTTGATCCAAAAAATATGGATCAACAACCATAGTTGATCCAATATCACTACCGCTTCAACCTAGATAACCACCATTTTTCATTCAAAGCAACATGCTTCAATCTCGTAACAACAACCCATACCAACACGCCACCAACAAATCACACATCTCCAAAGACCACCACCAAAACCGAAATCCAACACCAATTTTATCGACGGAGTATAACAAAAATGAAAAATCGAAAGGAGATAAACATGATTATTACCTCTAATTAAGTAAATATCCTTAATCAACAGCACCACCACAACCACCAAAACAACCAAACCCAAAATCAAGGGAGCTGCAAACACCTTCTTCTCATATTTGAACAACATCATATCTCCCTTGTACCTTCTGTCAATAGTAGCACCACCATCTTCATTCTCCATTTCGAATCAACCCACTGAAAACCCTTGATGTTTCTTCCACTAATCACCAAAATTCATATCAAACCATCACATGCAACTCCCATCTCAGTGCACCACCATTTTCATTCTTAAAACTAATAGCAGCGACACCTTATTCATAGTCTCGGATTCATAACTTCTTGAAGTTCTCGATTCCAAAATCTCTTTCCCGATCTGATTCAAACCCTCTCAAATTTCAGATCTCGAATTTCATTCTCCATCGAACTTACAAATCAATATCAACAACCACCACCAACTCTAACAACAACATGCAAAGATTGATCTCTCTGAAGCTTCAATTGGGAATTCTGAAATTGAAAACCTAAAAATCGAATGGATCTGGTTTCAAAAATCAGTGTTTAACATAAAAAAAAAACTCGAACATAAAACTTGTGATAGATCCTTTTGATTGTAGCGGTGAACGTGGCGGGGGTGTTTGTGGTGGCGACGATATAGATGGAGGTGGTTGAATCGATGGATATGGTGGTTGGGTTTGATTGATTTAGCGGCAGAGAAGATGGTGAAGGTGGTGAAGCGACGGAATTGAAACAAAGAAGAATGAAATGAAGATGGTTACGATGGAGATGTTGTTGGTGGTGGTGCAACGATGGAGATGCTGCTGGTGGTGGCGACGGAGATGAAAATGGTGAGCTCAATCGTTTTCTCGGATGAGAAATGAAGGAGATAAGAAGAAGCGAAGTCTATAAGGTATAAAGATTAAAAAACGGGGTATATTTGGAAGTCCCTAAATTATTGATGGGCCCCTGATGGGCTTATACATAAAGAGGGACAAAATTATTATGTGATAAGGATATTTGTATAGACCATCAAAAGTAGGGACAAAAGTTCAATTACCACTTCTTGATACATGAAGATGCTGTAGTAGAATCATCATCAAGTTTCATTAGAGATGCAAGAACTGCTGTAATGATCAAGAACATACCAAACAAGTACATGTATTTTTCCAGTCCTCTTCTTTGGATTCATGGTACTTTATAATGCTGGGGCCTCAAGAATTAATTAGGGGCCCTCACTAGAAGACAAAAAAGGTCACCCAAACCTAAATTGGGCTACCCCTTATCTAAGTATTTTAAGTAATGACTAATTTACCCTTATTTAATTAGTGATAATTATATTTAATTAGTGTTAATTTTATTTAATTAGAGTTTATAAAATTTTAAAAGTTTTTAATAAAAAACCTTTTTTAAAAGTTTTGTTTGCAATTTATTTTTTTTCCAGATTTCTATGAAAAGTCGTCATGATATGGTTGAGTCGTTATAGTTTTAGTGACGACACTAAAGAGTCGTTATTAAAGGGTCGTCATTGTAACAATAACGACTCTTTAGAGTCGTCACTAAAACATTTAACGACTCTTTAGAGTCGTCACTAAAACATTTAACGACTCTTTAAAATCGTCATTAAAACAACAACAACTCTATATTAAATCAATGACGACTCTTTAAAGTCGTTATAGTTTTAGTGACGACTCTAAAGAGTCGTTATTGTTCCAATGACGACCCTTCAATAACGACATCTTAGAGTCGTCATTGAAACAATAACAACTCTTTAGAGTCGTCACTAAAACTATAACGACTCTTCCATGTCGTTGAAGAGTCGTTATTCTTAGAAAAATAATAATATAATAAATTAAAAAAAAAAAAAAAAAATTATTAATTTTTTTTTTTTAAATTTTTAAAAATTATTTAATTTTTTTTTATTAATAAATTTTAATAAAATAAATATTAAAAGGGTTGACACGTGTCACCGTCTTAGGGATTAAGATAATTTGGTATTTTTCTTCTTTTTGTCCTCTAGTGGGAGGCCCCTAATTGTTTCTTGGGGCCCAATTAAACTAGCTTTATAATAAGTATTTATTTTTTTCATAATTATTTTATTGTCTGGTTTTGGGTTTGTTTTTTTCTAGTCAAAAGCTAGTGCTAAACATGTTAGATAACCATTGTATTCGCTGCAATGAGAAGATTTTTGCTGAGGGTGATGAGAATCAGCCGTTGTCTGCTTATGATTTTGTATATCTTCCGATTGACTTCAAGTAAGATTTCAAGATTTCTACTATCTGATGATTTTCTTCGGTCAAATTTTGTCATTGAAGTTTGTTTTTGACTTTTGAGTTGAGGTAGATGTTGTTGTTGTTGGTTTGATTCCAATAATGGATGGTTGAATTGACAGTAACAAATGCAATGTGGGATACGGATTTGTTAACTTGACAACTCCTCAAGCAGCATGGAGACTTTATAAAGCTTTCCATTTACAGCAATGGGAAGTTTTTAATTCCAGAAAAATCTGTGAAGTTACTTATGCTCGGTTGCAGGTACGAAATGATTCCTGTTCATTATGCAATTTTTAGGCAATTGGGTAGCAAAGTCTTGTAACCACTTTTAGGCATCTTAATTCCTGAACACATGAGTACACCTAACAGGTCGAACATGGCCAACATTTATGTGTTTTACTCTTTAATGGTCCTGAATATGTTGCTTATTCCTTCTTGTGTTGCATGCTTTAAGGGTTTGGCAGAATTGACAGAACATTTCAATAACTCAAAATTTGCTTGCGACAAGGATGATTATCTACCGGTTATATTCTCTCCACCTCGTGATGGTAAACAACTTACGGATCCAATTGCTGTTGGTAATGCGGAAGCTAATAGTGCTAGCAGTGACAACGTTCCTCTAAATCATAGGCTTCAAACTAGTCCTAGTGGAAAATATGTAATGGTCAACAACTTGAAGGGTCGGGATGATAAGTTGGAAGAGGATGATCAAATTAGTGGTGGTACTGATAGCTGCACTGGTAGTCTCATAAAGAACTGCAACAGTAATGACGATGATGATGATGATGGCAGGAAGAAGAATATTGCTTTGATGATTAATAAGGAAGATGAAGTAATTGTATATGACAAGAAATGTAATACTAGTAGTAATGGCACCAAATCTACCACCAGTTATTGTGGATCATCATCACTGGTATCAGCATTACCAAGGAACCATCTTTTGGGGACTACCCAAAAAAGTTGGGGGACTACCCATTAGTTTTTGTGGAGGATATTAGAAGTAATATTTGGTCACTCCTTATAATTTTTGTTTCTAATACCCACTTTACCCTTGATGATAAACTTAGTTAGTGATTAATGATTAGTTAAAAACTGATTAGTGATTAGTTAAAAACTGATTAGTGATTAGTTAAAAACTGATTAGTGATTAGTGTTTTATAAGTTGGATTGTTTTGTTTTTAACATTTTTTTTTTTTGAGAGATAAGAAGAAGAAGGAAATAGGAAGAACAAGAATATGATGTTTTGGGTACTCATGGATACTTCAAATTTAGTTAATGGTGCTTGAATTGGCCAAAACATTCCTAAAAATGAACAATTTACAAATTGATTTTCGTTTGGTTTACAAAGTTCGGCTACAACATTTGAAGAACAGGTTACCGAACTCATCTACAAGTGTAGTTCGGTTAATGTTTCTAAAAACACAGGTAGCCGAACTCGGATTTAATGGAATTTTTAGTTTCAGAGAACAGTTCGGTTAGGAAATTTTTTTTACGACGTAACAGAAATTAAAAGTTCGGCTGGGAAAAAAAATTGAAAAAAGTTGCGACGTAACCGAACTCAATATATAGGTTTTCAGAGAAAAGTTCGGTTAGGAGAAAAAAATTGCGACGTAACCGAACTGAAGTTCGGTTAGGAAAAAAAAAATTGCGACGTAACCGAACTGAAGTTCGGTTAGGAAAAAAAATTTGCGACGTAACCGAACTTTTCTCTGAAAGAAAAACCTCCATTAAAAGTTGAGTTCGGCTAGTTCAACAAAGTTTTTCACATAATTCCTAACCGAACTTCTCTCTGCAACTTACATTTTCAACTCATTTTAATGATTACTTCTCATTTTTGCAACCAAAAACGAATGACAAGTAATGGTTTTGTTATAATTTTGATTTTGTTTTGTTAATGATTTAAATTAAGCTATATATTGTGGTCGGTGGTGGTGGTGGCTCAAGGTGGTCGGTGGTGGTGGTGAGCGGCGGGGGTGATGGGAGGAGGTGGTTATATATATAGGTGGTGGTGATGGGAGGAGGTGGTAATATATATATATATATAGGTTAAGGGTAGGTTAGTCATTTCCACATTTTAGGACACCCCTTATCATTTTAGGGTGGACATTTGTAGCACTGGGTAATCCCCCACCTTTTTTGGGTAGTCCCCAAAAAATAGTTCTTACCAAGTAGTAGCGCTGGGAAACCCAATGGATGCATGTCGAGGTCTGTGTCTAGACAGAAGCCCAAGGTATTAAGTTGTGCACAGGTTAATTAGACTAGAGTAATCTAATCCAGTCTCTCTCTCTCTCTCTCTCTCTCTCTCTCTCTCTCTCTCTCTCTCTCTCTCTCTCTCTCTCTCTCTCTCTCTCTCTCTCTCTCTCTCTCTCTCTCTCTCTCTCTATTAAGTTGTGCACAGGTTAATTAGACTAGAGTAATCTAATCCAGTCTCTCTCTCTCTCTCTCTCTCTCTCTCTCTCTCTCTCTCTCTCTCTCTCTCTCTCTCTCTCTCTCTCTCTCTCTGTAATGTTTTTAATGTGTGTACTGTGTAATATACTGTAATGTTTTAATGTTTTCAAGAAACAAAGATGGTAGTATATGAAAAGAACGAAATGACCTTAACTTGCAAATTTGGGTTTGCTTTTATCAGTCTTTAAATCATCACTGTTTGTTTTTCTAGCCGCTGCAAGATTGCCAATACCATACCAATTTATTTGGAGATATACCACAAATTACAAATATGATATCCTTTATTTATTTATTTTTGTGAATAAGACAGTTTATTAAAAGACGGCTCAAAGTGAGCCAATGTTACAATAAGAGTTGAGCATCTAATTTAGGATCATGAGAGTTCCTAATATTAGATTTATTTACTAGAAGTTGTTTTAAACTACATAAGGGAGACAGACGAAGTTTCCCATTCTAGAGAAGAGTTTAATAGCGCATTTGGATACAATTCTGTTTCTGACTTCTACTTCTTCAGAAGTAAAAGTCAGAAGCAGAAGTCAGAAGTCCATATTTTTTGCTTCACAAAAAGTCAACTTTTCTACTTCTAAAAGTCGTTCTGAAATTCTACACCCAAACTGACTTCTTGCTTTTTGACTTCTAGAAGTCAAAAAACTACTTCTGGGTGTGTATCCAAACGCGCTATAAAGACCTACCAAACTTAGCTAAGATATCTTTCCTGAGCTAGGAACAAAATGAAATCCCAAAAAATTAGTACATAGCTATTCCGATGGTCCTTCATTAATGCAGGCTTTAGAATTTGGTAATAGATTAGTTTCACTACTTAATCGGCTCACAACCCTTAGATGCCTCTAAATTAAACCGGCGTAACTTACTTCACAGGCAAAATTTTGAGTAAAATACATAGTACAACTTCAGTTCAGGGCCTTCAGGCTACTTGGTACTTCCCGCAGTCTCTAAATTTCTGTTATTAATGTTTTTTCTTTTGGCCGTGGTAAAGGACAAATCGTCCCTCCACTGTAGGTATCACTCTGCAATGTGCACCACCTTTCTTTTTGAATCCTATTATTTGGGCTCTCTACGGATGAGTTTTTGGGGTTAATTTACTAAGTGGAGACTTAATGTTATAGGGGGAAACCAAATTAATAGAAAAGGTCAAATATACCCTTTCCTATAATTATACTATTATAAAAAAAAAAATTTAATCTTCTCTTCTTCTTCTCTTCTCCTTCATTTAATCATGATAAAATCACGATGAAAATGATGATCATAATTTTATCATGATGAAATCGTGATCATTAAAAAACTTAAATCTTCTCATTTCTCTCTTCTATTTCTTTTCCATCACATCGTGATTCTTCATTGCATCGTGATGAAGATAATGATCCTAAAATAAAATAAAAATCTATTACTTTTCTTTCTTTCTTCTTCTTCATCTTCTCTATTGCGTATATAGAGATGATAGAAAAAAACAAAAACTAAGAAAACTCATCATTTATTTTTACTTTTGATCGACTTAAAAATTCAATTCGATTAAGTTGAGAAAAAATAATAATTCTGAAACTGTATAACGGCTGGGAGTTCACGCTTTCCCAACCGTGAATCTTGTATTATGGTTGGGAAAATACATGTTTCCCAACCGTGAACCCTGAACCTACCTGTACGGTTGGGAAAGTAAGAGCTCCCAACCGTAAAAGAGTGTCTGCGGCTAGATTTTCCTAGCCGTAAGCTATTCTGATAATCACATAAAAAAAAAATATAAACATAGGTCTAATTTCGGTTAGGTTTTCCTGCCGAAAATGCTTACTTTAGGCTAGGTTCCCCAGCCGTAACTTGAATTAAACTTGGAAAACCTAGTCAGAATCGTTTTCTGATACTTACAAAAAATAGTAGGAAAAAAATCGGTTGGGAATTCTTGTCGACCCAGCCGCAAAAGTAATCTACGGATGGGAAATCTTCAATTCTGAGCTGTAAATTAATAATTCCGTCCGGGTCGACAAATTTACCCAGCCGTAACAACAGAAAATTCTAGATTTTTTTTCCAGATTTTTGACGGATTTGAATTGATGAAATTGATGTTGGGAGTTGATTATAAGGTTATCTTGAGTTTTGTGATGAAGGGTTTCATCATTTTTCTTCAAAAAAAATCAAAAAAAATTCACCAAAATCACCATTTTTCCTTCTTCAAAACTCAAAAAGATTAATTTTTGATTTACAAAAGCTTAGTGTTTTGATTAGTCTAATCATTCACTAAGGCTGATTAGTTAGCTTAATCAATTTAATTAGCACTAATCAAATTAAGGTTAGATTAGACATTTCAAAAAATGATGGATAAGGGGGTTATGGGTTGTTATTTCATGACCCCGAATAGCCCCCAAAAACCCATCCGTGGAGAGCCCCAAAAATAGGGTTCTTCTTTTTTGGCTTTCCATATCTTATTTATTTTTATATTTATTTTGGCTTTGCCATCTTCTTCTTCTTATGCATAACCAAAACAAAATTTTAGTAACGGTTGACAGTGAGACGAAAATGCTAGTCTTCCCCCATCTATGTCCACCAATCATGTCTCACCATGAGGTGTCATGCAAATAGTGGTATGATGTCTCACAAAAGGGCCTATGATAATCCCAATCCAAGAGATCAAGGGCTAAGATCAATGCCACCTAATGGGGGAAGATAATGGGGGAAGTGTAGCAGCTTCGTGAGTGAGATGCCTTTGTCAAAGAAAATAAGAAACGAAAAAAAAAGTAGGGAAAACTCTAAAAACTTGGACAACTAGCATGGCCCAGATTTGGGACAATCAATCTAAGCCATTGATCATTCCCCTCTCCCAATCCCAATGCTATGTCATTCTCCTTTCCATCATTCAGATTGTGCCACACATTGTCCAAAATCTAGACAAGTCGTAGTTATCCCCTGTAGTAAAGTCCAGAAAAAAAAGTGAGATGAAACAGACTAGTTGGATTGCTACGTGAGATTGTCTCACCCTAAACAAGCAAAGAAAAAATAAACTTAGACAATCACATACTTCCTCCATCCCATAATAGATTACTTTTTTATTTTTAATTTTATCTCACTAATAGGCTCATTTTATGAGAATACTCATTTTATCTATTTTATGAGAATAAATACGTAGGGTGGAGGGAGTATTTATTATCGATAAAGATATATTTGTAAAAAATACTTAAAAAATATTTTTCTCTTCTCCTTATCTTATGGGGGTAGTCAAACAAGATTTCTATGGACTTTCATAGATTTTTAATTTGAGTGACTCCCGGATATTCTCTGAAAATCTAGAGATTTCTAGTGATTCTCTGAGAGTATTTTAGAGAATTTTTGTGACTTGTTGAGACAAAAAATGAGACTTGTAATTCCAAATGTCTACCGATTTTTTAATTATTCACGTTACATTAATTATAAAGTACCATGAATACCTAATTAAATATGTGTCCTTTGTCAAGATGAATCTTGTTGTTGTCCTATGCCTAAATTTTCATTCTTTGTATTCCACCCATCCCACATTTTATTTGCTATGCTATCTCGCCATTAATTTCTTATGCGAAGTTTTATTACTGCACAAGTGGCCCATAAGTGTATTACTTCAAAAGAAGGAAAAGAAATGGTTCACTCCCAAAATCAAAACTCCAAATTTCCAAGTCTCCCAATATATCATCTCTTGAGGAGAGATTTCTACCATGCCTATTTTCAAGATCTCCAAATCTCTGAAAACAACAAATTAATGACTTTCAATTCTCCTTCGAATAACATGAGTATTGGAGTGACTCTTCTGAAATCCTAATCCAATTACATAGAGTTTCAGAGAATTTAAATGAATTAAAAAAAGTATTTAACCAATAACAAGAGACATTAAGAGACTCTCCAAAAGTCTCTATGGACTAACAATAGATTTGCAAACTCCCCAGAAGTCATTCAAAATCTCATTTGACTACCCCCTTGAAGAGTTGTGCAAAGTTGAACAAGGTCACATATTGTGGGACAAAGGGAGTAGTTTATTTAGATTGGTTTCCATAGCCGATGAGATTTATACAGCTTCCTAAATCTTACTCCCTCCCTCCTAGTTTAGATGCCTAAATAGGATTTTGCACGAAGATTAAGAAACACAAAGAGAATAGTGTTTTTTTCCCACAATTACTCTAGGTTAGAATTTAAGGTTCCTAGTTTTTAGATGTCTAGGTTTGTGTTGTTTACTTGGAAAATTTTCAAATTAAAGGAAATATATAGAGAGAAGTATTAAAAGTGTGTTTAGAAAATTGAAATACGCAACTCTCCATGTTATGGCCTGATTCCAAGATAGGGGCAAATAAGGATAAAATTTGAAAAAATATGAAATATAGCAAGTATTTTAGGACAAAATGGCTTGGTGTAATCTTGATATTACTAATATGACCTTCAATATCAACTACCACTCTTCACATATATTTAACCTCGTTTAATTGGAGTCCCTAAAGACTAGTTAGGGGCTTTGCCCATTTTATTTGTACCCCAAAATTTACAGGGGTGTATCAATAATAAAGTGAAAATACTGTTTTACCTCTTAATTAAAAAAAAAGTTCAATGACAACTCTTTAGAGTCGTTAATATATTCAGTGACGATTTTAAGTGTCGTTATTTGGCGATTCTAAGTGTTGTTATTGTTTTTATGACGACTCTAAGTCGTTAATGTTTTCACCAAAAGCCATCTACCGCGCGTACGTGGATGAAAAAACACAAGTGAGTTTAAGACATTTGAGCCATCTACATACGCTGCAGTTGTCTGTGGTGTTCTGGCTGATACATTAATTGCCCTGTAGGTACAGGTATTGTGTAGTCTATCTCTCTTGCTAAACTTTCTAGGGTGATATGTGTTTGTGGCTCTATGCCTCTACTTATAGGTAGTTTTTCTGCCCTATTTTTTGGAGCACAACAACCTACCTAGTATTTTTTTTTTTTTGAAACCAAACTAAATATATTGAAAACTAAGCATTGTTGAGTACACGTTGGAATGTCATTCCAATTTGATCCCGAATTACATATTTGTTAAGAAAAAAAGGGGGCCTATCAGTCCAAATTTGTGTTGTTGTTGTGTGTCCGAAAGATTGTATCTTATCAGCTGCGAAGTTTGCCAAAGCATCGGAAACCTGGTTTGCCTCTCTGTAGACATGGAATATCTCCCAATGTGTTATCTGCTGCAGTAAAAACTTAATTTGGTGGATGAGAGGTTGTATGTTCCAAGGTGGAGAAGTGTCGGTGGTGAGGTAGAAAACAAGATTCAACGAATCAGATTCGATAATTAGAGATGTGATATTCATAATGCATGCTTGTTCCAGCCCAAATATCATGCTTTTTGTCTCAGCCATAATAGCTGAAGTAATTCCAAGTGGAACCGCTTATCGCACAAATGACATTGCTATCCGCATTTAAGAAGCACGGCTCTCAATGCCCGGGTTCCCCCTTGAAGCTCCATCACAGTTTAACTTGTTGGTACCCGTCGGAGGATGGTTCCAACCTACTGAAGCATAATAATGTATGATTCTATTTGTGTTGTAGCGAACAAAAGGGTCAAGTCCTGGAGCTATAGGTGGTTGATGATTTTCTGCCCATTGGAATTCAGTAGATCCTTTAGAAATTAACATCATGGTAGTATTTGGTGGTTCATCGGAGTGTTGGAAGCATAGTTTGTTTGTGCGATTCCAAATGTGCCATAAGGTATAACACATGAGGGTTATCATATCTGGTGGTAGCTGTTTTTGTGGGTGACTAGGATGTAACAGATTTTGAACATTGGTGAGGGTGTTAATGGCTAGCTGATTGTTGGGATATTTTTGGTTCATTAAATTCCTCACCTGTTCCCAAACTAGTAAACTTTTAGTGCACAAGAATAACAAGTGGGATAGATTTTCTGGTGACTCATTGCAGCAAGGAAAGATTGGAGTATTTATGATTTGCCTATGGTGAAGAAGTTCTATAGTTGGTAGCCCATTGTTTAGTGTTTTCCAAATGAAAATTTTGATTTTAGGAGGGCAAGGAAGAGACCAAATGAACTGATGGGAGTTTGTGTTCTGTCTTGGATTGATTTGTTGGTGAAAGAGCCTATAAGCAGATTTGGCAGAGTATTTTCCATTTTTTGTAGGGTGCCAGACAAGTCTATCCGGAATTCTAATTGAAGGCAGAGGGATGGCTATGATTTTTAGAGTGGTATTCGGATCAGTGATTGTCTCAATGAGCTGGATGTTCCATGTGTTTGTTGCTTGGTTGATTAGTTGGGATACAGTTTGCAGGTTTTGATTTGAAGGGTTGGGTAAGGAATTTACACCTGGGATCCATTGTTGAGACCAAATGTTTATCTGGTCTCCCGAGTTTATTTGGTGAAACAATCCCAGGTTGAAGAGAGGTAGCAGCTTGTTGACATCTCTCCATAAGGGACTAGGGTTAGAGCCAGAAATATCAACAGGATGATGAAGGTTAGAGTTTGAGAAGTACTTACCTGTGCTGGTGGAGGACCATAAAGAGTTTGGTTGCTCAATAATGGCCCAATGCCTTTTTAGAAGTAGAGCTTTGTTCAGTGTTTCGCTAGTTCTGATGCCAAGTCCTCCTATTGATTTGTTGTTGCAGGCTCTGTTCCAGTTGATTGGATGTAGTTTCCTTGTATTTCCCAAGTGCCCCCCAAAAAAATTCCTTTTTAATTGCTCTATCTTGTGGTGGACGTTATGAGGCAGAAGTGCAGTTTGCATAACATGGTTGGCAGTTGGTGCAAGGGAGGTGTTGATTAGTAAAAGTCTTCCATCCTGGTTTAACATTTTTATCATCCATCCCTGTAACCTATTAATAATTCTCTGTATCAAATGGGTGTATCGATCTTTGGATGTTCTTCCATGAGGTATTGGAGCACCGAGGTATGTCGGGGTAATGGAGGTTGTAGTGAAGTGAAAAATGGTTTGAAGGGTGTTGATTTGTTGGTTTGGCAGGTGAGGGTGGTGAATGATGCATGATTTGGCAGCACTAATTTGCTGCCTAGCAGAGGTACTGTATTTGTTTATAATGTTTATGAGGTTGTAACATTGAGAGGTATTAGCATGACATGTGAGAAGTAAATCATCAGCATACATGAGATGTGAAATGGATGTTGAGTTGTGAGAGATCTTTATACCTTTAATCTGGTCTTGTTGTTCTAGAAGAATCAAGTTGGTGGAAAGGATTTCAGCACACATTATGAAGATATAAGAAGATAATGGGTCACCTTGGCGAATGCCGCATTTAGGTTGTATAAATCCACGAGGAGCACCATTTATCTTCACTGCCAAAGTAACACTCTTGATGCAGAACATTATTCGAGAAACAATCCATCTTGGTAGCCCAAAAACTGTCATTGCATTTTCAATGAAATTCCAATCCAGCTTATCATAAGCCTTGTGTATATCAAGCTTCAGTGCAAATTTCGGATTCTTGCCAGGTTTAGAAGTTCTAATGTTATGAAAAATCTCCATTGCCAAAGAGATGTTGTCATGTATTGATCTTTTAGGTATAAAAGCGCTTTGATGAGGGTTGATGAGCATAGGAAGCAGTGGTCGTAGCCTAGACACAATGATTTTTGAGATTATTTTATAACTTACATTGCAAAGAGCAATAGGGCGAAATTGTGACGGGTTTTCCGGGTTCTCATTTTTAGGGATTAAGGTTAGATGAGTATGGTTGATTTGGGAAGAAAAAGAACCAGTTGTGAAGAAATTTGTTACCAAGTTTGAGACTGTTGGACCAACAATATCCCAGGCTTCAATGTAAAATTTGCTCGAGTAACCGTCGGGGCCCGGTGCACTGTCTTTGCTAATGGAGAACATTGCTTGCTTTATCTCCTCTTGTGTCACCGGTATTTCCAGCTGCTTTTGTTGATCTGAGGTGAGACGAGACTGCACATTGGTTAACAACTCATTATCGATGACAGTTGGAGGTTGAGAGTATAACTCCACAAAATAAGCAATAAAAATGGGTGCTATCTCTGCTTTATCATCGGTCCATAAGTTGTTGTTGTTTTTTATTTGATGAATCAAATTGTGGCTTCTGTGAATTGTAGCTGTTGTGTGAAAAAAAGCCCGTATTTCGATCGCCATCTTTAAGCCACTGTATTCTTGACCTCGCTTTCCAGTATTCATTCTTGCAATTCAGTAAGAAAATATGGTGTTGGAGAACTCTTTCTGCCTCTTCATTTGCTTGAAGAAAAAACTGAGATGGAGCACTGGCACACTGAGCTTGTGCATATTCTAGATTTAATTCAGAAACCTTAATTTGCTCTTCCAGCCTCCCGAAAATCTCTTTACTCCACTTACTAAGATCTTTTCTGGTGTTGATGAGTTTTTGCTAAAGGATAAAAGATGTAGACCCATTTTCTGACATGCTCCAAGCCACTTGTATAGTTGGAAGACAGCCTGGGTGAAGCAGCCACATATGCTCAAACCTGTACGGTTTATTATTGGTAAAACAGGAAGCCTTGAGTTTCAAAACAATTGGGCCATGATCAGAGGCGTAGCGAGTTTGATTGAACACTGCAAAGATGAGGAAAACATGTTCTCCAAGAAGGAGTCGCACACGCTCCGTCCAGTCTCTCTTGAATGAGGTTTCTTCCTTGTTGTCTATTCGACAGGTGAAGATTACAATAGAGTGTATGATAGATTGATTTGCAAAAATGATTTGGATGCTAACTTGATTCGTCAAAATAGTGACAGGACCACCTCTATGACCAACTGGAGGTAAAATAAAAGAATGAGGGAAATGAAGAGAAGAAGCTAATTGTTTCATGACGGAAGAACTAGCAATGGTTTCGAAAGGAAAAGTATAGACGGTTGGTGCTTGTGGACTGAGATCTCTCACCATTGAACTGTTAAAGGGTTGTGAATTCCCTGACAATTCCAAGCAATTATACACATCTCAGGGCCTCACACAGGACAAAAAATAAACACCAAGAAGGCAAAATAAAAAATCAGCTTGCAACCCACAGAAAGAGAAGATAGCACCTCAAGAAAAGAATCACACGAGCAACAGACACAACAACGATCTGAATCTTTCCAACAGCACAGAAATCCACCAAACAGAATCCCCAAACAAGAATCCGCAAAGAAATAACTAGAATCCACAAACTAGTTCCACCAAAATAAAACCAGAATCAGAGAGCACCAGAGTCCACAAACAAGAATCCAGGAGAAGAGAACTAGAATCCACGAGCAAGAATCACAGTAGCTTGAATCAAAAGAGATGGCGACAAAATCACAAAGGTAGAATCACGAAAAAAAAATTGCGCCTGTAGCACTTCAAAAAATCGCCAGGAGAGAGAGTGTCTTTTGGTACAGAGAAACGGTTTAGACACCATCCTTTCTTGAACCTACCTAGTATATTTGATGAGTAAATGTGAATCTCTGAGCAGTAACGCTGCTATGACACCAATGCTGCATTTGTATATATAAGCTGTATGGATGTATACTTTTCAACAAAACAATCATGTAATGCTCAAGATTTAATGTACAACTGTTATATATATAAATGGCGAGATATCATTCTATTTTCATACAGTGATGAGAATAAATTGTCCAATTTTTCTAGCGCCCTACATTCATTGGGTCAAGATCAATATATACTAGTCAAACTAAAACTTTAACGTTCCGGCGCCCTGTATCCTGCATTTCTGTGATCCATTCATAGCTAGGGTCAAAGTTGGTCTAAGGGAAAGCTTCCACCTTTTTCTTTTCTTTTTTTCTTCCCAAATTCATCTTACAAAGAATCATATTATTGGGGCTTTGGGGGCTAACCTTTTGGGGCTAAAATGCTACGTGTAGGCAAAAAATGGATAGGAGGACTCAAGATATATGAAAAAGTCAAAAATACCCTTGTTAAATTTCATTATTCATAAAAAAAAAACTTAAATTTATAATCTTCTCCTTCTCCTCTCATTTACAAATTATGATCATCATGATTTCATCTTGATAAAGATCATTGAAAAAAAAACTAACACCTTGTTTGTTTGCAGCTAACTAGGCATCTGGGTCTGAGTCAACCCCTGACTCGCACTAAGTTGCACCGTCACAATGATCGCTTTGGTTTGTAAATTTGGAAACCTCCTCGACTCATCTTGATAAAGCATCGAGTGAGTCTAACTAGGCTAACCCCGACGGGTCATATAGAGTCAGGCGTAATAATTCCCCTGAGTCGCTGGCTATTACCTCTGAGTCGCCGGAATTGTCAAAAAGGCCCTCGACTCTTTATAACAAAAAATCTCATTTCCTTTCTCGTTTCTTTGTTTTTTCCGTCGAGAGCAGAGATGGGAGATAAGGAACCAAACCCTAGATCTATTCTCAACTGATATCTCCGTCATCTGTCTCCACAAGTCCACTAATTTCTATCTTCATCGTCACTCTCATCTCAAATCAACCAAAAGTTGCTTTTAGAATAATCATCATCATCTTCAGGTATAATACTTCATCCATATCTTTCTTTCATTTTCGTATGGGTTTATGTGATTTGGAACATGGGTTTTTATTCATATTTTCTGGTTGAACATGGGTTCGTTCATTTACATATGGGTTTTCTGTGATTTGGAACATGGGTTTTTATTTATGTTTTCTGGTTGAATATTTGATGGTGTTTGTGAAAATGCCAAGGAGAGAATTATAACTGTACTTGCTAATTATGATAGAACATGGGTTTTTAGAACATGGTTTTTAGAAATAGTTGTATTTTGAGGAGTACTACGAGCTTATGATGATTTGTTAATATATGAATTTGTTCACTACCAATTTGTTCTAGTTATTTAGCATACCATTTTACAATTCTAGTTGAATTGCCTTCCTTTGTTTTTCATCGTCATTTCTATTGAGATTGTACTACTTATAAAAGAAACTAAAAAGGTAGAAATGGTATTCTAAATTGCCATATCATGTTTTTCTTCTCCAAATGATTCATCTTAAATTGCCATACTTAGGATACTTACGGTTGATTAAGTTATAGACTAGATTTTAGTGTAAAAGACTCGGCCATTTTTGAGTTCCCCTCTATGTCCATCTTTGGTCGGTGCAAAAAAGACCTCACAAATGCTTTGCCTAGATAATGAACAATGTAATGCTAGCTAGGTACAGTACAACTGTCAGTACATTTTTTTAATGTAAAACAGGCTGATCTAGCTAGTTGTAATGCTGCACACGTTTCACATTAATTTAATCAATAGTAATAAACCACAAAAATATTTTTCTTCAGTTCTATTTTGTATCTTTATCTATTTCAACCTAATTTGCATTATCATGTATTCAACCTAATTCTTCAGTTTGAGAAAATGAAAATGCACATTCAGATGCCAACCTTATCGATTGCTAGTATTACATACACGTCATGTTAACACTAATCTTAAAATTCTTTACTAAACATACACAGACTAGCCTGGAAATGTCTTAACTTACAGTCTTGCTCTTTCACTTTATCCATTTTTCATTTTTTTGGATATTCCATGTGTAGTAGAGAGCGACAATTATACTTCTGTTTGAAATTACCCACGTCTTGTATTTGGTTTACTTTATGCTAGTTCTCTATGGGGAAAAAAGAAGAGGAGAAAGCGAATAAGATAACTTTTAGAAGCGTCCCAGAGTTTAGAGGGTTATTTATTGACCAATGTTTGGCACAAGCTACTGAGTATGGGTTTTCTGGAACTTCTTTGAAGCAAACTTCGTGGGGAAATTTGTGCAAGTTCTTTTCTGAGAAGTATGACTGCACTATCACACAAAAGAAATTTGAGAAATCACTGGGATTACTTGCGCAACCAGTATGTCACTTGGTCCTGTCTCTTAGCAAGAACCGGGCATGGGTACAACGCAGAGACCAACACTTTTGATTGGAGCGAAGAGCAATGGATTGAATTAGACAAGGTAAGAGACTGTTTCAGTTTTGTTTGGTCTTTTTCATTGAATTAGATTTGTTTCTCCTCTTGATTTGGGATTTAACCCACCTTGAGTACTTGAGTAAATAAAATCAAAACTAGTTTTATTTCTATATCCTATCTGCCCTTATTGAATCTATTAATGTTCTGCTTGGTGCATCTAATTATAACTTCGATTGTATAATATGTTGAACATATTTATTGATTTTACTTTCTAATTGATGCAGACAATCAAAAACGCCACTCAATTCAAGAACAAGGGACTGGAAGATGCAGAGAAGCTGCAGAATTTATTCGATGGGAAGTTCTCTACTGGAGTTAATAGGGATACGCCCGGAAGAATGGAACCGCCTTATTCAGCGGGAAATTCTGCAACAAATGGATCTGATTCTCGTACAAGTCATGGAAAAAAAACAAAATCATGAGGATGACAATGAGGTTGATTCTAGTCTCAATGCAAAGGGGAGTGCAGGAAAAGGAAGAAAGAAATGAAGGAAGCATCAAGTGATTTATTAACTGAGAAAGTTTGTTCTATTGTAACATCGATGGAGACTCATCTTCAACATAAGAAACTTGCTCTAGAAAAGGATAACGCAACCGAATTCATGAAAGCTTTGGATAACTTACTTGAGGCTGATTGCATCACAATAGATGAGTATTTGAGCATAAGTCTCAAAGCTTCAGAGATGCCTGGTTGGCAGAAATTGTTTGTCAGTTTGAAAAGCGATGAGCTCCGTGTTGCCTTTGTACACAAACTTTTAAAAGAACGTTGAGAAATCTTGAATACTTATCCATTGAGGTGTTGAGAAATTAGGAAATAGTTAGAGATGTTAGGTTTGAAAAATATTGGTGTTTGTTAATTACGTACTAGAGTTTTATTTTATGTTGAATGTTGAATGACTATTTATTGAAGTTAATGGATGAATCAGTATTATTTGTGCTTAATGAGTGAATGCCGAATGAATGAATCCGTATTTTTTTATTGGTTACATTCTATTGCTTGCTGGTTATTTTCTTATTTATGCTTTTAACCTTTTTCTTTCATTTCATTGCAGATTAAAGGCTACAAGGAAGATGGTTTAGAGAAGGGGAGAACTTAAATATAGGCAAGTACTCATTTTCTTATATATGTTTGTGAATGAATGCTTTTATTGTATTGAAATCATTTCCTCATTTTTTTGTCAGTCTGGACCTAGTAGTTCCTACATGGTTCATAACGTTATAAAGGACTAGCAGGGTCATATATGTCCTTCCCAAAATAACTGTTGTCAACATATCTCTCTGGTTCTTGAATGGTGCAATTTAGAGGCATTTTCTTATATAGATTTTAAATTATGTACTTTGGATTAGAACATCATGAGCTACTACTTGGTACTCATTTTCTTGTATATGTTTGTGAATGAATGCTTGTATTGTATTGAAATTGAGTTTCTTTCATCTACTTGGTCTTTTCAGGAAAATGAAAACCTTATTATCTCAACTATTAGTTTTATGTTTGTTAGTGAAGAAACTTAGGAAGGCTAAACGGCGTGTATGCCCGAAATACTAGAAGTCAATTTTAACGGGAAAGGCTTCACCCAAGACCTGTTATATGGAAATCCGAGGAATATGTACAACCTATTGAGAATGAGTAAGGTTCCTTTTACCCTATTATGCAATGAATTCCGAGCCAAAGGACTTTTAGAGGATAGTAAATATATAGAAGTAGAGGAGAAGATAGCAATGTTTTTATACACAATCGAAGAAGGTTCTTTCAAAGGTGATGTTGGTGCATTGGATGACACTCTAATTAGTGCGAGCATTCCAGTCGAGAAGTAAACACCGTATAGAGGAAGGGGAAGAGGAGAATGTACCCAGAATTTGCTTGCGATATGTGATTGGGATATGTACTTTTTGTATGTAGTGGTTGGATGGGAAGGCACTGCTCATGACTCGAGAGTGTTGACCGAAGCAGTGCGTGATCCATCTTTCAAGTTTCCTTTACCTCCACCAGGTAATATCTCTATCAATATTGCGGTTTTTAATATTTGTGACGATTGAAATATGGAGACCCTAGTTTGAATTCAGTAAACATTACATTAGCCATGTCATGAATAAGTTAATATGAGGGTGTGAAGTCCTGGTTCCCCTCTTTTTCCATATTATATTGCTCAATATAGTTGACAGGGATTCTTGTTTTACACTTTGGTCATTCGCCACACTATATTGCTCAATGTAGTTGACTGGGATTCTTGTTTTACACTTTGGTCATTCGCATTGTCATACCTTATTGATTTACGCTTCGGTTTCATTTTTCTTTCCTTACCTTGGACTATCATATATGTTACCTCTTGCTGCAGTTTCATTAGCATGACTTCATAATGTTTTTGTTGAAAATTTGCAGACAAATACTATCTATGTGATGCTGCGTACTCTCATACAAAGGAGTTTATGTGTCTGTATCGCAACATAAGGTATTGGATATGTGATTACCGAAGAGTACCTCCAACGGCAAAAGAAGAGAAGTTTAATCAAGCCCATTCTCGGTTGAGGAATGTGATTGAGAGAGCATTCGGGGTATTGAAAGTAAGATTTCCCGTCTTAAGTAAAATGCCTTCTTACTCATTTGAGACGCAAAGAGATATCGTCATTGCTTGCATGTCAATACATAACTTTCTACGTCGTAATGCATTGGATGATTGGCTATTTAAAGAATATGAGAATGAGACATTTGATATGAATGGAAGTGGAAGTGGAAGAGGAAACAGAAGAAAATGCACCTCATCTGTTTGGACGACAAGAGCAGATCTATATGAACAACTTACGTGATGAGATTGCTAGTCTCCTTTAGAGTTTATTGCTTCTTTTATGTTTGTAGGAATGAAATCTTTAGATTTTATTGTTTTGTAATGTTTAATTCCATCAAAAAGGGAAGTTGTTTAGACTGGAATGGAACAATTTGTGATATTTCAGTAGTGATGAATGTTATGGGTTAAATGTGCACAAGGGCATTTTCTGTCCAAAAAAATCCAGTCAGCCGAGTCAGGTCTAACTCACAAAACAAACATATTTTCTGACTCAGACCTTAGTGAGTCAGATCCAGATGAGTCAGGTGATTTCACTCAGATCCAGATGACTCAAATCCAGATGACTCAGATCCAGATAACTCAGGTGAGTCATCTTTATCACAATTTTTTTCTTCTCCCCATCTTTCTCTTCTCATTCATAAATTGTGATAAAGATGATGATCATGGTTCCATCACGATGAGAATGATGATCATAAAGAAAACCCAAAACTATCATCTTCTCTTTCTCATTTTTATTCATAGATCATAATAAAGTTGGTGATCATCATAAAAAGAAAAAACTAAGAAAACCCACCATTTATTTTTGCTTTTAAATGGTTAAAAAATATGATTCTATAAATTTCGGGTTAAAAAAAAAGTTTCTGAATGTGTTTACGGCTGGGAGTTCTTAGATTCCCAGCCGAAAGTATATGTTTCGGCTTGGTTTTCCAACCGAAATTAGTTTTATGATTTTTTTTTGTTTCCAGAACCAGTTACGGCTGGGAAAACCCAGCCGAAACTGTTGTTACGGCTAGGAAAACCCATCCTTAACTGGTTCTAAAAACAAAAAAAAAATCAGAAAAATGATTTCGGCTAGGTGTTCTTTATTTCCCCGCCGTAAATAAAAAATACGTCTTGGAACACTATTATTTCCCAACCGTTTTTGGGTTTTACGGTTGGGTCGACAAATTATCCCGGCCGAATAAGTGTCGGTTGCGGCTGGGATTTGATGTTTTCCCAGACGAAACTGCAAAAAACCCAGATTTTTAATGGATGCTTTCCGATTTGAATCAACAAAATCCTCCACATATAGGATTATTCTGAGTAATTTAAGGATATGTTTCACCATATTAGGTGGTTGATTTTCAAAAATGTTAAAAAAAATCATCAGAATCCTCTACTTAATCAAACAAAAAAAAATTGATCAATTTTTTTTCATAAAATTAGTAAAATGATTAATCCTAATTCATATACTAATCATAATTAATTTAGTTAATTTCCCTAATTAACACTAATTCAATTAAGGGTATATTAGGTATTAACAAAAAATAGGATAAGGGGTGTCCCAATTACTATTTGGTGATCCTAAATAGTCCCAAAAGACCATGACTTTTAGAGCCCCAATAGGATTCCTTATTTCCTTACGAAACAATCCGGATATGTTCGTAAAAACTGTTCAAAGTTGTTGCTTTACTATATATCTATTACTATATATAAAGGGAACACCCCTTAGGTACTGTTCATGAAGCTGCAAATTTTAAAATCCCAAATTTGCCCTTAATTTTACACCATTATCAAAAATGTCATCCAACTTAAATGAGGCTAAAAGAGTAAATATGCTATAAATATAGTGAGGGTAAATATGCTATAAATATAGTGAGGGTAATGAAGGACAAGAATCTTTAACACATCCTTTTCTTCAATGCAATTATGCTACTCAAGTCCGGATGCATCTCAACTTTTCTATGCAATTTATTCTTAATGGAACAACTACTTTTCATGATTGGCTAAGTGATTGCTTTGAAAACCCAGAAAGAGGAAATCATGGAATAGATTGGAATGTGATTTGTAGCATAATAATATGGTACATTTGGAAAGCAATGTGTAACGTAGTGTTTAAAATGGAAAGTCAGAATAGTGCAGTCACAGCAAACAACATTTTAAAGTTTATCAATAGCTATAACAATGTTAATAGAGTAGGTTATAACTTAATGCAACAACTTTACTATAATCCTCACATTGATGAGACTCTTCAGATTAATTCTCAAACAATGGAAGGGCCAACACCAAATATGGCAACGAAACTAAATATTGTTTTTACTTTTATGAACTCTACGGCTAAAGCCGGAATTGGTTTAACTTTGTGTGATTTTACAGGAACAATAAGAGAAGCTAGAGGTTTACATGTAGATTGCACCACCATTAAAGAATTGGAGAAAGCTGGAGCGGATGCAGCTTTCCAATGGGCGATAGAATTGAGTGGCCACGTAATCTCTTTCAGGAGCAACTCCGAACCCACTCTGCTGCTGCTGGTTCGAATGTATGCTGAGGCCAGAAAACAAAGATATCATATTAGTGAAGACTTTGGAAACAACAATAAGTTTCACATAAACGTTTTAGCTCAAGATTTTACCTTAATTAGAAGAACCCAAATGATTTGGGCAGCCAGATTTTCGGTTTTTTGTATCAAGTATGCCATCACTAATAATTGGCTAGACAATAGTTTAAGAACTATGCAAATTTACTTAAATATCCAAATTTGGAATGAAGATGTAACATTGTATCGTAATTCCCTTCATGGAATTAATGGTACTTTTCTATCAATGGTACGAGGGAACCTCCTTTTCTAAAAAAAAATAAAAATATTATGTGCTATAAAATGTCATCCAACTTAAAATCCGTCTGATAAAAGCGATGGCTCCATTTCCAAATTGCACGTGCGTATGCACGTGCGGGAAAATCTTGTATTAGATAATCCAAACCCCATGACCTAGTTTTTCATAATCACTAGACCATCATCATGATCTCCGGAGACAATCTCAGTTCCCCACATCCTTTGTTTTTAGTTGTGTTTTGCCAAAAAAAAAAAAAAACAGTGGTTTTTGTAGTCATCGAGAGATTATTATTAATTGTAGGCTTGTAGCACTAATTAGGAAATCACTAAAAATATACGTTTGTTCTTACTTCTTCACACTGTCTTATTATACCAAGTAATTTAATAATCCATACTAAATTATTGACTTGTCTAAAATCGAAATGGGTCAAAAGACTCAAAAAGATGGTGTGGGGCAATGGAGGTGTGGGAAAAGCTTTATAAGGAGAATATGGGAAAAGCTTTATAATTTTCGGTAAATGTGGGAAAAGCTGCATCTGTTTTTTTTTTTTTTTAAATGAAGAGACTTATTATTAAATAGGAAGTTTTTTTACATCATAATCGATATGAGAAATTAAAACTTCTGGTGGTTCAGACCACCATTCCCCACACAGATTATGTTTTCGAGCAGCTTTAGCTAAAGCATCAGCTACCTTATTACACTCTTTATAAACAAAAACACAAGACCACACAGAGTTATTATTACATAATTTTACACACCTCTTAAGAAGAGGGACATTCTGCCAAGGAGACAAAGTAGATTGTTGATGCAGATAAGAACTGATATTCAGATTATCAGTTTCAAAGATCACTTGATTCCACCCATAGTATTTACCCATTTCCATTGCTTCAATTAAAGCCCAAGATTCTGCTTGATGTATATTAATAGCTCTTTTTACTGTCCCTTTTCCCACCACATATTGTCCTGCATGATTTCGAATTATAATATCAATACCAGCTAAAAGAGAATGAGGACTAAAATAAGCATCAATATTAACTTTCAGCACATTAAAAGGTGGCGGCTTCCAATTGTTATGCACATAAGATCTAGCAGTTATGGACTGAGTAAAACGATCAGAATTTATATCTAAATGATGTTGAGCAATATATTGATTAATCTGATGTATAACAGTGTTTGTGCTAGGGGTAAGATTACTAAAGATTACTCTACACCTATGTTTCCAGATGTTGTGCATAATGCAAGCTATGACATTAATGGTGACAGGGGTATTGTAAATGCTAACAAGAGAATCTTTAGATTGCCAGTTCTTAACCCAAGAAAGAAGACTTGAATGCGGCATCATAGAAGTAAAATTGTGAGGAAAGAAATATCTCCAAATATCTTCAGCAAAAGGGCAATGAAGTAATAAATGATCCAAATCTTCATTGGTAGCATTAGTGCACATAACACATATCTGATGAGAAGAGTCCATATTATGAAAAAGTCTGGCTTTGACCGGAATTCCATTATGAAGACCTTTCCACATAAAAATTTGAAACTTATATGGGATTTTTAATTTCCAGAATTTCAACCAAAATTGAGGAGGCAAATTCAGAGAAGCATTGTTGGTGTTGTCTAACTCACACAGCATTTTATAAGTTGAGGAGGTTGAAAACATACCAGTATAAGTGAAAGGCCAAATAAGAGAATATTTTTGATCCGGCATAAGTGGAATAGTAAGGATTGAATTCACCTGAGCATCAGTAAAGAGATGTCGCAGAAGGGAAATATCCCATTGGCCTGTATGCTTGTCTATCAACTGTGAAACCCATTGATAGTTGCTTAAGTGAAGATCATTCCAATATTGCAAAGCTGTTGTTATTGAAGGGATCCAATTTGTTGTCCAGATATTGATAGTTTCTCCATATCCTACTTGCCATTTAGCATACTTCAAAATAATACAAAGACCAATACTTATGCTCTGCCAAATCCAGCTGGAATTTGTGTTCTCCGGAGGAGGGAAAAATTGAAGAGAATTGTGAGGGAAATATTTACCCTTTAAAATCTTGGCCCAAATAGCACCTTGATGATGAAGTAGATTCCAATCTAATTTAGCTAAGAAAGCTAAATTATAGTTACTCAGATTCTTAATACCTAGGCCACCTAAACTTTTAGGTAATCTCATAGTATCCCAGGAAATAAGATGAGAAGTATGATTAGTACCAAAATTGTTCCACCAATAGTGTCTCTGAATCTTGTCCATAATCTGAATAGTGGAATCAGGCAATTTGAATACTTGCATTTGGTACATTCCCATAGAACTCAGAACAGCATTTACCTGAGTGGTTCTCCCAGCTTGATTAACAAATTTACTTGACCAACCTTGAAGTCTGTGATTCATATTGTCAAGAATACCTTGACAATTTTGCTGTCGAGACCTGTGTAGCAAAAGAGGAATTCCTAGGTACTTTTATCCAAGACCCATCAGTTTCATATTAAGAATACTAGTGATACTAGATTTCTGAGTCTGAGAAGTATGCTTACCAAAGAAAATTGTTGATTTTTCCATGTTGATAACTTGACCAGAGGCTTGCCCAAAATTATGAAGAAGCTGTTGAAGATGTCTCATCTGAGTAGCATTAGCTTGAAAGAAAAGCATACAATCATCTGCAAAAAATAGGTGATTGATAACAGGACAATGCTTATCAATCGACATTATGATCAGAATCGACATAATGTTGAAGAAGTCTAGAAAAAGCTTCCATGATGAACAAAAATAAGTAGGGTGATAACGGGTCCCCTTGAAGAATACCTCGAGTTGGAGTAAAATAAGCAGTAGGAGAACCATTAATCAGTAATGAGATATTAGTTGTAGAAACACACTGTTCAATCATAATTAGCCAATCAGAATGGAAATACAACTGTCGAAGAATAGAAATTAAAAAAGACCATTCCACCCTGTCGAAAGCTTTCGACATATCCAATTTCAAACCAATAAGGGATGAGTTAATCTTTTTAGTCTTCATAGTATGCAGTAACTCATGTGCTATTACAACATTATCATGGATGTGTCTTCCAAAAACAAAGGTTGTTTGTGTAGGAGAAATGATGTTTGGTAAAAAAAGGTTTCAAACGGTTAGCTAAAATTTTTGAAATTATTTTATAGCTAACATTACAAAGACTAATTGGTCTGTAATCAGCAGAGGATTGGGGATGATTAGTCTTAGGAATCAGAACTTGATAAGTGTGATTAATAGCTTTGAGCATATGTTTATGTATGAAAAAGTTTTGGACCATGGAGATTACCTCAGAGCTAATAGTATCCCAGCATTGTTAATAAAAAGCTGTCTGAAAACCATCATTTCCAGGTGAAGCCCAAGGTCTGATACTAAAAACCACATCTTTGATCTCCTGAGCATCAGGCAGATGAATAGGACTTAAATTATGTGCTTCAAAAATGCAAGGGTGAAACAAGTTGAGAATATCTTGAAATAGGTGGGTTAGAAGTAGCAGTTATCTGTCGAAAATGAGATAGCATAATGTCTTCAATTTCAGTTCCTGTGTCGTACCAAATTCCTAAAGGACCCTGAATAGCATTAATATTAGTTCTTCTCTTATTGAAATTGGCCAAGGCATGAAAATAAGTTGTATTTTTTTCTACCTCTAGAAATTTATCGCTAGCTTGCTGCATGAAGTATTCTTTCTGAATAGTAATCCAAGTTTGCAAAGAATTACTTAACCTCTGAACTTCAGGATGAGAAGGAGGCAAATTATTATCATAACACTGCTGAATTTAAGACTGCACATTATGAATCGATGCTTCAATATTACCAAAGGACAATCTTTTCCATTTCTGAAGTTCGGTTCTAGTAAATTTCAGCTTACTAGAAAATTGATATGAAGGAGAACCCAAAAAATTAAGCTGCCAGCTCTTGTTAATAGTCTCTGTACAAGAAGGAATTCGAAACCAACATTTGTACAATTTAAAGGGAGAATGTTTACTAGAACTAGGGGTAGTATGTAACAATATGGGACTATGATCAGATGCAATAGGTATTAGGTGTTGAAGGTAAGAATTGGTATAATTATTTAACCACCGAGTATTAACCAATACCCTGTCGAGTCGAACAGAGACATGATCATCTCCAGTTCTATGATTGGACCAAGTGGTATCATGACCAGAATACCCTAAATCAATGAGACTTAATTGCTGAACATAGTTTCTAACATGACTAGCATGATGAGGATGATTAGCAATGCTATGGGTTTCAGAATCATTCATAGTAAATTTCAAATCACCAATAAGAACCCAAGGAAGATCCACATAATTATTCATGTTAAGAAGATAATGCCACTGGTTATCAAAATCAACAGCATTGTGAGCCCCATACATAAAAGAAATCAAGAAGTCAGGTTTATTGTCATGGGTATGAATTATAGCATGAATTGTATCTGAAGTTGTATGCATAATTTCTAAATCTATACCATTTTTCCAAGCTATAGCAATACCACCAGAGAGACCAATGGAAGGATAAAACCAATAATTAGGATATTTTGTGTGAGTAATATAGAGTCTCATCTTACTAGGTTGAGCTTTAGTTTCTGATAGAAAAAAGATATCAGGGTCATATTGAGTCAAGAAAAGTCTTAGGTAATCTCTAGTGTGAGGGTTCCCTATACCCTGACAATTCCAAGAAACAATTTTCATGTTGAAAGAAGTAATAAAAAGAGAATTGAAAATAAGAAAAAAGTAAACAGAAGAACTGAAAACAACAAAAGTAGGAAATAATAATTTAGAAAAGTCCAAAGTAAATACATGTTGCCAAGAATCAGAATGATTCTGAGCACTAAAAGCATGTGCCGCAGCAATGTCCCAATTATCATCACCAAGAGGAGAGCTAATATTATCATCTGGATTCTGGTCAGTGGCATTATCAGTTTTAGACCCAGCAATCTGAGATTCATCAGCTACAATCAAAGCGTTAATTGGACGAAATCTTTTCTTGGTTCCGCTTGTACAATCATTATCACTAGAAATAGTAGAGAAGTGTCGAGCACTAGAACTGGAAACATCATTATACAGAGAAGAGGAGTGACGATTCTGATGAGTACTTGAAGAAGAAGCCGCTTTGGTATCAGTTGCAGTGAAAATTGAAATACGCATACCATCATAAGGTCTCGGTTGATTCTGCACAGTAGGTTGTCTCAATTTAGAACGTCGTTGAGTACCATGATGTAAAAATAGCTAAGCTTCTTCTTGAGGATTTCTCTGAGGAGGTAAAATGGGTTCCGCAAAACCAAAACCTCTAACCATCTCTTCCATTTCTTTCCTTCGGAGTGTTATATCAGCGCAATCAATGGCTTCATGGTTTGGCACTTTACAAGCAAGGCAGAGACGATACGGCTACTGTTCGTAAAAGAAACCCACCCATATTGTAACACCATCTGCATTAGCTGCATATATTCTAGAGATAAGAGGTGTGCACACATCAATCAAAACCAAAACCCTACATTTAGAAGAACTTGGAGGGTTGATTCCATCAGGTTCCACAATTCTAACCTCACCAACAATGTTACCAAACATTCTAAGAATGTCAGGATATTCAAACTCAGGTAAAAGATTTTTGTATTCAAGACAAAATGGAGAAATAGATAAATCCAGCAGATGATAGTCCATTGTTAAATTCCAATCCTTAAAGACTATTAAATGGCCATCAAAATTCCAAGCACCCCCAAACAATATAGCTTCTTTATCATATGATTCTTGAAACTTGATTACAAAGATATTAGGCTCAAGAGTTCGTACCTGAACTAACCATCGATTATTTCTGTGTAGATGAGGCCAAGTAAATTTTGCCACTCTCTCAGCATCCTGCCAGATCATGATGCCTGGAGCATATAGTTTTCCAGCTACACTATATCTATAGTCCCTTATTCCAGTGAGAATGGCAGTATTAGAATGAGTAATGTAGATGCATTTTACTACCAACTACATCCAAAGGATAGAAAGCTTCTACTCAAGTCCAATGAAAGTAAACACTTAACAATAAACACAAGATATACGTGGTTCGGTATGATTACCTACGTCCACGGGGGTGAAAGGGTGAATCTTATTACTTTCAAGTGTTACAAAGGTGTTGCTCTTAGTCGGATTTCCTTATAAAGATGAAATTACTTCTCACTCTCATTTCCTTGGTGTAAACTCGAGTCTCTCTCTCCTTAAAATACAACCTACCTTTCTTGAATACAAGTCACACTCTATTTATAAGAGAAGTTTCATACAACCAAGTTAGGGTGTTGGTCATATTACATCCCTTTTACAGTTCTGTACTCGGGCCGACTCATGTCGTCTCCTATGGACGACGTATCTTGATTCCTTGCCCGTCTCTCATCTGAGCCGATCTCTTCGGGTGTTCTCTTGACACGATGTCGCCTGCCATATCTGTCGCCTTAGCAATGGGCCGATGCATCACGTACTTTCTTATCCTCTTGACCGTTGCGCCTCGTTTGTCCCACCCTGTCCCGTCTTGTCATCTTTGTCAGAGGTCTAGGTCAAGTCTTGTCCGACAGCTGCACGCCCGATTCACGTGGCACCTTAAATCTCGCACCTGCTGGTCTTCACCCTATGCTTCGTGTTCCTTCGTTTTTTGGTGCGCCAAGGCTTGAGATATTGCCACCTGGATCTGTGGATAATTTACACCTACATTTATGCCCCTTCTTTCGCTCGTGTGGGAGACATGAGTGGAAAAGCGTCATCCCAACTGCCCATGTCTTCGTTCATGCCGCTAATCCCGCCATGCAATGCCCCACTAACTGCACTTTATTACCTGTAACCGTCGGCGTCGGTTACAGCTTTTCCTCTTTAAATATCCCGCTTCTTTTTCTCCTTCTTCTTCTTCATCCTTTCTTTTTCTGTCCGCCACTGTAACTTCTTTTCCCAGATTTCTTCATTACTTTGTGCTTCCAAAAACCCTAGCCTTCTTGATTTTCTTCCGCCATTTCCCCCTCACTGATTGATACAGTAGCTGTTGTCGCATCTTCTTTCTTCGTCGAAAATCGAGCTCTGCACTATCTCCGTTAATGGCTTCTTCTCCCTCCATGACTGAAAAAAGGTCTGTCGATGATGTTTTTTTCGAGTTTGATGCTTTCTCTCTTGCTTCTCTGTTTTCGTTTGATAGTCCTTCCAGGTACGATGACCGCGCCATGAGCTCTATATTTTCTGATAGTTCTCCTTCTCTTTCGTGCAGGTCCGAGAAAAGGGTGAAAGATCTCTCTGATGAAGAGTTCATTGAGAAGCTGAAGGAGAAGTACGATCTTCAAAATTACGAAGTTACCCTTCTCTCGGGCCGAAACGGTCTCCTGAAGAAGTCTGATATGAAGAAGCACGAGAAATCGGATGATTGTGTGGTCATCACCCATGGACAACTGGATCTAGGAATTCGTCTTCCCTTGTACAACCCTGATAGCCCTTTTTGTTACGAGATACTTTCTCAGATCAATCCTTCACGTGCTTTGGCTCAATGGACTGGCAATACTTTCCGAATTATGAACGAATGGAGGGATCTCCGAGATGGTCATGGTTCTACTGCCGAGTGGTCGACATACAAGCCCGAGGATGCTCCTGAGTATACCGTTGCCAATTTCCTTGTCAACTATCGAGATAATACTTCAACCTTAGGCGATCTTGCCGGTTTTGCTGCTAGTCCTCATCGGGTCAAAACTATGCCCGAGGGTGTTGAAAGGATGATGCTGGATGTCGATCCCATCGTCCAGGGTTCCAACAAGAGAGCCCTCCATTCTAATGACCCGATTTATCCCCGAGTTCCGCTTCTTGTCTGAGGTCTGATCCTTCATGGTGACTTCCCTTCGCCTACTTTTCCCGCCGAGCCCTATTCTTTCTAGGTGGTTAATGATGACAAGGATGATAAGGTATGCGCTTTTCTTGATTTTTATCTTGTTAGCTTCGGGCGTCAGTTAGTCATTTATTGCTGTTTGAAAATATCAGGTCGGCTCCACCAAGACTGTCGGATCTAGAAAAAGAGGTGTTGGCACAAGGGTTGAGGAAGACCAGGGGAAGGTAACAAACACAACGATTTTCTTATAAGTACATGTACTTGCCCCTGTTTTTTGCCTTCACATGTTCCGACGAGACACCTTGTGCAGAAACACCCTAGGCACGATGATGATGATGCAGGTGATGTTGACCCTCATCCTCTTAGGCGCAATCCCCTCAGAGGTAAACAAGTCGCTAAGCCACCGCCGAAGAAGGTCCCAGTCATTGAACTTTCCGATGAAGATGAGCTATTTGGTGAGAATGTCTCAGATGAAAAAGGCAACGAGCAGGGTAGGGGCGACCAACAGGAGCTCCTAGAGATGCCCGAAGCGGAGAAGGTTGTTACTAATGTACCGGTGGAGCTTCCTCACGTGCCCCAGATTATTGCGGGATCGTCCTCTAGCGCTGAAACTTCCTTTACTGTCTCTGGCCCTATCATGAACTCTCTGGGTGCGTTTACTTCCTCTGACTTTGGAAAGTACACGGATGAGGAGATGCTGAAAGCAGTGCCCCTGTACGGCGACATCTCCCTGACACTTGACACTGTGGTGAGCGACTTGTCTGAATGTGGTGATGCCCCTCTTATGATTTCTGTTCTAGCTATTGCTTACAGTGTAAACTCATTTGCTTGTGTTAGATTCTGAACCGTGTATGGTTAGATTCCGCCAATTGCCACAGAAACATGCATTTGATAGAATCTCTCCAACTTCAACTTCAGAACGAGAAGAATCGCGCGAACGAGATGGAGATCAAACTCACCGATGCTCAAGGTAGATGGTTATTCTTGAAATCATAACTTATGTTGATTGAATTTATCGTGGCAGTATCCTGAGTCGGGTATCCTTCTGCTAGCCGAGGTAACCAGTGTAGGCTTAGACGCGTCTTCAGAGTTTAGGATCATGAAGAGAAAATGGGATATTGAGAAGGATTTGGTAGAGAATCTCCGTCGGCGAATGGCAAACAAAGATGACAAAATGAATCGACAGGCTGGAGAAATCGAAGAACTCAAGGAGGAACTAGAACAGTATCGTCAGTTTGAGTACGACCCGGCTGAGATAGACAATTTACGAGCTCATCTGGGCTCTTCCCAACGCCTTGATGCTGAATAAAGTACGCTGGCCACGAATCTAGAGCAACGGGTAAACGCTTTGCAAATATAGAATCGAGACCTACATGAAGATCGTCGTCGAATATTAAGAGACAAAGATGTGGTGGAGCGAGCTAATAATGATCTGCTAGGCCGAGTGAGTGAGTTTGATAAAGTGAGGGACGAGCTAGAGTGGAATAGATCACAGCTGGCTGTGCTCTAGGTGTCGCGCAATCGGTTAATGGAGGATTGGAGTGAGCATAAGAAATATTGCCCCAGTAACGAGTTTAACGAACAACACTATAGTGAGTTGACCATGAAGTTATCCAAGGAAGAGGATAAGTTGTCTAAGTCGGCAGAGTCACTTCAGTCGGTGTTTCCAGCCCTTTCAGGTCTCTTAGACGATGTGTTGGGGACGCTCCTTGGATTTAAACTACGTCTTACTCTTGCGAAATTGTTAAATCGTGCCCGGCGAATAATGTTTTGTCTTTGTGGTTTTGCAACCGAGCAAAAACGTTCTCGGGAGCTGGATCAGGAGGTCCGTCGATTGAAGCAGGTCGAGGTCGATTTGATCTCCCAGCTAGCCAATGCCGAGGGGAATGTTTCTAAGCTCACCCAACAACTCGAGGATGAACGTGTCGCCCATGCGGACGAGATAGACGAGAAGGTCCAGACGGGTATTGAGACGTGGGTGGAGAACAAGCGGCGCGAGGTCGCACAGAAGAAAGCCAGCACTATTCCTCCAAAGGCTTGAACTCCTCTTTTGTAGTGCTGCGTCACTAAGTTTCCCTTTTCCGTCGGGATGTAAATCGCTTTGAACACTTGTCCCCTTTTTTATTTCTGCTACACTGCTTGCTTGTTTTTATGGGGGTGCTGTGTCGCCGATGTTGTTTGTTTTATTTTAGTTAAATTCTTCGTTCTGTACGGTTACACGATATTTTTCGTACTTTCTTACGTAGATGCTTGACGCAATCGAATTGTCCTTTGTGTCGCATGTTATTCCTGCAATTATTGTTCAAGTAAGTTAGTATTTTAATCATTTCTGTCGAACACTCCCAACGAGGAGGGTCATCGGGCCCAATGCCATATCCTGATTGGGGTATCTCATCACTATCTCTTTGGATTCAGTGGAAGGGTACCAGTCAACCTAGTTCTAGGCCCGACATTCCCGAGTGGTTATCGACCAACCAGTCTCGGGCAAGTGGACACGGCCACTTGCGATGGGGGCTACCTTTCAAATGTAAGTAGGCCACCTAGCTGAGGAGACCTCGCGTCTCAACAACCTTTGGAAATGGTTTCCAACCACCAGAACTCTTAGGCTACCTCGGCACTTGCACACTTCCACTGCCCCGAGTAAGAAAATCCAGGCGACTGTAAGGCACCTCGGCACTTCCATACTGGCGTTGCCCCGAGTACGAATGCCCATTCGAGTGTAAGTCACCTCGGCACTTCCACACTGGCGTTGCCCCGAGTACGAATGCCCATTCGAGTGTAAGTCACCTCGGCACTTCCACACTGGCTTTGCCCCGAGTACGAATGCCCATTCGAGTGTAAGTCACCTCGGCACTTCCACACTGGCTTTGCCCCGAGTACGAATGACCATTCGAGTGTAAGTCACCTAGGCACTTCCACACTAGCATTGCCCCAAGTACGAATGACCATTAGTCGCTCACGTCCTATCCCTTACCCCTCACGGTTTCATAGAGATATGAGACATGCATGCTTACCATTTTTCCGTATCGCCCGTCAAGGATGGTAGAGTTTCAAAAACTTGATGTTCCATGGTTTGATCTCTTTTGTTCCGTCAAGTCGTAGTAATCGGTTTGATCCCTCGCCCGCCTTAAACTCAATTATGTACGGTCCGCCCCATTTTGGCGCTAGCTTCCCGCCCTTTTTGTCTCGCTCCCATTCAACCAGGAATTTCAATACTTGTTCCCCTGGGTTAAATTCTCTTGGTCGAACTCGCTTGTTGTATTCTCGTTGTAACCTCCTTTGATAATTTTCCAATTTTTGTAACGCCATTTCTCTTGTTTCTTCCAGATCGTCGAGTTTAGCCAAAATAAGATCGGACGAGACGTTTCGCCTCCAAGCTTCCGTTCTTGTGGTAGGGATCATGCCTTCTGTTGGTAAGATCGCCTCGGTTCCGTAGGTAAGCATAAATGGGGAAAATCCTGTAGCTTCCCTTCGTGTGGTTCTGTAAGCCCATAGGACGTTATATAACTCCTCACACAAGTTGCCATATTCCCCATCAAGTTTCTTCTTCATGTTATCGGCGATAGTCTTGTTAGTGATCTCGGCTTGCCCATTACTCTGGGGGTAAATCGGGGTAGCTTTGCTCTTTCTGATGTTGTAAGTGTTGAACAGAAGATCGATGTTCTCGCCTTGTATTTGCTTTCCATTATCCGATATGATAGCTGCAGGGACCCCAAAGCGGCAAATGATATGTTCCCAGATAAATTTAAAGACGTCTTTGTCTTGTATATGTCTTAACGGTGCCGCCTCTACCCATTTGGTGAAGTAATCTGTGGCCACAATCAGATACTTCCTTTGCCCTATTCCTATATGTAATGGCCCGACAATGCCTATACCCTACTTAGCAAAGGGACACATGCTTATAACTGAGTTTAAAGGTACTCCGGGAGCTTGGATTTTCTTCCCGAAACGCTGAAATTCTTCACAAGCTTTCGTCATTTGCTTCGCATCTTCGTTCATGTATATCCAAAAGTAGCCCATTTTTTTCTCCTTGGCCGACAAGATTCTTCCAGAGCTATGGTTTCCGGCCGCTCCATAGTGTAGTTCGTGAAGGATTATGTGTCCCTCTTCTTTACTCAAGCATCGTAGGAGTGGTCCTAGGTAATATTTTCTATATAAAATCCCTTCCCGCAGCTCGTAGGCGCCCGACTTGCTTTTGATTTTGTTTATCTCGGGCCGTCCCTTAGGTATCTCACCCGTCTCTAAGTATTGATGTATTGGCTTTCTCCAGTCGCCTTCCTTGTATCTCTCGGTTGTGTTAATGGCCACCTCGACCCGTACTTCTGGTGTTTCTGGGATGGACGGGATAAGAATCCTCATGACACGTATGCCTTCGATGCTCGGGTCTACTGGTTGTGAGGCGATATATGACAGAGCGTCCGAGTGCCTGTTATCTTTTCGGCAGATGTGGCGGAATCTAATGTTGGGTATTTGCTTGATGTAAAATTGAGCGAGCTCCCAATATTTTTGCAACACAGGATCATGGGTAGCATTGGCCCGTAATTTGTCGAATTACTAGTTGTGAGTCGCTAGTCAAGCGGACCTCTTGCAGCCCCATCTCCATAATTATTCGTAAGGCATGGATCACCGCTTCATACTCGGTGACGTTGTTTGTTGCTTTGAATTCTAGTCTGAACGAATGCACGATCTTCCTCCCCTTTGGTGTGGTAAATACTAGACCGAGGCCCGATCCATCTTTGTTTGATGCCCCATCGACGAAGACCTCCCATCGAGTAGGGCTATTGGCGGCTAATAGGTCCGCTGGTTCCTCTTGTTCCTCCATCATTCCCGGTACACCTTCTACCTCATCCTTATCACTAAGGGGGAAATCTTCCAAGAAGTCAGCCACCACTTGTCCTTTTATCGCGGTCCTCATCTCGTACACCATGTCGTATTGTTTTATTATGGCTCCCCACTTGGAGATTCTTCCTGATCGTCCAGCACTATCCAATACTGCTTCAACATGCGATTTGGTGAGCACCCGTATTCGATGAGCTTGAAAATATGTTCGGATCTTAGAGGCAGCAAAAGCTAGCGCGAGTACCATCTGCTCCATTCTTGTATAGTTTCTCTCGGTCGGGCTTAATGTTTTACTAGTGAAATACACTGGCTTCTCCACATTCCCCTCTGATTTTACTAGCACCGCACTAATGGCATAAGGTGTCTCCCCTAAGTATAGGGTGAGAATTTCTGACGGTTCGGGCCTCTGAAGAACCGGGAGGCTAGCTAAGTGCAACTTGATATTTTGAAGGGCCTCTTCGCTAGCGTCCGTCCATTGGAATTTTTGTCCTTTCTTCAAGATGTCGTAAAAGGCCTTGCATTTGTCCGACGATCGTGATACAAATCGCCCCAACTCTGCTATGCAACCATTTAGTTTCTACACGTCTTTTACCGTAGCGGGAGACGGCATTTCAAGGACTGCCCGGACCTTCTTGGGATCCTCTTCTATTCCCCTAGGGGTGATGATATACCCCAAGAATTTCCCTGTTGTGACCCAAAAGTCGCACTTGGCGGGGTTAATCTTCATCTTGTGTTTTCTCATTGTCTGAAAAATCTCTTGAAGGTCTCGGACATGGTTCTTAGCGCGACGACTCTTGACTAGCATGTCGTCCACATATACTTCTATGGAGTCATTAATATTATCTTCAAACATGTCCCCTACCAATCTCTGGTATGTTTCCCCCACATTTTTAAGTCCGAATGGCATTTTGGTGTAACAATACAATCCCATCGGTGTGAAGAAAGAAGTATGCTCCTGGTCCTCGTGCGCCAATGGTATTTGGTTGTAGCCCATGTATCCATCCATTAAGGTCATCGCCTCGTACCCGACTATCGATTCTACTAGCAGATCTATGCTAGGGAGTGGGAAATTGTCCTTCGGGCAGGCCTTGTTCAAGTCGCTGAAATCAATGCATATTATGACCCCTCCTTTGTTTTTTGGCACCACGACCATGTTAGATATCCACTGTGGGTAGTGAGATTTTCTTATTATTCCGGATTCCTGTAGCTTCTTCAACTCGGCCTCGATCACTTTCTCGTAATTCAGTGCGATGCGCCTCATTTTTTGTCTAACTGGTTTGAACTTTGGATCAATTTTTAAGTGGTGACAGCTGACCTTCGTATCAATTCCCTCCAAATCGCACACCTCCCAGGAAAATGCGTCTAAGTTTTCTCTTAATACCATCGTTAGTTGACTTGATTGTTCGTCCGATAACAACGTCCCGATCCTTACTACCTTTGGCGCCTCTACCGTCCCCAAGTTTACTTCCCAAGTCGGCTCGACCGTTGAGAAGTTCGATTTGGCCTCCTGAGATAGGGACGCTTACTTTAATTGCTACAAAGGGTCTTTCTCTTGAGTTTCATTTTTCATGACCACTTGTGAAATCACCTCTTCCAATTCTCTTTCCGTCTGAATTTCTTTTGATTTGCTCTTCTCTCGCCTTTGCCGAGCTCGCCGCTCCTCATTAATTTCTACATCGATTTTCATGCACTGTCTTGACGCCTGGGAGTCTCCTATAACTTCTGCTATCCCCTTGCAAGTTGGGAACCTTAACCTCTGATGGTATGCCGACGCTACTCCCTTAATCCCAACGATCCATGGGCGCCCGATAATTGCCTCATAAGGTGAGGCGACGTCGACCACACAAAAGGTAGTTAGTATATCGAGGAAGCCTCCACCATCTGAAACCATTAGAGTTACCTCGCCCCTAGGGATAGTTACTGCGCCATTGAAGCCGTAGATGCGATACGTTGAGGGGACGAGCACGTCGTCTGATAATTTTATTCTTCTGAACGTGTCGTAGAATAACACCTCGGCTGAGCTTCCGCTATCCACCAGTATCCTTCTTACTCCCCAATCTTCTATCAGTAAGGTGATGACCAATGGGTCACTGTGTGCTTGTCCATTTGCTGGGGCATCCTTGGCCGAGAAAGAAATGGGTTGCACCATCCAAGGTTCCATAGGCATGGATTTAGCTACGCTAAATATTTCTTTTCCCTCACGATCCCTTTTATGGATCCTAGAGGTGATTACTGGGCTGAGGGTATAGTCTTGAATAGCCGAGTGTGAAATGGTGCTCACGAACTGAGTTGTTCTATTGATACGGACTTGATGAACCGGTGCATCGGGCGTTGCCGTCGGCTGTGGTGGATGTCGGACAAATTGCCTCAAATACCCATCTCGGATGAGATGCTGAACGATATCTTTTACTTCTCGGCAGTTGTTGGTGGAGTGGCCCCTATACTGATGGTAGTGACAGTACTCGGGGTGCTCCCTGATCTCTTGGAACTGAACTCCCCTCGAAGATGGGTAGTTGATATCGTTTCTCTTCTCGACTTCCTTGAATACCTCCACCAAGGGAGAATTTAGGGGGGTATACGATCGGGCTTCCTGCCTCGGCTTCTTCCCTTTAGCGATCCACTCTCTCTTTTCACTGCTTCTCAGGGGTGGATCCGATCTCTTTTCTGGTCGCCTAATAGGGTCGTTTGTGACCGCTTTAGCTTCAATACCCGCTTCAGCACTAGCTTCTTGTATTCCTCTTTCTCTTGACTCGGCCTGAATTTCTTCCAAGGCGATGTAATGCTCCTGCATTTTTCTCATTTCCTTTAAGGTTTTCGGCTTCTCGGAGAACATGGCTATCCAGATAGGGTCCGATCTCCCTAACGCGTTTTCAAACCCAAATATAGCCTGATCTACCAGCACCTTTCCAATGCCAGTACATAGATTCCTCCACCTATCGGTCATGGTTCTTAAGGGCTCCCTGAATATTCGGTCAATGGTAAACAACTTGTTTAATCTAGGCCGAGGTCGAATGTTGTGCATATAGGTCTCAAGGAAGGCTTCGACTAACATCTCATACCCATTAATCGACCCAGGTGGAAGCGAATAGAACCAGTCTCGTGCCTCGCCCTCCAGGCTGGCTGGAAAAAATTTACACATGACTACCGGGTTGTTATTCCATTGTATTAGTGACATGGTGTACATCTTCAGATGCTCGATCGCATCTCCTGTTCCGTCTAACCTAGAAGGAAATGTAGGTAATGTACACTTTGGTGGGAACGGCATATGTTCGAGTTCTTGAGAGAAGGGCATCTTCTCGGCTTCACTCATGATTTCTGCCAATTTGTTCTCTTCGCCTCCGCCCGAGAGCTCTTTGATTTTTGCCTCCAATTCTTTGAATTTGGCCTCTGTCGCTCGTTCCTGTCGCCAGTCTCTACCTCGCCTATCCTCGTCGGTGGACGAGTCCTCGGGTGGCCCATACCTTTGCGTGGGAGGTACCTGAGGCGATGGTGGCTGTCCTGATCGGCCAGACTGATTAGGGTTGCTCGACCCCATCATAGGTGGCGTATGACCTGATCGGTCATGGTAGATCGATTTTCCGCGGCTGGACGAGCCTCTTGATCTGGTTCGCTGATTCCTCAACTGATAGTTCTCATATTCCAAAGCGAGGTTCCATTGCTGGATCTCTCTTAGTGCCGCTTCTTGTCTCCTTTGACTCTCCAAAATATCCAGTAATGCCGGGTCCGTGCTTTCATGACTAGAATTCCCATTTGGGTTATGTGGCCGAGGCTGTACAGAAGGGGGTGGTGGGGGTATTATCGGACCGATTACGTGGCTAGTCGTGTGAACAAGTGTTGGGCCGATATTGCTAGATGTTCCTCGTCCCAGCTGAATCTGCCTAAGACGCTCTTGCTCTTTCGCTAGGGCTTCCTGGTACTCTACTTGCTGCCTCGCTCTTTGTCTCTGGGCTTGTGCTACAAGCGCCACCTCATCGTCATCGGTGTCTGAAGCTGTAAGCCCATCAACTTGTTCAACTTTTATCTAAGTTAAAATAACTTGGTCCAAGGGTAGGGTGTTATCGTCTCGCCCAAGATCGACCTCCTCATCGACAGTTGGCATTCCTCGTGCAACTGCATGATATTCCTCGGGCGGTGGTTGTCGACTGTCTTCTTGCCTCGGCCCAGTTACCCCTGCCTGCATGATGCTGCTAGTTACTGTACGATTCCTCAACATCCTTCTCGTTCCTGAAGTGCTAGCCATCGGGTAATTTGCGTAGTCAGCCGAGTATCGCCCCAACCTACGTCAGCAAATACAGAGAACACCTTACTTTGACCTGACTTTTAGAACATAAGTTCAAACAAAAGACCTAAAAGTTCAACTGACACCAAAGTTACTTCTACGCCTGCCCTTGATGACAAAATTTCTTCCTATTACTCGAGTGGGTCCACCTATCTATCCTTTTCTGATCATGCGCTAAATTTGTGTCAGTCTTTTCTCATTAGTCCGCATCTCTCCGTACGACGTCGCTTTCAGTGCCCTAACTATGCATTTAAGTTAGTTTTTCCTTTGTTCTACATGCTCCAAATCATTGAACTTATGCACATGACGCTTAAATGGTACGACACGCAACCCCAAGACTCAAACTAAGTTTGTGATGGATCCACTTTCTCGAGACCTAATCATGACCTTTCCGACTACTTATGTTACACCGCCGGCAAAATCTTTAATCGGTTAGCATCTTAACACACTAGGAGATATCTAAATCGTGTACTCTTGGTAAATCTAAACGCTAAGCTCCATTACTTAGCTAGAGAACGACTTGCTTGACGTCACAGATCACTCAACTATCGGAAACAAACAGTCGTCCTTTCAAAAGATTCTTCATCTATCTTCTAACCCGAACTGTTAGTCGCTGGTGAGCTTATGAAGATTCTTTGCTGATCGAACTATTGACGGGAGAAGAAAATACAAGAACTTGTTACTTTCGAAGATACTACAACTGTTCTAGCTTTACATGCACAGCAAATGACTCAAAGCAAACATTATTTCGGCCAACAGAGTTCATCATAGCTTCAACCACGACACATTAACGTGTATTTGGGAGCTTTTGATCGTCTCTGAAGGTCTCCATGGCAAGGTATCCGAAGATCTTAGTCGTTGCCCCCTTAGTCGGTGCCAGAATGTAGATGCATTTTACTACCAACTACATCCAAAGGATAGAAAGATTCTACTCAAGTCGAATGAAAGTAAACACTTAACAATGAACACAAGATATACGTGGTTCGGTATGATTACCTACGTCCACGGGGGTGAAAGGGTGAATCTTATTACTTCCAAGTGTTACAAAGGTGTTGCTCTTAGTCAGATTTCCTTACAAAGATGAAATTACTTCTCACTCTCATTTCCTTGGTGTAAACTCGAGTCTCTCTCTCCTTAAAATACAACCTACCTTTCTTGAATACAAGTCACACTCTATTTATAAGAGAAGTTTCATACAACCAAGTTAGGGTGTTGGTCATATTACATCCCTTTTACAGTTCTGTACTCGGGCCGACTCATGTCGTCTCCTATGGCCGACGTATCTTGATTCCTTGCCCGTCTCTCGTCTGAGCCGATCTCTTCGGGTGTTCTCTTGACACGATGTCGCCTGCCATATCTGTCGCCTTAGCAATGGGCCGATGCATCACGTAATTTCTTATCCTCTTGACCGTTGTGCCTCGTTTGTCCCACCATGTCCCGTCTTGTCAGCTTTGTCAGAGGTCTGGGTCAAGTCTTGTCCGACAGCTGCACGCACGATTCACGCGGCACCTTAAATCTCGCGCCTGCTGGTCTTCACCCTATGCTCCGCGTTCCTTCGTTTTTTGGTGCGCCAAGGCTTGAGATGTTGCCACCTGGATCTGTGGATAATTTACACCTATAAGTAACAACCCTTCTTCTTATAAGTTCTTCACTAATAGAAGTATCCTACATTTGTTGAGTTAAATTATTAAGATGATGCCTAGCCATGTAGGATAAAGAAAAGAGAAGAAGAAAAAGAAAACTGTGAAGGGTATGAAGAAACAAATACAGGGGAATGAGGTTTATATAGACATGGGGGTGATAAGTTTTTAAATGACAAGTATGGTGATAAGAATAAGAGTAGTGAAAGGTGTTATACAGAGAGTAAGTTTTGGGAATCCAAGCATCAACAGAAGTTAAAAAGAGGATAAAGATGAATTCAAAATACCAGTTAAGAGAACGTGAAGGACCAATATGAATTTCCAAGAGAAGATACATGTCGATGAGGATAATGATGAAAAGTAATTGCACCACTGCAGTAAGAAAAGGCCAACTGTGAACATACCAATTGAAACTGTTCCAACTGAGGAGAAACTAATTGATGTAACGGGACATTGTTGCTACAACAGTGCGTGGCAACATGGAGGAGAACTAATCTGCCATTCAGATAAAAGAAATCGATTAGTAATTAAGGGAATGACACATCAGAGATTAGAAAACAAGCTTTTAACTTACAGAAGACAAAACAAAAAGAGATCAGAAACCATATTGATAGAATCAAACTCACAATCAAGAAGAAAAATACATTAAAACAGTACCCAAAGGAGGACAAAGATTTTAATACATGAAAAGAAGGGATAAATTAAAAACCCAGATGAAAAAATAAAAGGAAGAAGATAAGGATGAAATTAGGGCAGAAAAAAGTGAAAGAAAAGCAAAATTAAAAATGCAAATAAGATGAGAAAGATGCAGTGAATGAGATTCGTAAGGGAGAAAAACAGAAATTCTGCAAAAAAGGTGGAAGAATCAAAGATTGACTAAAGTTGACTAGTGTTGACTTTATCGCGTGACTTGGATGTTTATTCCAACAGTATGAAAAGGTCAAGCTGCATCTGTTTATGCTGTATTTTTCGAGATAACCAAAGCCACACGGTTGCTATTGTCAAGCGTCAAGCATAATATGTGTGTGAAACACCGGAACCAGAACTTTCAGTTTTATAAGAGCCAGCACTATGGAGAGGATATCCCTTCCCTATCCCTCTCCATCCCTCAAAATCCTAAATACTCAAGTATTATGGTCTCACATATCCGTACATGAGTAGGGATACTCACCTCTTTCCCTACTTGCCTGATCAGATCTGATCAGCCTTGTAGGAAAGGGAAATCACACGGGTACTGAGTACCCATTTACTTTTTCACTTTACGCGTACTGAGTATACGTAAATTTTTCTGGTTTTAAAGTTTTACATTAAAACTTTCTTTTTTCACTCCCATTTTTTACTAAAACTCTTTTTTTTTTACATATTTGATATTTTTTTTTACTCTAAGAAATCTTTTTTACCAGGTAAATATTTTTCCATTGAAAAAAACGAAAAAAAAAATACGGCTACTCAGTACCCGTTTGCACTATTCATACGCGTACTGAGTACCCATTTCGTTTAGGGAAGTGATGGGAGGGCACCATAGCAAGCTTGTCTTCCATGTGCCATCCCTTCCCTACATTTGAGGTATAGGGAAGGGAGAGCTAGCACCATAGTGCTATCTCTAAGGAGAAAAGTACGGTTTAGTCCAAAATCCCCTCCAAATAGACTAGTTAGCCCATACATTATATTAGATACAAATTAGTCATTTATTTATTTGAAATACGGAAAGTATATTAATAATCCTCATGATTTACAAATTTGTCCAACTATTTGCAATTTAGTTCGCAGTGACTAATGATGATATCAATAATTTTAAACGGTCCGCGAGTTATAACCTCAAAAGTGTCACTATTCATCCACAAAAAACCCGCCAAAACAAAAGTAAAACAAAAACCCCAAAAAATAAAATTTTGATGAAACCAATTTTTGGTTTTGATGAAATCAATTTTGAAATTTGGAATTTTTGTATTAATTTTTTAAAATTTGAGGTTTTTGTATCAATTTAATTAAGATGGAGTTTGGATGAATCCCAACATTTGAGTGGGGTTTTTGTACCCCAAGTTTGGTCACCTTGGGTTTTTATGACTAGTTTTTAATTTTAAATAAATAGAAACAACCACAAAGTGCTAGAAAATAATATAATAGACTAAGTTTGGTTCTGCTAACCTAGTCAACTATCTGTTTGGTCTTTTTTCAAAATATATACTAGATTTGTGCCCGTGCTACGTACCAGCATATTTTTTCTTTTAACTTGGGTGTGCGAGGCTTTGCCCGTCCCGTGTCGATGTATTTTTGATTTGGTGTGCACGGGACTTCTCTCCGACCCGGGGAGATTTATTTTTGATTTAGTGTGGCGGGGCAAATACATTAAATAGGTGGAAAATATGTGCAGATTTTATTTATTTTTTTCCTTTTAACTTGGTGTGCGCGGGGCTTCGCCGCCCCCCGTGGAGATGTATTTTTGATTTGGTGTGGCGGGGAAATTACATTAAATAGGTGGAAAATACATGCAGATTTTATTTTATTTTTTTCTTTTAACTTGGTGTGCGCGGGGCTTAATCCCGTCCCGTGGAAATGCATTTTTGATTTGGTGTGCGTAGGGCTTCGCCCCGCCCCCTGGAGACATATTTTTGATTTGGTGAAGCGGAGAAAATACATTAAATAGGTAGAGGATATCTGCAAATTTTATTTATTTTTTTCCTTTTATTTTCGCAGAAAATATGTGGATTTTTTCCCTTTTATATATTAATTTGGAAAAAAATAGTCATAATATACTCGATTTCCAAATTGAATTTGGACTTCCACAAAATTCCAAACACGGTAAGTTAGGTTTTTTTTTTAAGTTTTGTAATTTTTAAAATAATCATACATTGCCAAGTGTCCTCACCTAAATATTGTCACTTCATGAATTGGAAATTGAAATTGGTTTCTTTTTTTTAATCTTTTTCCTATTCTTTTTAAACCAATCATACGTTCCCAAGTGTCCTCACCAAAACGCTCGTTTCACAAAACTCAAAAAAGGACTATTTCGACCAATAGGAAGCGAGGGTTTCCTCACCGTTCAACGTGGGAGCTTTATTTGTCTAGGCCTTTAAGTCTTTATATATTACTGTTTGGTCCTAGGGTGGATAATACCCACGCGAGATGATGTAATTATCTTTTGATAGTGGAAAAAATACCCATTTGGATAACCATATATATACTCAATTATTAAGAGAAAATGGAATCATTTTAGAATTTGTTTTTTTCTTTCTTTTTTTTTCCAGAAAAATGATGATGATGAATACGATGAAAACGACGACAATGAAGATGATGATGATGAAGAGGGTGAAGATGATGAAGATTTTAACGTTTTTTTGTTGCTATTATTGTTGTTGTGGTTGAAGATGATGAAGATTTTTAGTTTCTTCTTTTCTGTTGCTGTTGTTGTTTTTGAAGATGATGAAGACGATGAAGAAGATGAGGATTTACGTTTCTCTGATATTTTTTCTTCGATTTTAAATAAACTTTCAATTTTTATGGATTTTTGTTGTGTGTTCATGTTAAAGAATGAACTCTGTTTTAGATCTTGAATTATTAGGTGTTCACTCGAAAGAATGAACTCTGTTTTTCTGTGTGTGTTCATTTTAAAGAATGAACTCTGTCCTAGGTTTGAATTAGATTGTTTTTGATAGGTGTTCATTTTGACGAATGAATTCTGATTTTTGTTCATAATAATGAACTTTTATTGGGTGTTCATTTTGACGAATGAACTTTAATTTTTGTTCATAATAATGAACTTTGACTGGGTGTTCATTTGAAAAAATGAACACTGATTTTTGTTCATAATAATGAACTTTGATTGGGTGTTCATTTTAACGAATGAACTCTGTTTTTTGTTCATTCGTTCGTCTGGTTTCTTGTCAGACATAAGTTCGTCTGATTTTCATGACTGTGTACTGTGGAATAGTTAACTTCCATTGGTTTAAGCTTAGTCTGATATCATCCCCCTTAGTAACTTCTCTTTTGGTTCAATTTATTGGCATCTCAAGGTTTCGTTCTGTCTCTTAATCTTTGAAAAACTAATTAAGATTTCCTTGCATCTTTGTTAGAGCATTGCTCGGTTGAACCCACCAAGCGTTGGTATGTCAAGTTTGGTTGTCATATTTGAGTGAATCAAAAATCATTTAAAGAGTCGCTTGATTATTTACTAGAGTCAAATTTGTATAGGTTAGCTAGAAATTTACTAGGATATGAGACTTACAAGTATTACATGAAGACTTTGAAGAATATGAAGAAGTAAAGAACTACAAAGATGACATCATCCTTCCTCTTGAGGTTAGTAATATTTGACTTGAACTATTTCATTCCTAACGTATCTTTCAAGTCGTGCATATGGAAAACATAACTGCGAAGCTGTGAATGATTGTACCCTAGTTAGACATAATATTAAGGAATTACAATATGAAGTATAACGTCTATCTTTTGAACTTCGTATATAAGACATCGACATAATCGTATGAATGCTATTGTGATTATGTATGGGTATGGGTGAAGATTTCTTCCTAGGAAACAATGTTTTTATATTCGTTAGGCTTATTGGTATTATTATTCATTGCAAAGGAAGTACAATTCATAAACTTGTGTTATGAATCGAAAAGGAAATCGCTAGGCTTATTGGTATTATTATTCATTGCAAATCTTTGGATTACCAATATGTGTGTTTAGTATTACCGCTCATAACTTGTTTATGTATCTTGGTAAAACTATTTACAAGGCCTAACTTTTGTATTGGTATGACTTTTATTAGTGAAACCGATCTTAAGTAATCACCTGAGATGGTATGATCGATTTACTGTAATTGGTATGACCAACTTTGGACATTGGGGAACCGATCCTAGTAAGAGGTGCAACCGATCACAAGTAGGGAAATCGATCCTTGTAAGAGGTGCAACAAAATCTTAGATATTGCTAACCGATCATATGACTTGTGCAGCCGAATACAAGTTAGATACCATATATATGTGGTAACCAATCCTAGTACCTAGTAAACCAATTTTTGGAAGGCTAGTATGACCGATCCTAGTACCCACATGGAGGTAGAACCGAAACTTGTTTTGGTAGAACCATTTAAACCCATGATTGGTGATTTGATAGAATAATCAATCACATAGTTCTTGGAAGTCAGATGAACCAATTCTAAACTTGTTTGGAAGTGTTTGCAAATCGGTTCCAAGATTGTAAATATGAAAAAGGATTTACAAAGTAAAGATGTCGACATACTTTGAACATGTGCAGTAACTCTTATCTTTCATTGTACAAAGATATTCCTTAATAGCTAAAGGAGAATCCCGGATCGAAATAAATTGAGAATCTTTTAATTAAGGTTTTTAGTTTTATATGCTTTTTATTTTCAGCAATTAAAATGCATATCTTTAGAAAATAAAAATTAGTAATGTGCATTTACTAGTTAGAGATTTTCTACTGAGATTTCGGTCAATATTTGGATAGTGCATTTCCAGGAATTATGAAAATCGTTTTTTCCCTTATTGCATATCTTTGAGAATATTCGGTTTTGGAAATTCCTTGGTGTCCAAACTTCCTTGGTCTATAAATATTGAAGTTTGAATTTCAAGAAAACTAATCCTCAGAGCCAGCAAAACTACCTAGTTATGTTGTTACTGGTGGATCCATCTATTCGGAGAGGAAAGTACCCTAATTAGGCGAAATCTCTTACGACCGCTCGTTTTAAAGACTTCTTTGGGATTGGGAAGCTTTATGAGTACCGTTGGTAGGAAACTAGATAATTGCAGTTTATTATTAGTTTTCGATTGATTTGATTGACTAATGGTTGTTGAACTTTGATTGCACCTAGTTTGTTTATGCTTGAGAATCTTTTCGTCTGAAATAAGATTTACTCAAACTAGATCGAAGTTTCGACGTGGATCTTTAGACTATTTGTAGATCTAAAGACGTCTTGTGATATTCCATTGTTAACAGACTCCGTTCTGTGTGTGATTGATCACAAGATATTCAAGTTGATTGTGTGCAGGTATTTATTGAAGATCTAAGAAGATTTGAAGACGAAGAAGATTTCTGATTTGGTTTCATAATCTTTGGTGTGCACAAAACTTGATCGGCTGGGGATCCAACTATAATCGGTTTATCTTTGTGATAATCATGATTGATTAGTTGAGTAGGTCGGCATCAATACGTTTCTTTGTGATTCGAAGTATTGATTGCAAAATCTTGACAATTACTTTGGTAGTTGTTATTGGATAGATCTAAGAACCTAACAAAGGAGTTTATATTGGGATAAATGGAAGAGCCTTTTGTCAAACTTAGGGTTGCACAACGGTCGGGTCGGGTCGGTTTTTGACCCTACCGACCAGTGCACCGTATGCATCGGTTTTGAAATAGGCAGCCCCAATTAGGACGAGGGTTATAGTCGGGTCTGCTTTAAAATAATGCGATTTTCCATCGGGTGATGTCGGTTCGGTGGTCGGATTACCGACATGATTAAAAATCAGGTGATGTTCATAACATCTCGTACAGTAAGAAGAACTTGAAAAAGAGATACATCTAATAGATTGCAACAGAACAGTAAGCATACATTGATACCACACTAAATGTATCCCAAAAAAAAAAACTAAAAAAACGGATTAAAAGTTTGGTATTGAGCAAAATAAGACAATAGTCTAAGAAGAAATTAAAAAAAAAAAAATCAATTTCTCCCCTTATCATTCTTGTTTTGTCCGATTGAGAGATAAACACCCAAAATTCAAAATTAAACAATTGCAAAACTGAAAATCAATCAGAACCCATTCATAGCACTATCTCCATTATTCCAATTTAATCTAATTTATCTAAACCCCCGATATTTCCCCAATTCCCCTAATTTGTTACCTTTTAGGGTTCTGTTTAAATTAACACCACGAATAATTAGAAATTCGCAGGAACAAGAAAATGAAAATACAAACACAACACTTGGATGAGGATGTTGCTGGTGGGGACGGTGTTTGTGAAGAAGATGAAGAACAAAGTAGAACTGGTGTTTGTTTGCCTCTGCTCGAGTGAAGTAATGAAGGAAGAAGTCATGCTAGGGCTCGAATAAAGAGGGGGACCTGTAACAACCACAGATTGATGCTTTATCAATGGGCATTTTTTATCCACATATATTCGGTCGGGTTTAAGACAAGGTCGGTCAGTAAGATGGTACACCCGAGTATGACTAAAATTAGATCGGGGTTGTCACATTTTTACCATTCAAAACCGTTGTATTTATCAGGTTTTAGTCACCTTGGTTTTTTATAAATCGGTTCGGGTGGGTTGGTCGGTTTGATCGGGTAGATGTGCATCCCTAGTCAAACTCATATCACTTGATTGAAAAGAGTTGTTACCGAACATATTTGTTGTTCCTTTACTGTTTGGAATACGAACCAAAGGAATTGTTCCAAGTGCGTGACTTATTGCAAGTTGGAGGCACATGGATACAGAAGGAACTAGGTGAACTATAAGTTTAGTTGTTTAGTCTCAACTATACGAAGTTGGTTTAGATTTTGTATAATGGCTTAATCCTGAGAGTATTCAATTCTGGACAAGGTTCCGGGTTTTTCTGCATTTGTGGTTTCCTCGTTAACAAATCTTGCTGTGTATTTTACTTTTCTATTTCCACAATTATAATTATTTTATTATAATTAGAAGTAAAATACACAAACGTTAATTCCTATTTACTTGACAGCAATCCTATTGTGTTTGATTAAGTCCGAACCTTTTATCAAGTAAACATACTTCATTGTGTATTGTTTCGATCTTGCATACATAGTCAATCACACAAGTTATCTTGTTATCGTATTGTCTCGATCTCGTATCCATAGACGATCACACGAAGTGTGAACCGATTAGTTGTATCGTCTCGACTCAGTCCATAGACAATCACTTTCGGAGAAATGACTTATAGGTGGAAAATTTTTAGATTGAGGTATATTTGGGTACCCTCATGTTTTCAATTGGTATCAGAGTAGGAAAACACGAAAACCTCTAACAATCTGTGTTTGGTGCGATCCAACCTATAAGAGATGAACTAGAGTTCTCATGAATCGACTTCAATTAACGTACCACCAAGATTTTATGGAACAAACTATCTATGGTGGAAATATGTTATGAGGTATTTTCTTCAATCACGAGACTTTAATACATGGCTATTAGTCGTCGATGGTTATAATCGTCCGAAAGTAGAAAATTTGGAAACTAAGTTTAAACGCTTAGTGGATTTTTTAAACAAAAAAAAGGCTTTTGCTAAGCAGAATTCAGATGGTTTGAATGCTATAATACATGCTGTAAGTCGTGATCTACAACATCATGTATCAACATGTCAAACTTCGAAAGAAGCTTGGGATAATCTGTAGATCGTATTCGAAGGAAACACATCAGAGAAAGAAGATAGACTTCAAACTCTTACGTCCGATTGGGAAAACCTTCGAATGGATGACAATGACACTCTTGAAGATTTTCATCTTAAACTCTCTAAGATAATTAATGCTTCTTTCTCTCTTGGAAAGACTATTTCTGAAAAAGATATAGTGTGCAAAATTCTCAGATCGTTGCCATCTAGATACGATTCTAAGAAACATGCAATCATAGAAGCAAATGATCTTTCAACACTCTCGCGAACCACACTCATTTGAAAGTTAAAGAAAATCATAGAAGCAAATGATCTTTCAACACTCTCTGAAAGCTCCAATGGAGAGGAATAGACAGATGGATGATCCAGATGAACAGATTGCAGAAAATTCTGATGATGAAATTGAACAATCATTATCATTAATTACTAGACAGTTTCGAGATCTCTTAAAGAAAAGAAATAAGAGATTCATAAAGTATGCTCATCGATCTTCTCGTCCACATGATCGAGTTTCTGTCAAAAAGGATCAGGAAGAAGATGATGAATATCAGCCGCAGTGCTTTAAGAGTAAAGGGTTTGGTCATATTGCTAAAGACTGTCCCAATCTTAAGTAATATAATGGAAGCAAGGCTTTGGATGTAACTCTAGATGAGACCTCTGATTCATATGATTCTGAAGAAGAGTAAATAGTTAATATTCCATTAGTTGTCAATCTTATTTCTTCCTCCTCCATTAGTGATTTACCCATTTTAAAAATGGTCATGTCTTCCGATGTTATTAAATCATCTAATGGTAAAGGGAAAATAAGACAAGATGCAAAAACTGTCTCAAAAACAGAATTGCTAAAAGTTGCATATGCAACCCCAGTCAATCTCAAGATACTTCATTAGTTCGAGGTAACAAAAAGAGACTTTCTCATACGATACTAGATCAAGGACACTCTGGTTGTTCAAAATTCCACAATGAGAGAAAATCTCATACTAATGCCACCTGATCGTTATTAGAATTCTTTCCTCACCATGTGTGCCAAATTTTGAGTGAGGAAAAAGAAATATCAAGGCACTTATGTGTAGATTATGGAAATAAAATCTAGTAATTAAAAATATTTAAGATATTCATATTTATAGGAATATTATATTTTCGGAAGTATGAAAATTATAAAAAGATCAGTCTCCTTCTTTGGTCATTCCTTGTCCGAACTATGAGTCTGGATCCAATGTCGTCTCTTGATAAGGTGTTAGATCCGAAAGATCACTTTAAGAATAAGTCTGCATCTTCTCTTGATATAGAGAAATCAAAGAGCAAAATCAAAAAAGAGAGATTGGCTTAGCAAGAAGGAAATAGAGAATATGTTGAAGAAAGATCAGTTTATTGAAGCATTGACACACTTCTGTGTTCAATCAAAGACAAAATTACATGTTCTTGCAGAATCCTTCACGAAAATTTCTCAACTGCAAGAAATTCTGGTCAAACAACAAGGTTATCTACTTGAAGAATTTTACAAGCTGAAGATTGAAAGTAATAATCTACCTTCCTCTGGCATTGAGATGAAGGATTAATCCAGGAAAATAGACATCAGTTTTTAGTTTCTTTCAATAATTGTATAAGGTCTATTATGAATAAAACTATCTTATTTATGAATAAAATTATTAGTTTATAAATTTTCTTGTGATAGTTTTTGATTACATAGCATGTGCTTCAATATTTTATTTTATTGCTATGTATGTTTATGGGATGTTTGATTTCGGTTTTCATGACCTTAATATTCAATCTCATATGGTGTGAACCCTTATGGTTTGGGTGACTTTTTGGTTTAGCAGGATTAAGTTCTAGCCCATGTTGGTAGGATTTATCAAAGGATCATAAGGGGTTCTGATTGAAACTAATATGTGAAAAAGTCACAATATGTTGAATCGTTTGGTTTAGCATAAAAGCATATGTGTTTCGGGCTTTCAACTTTTGTATCACATTAGTTAAAACCGATTTTCAACCTTTATCTGGTAAAGGTTGCTCTTTGTTGTTGCTCTTTTGTCTTGCGAGAGGATGACAACACAACGGGGTAGAGTTCTATGTGAACTTGCGCTTAATGATATATCTTTCTGGGGTGAAGAGGATGCGGAATTTGAGGTAACGAATTTGTTAGTTAATCGTTTTCCTGTTTAAGAAAATCCTGATTTTATTGCATATATTTATTGCTTTTGCTTAACAAAATTTAGGTACAATTGATGTTTATTCCATTATTTGTGTTTGGATGTGTGTGTGATTCAATTGTTTCCGGTTAAGAAAAACTATTGTTATCTTGCTTTATTGTTTGGTATCAATTGTTTAGGCTTACAAAATTTCGGTGCAATTGCGGTACTATAATGTCTCTGATTGTTTCAATTGCTTTCGGTTGAGGTAAATAATTATGCAAGTTAATTTATGTTACTTTGTATGAATTGTTTATGGCTTAACAAAAGGGTTTTCGGGGTCAATTGTTTAGTCCAATTGGATTCCGGATAAGAGAAACTAAGTTAATTATGATCTTAGTTAGACTTATCAAAGTATAGGTTTCGGTTATTCAAGTCTAATCGAATTCCTTGACAAAAAATGCTAGTTAACTAACCTAGTACTTGTCTTATTTAAAAGTGAAAGGTCTAAGTTATTATTTGAATAACTAGAACCCGATGAGAAAAATAGAGTTAATTCTGATCTTTATTTTGGTCTTATCGAACAAGCGATTGTATTTATACGGTTTAGCAAAGGAACTACGGTGCTTAGTCTATTTTTGGTTTGCTAAACTATTAGGGAAAATTGCTTCGGGAAATTGTTTCCTTGGTAACATATCAAAACAAACTTACTTTGTAGTTTAGGTTTTGATATTGGTTATCTAAAATGGTGTGCGGAACCCTCGTGCTTAACTCTTATAGGTTTTGCAAGTCTTTTAAGATTTGTAAGATCCTTTCGGTTGTCTTTTATTTGCTCGTACCTTTGTCATTTTGTGACAAAAAGGGGGAGAAATATATGGAGTAAACAAGTGATGTGGTATCACTAAGGAAAGGATAGTGGTGCTTAAACGTTATATCTAACGAAAGAGTAAAACATAGACTAAGGGGGAGTAACATATCATATTGATACTTTTAGTTACATGAACTACAAAGGGAATAACAAAAACGTGTGAATTGAAAATCCACCTATCTTACCTTTAGGGGGAGTATTAGATTTGTTATTATAATTTCAACAATGGCATTTATGGATTGAATGTATACATGTTATTGTGATGTGGAAACTTGGAATCAAGCGTACATGTAATGAATTCTTGTAAGTTGTTTATCCATATCCATATGATGTATGAGTTTTGTCACTAAAATTGACAAAAGGGGAGATTGTTAGAGCATAACTCGGTTGAACCCACCAAGCGTTGGTATGTCAAGTTTGGTTGTCATATTTTAGTGAATCAAAACTCATTTAAAGAGTTTCTTGATTATTTGCTAGAGTCAACTTCGTATAGGTTAGCTAGAAAGTTACTAGGATATGAGACTTACAAGTATTATGTGAAGACTTGAAGAATGTGAAGAAGTTAAGAACTACAACGAAGACATCATCCTTCCACTTGAGGTCAGTAATATTTGAATTGAACTGTTTCATTCCTAACGTATCTTTCAAGTCGTGCATATTGAAAATATAACTGCGAAGCTGTGAATGATTATACCCTAGTTAGACATAGTATTGAGGAATTACAATACGAAGTATAACGTCTATCTTTTGAACTTCGTATATAAGACATCGACATAATCGTATGAATGCTATTGTGATTATGTATGGGTATGGGTAAATATTTTGTCACTAGGAAACAATGTTTTTACATTCGTTTAAAGGAAGTACAATTCATAAACTTGTTTTGTTAATCGAAAGGGAAATCACTAGGCTTATTGGTATTGTTATTCATTGCAAATATTTGGATTACCAATATGTGTGTTTAGTATAACCGCTCATAACTTGTTTATGTATCTTGGTAAAACTATTCACAATGCCTGACTTTTGTATTGGTATGACTTTTATTAGTAAAACCGATCTTAAGTAATCACATGAGATGGTATGATCGATATATTGTAATTGGTATGACCAACTCTAGACATTGGGGAATCGTTCCTAGTAAGAGGTGCAACCGATCACAAGTATGTGGAATCGATCCTTGTAAGAGGTACAATAAGTCTTAGGAATTGGTAACTGATCCTATGACTTGTGCAACCGATCACAAGTAAAATACCATAAATATGTGGTAACCGATCCTAGTACCTAGTCAACCAATTTTTAGAAAGCTAGTGTGACCGATCCTAGTACCCACATGGAGGTAGAACCTAAGATTTTGTGTTCTGGTAGAACCTTGAAACCTATTAATGGTGATTTGATAGGATAAGCAATCACATAGTTCTTAGAAGTCAGATGAACCAATTCTAAACTCGTTTGGAAGTGTGGCAAATCGGTTCCAAGATTGTAAATATGAAAAAGGATTTACAAAGTAAAGATGTCAACATACTTTGAACATGTGCAGTAACTCTTATCTTTTATTGTTCAAAGATATTCCTTAATAACTAAAGGAGAATCCCGGATCGAAACAAATTGATAATCTTTTAATTAAGGTTTTTAGTTTTATATGCTTTTAATTTCCAGCAATTAAATGCATATCTTTAGAAAGAAAAAAACTGGTAATGTGTATTTACTAATTGGAGATTTTCTACTGAGATTTTGGTCAATATTTGGACAGAGCATTTCCAGGAATTATAAAACCGTATTTGGACTATATTGCATATGATTGAGAATATTAGGTTTTGGAAATTCCTTGGTGTCCAAACTTCCTTGGTCTATAAATAATAAAGTTCGCATTCGAGCAAACTAATCCTCAGAACCATCAAAACTACCTAGTTGTGTTGTTACTGGTGGAGCCGTCTATTTGGAGAAGAAAGTACCCTAATTAGGCGAAATCTCTTACGACCGCTCGTTTTAAAGACTTCTTCGGGATTGAGAAGCTCTACGAGTATCGTTGGTGGGAAACTATATAATTGCAGTTTATTATTAGTTTTCGATTGATTTGATTGACTAACGGTTGTTGAAGTTTGATTGCACCTAGTTTCTTTATGCTTGAGAATCTTCTCTTCTGATATAAGATTTACTCAAACTAGATCGAAGTGTCGACGGGGATCTTTAGAACTGTTTGTAGATCTAAATATGTCTTGTGATAATCCATCGTTAACAGACTCCGTTCTGTGTGTGATTGATCACAAGAGATTCAAGTTTTTTGTATGTAGGTGTTTATTGAATATCTAAGAAGATTTTAAGACAAAGAAGATTTCTTATTTGAGTTCATAATATTTGGTGTGCACAAAACTTGATCGGATGGAGGGATCCAACTATAATCGGTTTATCTTTGTGATAACCTTGATTGATTAGTTGAGTAGATCGGCATCAATACATTTCTTTGTGATTAAGAGTATTGATTGCATAGTCTAAACAATTACTTTGGTAGTTGTTGAATAGATTGATCTAAGAACCCGACAAAGGAGTTTATTGGGATAAACGGAAGAGCGTTTTGTGAAACTCATATCACTTTGTTTGAAAAGAGTTGTTACCGAACGGATTTGTTGTTCCTTTACTATTTGGAATACGAACCAAAGGAATTGTTCCAAGTGCATGACTTATTACAAGTTGGAGGCGCAGGGATACTGAGGGAACTAGGTGAACTATAGGTTTAGTTGCTTGGTCTCAACTATACGAAGTTGGTTTAGATTTTGTATAGTGGCTTAATTCTGAGAGTATTCAATTCTGGACAAGGTCCGGGATTTTTTCTGCATTTGCGGTTTCCTCGATAACAAAATCTGGCTGTGTATTTTACTTTTCTATCTCCGCAATTATAATTGATTTATTATAATTAGAAGTAAAATACACAAACGTTAATTCATAATTACTTGATAGAAATCCTGTAGTGTTTGGTTAAGTCCGAACCTATTATCAAGTAATCATACTTCGTTGTTGTATTGTCTCGATCTCGTATCCATAGACGATCACACGAAGTGTGAACCGATTAGTTGTATTGTCTCGACTCAGTCCATAGACAATCACTTTCGGAGAAAAGACTTATAGATGGAAAAGTTTTAGATTGAGGTATATTTGGGTACCCTCGTCTTTTCAAGATTTTTATCATCTGCCATACCCCTGTACATCATTAGCGTTTTGCTTTTTTAGAATTTGGTGATGAATGCCCCTGATGTTCTTGTTTATTGTCCCCCTCTGGTGACTATCTTTTTTGGACGAAAATATGGTGATTGGTTATAAGTGGTGTTTCTTACAATGGAGTTGGCTACAAGACAAAGACGGTTTTATATTATAACTACTTATTAATATTCATGCTCTTCCCATTCAGTTGCAATCTCGCACTCACATACCTTTTATAACCATAATGGATTTTCGGATCCTCGGCAGATTGGAAGTATATAATGTTGATCCTTACAATGCAGCAGCAACCTTTGATGATATGGTGTATTTAGTGTTGTCGGGGCCCTGGTTTCTCCTTTTTTTTTGCGACTTTGTTTGTATTGGCCTTTTTCTGCAACCTATCTTATATTTTGCTTACTCTGGAATTTTTGTGACTTTGTTTATATTGGCCTTTCTCTTATTAGTTTAGTTATAGCCTAAGTTTCCTCTCAAGATAATTTTGTCTTGTCCAGATTTTGTTTCCTCTTTTACAACATGAAACTATTCTCATGGAACGTCCAAGGTATTGGGACACCTCTCACTAGGGATCATCATTACTACAAGCCAGATATTTTTTTTTTATCGGAGACAAAGGCCATATTCGACATAATGAACCTTATTTTGAAAAAACCTGACTTTCATGATTGGTGTATAGTTCCTTCTTTGGGTATAGCTAAGGGATTGGTAATAGCCAGGCATAATTATGTTGATATAAAATTAATCTCATCTCATTTAAATGTCTGTCATTTTGAAATGTTAATTGGTGACGAAGAAATAGAAATTACTTGCGTTTACGGTGCAGCGGAAGCATATGAGAAAATAATACAATGGTCATATATTTCAGATCTGCCAAAATAAATTCAAAAGCCTTGGGTACTAATTGGAGGTCTGAATATCATCCTGGATCCGGGAGAAAAACAAAGCGACAACAATTCGAGCTCTAGCAGCAAGGCTTTTATTACTCAAGTTATTGACTCTATGGGCCTCCAAGATGCAGGATATGAAGGAGCCCCATTTACTTGGTCAAATAACATAAGCGGAGATGCTAATATTTGCGAAAGGATTGATAGAGCTTTAATATTTTACCAGTGGATTTAGATCTTCCATAACAAAAATGTAAGTCACCTATCAAGAGTTGGTTCGGACCATACTTCTATACTTTTTGATTCCAACCCGGAAACGAAAGTTTTATCAAACCATTTAAATGCATTAGATCCTGGCTAACGCACCCTATGTTATCAATAGTAGTGGCAGCATATTGGAATCTCCATTCATCAAATTCCCCGGCTAGAAACTTTGCATCTAATCTAAAATCTCTCTCCTCAGACCTTGCTCAATGGAATTCAGATGTTATCAGCAATATTCATAAAAATATTAAAACTCTTAATAACAAAATAGAAAACATTCACAAATCCGGGAACTTCTGTTCGAAAATTGATACACTCAAGAACCTCCAAGTTGAACTAGGTAAATGGTACAAGATTAATGACTATTACCATCAACTATCTAAAGATAAGTTTTTTAAAGAATATGATCAAAACACCGAATACTTCCATGCTACTGCCTCTAATAGAAAAAGGATCAATGTAATTCATTCTCTTAGAGAACCTTCGGGTCTTTGGATCTCAGACCGAGACCAAATCAATTCTCTATTGATCAATCATTTCACCCAAATTGGAACTTCTCAAATGAGCAACTACAATGTCGACCTCTCAGAAATAATCCAACCTTGTATCTCAGATTCGGAAAATTATTCTCTAACCCAAATTCCATCCAAAGAAGAAATTTGGTCCACTCTTTCTAAAAATGAACCCTTGGGGATCTCCTGGCCCGGACGGATTTCAACCAGTTTATTTTTTAAAGCCGATTGGGAAATCTTGGGGTCTGATATTACAAATACCATACAAGAATTTTTTAGAACAGGGATTATGGCACAAGAATTCAACCATTATTTTATTACTCTTATCCCAAAAATATTAACACCTCAAACCCCATCGGATTTCATACCTATCAGCCTTAGCAAAACGATATATAAACTTATTTCCAAAATTTTAGCCAATAGATTAAAACCCCTGTTGAATAAGATCATTTCTCCCAATCAATCGGCTTTTCTTCCAGGAAGACAAATTACAAAAAATATTATCATATCCCATGAATTGATTCATTCAATGAAGACTTCTAAAAAGAAAAAAGGATTTTTTGCTCTTAAGATCGATATCTCCAAAGCTTTCGGTAGAGTTAAGTGGACTTTTATTAAGAAAGCTTTATCCTCATTTGGCTTCAGTAATGAGTGGGTTAATCCCAATTTTCAATGTATCTCCACTACCTCCTTTGCTATCCTTCTAAATGAATCCCCAGGTCCAACCTTTTCCAATTCAAGGGAGATAAGACAAGGAGATCCTTTATCCCCCTATGTTTTCCTAATTTGCATGGAGATCCTATCAAGACTCCTTGAAAAGGAAACAAGAGAAAATAAAATCTCGGGGATTCAAATAAATAAACACGCCCCTACCATATCCCATCTCTTCTTCGCCGATGATTGCTTTCTCTTCACCAAAGCGGACCTTGGAGAAGCAAAAAATTTATTGGATATTTTATCTAATTTTGGGAGAATTACAAGCCAAATGGTTAATTATTCAAAAATCAGGAATCTACTTTAGCCCCAAAATACATCCCAAACATGGGAAAATAATAACAAAAATCCTTAAATTCTCGTTGATGACTAAAAAAGACAGGTATCGAAGAACTCTTCTCTTCTTTGATAAAAATAGGAAGGAGAATTTCGAACCGCTTTTTCAAAAATATTATGATACCTTACAAGGTTGGAAAGAAAAGTTGCTTTCTCAAGCAGGCAAAATAGTTTTAATTCAATCCATTCTTCAAGCGTACCCGACATATCAGATGCAAATGCTAGCTCTTCCTAAAGAAACTTTAGATAAATTAGATAAAATACAGAGAGAGTTTTGGTGGAAGAAAGATAGGTCAAAAGGTAAAGGTGGTTATATAAAGGGGTGGAAAGGCATGTGCAAGCCAAAAACACAAGGGGGATTGGGAATAAAAAATCCTCATAATTTCAATATAGCCCTTTTAACAAAACTAGCTAGCAGAGTAATGATGGAAAAAGATCAGCTATGGGTTAAACTTCTTAAAGCGAAATACTTCTATAATTCCAATCCGTTCGACCCTACAAGAACTATGAGCTGTCATAGATTTGGACAAGCATTCAGAAAGGTCTAAATGTTATTAAAGGCAATTATACTTGGCAAGTGAAACATGGAGCTAATGCGAAGATATGGGAGGACAACTAGATTCCCAACATGGACAGATTAAATAAACCAAGGGACAGAGATGATAATTTTCCGCAAAAATTTCAAGAGATAATAAATAATAAAGGATATTGGGACACAGAAAAGCTAGATGATTTGTTCCCTTCAGACATAAAAGAAAAATTTCTAGCTATTACCCCAAATAAAGAAGATAGATACATGATAAGATGGGCTCACCACCAATCAGGAGATTTGTCGGCAAAAAATATTTATAACTTTCTCATTAATCGTATTCCTGATAATGAAAATGATATAGATTTCTCGTGGAAAAAACTATGGAAGATGCAAACTCTACCTTGGATCAAACTATTTATTTGGAAATTAATTCAGAAAGCGTTACAGACCATGAGTAGACTAGGGGTCATAATCCAGAGGTTTCCCCAGAGTGTCAAATGTGCAATAACCAATCTATGGAAATGTAAAATCATCTATTTAGAACTTGCCATTTTGCAAGAGCAGTTTGGTTTGGTTGCTCCGTAGACCCAGTCAATTCGTGGATTAACACATATATGATTAGCAAGTGGGTTGATTTATGGATCGTTGATCAACACTTCTCGAAATTCAGGGAACAAATTGAAATCATTCTTTGGTTCATATGGAAATATAGATGCGAGGTAGTTTTCAGAAAAACCGTTCCGGACCTCTCTTCTTTAATTCAGCAGATAAAAATGTTCATCCAGTCTTCAATTATCAAGGAAGAGACCAAATCTCAAGGCATCCAAAAAATAAATATTCCCATTCACGTGTGGAACAACATCAGGTTGGGTTGGATAATATTCATTGATGTGTCTTATAAAAAAGAAAATTTATCTATGGGATATGCCTTCATTCTGTACTCGGCAGACCAAGAAGATTTCCTTCATATTTCAGTTGGCTCTGATTGGGCTTCTTCGGCGTTACATGCAGAAGAAAAAGATCTTTTAAATGCTTTAAATTGTCTAGAAAATAATATTCTTTCAAGAGTCTGTATAGTCACAGACTGTAAACTCCTACTGGATTCTATTACCAAAAAAGATACATATGCTTCCTGGCTTGCAGAGAATACTATTAAAGAAGCAATTTCTTTGTTGGATAAACTTCCTCAAGCTCAGGTAAAATTTATAAACAGAGATTATAAAGCTGCAGCGGACTCAGTTGCAAAAGAAGCAAGGAACAAAATACTTCATCATATGTCAACACACTTGTGTCAACGAGTGCGAAAGGAGAGTATTACTTCTAATATTTTTGATATAAATGAAATTGTAGCTCTTCTGTATTACATTGCTTGATTTAATATATTAACCTTTTCCATCAAAAAAAGAACTCTGTTTTTTGTTCATAATAATGAATTTTTTTGTTGTGTGTTCATTTTTAAGAATGAACTCGTATCTACAAAAAGCATTACCAAACACTTGATAGTTCATCAAACATAATAAACTCCTACAAGAAAAAATTAGGAAGTTTAGAGTTCATCAAAGATCATGAACTCAAATAATTATGGAAACTAGCAAAAAAATGCATGTGCGATGCACCTGCCGACTTACAGTTACCTTACAAAACCAAAAACAAAAATTAACTAAAATATTCGCGGAAAAGTCTTCCATCGAAAGTAGCAGTGTATGTACTTATGCACCAAAAGTAATTTACGACATTTCATTCTATTGTAGTTATAATTAGCTGCAAGACCGTGCAGAACCATATAATACACTTGTTCATGATATATTACTCGTTATATGTTATACCAATATTCAATAAAGGATAACATGCAGTCCTCGCCCCCATGTTGTAGATGCCGTCGTCATAAAACGGGTAACTTTTATCTTTATAACCACATTTTTATATAGTGTGATACAACCACCATCTTGTGGATGACCAATACCTGTTCCAAGAAGGCAACATCAATAAGATTTCCATTAACTGATAAGCAAACAACAAAAATATATATAGTCAAGAAGAACGAATACATAAAAAATTAAAGGTACGCCAATTGTTCTTAACAATATAAAATGTGGATCACTGTCAAGGAATCACTTTGACATAACTGAATGCAAAAGTCAAGAAACGAAGTAAAACCATTTATATATATCAATAACTATTTGATCTGTAAATTCATGGAACATTCCACATCTTGACTATTTGATTATTAAAATCTTGAATGAAATCAATAACACCTAAGAGAAGTTCCTATGGGATGAACAAACTCATAGTTTGTTCATTTTTCTCCCACTATGGCATGAACAAACATGAAAAATGGATGTTCAAATCATTAAATTTGTTGCTTTGAACATTGAGTCGTAACTTCCAGCGCGCGTATGTGTTAAAGAAGGGCGGCATTGCTACCTATGCTGGCGTCCGAAGAAATAACGCCCGCGTTATTATTTCTAGCACGCGTCTTCATATATAGCGTTGGAGTCCGTATCAATAACACCATCGTCAGTCACTATGGCGCCAACAGCTCAATCTGAACGGCTGCAGAACCCTTTGATCCAACGGCTGCATTTTTTGAAATTTATAAATACTCCTCATTTCAACTCTAAATTCACAATTCTACACATTCTTTCCTCTCAAATAATCTACAAAAATGCCTCCCAGAGTTCGTTCTGTTAGATTCACTAAAGAAGAGGATTTAGCTATTTGCAGAGCCTATGATTTTCAAACACAAGATGTTGCCGCTGATATTGATACCGGTAGGAATGTATCACAATCGATGTTCTGGCAGAAAGTTTTTGAAATGTTCGCTGCTAAAACGATGAACATTAATAGGCATGATTGTCAGGGATTGGCGCATCGTTTTAGTGTAATTAGTTGTAATGTATCGGTGTTCATCGCTCAACTAATGGAGAATCACAAAAATAAGCTCAACGGTGAAGCCGAATATGAAGTGGAACCCATAACTCTAGCGTTGTGGCCAGCATCTCACCGCGGTCGTCAGTTCCAATTCCATGCATGTTTCAACATTCTTAGGGTGCTCATCAAATACGATCCCTACATCGCCCTAGGAATTCCACCACCCGCCGAGAACTGATACCGCCTATGTAGTAGTTTAATCTAATATATTTCTTTTATTCCCATGTATGGTGTGGTTGTTCAATGCAGTATGTTTTTATTTATGAAATTGATGGTGCAATGTTTAATCGAGGAAAATTTTAAATTACTTGATATTGATGGTTTTAGTGAATCGATTTGTCCAACAACTTCAATCATCCCACTCCACCAAAAAACACCTGGGACATTCCCAGAAATGCCTTCCATATGTGTCTTCTTCAGAAGACGTCCACAAATGCATAAAAGTTGTACAATCGGGCTTTGAGCATGCACTGATTCTATAATATTTGTATTCATGATCTCCATATACACAATGCTTGCAGTGTAATAGCTCCTTCTTCAATTTGGCTTTAAGTTTGAAGTTTTTGCAGAGTGTTGTAATATTTTCTTCTTTTTCTTTTTTAATCTTCATAGCATCATCCAGCATATGGGGTTCCTCTGGACAGTTGGGATCTTGACATTGCAAATACCTGAGCTTTTCCAGTTGTGATTCAATCATCATTCTGATGTGTGAACAACCTTCCCGCAGACACTTTGAATACATCCAAGGACATTGCATAAGACTATGGTTATCCATGAAACATAATGGACAAACCTTTTTTGCTTCGACGCATAATATTTGTTTCGCTTTGCCTTTAGAAAACATGGTGGATGTTGAGAAAGAAATCAGATGGTTTGGTTTAGAATAAAACTTTGAGGCGTATTTATAATAGAAAATATGCATTACTAAATCAAACAGGTGGTTTTAGTAAAGTCGCGCGGTTTTACTACAAGTGACAACTTCTATGTAATTCAAACAGGCGCTTAAAGGAAAGACACCAGCGCTTTTACTTCAAACGCCAACGACCATATTTCCAACGACTCACTTTTCTTTTTTGACCTATAAATTTCATTCCTCACATCTCCAAAATCACATCTTCTTCTTCTTCTTTTTTTGCTAAATATCTCTCCCTTAGCAAAAATATCTGTTAGAAATCGTGGTCCCAAGTTTACTCAAGAAGAGGATATAAGTATATGCAAGGCATATTTATTTCATATGGTAATCACTGGTGTTGTTATTTCTCATGACGGTTCTTTTTGGGAGAACCTTTTTTCAATGTTCGTCTCACTGACGGGAAACCCAGGAAACCGAGATGCTCATCGATTGTGTGCTCGTTTTCATTCTATTAGTCTTATAGTCCAGCCATTTCTTGAAATTGATCGAGAAGAGTTCATCGGTGTAACTGAAGATGAAGTGATACAAACATCTCTTGATAATTGGGAGGAAGCTCACGGTAAGCCTTTTCGTTACGAAGCGTGTTTCAGAATTCTAAAAGATGGTCCATCTCAAGCACATCGTTACTGTACTTGAATGCATCTCCTGGTCTTTACAATGGAAGAAGATGTTACTCTTGTTTGATATTGAATACATCGTTTGATGAGACCAATGAACAATAATCATTTCTGGGAAAGAATATTGGGACATTTTGTAGCATCGCGGAACAAAAGCATAAGAAACACTAAGAGCCTAGAACTAAGAATTGCATTCATCACTAATGAAGTCAAACATTATACAGAAGTTTTGTGGATGGTTCACAGTAGCTATTCTGGATTATCCAACGAAGAACTGGTGGGTATCTTCCCTTTTTCCTCACTGATCAACTGCATTATAAATATTTGAACTTGTTTTTTTTCTATATTTAACAGTAAACCATCGCTCAGACCAAGTTTACTGAAGAAAGCGGAAGAGAGTTTAAGCATTTTGAATGCTATGAACTCTATAGAGAGAATATCGTTGGATTTGATGTAGTTTGATGTTTTTGTTGTCGTTTATTAAAATGTAGTTTGATCTTATTTTCAAGTTTGAATTGTAATAAATTTCACTTAATCTGAAGTGGAAATCTATTTTAAAATATAAACATTTTCATTCATTGATACTACTGTCAATTCTTTTACAATATATAAACTTATATATACAATAATAAAAACTTCAATAAAAATCAAGTACAAGTTTTGGTCTCCTGTTTATCTTCATTTGATGTATTTTACATTCAACGCGCTCTTTGACAGTTTCACCTTTGTTTTTGAATTTTTTGTTGTTAACTTTCAAAATTGGAGCTCTTCTTTGCCTTTTAGCGGAACATTTTCTTGGAGCAAATTCTAAAACTTGCACTTCCCTTTTACAATTTTCAATCTTTTTAAAACTCCCACATATCTGTCATGGACTGTTGTGGTGAGTAGAGGGTGCCCCATATCATATCTATGTTAATGTTTAGTAAAGGCAGTTAGTAGTAGTTAATTATCGTAATTAGTATTAAATGTAATTAGTAATGGGTGGTTGAGATGTAACCACCTGGGGGATATTTGGCCGTTGGATGCTAGGTAGAGAGTGAGGGCTTTATAAGCTATTGAACCTGTAATGAAACTCTCAATCAAAAAATTATAATCAGATTAATCGTTTAGTCGATTTTAGGCTGTTCACAAGAGCAGGGAAACTTGATTCTCTGAATCAAGTGGTTATTATCCAAATCTCATCACTGTACATCCAGGTACATGACAATTGGTATCAGATTCGCCTTCCTGGGATAATTTTTCATTGGGGATTCGACGATAAAGTTTGTTGCTCTTTCAACAATCCAGTGGCAGGAATTTGTTAAAAGGATGCAGGACATTGATCAACAGCACCAACAAAGGCTGAAGGAGATTTCTGAACAGAGACAACGAAGGATGGGGAGATTGCTGGACAGCACCAACAACTTCAGAAAAGGGTAAATCACAACTTTTATGTTGATGAAGAAGCAGATGATTCGCATGAGTTGGAATTGATTCCTCCATTTTTCTTTATCGAAAATGAAGATGCAACCACTACAATCAGATCTTCTTATTCTTCTCACTCTTCAATTTCAATATCATTAAATCATGAGGACGATTCTACCGATTTGATTATTCCTTCATTTTTCGTCGAAGAACAAGATGATTCAATAATTATAGACCCGCTAGCAGTGATTCGACTGAAACCAGAGGTTCTCAAATTGAAACTGCTTATGGAATGGTGGAGTACGGCGAGCACTTAAACCATACCAAATTGATTTGTAAGCTATGTTTATCTTTTCCTTCTGATTATTCTCGAATTTTATTTGATCGTAGAAAAGATATCAAGGTCATTACAAGGTTTTGTTATTTGGTTGGTGTTTATGAATTTGGTTTCGATATAACTACTTCATGTTCCTTTGCTATATATGTATGTTCAATGTTAATGTCCAATGACAATGACCGTTGTGCTCATGATCTGGTTAAAAAACTTGGGTACCAATCAGCCTGGCCGTTTAGTGATGAATCAATTATGGGTATGTTGTGTAAAGGTTGTGTTACTAACATTGCAGGCATGTTGTTTGATAAATTTCATGTGAGTACAGTTTTGAAGTTATGGGGTGTTGGGGTTGATTACCTCTTGCAGCTCCAAATGAGTAAGGTTCGTTGCAAATTGGTTATTGATGTATGTCTTTCACTTTTTCTCGATTCTAGCCACAGTGTCGTTGATCGGGGAAAATAGGTCGACCTTATTATATGGGTTTCTTGTTTTTATACACATGCTTCTCTTCGAATGACAGTGTACCTTAAGGACTACGTATTATTTGTGTTGGTTACATCTGGTGATTATGGTGATAGCAGTTAATTATTTGTCCAACTGTTGCGTACGAAATTTTTTACCAACAGTTTGTTGATGCTTTTATGGATGCAAATTGGTGGAATTCATAATGTTTATAAATTCTTATGTGGTTGTGAATGGATGAAGTTCAGAATGCTTGTTGGGATTACAATTCAAGTCTTATGCATTATTATATGTTTCTCCCACTTGTTTACTGGGTTTGCAGTTCATTCTTGGGGCTCCACTTGTTCTTGTATTGATATATATTATGGATCATGGTCATTGGGTTAGATCCCATTTTGCATCAGCTGGAAGGGTCTCTTCCCATTTGCTCAATGTTGTAAGTTCAGCAGCTGAACTTGTTGGCATTCATGTTTCTGTATCTATGTTGTTGTTTACACCTTCCAGAAGTTAGCTTAGCTTCTTCAGACTTTCTCAAATTTCCGAGTACAGGGATACGGCAGTTACAGTCTATCATGGGGGTTGTAAAGTGCAAATTAGAGATCTTCCTTCTCATGTGTTGCTGCCTTCAGATGCTTTTGGCAATTATTTTGCTGGCCTACTTATGAGAGCTTATATCCCTACTAAGATGGTGTCTACCCACTTACTTCAAATCTTAAACTCAGGTGGTGACTCTCTGGAGTTCCGTGTTTTTTCTTCTGTGGCGAGTCTCTCAATTGGTTTATGATATTTTCGACTTTTAGATACAGGTTTATTTTTGCACAGTCCTTTGCTTGCTCCTGTGATATATGCAACTCTTATTGTTCAAGAGGAAGTTGACACGATATATCAACATGAACATGTTTACGACTCTAGATTCTTGTGGGTGGTGTATCAATCAGTGAGAGCTTCTACCAAGTTGGATTTCTTGGCAATGTTAAGTGGCACTCAAATCTTGTTTGGAGTGTCTCAACCTATAAATGTGTTGCTCTGGGTAGGGTACCTGAAGTGGAAGTTCAGATTGGTTCCTCTTGGTAAGTTTCTATATACTGATATAATACCTCAAGTGACATGGAAAAGTAAGTCTAGGAATGTACATGACCTACCTTGTCGAACGCTGCATCATGATAGAAGGTGTTTCAGTTGTAAAGGTTATTTTATTTGGCAGCTGGGATATAGTTTACTTACTGCTATAGAAATGGTGCATAGGGAATCTCTTAACATAACTATTAATACACATAAACAGGATGATGTGTCACAGATTCTTGTGAAGAGAACTATATGCGTACCAATGTTTCTTCATGTTAGTGTATTTCTTAATTGTGTTGAAGACAAGGCTATACATCTAACTTTGGATGTTCAAGGTCTGAATTATACGCATAGGGTATTTGACCTTGGCAAGGGGTTTCATCACATGAGGCGTTACTCTTGCTTTATTATGCAATGGGGTACATGTGATGTTAGTCTTACCAAATGCTTAATCAAATGTTCAGGTTCGCAGAGAAGTTATCCACCCAAGTGACTGACATCCTCACAGCAGCATAGGATGTTTATCTCCCACGAATCATGTTCTTATATTCTTCATTGCTTAAATCTGAAGTGTTCACCAGATTTGCGACTCCAGAGAGAATCATATTGAAAGTTCGGCAGTTCCCTTGTTGTTATCTGCACACGTTTTACCCTGCCTGGTATTATGCTCCTTGCTGCAAGGACCTCACAACTTTATCCAAATTTGTTTCGTGTGAATGTTCTCTTCCTCGGTACACTGATATATGGTGATTGACATATCAAGCAACGGCGATTTACTGTTGTATTGACTGTGCACTCATGAGGATAGCTGGAACTTATCTCCATACTATGATGGCCAACTTTCCATTTGCATTATTGATGGTATTTCCTTTAAGTTGGAAGTTTGCCGCAACTGGTGATGCTCAACTCCGTGCCATACTGGTGCAAATTCCTAGTCAGGCTGCGATTGGTAATGGGTCGGCAACAAGGCCAGTTGGATGTTTCCACCTTTTCCATGGTACTCACAAAATTACATTGGAGCTCAAGTGCTGGAGAGCCTCACTGGGGTGATCACATTTTATGGCTACTGCTCTTCTCCTGCTTGTGGGAGGGAACTATAATGATGGACTGCTGTGGTGAGTAGAGGACTAGGCCACTCTAATCTCATACTAATCACGGATGAGACTTGAAAAAAAGGATATTTTTTTTGTGGGAATCTGGATATCACTTCACTATCAATCTATATGATGGAACCCTTTCTTCAATTAGAATAGAAAGAGAGGTTATCCCGTGCCGTGTACAAATTCTAATCGAAAAGATTTGTTCTCTCCTAGGAATAATTCTTTTTTGGAGAATAATAAGTTTCTATTGCAATACGGAAGGAAAAGGACAATATACGGGACGGGATAAAGCGTTGTGACCATTGGCTCGATTCGACCATAGTCCGGATTAAGGGGTATAGAAAATATTCTACTAATCCCAACTCAAGGATCCATACTCAAGGATCCATAGGATTAATTATGGATCCAACAACAGAAGGATTTGAATTGTTGAGTCTTAGATCTTGTATTTAAGATTTGTATACCGAAATCCAGTATGTATATATGTCTGGAAAATGAAATTTGAAGACAAGGATGTTTGAAGGGGGGAGAATGTCATGGACTTCTGTGGTGAGTAGAGGATGCCCCATATCATATATATGTTAATGTTTAGTAAAGGCAGTTAGTAGTAGTTAATTATCTTAATTAGTAGTAAATGTAATTAGTAATGGGTGGTTGAGATGTAACCACCTGGGGGCTGTTTGGACGTTGGATGCTAGGTAGAGAGTGAGGGCTTTATAATCTACTGAACCTGTGATGAAACTCTCAATCAAAAAATTATAATCAAATTAATCGTTTAGTCGATTTTAGGTTGTTCGCAAGAGCAGAGAAACTTGATTCTCTAAATCAAGTGGTTACTATCCAAATATTATCACTGTACATCTAGGTATATTAACATAGATATGATATGGGGAACCCACTACTTTCACTGACGTATTTTCCATTCAACGCGCTCTTTGACAGTTTCACCTTTGTTTTTGAATTTTTTGTTGTTAACTTCCAAAACTGGTGCTCTTCTTTGCCTTTTAGCGGAACATTTTCTTGGAGAAAATTCTAAAACTTGCACTTACCTTTTACAATTTTCAATCTTTTTAAAACTCCTACATATCTTAGAAACAATAGCTTCAAGTTTTGCATCGCAAAAAAGTGTGATCGCCTTTTCAGCCATTTTATAAGAGAAAATTAAAGTGAATTTTGGTGTGAGTAAATTGTTTGAAGATGGTGGTAATTTATAGACGTAAAAAGTGAAATTCGAATTTTTAAAAACTACCCGTTGGTGTTAGAAGCAAAAATGCCGGCGATATATCTTGTGACGCCGCGTTGGTTATTCTGACGCAAGCGTTTTTCCTTCCAACGCCAGTGTTCGATTTACATACACAAGCGTTTTTACCTATATCGCACGCCTATTGATCTAATGCTCAGTGCTTTACCATAGTGGAAAATCTAGTTTGGCCATCCACCTAGCTCAACAAACGAATGGGTTTGTTCATTCCCATAGGAATTGCTCTAATACTTTATATGAATCCCTTCGCCCATCATCCTCAATAAGCATAAATCATGGTTACACGAACACTATTATCTCTATTGTTTAATCAAAATAGTTCTCAAGCCATATGTCTACCCCATTTGAAATTTATTCAAAGAATTAAAGAAAAACACAATGAAAATACCATAGAACTAAGAATGTCATCACTTTATAACCAGTATTTTCAGTTGAGAGTTGTGCTTGCCTCTTCTTGGTGCATAAACAATCACCTACGCAAGTTTCTTAAAAACCCATTGTCAACTGAAGGATGTTGTTGTTAACCTGCGGTATGGGAAAAAGAATATAAGAAAATATATTGAGATTTATTCCTAATTTTAGGATGCTTCTATTTTTGTAGGTTGACTCCCTACATAATTGAATGACTGGGTACTGAATTTAAATTGGCATTTTCCAACAGCTCATTCTTAGTCCAATACATTGAAACTTAACACTACGACTAAGAGTATTTCATCTACATAATGCGTATATGTAATCAGAAGCACTAATACTAATAATAATATGAAATCCTTAGTATAACCAATTTAATCAGAAACATGTAGTATAACCAATTTAATCAGAAACATGTACATCTAGGATATCGTCATTGGACGTGGCGATTTAAATTGGATACCTTAGTTCCCTGCATTGCTGGAGATTTTTCAATTTTGCTGCAGTTCTAGATTTTTTCAATTTTGATGCATTTCTAGTTATTTTCAATTTTATAAGTCACTATTGCAGCATATGGATTCCTAGTTTTCTAAAATAGAAAATCAATAGATTTCATTGAACGTCAAATCCAGTTCATCTGATTTCAATTTTTCTAATCTCTACAAATTAAAATTACGATAAATCTATGTGACATACCAATTTGGTTTACTAATTTGGCTTCAACAACTCTGAAATCTAAATGCTACTTATCTATAATTGCTAAATCCCAAATTCAGAAAACATTAGTACTCTGAAATGAACACAAGAAATGTTTATAGCCTGAATTCCAATTCTTAAAATTGTTTTCAGCTTGAGCAAGTGAACATCAGGTGATAATTATTTTAATTCCGACGGAGATTAGTACCAGATGCTAAGCCATCCATTCAACTTAATTGATTATAATAATTATTACAAATAACAATAGTAATTCAACAAAGTATTACTGTTGATGGTGGTTTTCAGTTCAGGGCTAAAATTGTAAAACCCTATGTTTAATGTGCCATCATGAATTTACCGAAGTGTCAGGATTAAGATATGCATGGAAGTACTCAATCATAGACACACAAAGTTATGCTGTCCTCTGAAATATAATTAGTGATTTTGTATGAACGCACAAAATTAAACAGAAATTGATTAATTTTATGTCATCCCACAGAATTCAATTTTTTTAACCTAATTCTACTAATTTACAAAATTCAACATATAATTCTACTAATCCCCTAAAAGACGCAATGACATAATTTTGTAAATTAGGGGACCATGAGATGTTGCCGTGATCACCGGACACCCATCTTCCATAAGGAACAATCGGCCAAGCCGCCTGCATATATGGCTCCTAAACGATCGCCCAAAAATGGCTAGTCGCACTGCCACTAGGAATTTTAAATAAATTCATCAACAACCGTTAAATGACACAAATCATCTTGGTTGTCCAACTTTGCTAGCCGAATTAACCGGCCTAGATTGAATCTTAGGCGACCAATAAGATGTCGTCGTGGTCGCCAACCGTCACTCTCCTATAAGGACCGATTGGCATATCTTTGGCGCGCGTGAATGGCTCCTGGAAGCTTCCCGAAAATGGCCGGTCACACTCCTTTTAAGACATTAAGCTCCGCGACTAATTTAAACAAGCGTTACACAACGATGCTTCATAAGCATCGATTATTTTAAGCCTCTTGCTTAAAAGCGATGCATTATATGTATCGATTACTAACGATGTTTTATAAATATCAATTTCACAAATAATTTAAGAAGTGTTACGTGTTATTTCTTGCAGCAAGCCTCATGGCTTCACTTGTAAATCTTGACCACCCGCCACCTAGATTGTGCGTGATTGGTTAAAATAACTAGGTCCTGCAAACAAGACCCACCCAGCAACCTGTTGCATAGTTTTATGAAATTACTCGAGACATCAAACATGTCAAAAACTGGGGGATTTTCATTTGGGTATTGGTCTGGCAGTTTACAGTGTGAGGCGTGCAACATGCCCATTATAAGAAAGTGTCAGGAAAGGCAGACAGTTAGTGGCAGCAGAGAAGTAGTGGGTGTAAACCAACATGTCTTCCCTTATAGTAAGACGTGTTCAACTATGACTTGTATACATAGGTTTTTGACCTATTTCGACCAACAACAGTTTTTGGTTATCAACATAGTATCCAGAAAAAACACCAAAGAACTCATAGCTTACATTCTGCAAGAGAGTTCCACATTCTGATACAAGTCATAAAAACAACCACACCTTCAGAGTTAATCATTCTGATCTCAACACCTTATTCGCTTCCCTCCCTAAGATCAACCATTCTTCTTCACTTTGTGACCGAAGCAAGACTGGAACGACCATTTCTTAGTTTAGACCAGAATTGTACAGATTGATCTCTCGAAACTAAATCACTCTCGTGCAGTGCATTTGTTTAGGGTTTAGATTCGTTTCTCGACGGCACACCCAAATTTACCATTTCCGGCAGAATCAGTTTTTACCCCAAAACTACTGGCGACCATAGTGAGAGATTAATCTCTCGGTTACAAGATCAATTTTCAATTTCATATCAATTTTCCCAAATTCAAGATGGTGGATCTTAGGTATGGGTCAGTTACCAATATTGATGTTGTTGGCGCTGATAATACTCCTGGCACCACTGCTTCTGTTGCTAACACTAATGTACCGCCTGCCAGCACAGTCAACACATCTCATGGTGTCACATCCTCTAGCACCAACACCAGGAGCGCCGAAAGCATCCCCTCTGGCATGACTCCACCTATCACTAGAGCCAGAGACGCTGCTACTCCCAATATTACTTCGAGCACGACACCTCCAATCGTCACCATAGATACCACAACTACTTCGTCAGGACGGGAGACTGGAGGAGCTAGGGGAAACCAACCTCCTATTACCATTGCCGATTTAATTGAGAGACAGAAAGTTCTATCTAGATCTCAGATGGACATGGATACAACTCAGAAGGAAGTACTCACTTTTCTTAAGACGTTAATAGAAAGATTACCACCAGAACCGTGCCACCCCCAAATGGAGCAGACAAGGAACAATTTCATGACTCCTGGCGCAAGTACTTCAACAGGGCGTATATTTATGGATGAAGAATGTAGGGACAGAATATCGCAAGATATTGAGTTACGAACATAGTAACAAATACAAGAGAGAAGTATCGCAAGATAATGCGATAATAGAAGAAACATGGGAAAAGTATGAAGGGTTTGCGAATATAGAATAAATTTACGATCAGAGGTTGCGAAGCTTCGCATGTTATATACATTTGTACAGATTTCACTATAAATATTAGTTCAAATGTTAAATTACACAGGTTCTTTAAGTGAGTGTTAGAACAAGTCTTAGGAGAAAGAACAGAGAAAGTTATAACTGTTCTAATTTCCATTAACATATTTCTTTGTAATTAGTTAAGAATATTAATCAAAATTGTCATTCTTCATCAAGAACTTCTTAAAGTTTTACAAATTCTACTGAGGGTGTAGTTGTAGGATTTCCTGCAACTACATAATTGGCGCTAGAAACAAGGAGAGAAAATAAAGAGAAGAAAACGTAACAGAGATAATTAAATAATTTTGCATCATAGAAATGGCTAGAAGAAGAAATATATCAGAACCATTGACTGCAGTAAAAAGAAGTGTAAGACTCGCAGGTGAAGAAGCAAACGTAACAGGAGAACCTAGTAGGATAAGGAGCAATCGAAGAAATCAAACTCAAGGAGGAGCATTAGATCATGATCGAGTGAGTGTACACACTTGGAGAACTGATACACAAGTTGAAGCATATAGAGAACCGAAAATCAGAGAAAATGGGAGATTGATGGGAGGAATAATTCATGAAAGATAAATGGAGGCATTAGAAACATTGAGACAAGGAATTCAGGAAGAACAAAGGTTTGAAGATGAAGAACGTGCAAATCTAACAAGACAGAATCAAGAATTGAGGAGGGAAAATGAGATGTTACAAAGAAGGAGATCTCAAAGTGCTGCGAGATCAAGTGTTAGACCAGAGAGAGAAGAATGAAATTCACCAACAATCAATAGTGAAAGTGTTATGCAAGGACAAACACAGAATCTGGTTGAAATAAATCGAGAGAATCGCTTCATTTTAGTACCGAACAACGAACAAAACGTGGAAAATTTACGAACAGAACCATTTCCAAGGGAAAATAACCAGAATGGCGAAGAAAATCGAGAGGAAGAGCAGCAACATGCGGAAGAAATTGAGAGGCAACAAGCAATGCATCAAAACAATCACGAAGATGGAGTAAGAATACATGAACATGCTCGCAACAATCAATATCTTGAATATGGTAGAATTCAGAGGAGAGTTGGAAATAAACAAACAGAAATAGCAAGGAATGGACCAAATCTTCAAAACAGAATTCAGGCAAATCAGAGAGAGGTAAATCTTAGAAATAGGAGAAATGAATAAGAAGAAATTCCTGATATTCACATGAGAAGGATGAGGAGAATAGAAATGGAAGAACAAGAATTTCAAGATGCTCTACAACAAAACAATTGTGACAATCTAGAAAGGAGATATTTGCAAAATTGTGCAAATGGAAACATTAATGAAGAGTATGATAGAATGCGAATGATCGCAAGAGAAGAAATGCAAGAACGTAGAAGAAGAGAGGCTGTGTTGAAGATACCAATGGATGAGAGTTCTGAGGCAAATGAACGGATTTTTCGAGAATTAGCGGAAATGAGAGGAATGATAAACAGTAGAGGAGGAGGATATGGAAAACAATTAGATGAAGCAATAGAAGAAGTTGTGAGGACTCCTTTCTCTAGAGAAGTACAATTGGGAGGGATTCCATCAAAATGAAATTTGCCTACATTAACCAGCATCTTTGACGGGACTTCATGTGCTATACAACACATTAAAGTGTATATAAGATGCATGTTACAATGGGAGAATCACGATGCTGTATTATGCAAATATTTCACATCAAGCTTAACAGGAGAAGCTCTAAAATGGTTTGAAGGACTTCCAAAGAACACTATTACATCATTTAATCATCTACAAGTAACTTTCTTAGGAGCATATATCACGAATCATTCCTCGCGACTTGGTATTGAATATGTGTTTGGTTTAAAACAAAAAATTGGTGAAAGTTTGAAGCATTTGGTAAGAAGATGGAAAACTATGTGCAGTGATATGGAAGGGCGTGTGGACGAGAGGTACCTGATTTTGTCTTTCGTAAATGCGATGTTCGCAACTGAGCAATTATATGTTCAAATCTTCAGAAGAAAGAATTCCATTATGATGACAGAGTTGCAAGAATTGCAATAGGAGTACATTACATTAGAGGAAAAGCAAAACAATATGGAGTCATATCCAGTGACAAACACCAACACTCAAGATACAGGAGAAAACTTACTTCCTAAAATAGTCAATATCGTAGCAGGTACCTCGCAAACATCTTCGCAGATATCAGAAGAGAAGAAAGTTGGCAATGGTCAACCAAAAATGGTAGCAATAAGTAGCAAGGATCAAGAAGAGTATGATAGAGAAAGGAATTTCTATAGCCGAGGAGGAAATAACCATATCCCAAGATTAGATCAGCAACAGGAAAATTATGGAGGACAAAGGCAGAACTATTTTGGACAAGGGAATCATAGACAAAACTATAACAATGGACAGGGAGGTCAAAGAATGATAAGAGAAGAAATAAAGATGCCACCTTTGAATACAAGTGTAGAAAAGATATGGCAAGCAATCATCTTGATGGAAAATATACCAACACCATGGAATATGGGAAAAGAACCACCAATGGGTCTAAGAAGTCATGAATTTTGCTTGTACCATCACTTTCATGGACATTCTACAAATAATTGCAATAATATCAAAAGGATTATCTTGAGAATGATCGAACAAGGTAAACTGGACCACTTTTTACTCAAGCAAGCACAGTCGCAACAATTGCCACAAGCTCCAGTAATAACTCGCATGGTGAACACAATACAAGAAAAGGGAAAGGAAACCTTACACATAGAAGTGGGAACAAAAGCAAGGAATGTTTTCTGCAATTCTATTGTTCACTCGTATAAAACCATAGAAGATTTTCATGATAATGTGTTAAGCAGGGTATATGCGAGAGATGGTGAAGGAAGGGAAATAATGAACATCGCAAAAATTTCATGACTTGAAGATTGGCAGAAGCGTGAAATTTCTTTTGAAGCCACAGAAATTCCAGAAGGTTGCAAAATACATGATAATCCATTGGTAGTGAGATTAGAAATTTGTCTGAATATGGAAGAAAGAGAAGATGATACAGACGAAGAATCATTTGGTCTTAATAGAATCTTAATTGATACGGGAAGTTCTGTCAATATTCTCTTCTATCCTTCTTACAAAACCATGGGGGGAAAAGACGCAGATCTAATACCTTCTACCTATAGGATTTATGGCTTTAATGGAACTGCTAATAAACCTAAAGGAGAAGTGAGTATGCGAATTCCCTTAAGTGGAATGCGAACTGAAAATTTATTTTGCGTTGTTTATGTTGAATCACCATACAATGCTTTGATAGGGAGACCTTGGCTTCATTGGATTATAGGCGTAGCTTCAACTCTTCATCAATGCATAAAATTTACTCATCCAAAGGGTATTAGAGTTATCAAGGGTGATTGGGCAGAAGGGAAGAAATGTTACGATACAGAAGTAGAAGTTTGCGAAGGAAAAGCTGTTGAAAAGGAAAGTTGGAGAAAAAGAGCAAAGGCTGCGAAAAGAAGCAAAAATTTAATGACTGAGGACTAAGGCATGAAGGAATAAAATTACAATGTTAAGCGTACAAGAAATTTACGATGATAGAAAAGGGATATGGTTTGCAAAGAAAAGAGAATGAAGAAAAAAGGTAATGAAACAAAAAGGTAATCAGTATATTTGTTTGCAACGTATAACAAAATGTTCGCAACGTATAACAAAAGGTATTTTGAAAAACAAGAAAATGAAATGAGGTATTTCGCAACATGAAAAATTTGTGATGAGTTTTTACGAATAAAAACGATTTATTGCGATCAGCTTTCATTAAAGAAAGACGCAAAAATTTATTTGCGATCAGCTTTCATAAAAGAAAGCCTCAAACTGTGATCAACTTTCGAAAAAGAAAGAAAGACGCAGAAATTTTACACAGGAAAACCTTTGTGATGTACACCCTAGTTCGCGAAGCAACATTTCGTAAGAGGCAAAGTCCTAAAGTACATCATCTAAGGGGGTACCTATAAGCATGGCTCAGGGGAAATGGAACACCACCACGGAACCTGAGTGCATGGACATTATGGGGTATATAACCCAAAAATGGGGTACCTATCCGGGTAAGACACCTTGGATTCTCAACCTAATCTTGCGGTGTAGCATGATTTAGGTTGGGCGACTAAGGCATAATGTATTTCCCAAGAAGTGCAGAAAATGATCAAGGCGCCGAGGTACACGGTTGAGTCAAGAGTGCCGGATGGGTTTGAAGCACATCTGCCATTCTTGACAAGTCTTGGCAAATGATGCACTTGGCCCAAAGATACCCCATAGGGTGCAACCTCGTAACTATAAGCCCTATAGGAAAAAAGGATAAGAGGTTGCGAACAAAAGCTGGTTGTTGGCAAAACCGGATGAGAAGAGCTAACCTTGTATGGTCAATGTACGCTTCCTTGAAGGGGCAACCAAGGGGAAGATAAAGGGAAGCACCCTCCATTAGGGAGATGATACGTGCTATAAGACGCAAATGTCACGAGGCTTTTTGTTCGCAAGAACATAAAGGCTTGTCATATTTGTGCAACAATCGTATTTCTGCGAGTAAAATAAAATAAAATAAAATAAATAAATAAATATATATATATATACTCGCAGAATTAAATACAAAGAAGTTAAGATGAGATCAATGGGTTATTACATGAAAGTGTGATAACGTCCTGCGATTTCATCGCAAGACGATAATGTCACAAGGTTATATATTCGCAAGTATATTCAGACTTGTCATATTATCGCAAACACAAAAATATTGTTAAGATAAAGTCAAGGGGTTGAGGCATGCGAGTGCACCAACGTCCTGCGACTTTATCGCAAAAGAGGTGGCAAAGTAAGACCTTTACTTAGGAAGGCATGATAAGACCACAGAAACTAATGAAGTCAATTCCGTCAATGTCATTGGAGATTCTTTATATTCTCAACAAGAATATGTATCAAGAATTCCTACCAAAAGAGGCAATTGTATTCGCAATCAAGGACGGATATTTCATACTCATTAAATTCTTCAAGGATTGAATACTTATTATACTTCTTCAAGGATGTTTCATAATTCTTATACTTCTTCAAGAATATTTCATAATTATTCAAGGAGGTTTCATACTTCTTATACTTCAAGGGGGAGATTTCTTATTTACTTCGCAACAACCTGAAACTTTGCAACTTAAACTGAGGCAGATATTCTAATACTTATACCAACATTTGATCACCTGAAGAGCAATAATAAGGGGAAAAGGAGTACTAATCTAGGTCTTCAAAATATATTATTTCTCTTCATATGATCAAGTTATACAAGTAAGGAAAGCATTCAATTAAAGAAAGATCAACTCATCATCGCAAAATTAAGACATTGGTACTAATTAAATTGCGAAAAGAAAATTGCTGGTTGATTAAAAGTGCAGGAAAGAAGAAAATATTGTACTCAAACAGACAAGACGAAAAGAACTGAAGCGAATATACAGGAAGGAATAAAGCTACTCTATGGGAGATTTATCTTCATCAAAATGATCTTATTTTCTTCTTCGGAGATATCATCTTCAGCTTCACTATCAGAGATATCCAAATCTGGGGTATCATCAGGGATTTCTTCAGAAAGGAGCGTTTGATACTTAGTGAGAGGAATTTGATTGTCTTCACAAATCCTGTGAGTCATCATAGCTTGGAAACGTTTGATGTTTAAGCCATGGTTGTTTTGAGAAATTTGATGTTGAGACTTTAAATCAGAAATCTTCTGATTACGCGCAGCAAGAGTAGCTTCCAACTCTTCAATCCTCTTCGTATAATTTTCTTCAGCATTTACAAAGAAAATGGATAAGTAAGAGATAATAGAATAAAGAATAAGGGAATAAATTAAGGAATTGATTAGCAAATTGTGGAGTTAAAGTGATCAAGATTTGCGAATTTACCTTCTAATTGCTTCTTATCATTACGAAGAGAAGTGACTTCAAGCTCCAGTTGATTATTCTTCTCAAGGAGAGAAGAACTTCCAGCTGCGATACTCGCAGATTGCGCATTATCTTCACAACGGTATTTTAATTCTGCGTTATCAATTCTCAAATCCTCTATCTTCTGGAGAAGTTTTGCATTCTCAACCTCCAGCTTGTTACAATGACTTAAGGTTTTCTTCTCAGCAATTGCATGACGTCTTTCCTAATCTGAAGAAGCTGCACAGCTAACCCTCCCAACCTGAGCAAATAAAAGGGATTAGAAATCAATGAAGTAGGGGAAATTAACAAGGAATAAGAGAGAAACTTACCATACTCCCCAAAGAGTATAATGTAATAGAAGAAATAAATCTCGAAATTCCATTAAGAGAATTATTGTTGATTACAGTGGGAACTTTGCAAGCCTTCGCAATATGCCTATGAGCATTCACAGTAGAAGAGTTTCCTAATCCACGAGAAGAGTTGAGAAAAGCCTCAGACAATCGAGTCATTGCAGACTCAAAAGTTTCCACATTGATGTAGTCTTCATCTTCTTCATCATCATCATCATCATTCCTCCTATCAGAGTTAGTATCAGAATTAGAACTAAGATCCTTCTAAAATAGTCTATCATCTTTATCACTTTGTTCTTCGTCAACATCCTTGCTAGAGGAGATCACATTGGAGTAAGCACTGGGTGGGTGTCTCTTCCTCTTCTTCGCAGAAACGATATCCTCAAGTTTCCCTTTTTCTTTGCGCAGAACATCTTCTTTATTACCAGAAATCTTGGTGTTCTTCTCAGAGCGAAGTGTTTTTTGTCTTGAAGTTAGCGCTTCAGAAGAAGTTGAATTCTTATTCTCACTCACAATAGCCCAGGGAAGTCAGGAAGAACCTACAAATTCAAATAAGGATAAGAAACAGAGGCAACAATATATTGTTTAAAACACATATAAGAATGTTTCTTACCTCATTTGAAAACAATTGGAAAGCCTCGCGAGTACTGGATTTCCCAGTTTTAAGGTAACTCTCCTTAAGTTCATTCACCTGACAAATATTGCAAAAGGATTTAGTAAAAGAAGAAAAATAACAAGAAGATAAGAAGATGGAGATACATACATCTTTATCTCTATTAGGCCAAGAAAAGACCCAAGGTTGATAGTTACGATCATGAAGATTCGCAAGAAGATCTACTATCCCAGAGATGTAAGAACCCGATAATGCTAGAGGATAATTGTACCAATCTTCATCATGCGAATGGCGAGGGGTTAGATTATTTCCAGAAGCATAATCAATATCATGCATAAGAAGATCCGCTTCTGCGACATCAGTTTTACGATGAAGACGAACACCCCAACGCTTATCTTCCCTCTTCGCAGGAATCAATGTGTAATTTTTAAAGAAATTCTCGACTGTATAATTTGCAGCGATAATCTCTAAATACAGGTTTCCTGAGTTCAATTGGATATAAAGATTTTCCAGTAGCAGCACGAGTTGCGAACTCAACCAGAATGCGAATGCAATCCCCAGTCAATTAATAAATGGCTCGTGAGAAATTTGGGTGAGAAATAATCTTATAGAATAAAGGAAGATTGACATCATAAAGAGGAAGAGGAATACATGCGACGATTTGGCCTCGTGAGACTAAAACTATCTGATCATCCCAATGGAGATCAGTAAAGAGTTCCATACAGAGATGGGATTTATTGGTATGACCATCAATCTCAGAAAGAACGAGATCTCTATCAGCAAGCTATGCATTAATTTGTTCCACAGTTTTCTTCTTTGGAGCCATTAGATAAAGGATAGAAAACAGAGAAGAAAATAAATAAAAATGGCAAGAAATAGTAGTAGAAGAAAGAAGGAAAAATTGCAGAAGTAGACGTAATGAGGAAGATGAAAAGATAAAAGAATAAAAGGAGGAATTAAAGATAGTATTTATAAATAAAAGAGTTTGATGAAGATAGAAATTCATCAATGCGATTAAACGTGAGTGGTTAAGAAGGACGGTTACGAAAAAATGTGTCAAAGATTTAATGGAATAAAAAACACGTGTTGCGAACATAACAGGTGATGATAACTATATTAAATTTGCGAGAATAATGATTCTCATGACATTTCTTCTTCGCAGAACTGACATGAGAAGAGGCAAGATGTAGGGACAGAATATCGCAAGATATTGAGTTACGAACATAGTAACAAATACAAGAGGGAAGTGTCGCAAGATAATGCGATAATAGAAGAAACATGGGAAAAGTATGAAGGGTTTGCGAATATAGAATAAATTTACGATCAGAGGTTGCGAAGCTTCGTAGGTTATATACAGTTGTACAGATTTCACTATAAATAGTAGTTCAAATGTTAAATTACACAGGTTCTTTAAGTGAGTGTTAGAACAAGTCTTAGGAGAGAGAACAAAGAAAGTTGTAACTATTTTAATTTCCATTAACATATTTCTTTGTAATCAGTTGAGAATATTAATCAAAATTGTCATTCTTCATCAAGAACTTCTTAAAGTTTTACAAATTCTACTGAGGGTGTAGTTGTAGGATTTCCTGTAACTACAAAGAAGTTCGTGTAACTCCCGAGCGGCAATCAAAAATGAATCAACTGTCTAACTTTATCACACGAGAGGACCTAGAACGACTTCTCCAGAATCGATGCAGGGAAAATCCAGCTGCCATTCATCAACACCAACCTCTTTATCCCCCTAACGTGCAAAGAGTTCCTCTTCCAAGAGGGTATTCTTCTCCCCAGTTCTCCCTTTATGACGGTACTGGTAACGCTCGTGAACACATCTCTCATTTTTTGGAATCACCAGGGGAGCATGAATATAACCATGTTCTCTGCCTGAAATAATTTTCAAAATCACTCACTGGAAGGGCGTACACCTGGTACAACAACATTACACCGAACAACATAGCCAATTGGTATGAAATGGTTACCGTTTTCTATAAGAAATATTTCTTTGTGTCTGAGAAAATTACCCCATCAGACTTGGGAAGGATGTTTCATCGAAACAATGAACATCCGAATGATTATGTCAAGAGATTCAGGATTCAAGCGTTAGATTATCATGATCCAAATATGACTGAACATCAATTGGTGAAGCTGTGCATTAATGGCATGGTACCTGTCTATCGCATTTTACTGGGGAACCTGCGGTTCCAGACATTCTATGAACTTCATGAAGCTGCTAAGCAGTCGGCCACAATAGCACTAGCCTTGATGGAAAGAACCAGCCCCCTAGGAATGAAGATACACGTGAGACTCGAAAGAACATACGTCTCATCAACAAATAATACAACACTCAACCCTCTATAAGTGTGGTGATTTAATAAGGAAAAAGAAAAGCTCCAGCTGAAGAACAACAACCCAGGCGTGCGACACCAGCACAATAGATAACTCAAATCCGGAAAGTTGTGACTAAGATTTCTACACAGCAACAAGAAACTAGAGAGGCTTCTCTAACCTTCCCGTTTCCAATTGAAGAATTAATCGAACTCATAGAAGCATGAATTCAAAATGACGCCATCAATCTACCTTATCTCAGATGACCACCAACTGAAGAAGAAATGGAAAATCCAAAATATTGCCGCTACCATAGGTTCGTCAATCACCCAACCAGTGACTGCAACAAATTGAATCCTATTTTCAAAGAGAATGTGGATGCAGGAGAACTTAAATTAGGCACTGAAGGAGTTTATAGAGATCCCCTTCCTGTCAGGAGATGCATGATTTCTGGGGACTCTGTCCAAGAAAACGTACAGTCTGTGATGGAGCATTTATGTGAAATTATATATTTCTCCAAGGCACAACATCAAGACATATTTTCATCCCTCAACCGTGTTGTACTTGTTTCCATCCAGGAAAGCCGGTCCCATACCATAGCCTCTCCTAGAGGGAGCGACTGATAGATGTAACTGGGGACTCCTAATCACCGCTCACCTGAAAGACATTGGGTTTGACAGCATACTAATTGACGCGGCTTCTAACTTCAACATTGTCACCGTCAAGACTCTGAGAGCTGCAACGATTTCAAAGAAGGAAGCTGTTCATTACCCAGCCATAATCAAAAACTCAGAAGGAAAATCCAGAAATGCTTATGGATACATTAAATCAAGGTCTGAGACACTCTAACATATGCCAAATTTCATATAGTTAAAGAATACCCAAATTATGATATGGTCCTGGGGCGCTCATGGATACATGACAACGAGGCGAAGATGGGAGTATGACCTTTTCCAGTATCTATACCTGAGAGGGTCTATAACAAGCCGTCCAACCTTGAAGATTATTTGTTGCCGTATCAACAACTCACGAATGTGACGTAACTGCCTGGAGAAAGCGCATCAGCATTTGTTCACAGATTTTGGACATAAGTAAGTCTCATCGAACAACCCTTTTTGCAACCAGTCACTCCTCCTTTCGTCAAAGCTTGGGGACTCGATCCGATTATCAACCCAGCTGTCACTAGGAGATGTGAGTGGGATGCCAGTCCTTTCAAGTATTTTATCATGAGTTTAGTTTAGCATCTATCTCAGTCAAAGATAAGGAATCTAAGAATAAAGTGGCGGTGCAACGCATAAACTATTGTAAGAATGATTCAGGTCCGGGAACCATGTATGCATACCCGTATTGAACGGTTTTGACTATCAAAGTCCGGGAACTAAGTTTACGTACCAGTTTGCAAACTGTTTCACCTGAATTCGGTCCGGAACGACAGTATGCATATTCGTTTGCGAACTGTCGGAAAGGATCAAGTCTGAAACTTAAATTTGGGTACCCGTTTGCAAAAATATGTGGTTAAGTTATAAAATCGGTTAAGTATGATTTCATACTCATGCACAAATATATTTATATATTAAGGAATGGAATCTTTGCAAACCGTGGCTAAAATTTTCATGAACTGATTCTTTTGAATCAATCCGATTTTGCTTCAATTGTGTCTTATATACTTCTATGAGAATATAAACAATTTAACAACTCTATGATTAACACAATTAGATTCATCTAATCTAGAAGTGTTAAGATGAACATATTTAACACAAAAGTGTTCATATAGCTAACTTCGGTTAACTGTTATTGAGCCAACTCAATATACACGTTTAGGTACGGTTACCCATATCTGAATGAAGGTATATTTCATTTGTGTGTAACAAGCTAAGACCCTAAATGTGGAGAGATATTGCTTTGGTTTTGAGCAAACTTAGCTTGAATCTTAAATCAGGTTTTTATCTAACGGTGAATATTGATGGCTTTGTTACAAAGTTATCAAACCCTGATTTGAAGAATATATAAGGGTGTGAACTCTAGGAACTGGGAAATATAATCCCCACACCTCCTATATGATACTAGTTGTGCCTAGAGTCGATTCTCATTAACCTAGGTTTTTCCTAAAACCATTATAGGTTAACGACTTAAAAACTTCAATGGGATTCTGAAGCCAGGCCCAACTATTTTCTCTGTAGTTGCGTGTTATGATCTTACTTGTTATATCGTATTGAGTACTAACTTCTCTAAGATTTTCTCGAGATTTGCTCGAGATTTATCTTCGATAGGTAAGATATAAAAAGTAATTACAAAGCATTGGTCTCATTTTTTGTGATTCCACAATAACTTGTTCTACTACCATATAGTTAAGTTATTGCGAGGTGATTGATATTTATAGGTTTTTCTTCGGGAATATAAGACCGAATTATCAATTGGTTCATGTTCACCTTGATTTATAAAAAAACAGAACAAAAACTTTGTAGGTTCGGTAGCGAACTTGGACGGCCAAGATTACATCTTGTGAGGAAGGGTAGTCGTCGATTATGGCTACCTTGTGTTGGCGCCTAAAACTTGCTACATGAACATTAGTTCGGTAGCGAACTCGGACGGCCAAGATTACATCTTGTGAGGAAAGGTAGTCGTCGATTATGGCTACCTTGTGTTGGCGCCTGATAATGGCACAGTGGTGTTTTGATGTACGCCAGTAGCAATGTGGCATGACTGGCATGGCTTGTGCATGACAGTGGCACGGTGGTGTAAGTGGCGCTTGGGGTAGCCATGGCCACTAGATTTAGGCAGCTGGTCGCCCGAAACTTGCCACAAGCCTGTCAGTTCGGTGACGAACTTGGATGGCTGAGATTGCATGTCATGAGGAAGGATGTCCATTGATTATGGCCATATCTTGTTGTATAGAAAAGTGACGCCATTGGCATAGTGGCGCCTGGCGTAGCCATGTCAGTGGAATAACCATGGCATGGCCACGCCTGTGGCATTGTAGCATGGCTAGAACTAGGATTTGGCTCCATGGCCAAAGTTAGGTCTTGGCGGCATGGCCAAGGCTAGGGTTTGGCGTCGTGGCCAAAGTTAGGGCTTGGAGGCATGTCCAAGGATATGATTTGGCGCCGTGGCCAAAGTTAGGGCTTGGAGGCGTGGCCAAGGATAGGATTTGGCGCCGTGGCCAAAGTTAGGGCTTGGCGGCGTGGCCAAGGCTAGGATTTGGCGTCGTGTCCAAAGTTAGGGCTTGGTGGCGTAGCCAAGTCTAGGGTTTGGCACCGTGGCCAAAGTTAGGGCTTGGAAGCGTGGCCAAGGCTAGGGTTTGGCGCCGTGGCCAAAGTTAGGACTTGGCGGCGTGGCCAAGGATAAAGTGGCTCGTGGCATGTTGTGGACTATGACCAAAAATTAGGGTTTCAGACAATGCTACTGAAGAAAAAGTCTTGTTTCGATCATGAAATCCTAATTGGAGTCCGTTATGGCATTGGCCACGAATAGAAAGCGGATTAGAAAGTGGTGGCGCCATTTATGGCACATCGGCATGTTACTGCGTTAAAGTGTCATGTTGGCATGCCGTTTGATATGTGTTTGTGGCAGGCCGAGTTTGACTGGATAGTTAGTATGGTAGAGCGGTAGGGTGCATTTGGCATTTAATGTATGGTGGCAAGTTTAGAGCGAATTGATTGGTCAAGAAAGGAGGACATCCAAACATAAGGCGCGGCCACACCTCTAGTGCTTGTGGCGCATTTAAAGTGACCTGATTGGTCGGTAGGAAGGAAAAGGCCGGCCAAGCATGAGTATGGATACACTTCTGTTATGAGTGTGGCGGCTTTAGAATAACCTAATTGGTCGATGGGAAATTGGGCCGGCAAGTATGCGCCCAGCCACAACTTATGTGTGTGTGGCGAGTTTAAAGCGACCTGATTGGTCGAGCGAAATATGGCCGGTTTAGGATGGGGTGTGCTCAATGGAAAGTGGCGCCAACTGGCCTAAGGTATGGCCATGCCTCCCTTTGTTGATGCGCTTCCTGTTTTCTGATTCTGGGCAAGGTTTTTCCCCTACTAATCCATAGCGGATTAATTTTCTAGTTTTCCTAGGATTACTTTTGACAAGCAAGGTCTGGTATATTGCGCAAGGTGCAAAAGTAATTGATTGAATCCTATGTGTTGACACAGAGTTATTTTAAGTTCATTTCCAGAGAGCAGTATGCTTTCTAATTGAATACCTTATGCAAATACCTTATCCTTGATATTTGGAAATTCGTGCTACTCTGCTGCGAGTGAACACAAATTGTTATGCCATATCAACATTATTGGTTCAGCCGGGGAACATAGCATAGAAAGTATTCAAAAAAACTTATATTAAGTGAATATAGGCAAGGCGCCGAAATTTACAGAATATCTGGGATGGTTGCTACATGCGCCAGTCTGGATAAATTTCATGTAAATATATTGAATGGCTCAATAAATATGCCAATGGAGAGGTTAACACCCGTGGCTCCGTTTCCTTACAAAGTGGCGTCACATCAGATGCAAAGTTTTACAATTTTAACCCTAAGCTAAAAACCACCATCAACAACCATCGATACCGATGATGAGGATATGCCACAGTGCTTCAAGTGTAAAGGTTTTGGTCATTTAGCTAATGAGTGTCCAAATCGTAAAAAATACACTGGGAACAAAGGTCTTTCTGCAACTCTTGATGAAATGTCTGATCATTATGATTCAAATGAAGATGAAAAATCAAGTTTTGCACTCTTTGGTGAAAATATTGATTTTGATAACTGTAGCAATACGTACATCAATCTTGACATTCTTCCTGAAGAAACTTTTTCAACCAATTTGGAGGTTAAAATGAATTTTTCCTTGTCTACTGAAAATTCTATCTCACATGTTTCAGGTACCTCAATTTGTTTAGCATCATGCTCTGCTATGGTGTCTGAACCGTCCTCCACATTGACATGTTCTTATTGTACTTTTAAGGGTCATGAACTCTCTAAGTGTTTCAAGTACAAACATAAAATAAGGTATGTCAACAAACTTTAACGGAGAGCAAATCAATTAGGAAACAATCTCAAACTTGTTCAGAAGTCGAATTTATCTGAGGTATTTAAACTCAACACTTCTCTGAAGAAGTTAATTTCTAAAGGAAAAGATAGACCTCTACAGAAAAAAACAAGGTCTAAACCAATCTACGAAAAAGGGTATTAAGAATTCCATACAAGAATCGTATGGTGGACAAATTATTGTTCACCCCAACACAACTTAATTGTGTTGAAGGTTCATCTTGTCTCATGTGCCTTCGTATCACAACTTAGAGACAAGAGTTGAGCACAAATCAGACTTTAGGAAAAGATTATTTTTTTGTTTTTTTCTGGAATTTTGTTGATCTTTTCATATCATAATTTGGTATTGAAAAGGTTTTCCCTTTTTTTGTTCATTGAAAGAGGGTTAAAATCGACAATTTTACATTCCTTTTTTCTTCCCTGAAAACTCTTTTTATCACAAGATTGCTTGTAGAGCTTGAATTGTGTATTTCTCTCACAATTCCATACTTGAATGGAGACTCCAAGCATCATATCTTCTGATGAAAAATATGTTAATATGATTGTTAAGCCATCAATCATGAAGAAAAAAGGTAATTCTCTTTCCTCTACAACTTTGAAGAGAAAAAGGAAGAATATGAAGAAACCAAGGGCTATCCCCTCAAATTTTCAGAAGTTTTCTGGTGTTCTTGAAGAGTTGAGGGAAATAAGGAAGCAGATTCAGCAAATAAAGGCTATTGTTCTAAGTACTCTTGAAATTCAGAAGGCCCTAGTTCGATATCAGTCTAGAATGTTTGTTGGAATTGACTCATTTCTTCATGAACCTTATGTTTCAATATCTGTTGACGACAAGGAGTTCGGGGACGATAAAGAATTTTTCAGGAATCTTAATGTCTAGGAAACTTCTTATGAGATTTATTCTTGTGTTTTAAGAAGGATAACTAGGGTTTGGAATAGCAAATTATTGTGATTACACATAGCTATTTCCAACTATTTTCATCTTGCAATGTTTTAGATTTATTTATTTAAATTCTAAGTTATTTGGAAGATGATTTTGCAGTATTAATCTTTATTGGTTTTATATATTGCAAAAATGTTATGGGATATGCATGTTTACGTTCGTGAACTATGATTGTCCCATATATGTCAAAAGTTAAGTCTATTATGTCATTATGCAAATATTTATAAAAGATAGAATGAGCTTTTGAATATTCCGCAGTATTGATCTTTCCCCGATCCACTTCTATGTGAAAGTATTGTATGGCTCCGTAAGTATTCTTATGTTGAGCATTTCCGATTAAATTAATCATTAAGGTTCCTTTGTGGTTAATTTAATTGAGTTTTCTGGATACAAATTCATGTTTCATGTGATTTGTTAATGTCCAAAGAAATCCTTCTTTTCTTGTAAAATTAAGGTCGCTCTTGTTGTTCTTTCGGGAATGACATTTTATGGGGGAGAGTTCTTAATTGAATTTGTGCTTAATTGCCAAATCTTTGTGGGGAGTGCGGCTATGGAATATTGTAGGAGTTATCTTATATCTTTATAAACTCCTTGATGAATACACTAAGTTTTGACTATGTGAAATCATCGAAACAAAGTTTATATGTTCTCTTTTAGTCATGAATTATCTCTTTGAGAATTTCATTATGATCCCACTAGTTTTCGTACCTTTGCCAATTTATATAGACAAAAAGGAGGAGAATTATTTTGTATTTCACACTACATACATATGGTTTACGGATCATTATGTAAGGGGGATTGGTTTTCATTATGAGATGAAGTATTAACTAAGGGGGAGGGATACATATCACCGTAGTATTATTGTCAAAGTTGTGATACAATTGAACTTTGATGCTTTGTAATAATACTATGACACTATATGAAAATAATAGGGAACAACTGTTTTCTTATTGTTATGGCTACGGATCATCAACAACTATGATGTTGAGTTGAACACGTTTAGAATCACTGGATTACTTGGAGTGACGAAGAATTCAAAGAATGTTGAAGAACCAAGGAAATCAAGCATTTGGATGAGAAGATACAAAGTTTATTTATTTTGTAATCCATGTATTGATAGTTTTGTCACTAAAATTTACAAAGGGGGATATTGTTAGATCACTGCTCGGTCGAACTCCCAAGCGTTTCTATCTCAAGTTTGTTTGTCAAGTTTAGTTGTCAAAACTATAAGTCTTGATTTCTAGTCTACTTATATCTACGTATCGTATTAGGATAGAATGTGTAGTTGAGATTTATACTTCACGACGTTCATCGATTGAAGACGAAGATCTACTAAGGGGGGCTTGGAGGAACTTCATCAACAAAAGGTATGTGGAGACTTAAACTCATATATTACTCAAAAGTATATTATATTCTATCTCCTATTGAGACTAAGTCGTATAACTATATAGACTTTACATTATACACATTTGATATTTCGAGCTGAGTTTAAGTCGCTTATATCTTGCTCAACATATATGTTGGAAAGAGTTTTGACTTGACTACGTTCATCATTATTCTTGACGAAAGTCAAAAGATGATCGTGTGAAAATCGCCTTGTAACATTTTACATGATTTGTGTCGGACAATCATTTGATATAGACTCAGAATGTTTCATATTGATCATTTGATCACTTGAATATTGCTTATAAGTTAATAGTTTGTGTGAGACAGCTATTGTCATCTTCTAAGAATGTTTCAATGATTGAAATTGGAGTTTAGAACAATTAATCATTGTCTGGATATAGCATAGTATGCATACCCGTATGCAAACTGTTTTAACTGTCAAAGTTCGTGTTAGAGCATAGCTCGGTTGAACCCACCAAGCGTTGGTATGTCAAGTTTGGTTGTCATATTTTAGTAATCCAAAACTCATTTAAAGAGTCGCTTGATTATGTACTAGAGTCAACTTCGTATAGGTTAGCTTTAAAGTATTAGGATATGAGACATTATAAGTATTGCGAAGACTTGAACAAGTAAATAAGTAAGGAGTTACAACGACAATATCATCCTTCCACTTTAGGTTACTGATATTTGACTTGAGCTGTTTCATTACCTATCTTATCTTTCAAGTCGTGCATATTGAAAACATAACTGCGAAGCATTCGATTACACTCTAGTTAGACATAGTATTACGGAATACAATACGAGGTTTATTTATGAACCATTAAACTTTGTATATAAGATATCGACATAATCGTTTGAATGCTATTGTGATTATGTATGGGTATAAGGTGAAGATTTCATCCTAGGAAACAATGTTTTACATTTGTTTAAAGGAAGTAAATTCATGAACTTGTTTTGTGAATCAAAAGGAAAATCACTAGGCTTTATTGGTATTGTTATTCATTGCATATCATTTGAACTACCAATATGTGTGATTAGTATAACCGCTCATGACTTGTTTATGTTCTTGGTAAAACTATTTTCAAAGGCCTGACTTTTGTATTGGTATGACTTTTATTAGTAAAACCGATCTTAAGTAATCACCTGAGATGGTATGATCGATTTAGTATTATTGGTATGACCAACTCTAGGTAAGGGGGAGCCGATCCTAGTAATAGGTGCAACCTATCACAAAGGGGAATCGATACTTGTATGAGGTGCATCAATTTTTTAATAGAAAGGGGAACCGATCCTATGGACATGTGCAACAAGTACAAGTTAGATACCATATATATGTGGGAACCGATCCTAGTACCCAGACAACCGAATTTTTGGAAAGCTAAAGTAACTAAATCCAGTACCCACATGGAGTTAGAACCACAACTTGTTTTGGTATAACCGTGAAACCCATGTTTGGTGATTGAGTGTTCTTGATCAATCACGTAGTTCTTAAAAGTCATATGAACCAATTCTAAACTTGTTTGGAAGTGTGGCAAATCGGTTTTAATATTGTAATTATGAAAGAGGACTTACAAAGTAAAGATGTCGACATACTTTGAACATGTGCAGTAACGCTTATCTTTTATTGTTCAAATATATTCCTTCATAGCTAAAGGAAAAATCCCATATCGAAAAATAAATTAAGAATCTTTTATTCAAGGTTGTTAATTTTATTTTTGGAAAAATAAAAATTAGTAATATGTATTTACTAGTTGGAAATTTTCTAAGAGATTTTCGGTCTGTATTTGGACAAAGCATTTCCAGGAATTATGGAAACCGAATTTGGAATATATTGCATATCTTTAGAATATTTTCGGTTTTGGAAATTACTTGGTGTCCAAACTTCCTTGTTTATAAATATCAAAGTTTGCATTTCGAGCAAACTAATCCCCAGAGCTAGCAAAACTACCTCAGTAGTGTTGTTACTGGCGAAGCCGCCTATTCAGAGAGGAAAGTAACCTAATTAGGCAAAATCTCTTATGGCCGCTCAGTTTAAAGACTTCTTTGGGATTGATAAGCTCTATCAGTACCATTGGTGGGAAACTAGATAATTGCGGTTTATCTTTTATTTTAGATTGATTTGATTGACTAACGGTGGTTGAACTTTGATTGAACCTAGTTTTTTTATGCTTGAGAATCTTCTCTTCTGATATAAGATTCACTCAAACTAGATCGAAGTTTTGACGTGGATCTTTATACTGTTTGTAGATTTAAAGACGTCTTGTGATAAACCATTGTTAACAGACTCTGTTTTGTGCGTGATTGATCACAAGAGATTCAATTTGATTGTGTGCATGTGCTGATTGAAGATTAAAGAAGATTTGAAGATAAATAAAACTTTGAAGATTTCTGATTTGGGTTCATAATCTTTGGTGTGCACAATACTTGTTTCGGTAAAAGAGGATCCAACTATAATCGGTTTATCCTTGTGGTAGATTGGATTGATTAGTTGTGTAGATCAACATCAATACAATTCTTTGTGATTAAAGTATTGATTGCAAAATAATAACAATGACTTTGGTAGTTGTTGATTAAAGTATTTAACAGAAAAAAAAAAACTTTGGTAGTTGTTGATAAGATAGATCTAAGAACCTGACAAATGAGTAATTTATTTGAGATAAACAGAAGATCCTTTTGTCGAACTCACATTACTTGGTTGAAAAGAGTTGATACCAAATATATTTGTTGTTCCTTTCCAGTTTGGAATACGAACCAAAGGAATTGTTCCAAGTACGTGACTTATTACAGGTCGGAGATGTGGGAATACAAACGGAACTAGGTGAACCATAGGTTTAGTTGCTTGGTCTCAACTATACGAAGTTGGTTTGATTTTGTATATCGGCTTAATCCTGAGAGTATTCAATGCTGTACAAGGTCCCAAGTTTTTTCCGCATTTGCGGTTTCCTCGTTAACAAAATCTTTTTGTGTCTTTTACTTTTCTATTTCCGCAATTATAATTATTTTTATTATAATTAGAAGTAAAATACACAAACGTTAATTCATATTTACTTGAAAGTAATCCTAATGTGTTTGGTTAAGTCCGAACCATTAATCAAGTAAACATACTTCATTGTTGTATTGTCTCGATCTTGTTTCATAGTCAATAACACAAGTTATCTTGTTGTCATATTGTCTTGATCTTGTATCCATAGACGATCACGCGAAGTGTGAACCGTTTTGTTGTATTGTCTCGACCTGGTCTATAGACAATCACTTTTGGAGAAAAGACTTATAGGTGGAAAAGTTTTAGATTGAGGTATATTTGGGTACCCTCGTATTTTCAATTAGTATCAGAGCATGCAGACAAGAAAAGATCTAACAATCTGTGTTTGGTGCGATCCAACCTATAAGATATGAGTCAAAATATGAAAATCAATGCTAAACTTATGAAGAACTCAGTTAACATATGTCAAGATAATGAGAATAATATCTCAGAAAAGGTCAATGGAAATTGGTCTTGAAAGTCTTTTCGATAATCAAAGAAAAAGTCTATGACTAATAACTTGATTGCGAATCAGGTTCCTGATCAGAAAAGAATGAATCTGAAACTCAAACATATTTCGGATCCGACTCCAATCTCTAGTGAAAAATCGTCTGAAAAGAGATTAGATTCACTAGACTTCCCAAGTTCTGGTTTTCGTAAAATGTTAGAAAGGTTTTTCAAACATGTTGAAAGCTATGCAGAAAATGGAAAACCCATTGACAGTCTAGACGATGTCGTAGAACTTATTGTTCAATTGAATGTACAAATTTGTGAAGGAAAGCGATAATCACTCAGTCTTCAAAATAATCTGGCAGATTATCTGGAACAAAAATTGGCTTTATGCAACGAAGTTTATCAACAGACTACAGAGTGTGAAATTCTTACACAATCGCTGGAGCATTCACAAATAAGGAATAGGGTCCTTATTGAAGATCTTCGTATGGAAACATGTCAAAAGGTATATCTAGACAAGTGTTTAGAAAAACATTTCCAACAAGGAATGGATACCTTAAGAGAACATATAGAATGTCTTGAACAAAAGACATCAGCAGTTTGTCGATTGGAAAATTTAGACAACACGGGCTCAAGCTCAAGGAACATTCCATCGTGGGCACAAGATGTAATCAAGGATATAGCATCTCATAATATTCCTAATGAAGAGGATGGTTTCAAAACCCAGACAAGGGAACATGATAATGGCCTTAAAATTAAGAAGGAAGAAATTCCTCGAAAGGCATTTGGTGAGAAAGGTCCTCACCCCAATGCTTAATTGCGTTGGAATGTGCATCCTTACAATGCGCAATCTTATGATATAAGGAAGCACACATACCTGGGATATCTGTATCCTGTCAACAATCTCTTATTCAACATAGTGAGTTTACACAATATACCTGAAGATGTTTTTATTCTATCTTTCTGTGTAGAAAAGATGTCTTACAAACAACTTGTGTAAACATGATAAGTTTCCCTAAAATAGTTTTAGCTATGTGATCTAAAAGGTTGATTCTTTCCAAAGAATCTTTGTGATTGTCTAACACATTAGATGCAAAAATCTTCTCAAATATGGTCAGAAATATTTATTTAAGGCTGACTCCTATGTTTGGAATGTGTTAAAGGTATTTCAAGTATATGTACTCAACGTGTCGAGAACTTATACTAAAGGATGTATTCTCAAACCAGATCTCAAGCAAATCTTCTGAAAGCCTTGAGTGGAATGACTTCTAAGGAAACTGTTCATCTTGATGATACCTTCAAGAAATCTGGTTGTGAATATATAGAAAATGAAAAAGAAGATGTGACTCATCTCCTTGTCCAAAATAGTTTGGATGCTAAGATTGATATTATCAATCTTAGACAAGTCCTCCTCAGTACTATTGAAACTCATCATAGACATGCAACACTACTAAGAACTGTTATCCGTAACCAAAGAAAGCTGATTAAACTTGGAATCGGTAACAGGGAGTATGCTCGAAATATTAATCGAAAGGTTATTGCTTTAGCCTGTAAACATAATCAAAGTATTATGTGCAGAATCCGAGATATCAGTCGAGATGTTGTTGATGAAGATCCCGAAAAATTCGAGGACATTGAAGATGATCTTTAATAATCTGTTTAAAGAACAGTCAGAAAAATAGACATTAGTTTTTGGTTATTTCAATAAAGTCTATTATGAAAAAAACTATCTTTTTCTTCTCATAGTTTTTGATTTACATAGCCTGTGCTTGAATGATTTATTTTATTGTTATGTATGTTTATGGGATGTTTGATTTCGGTTTTACTACCTTGATATTCGATCTCATAACGATGTGAACCCTTATGGTTTGGGTAACTTTTTGGTTTAGCAGGAGTAAGTTCTAGCCCATGTTGGTAGGCTTTATCAAAAAATCATGAGGGGTTCTGATTGAAACAATATGTGAAAAAGTCACAATATGTTGAATCATTTGGTTTAGCATAAAAGCATATGTGTTTCGTGGTTTTCAACCTTTATCTGGTAAAGGTTGGTTATTGTTATTCTTTTGTTTTGCATAAGGATGACAACATAATGATATTTCGATATCAATTCTCCCTGGAAGAAGATGCAAACATATTGGAGAAGAGGATGCGAAATTTTAGGTAACAATCTTGTTAGTTAATTGTTTTCCTGTTTAAGAAAAGCCTGAGTTTATTGCATATATTTATTGCTTTTGCTTAACAAAATTTCGGTACAATTGATGTTTTATTCCATTTTTTTTTTGTGTATGGATGTGTGCGTGATTCAATTGGTTCCGGTTAAGAAAAAATATTTTTATCTTGCTTTATTGTTTGGTATCAATCGTTTAGGCTTACAAAATTTTGGTGCAATGGCGGTGCTTTAATGTCTATGTTGTTTCAATTGCTTCCGGTTGAGGTAAATAATTATGCAAGTTGATTTATTTGGTTTGTATGAATTGTTTATGGCTTAACGAAAGAAAAGGTTTTCGGGATGAATTGTTTAGTCCAATTCGATTCCGGATAAGAGAAACTAAGTTAATTCTGATCTTAGTTAGACTTATCAAGGTATAGGTTTCGTTTATTCAAGTCTAATCGAATTCCTTAACAAGAAATGCTAGTTAACTAACCTAGTACTTGTCTTGTTTAAAAATTAAAGGTCTAAGTTATATGGATAATTAGAACCTGATGAGAAAAATAGAGTTATCTTTATTTTGGTCTTATCGAACAAGCGATTGTATTTGTACAATCGGTTTAGCAAAGGAACTAAGGTGCTTAGTCTATTTTTGGTTTGCTAAACTATTAGGGAAAATGCTTTGTAGTTTCGGTTTTGATATTGGTTATCAAAAATGGTATGTGGAACCCTCGTGCTTAACTCTATAGGTTGCAAGTCTATTGAGATTTGTAAGATCCTATCATTTTGTCCTTTATTTTTTCATTTCTTTGTCATTTTGTGACAAAAAGAGGGAGAAATATATGGAGTAAACAAGTGATACTGGTATTGATTTATATTGATTGGCATCACTAAGGTAAAGGACATTAGTGCTTAAACGTTTATCTAACGAAAGAATAAAAGCATAGACTAAGGGGGAGTAGCATATCATATGATGTTTGTAGTTATATGGACTACAAGGGAATAATAGAGACGTGCAGATGGATAAAATATACCTATCTTACATTTAGGGGGAGTATTAGCTTTGTTATTATAATGTCAACATCGGCATTTATGGATTGAATGCATACAGGTTATTGTGCTGTTGAATTCGGGGATCAAGCGTATGTGTAATGAATTCTTGTAATTTGTTTATCCATATAATGTAAGAGTTTTGTCACTAAAATTGACAAAGGGGGAGATTGTTAGAGCATAGATCGGTTGAACCCGCTAAGCGTTGGTATGTCAAGTTTGGTTGTCATATTTTAGTGAGCCAAAACTCATTTAAAGAGTCGCTTGATTATGTACTAGAGTCAACTTCGTATAGGTTAGCTTCAAAGTATTTGGATATGAGACATTACAAGTATTGCGAAGACTTGAAAAAGTGAAGAAGTAAGGAGCTACAATGACATCATCATCCTTCCACTTAAGGTTAGTGATATTTGACTTGAACTGTTTCATTCCCTATCGTATCTTTCAAGTTGTGCATATTGAAAACATAATTGCTAAGCATGAATGATTACACTCTAGTTAGACGTAGTATTAAGGAATACAATACAAGGTTTATTGCTTAACCATTAAACTTTGTATATAAGACATTGACATAATCGTTTGAATGCTATTGTGATTATGTATGGGTATAAGGTGAAGATTTCGTCCTAGGAAACAATGTTTTACATTTGTTTAAATAAAGTAAATTCATGAACTTGTTTTCTGAATCGAAAGGGAAATCACTAGGATTTATTGGTATTATTATTCATTGCATATCATTTGAACTACCAATATGTGTGATTAGTATAACCTCTCATGACTTGTTTATGTTCTTGGTAAAACTATTCAAATAGGCCTGACTTTTGTATTGGTATGACTTTTATTAGTAAAACCGATCTTAAGTAATCACATGTGTAGATGGGGCAAAACTGTGGATGGGGCAAAATGATTTGATGGTTTTTATAGAATTGAGGAGACGACCGTACGGAAGAGACTCCTTGAAACGAGCGAAATGTTCAACCTCACACAGATGCACTGCAAGAAGGGAGTGCTTTGAATTCGAGAGATCAATCTGTAGTACCCCGGCCTAATCAAAGACAATGGTCGTTCCAGAGTAAATTCGGTCACAAGAGAGGATGGGTCGATATGTAGGAGGGAAGCTGAGAAATGTGTGGAATCAATGGTAATCAAAGATTGTAGGTGTGTTATGAATTCTGAATATGATAAGCTCTGAATGATTGAAATTGCTCAGTTGAGAGTAATTGCTCAATTGATGAGTTGTTGATCTCGTGTTATCTATGAGACGTGATATTCTCGTCGTTGTTGACATTGTTGTTCTTGTTATTTCAATCATGATTCAGAGACTTATTTATATTGCTGGAATGGTAGACACCATGATCCCATGAAGTGTGACAGTTTATGGAATCAAAGAGTGGGGAAGCGGAAATCGTGTTTGAAACCAGTTGTTCATCGTGCAGAGACTTGGTTGATTTTCCATCCACTATGTTATTAACTCCTTCAAATGATTGCACGACTTGCTCACATTCCATCGTGTGTTTGAACACACGTGCCGCAGACCGCCAGAGCACAACCCTAGTTGATATCCCCCCAAGTGACATTATTGACGTCTCGTGATTAGTTTAGTCAATTGCTGACTTCGCGATATCATGGGACGATGAGTCCATGTATTTACTGAGTTGAACACGATTTTTTAAAATGTCCCGAAACTCATGGATTGAATGTGGTCATGATCCTCACATTGATAGTTGAGGCGAGCAAGTAATGCTCATTCGATAATTTGTTGAATATTGATAGTTGAACCAATATTCTCTGATTTGAGCAAGTGTTGCTCATCTAATGAATTATTGGCAGCGTGACCAAAACAACATATTAATTAGAATACTGGTAGTTGAACCGAGTATAATTAATAAGAGTATAGATCATGAGATCATCATAAATTTATTAGTGAATCTGGAATTATGATCCTTGGACTCAGAAACCCTAATTAGATCAATTGATGACCACTTCATGGTTTGTTAGGAATTGAACCATGGAACGAAGGAAGGATTAGTTTCATGAGACCGTGGATCAATCATGTAACACCCATATGCTCACATGAGCAAACACCAAGACCTCTTGAAGAGTTGGTGACTTGTTGATTGAAAGAATGATTAAATGTTGGTTTAATCATTTATTCGAATTACTGCTGGGTTCAGCATTAGGTGATAAGACATAATTAATTATGAAGAAATGGAAGACCGACCAAGGGGTTATGAAACCATCCCTGGGTGGTCACGGGATCAAGTGTTGATCGTTCCATGAATTTCCAAGTCGTTTGGAAGAGTTTTGGACCTAATACGTGCAATTGCGCAAATTATGTCAAATTGTGAACATATGTAAGAACGGCTCATTGAGAGCCAAAGATCCAACCTTGGTCGGTCAAGATAACATGCTCATGTCCCCAAAGCGTTCGTATCTCAACTCTGAGAATTTTGATATTTTCGGATGTGCGTTTGAGCCATCATTTTAGAAAATATGAAGAAACCAAGGTTTTTTGATAAAACCGTCAAAACTTCATGAGATGAAGGAAATAATGAAAAGGTGAAGGAATCATGAAGTGTGGGACCAGCCATGGCCAAGGCATGGCCGGACGGCCAAGGGAGCCAAGGAAACATAAAAAATAATAATAATAAAATAAGGGACGTGTGGGCATGTGGGACCGGCTTGGAGCATGGTTGGCCGGCCAGGGCCCGGTCCCGTGCGTTTTCCCTAATTTTATGTATTAAAGGAAATTTGAAGGAAATATCATGAAATCAAGGAATTTCATGGGATTATGAAAACATGAAAAATATAATAATAATAAAAAGGACGTGTGAAGCCATCTAGGGTTTGACCGACCGGTTATGGCCCGTGCACACAGGTTTTCCAAATTTTATATTATTTTTCATTGGACCAAGGAAATATCATGAGATTAAGGAGTTTTCATGAAATTAGGAAAATAATAATAAAATAATGAGGAATCATGAGGTGTGGGGCCGGCTGGGACCAAAGCATGGCCAGTTGGCCAATGGTCACGTCCCACAATATTCTTCCCTAATTTTATATTATTTCTTTGGTGTGAAAGAAATACCATGAAGCTGAGGAGTTTCCTCAAAACGAAGGATATTTGTTCAAATGAAAGAATTTTCATGAACTCAAGGAAAATATCAAAAAATACAACAAAAATATGAAACTGGCGTGGGATTGACCACGACACGGTCGGCTGGTCAGTGGGCCCATGCTCCCATCACCTTGGTCAATTTTTAATTATTTATTATTTTCTTTCCTATTTTGTATAGGTTCATCATCTCGTCGTATTTTGAAATACTCGTTCGTGCGGTGATTGTTAGCGCATCGTCGTTGAGTACACTTTTACCATTTAAATCGGGGCTTACTCAGAGGTAGCTCAGACGCCCGTGTGTTGAATATTTATCACTAACCCATGGATTTCTGCTGGGAAGAACCATGTTTTGCAGTAATGAAATATCTACGAAAATATTTGAATATTTTCGGAAATTCTGTGGATGAATCCAAGAATTTGGGAATAATTAACTTATGGCTCTATACTAGCAGAGCAAGCTGTCTAGGAGCATTAATTATTTCGATATGAGCTTGCTAGAGCTTCATATCCTTTATATAGTCAAGGTAAACTCGTTGTTTGTATCCTAAAGACGTTATCGCTCTATACTAGCAGAGCAAGCTGTCTAGGAGCCGTCCATCTCGTGATACTATATAGAAATAATTACTGAAGTATTCAGTATTCATGAGATAAGCTGTTGTCTAGCCGTGAGACCACATATCTACATGTACTCTGAGAGAAAGTATTCTCAATCAGAAGATTCGATGAGAGACTCGTATCTCAATACAGATATGACGTTGTCCATCCCAAAGTAATCGAAATCGTTCCTCGGTCCTACTCGGTTGGGGAGCTTGGAGCGAGGAGCAATAAGTTCGGACTTGGAAATCGCAATATCTCGTTCTAGTACTCGGATTATATTTATTAGAGACTTCTATATCGTTGCTCATTATTCATGATTTTTACCTAATTAAAATTATAATTTTAACACTATCATGTAATTAAGTGTGTAATATTGATATATTGAGCGTATTTATCATGTATTTAGAGGGTTTTTTATTTGATAAATCTCATCTGAGGGGTTACAAAAAAATTATTTTCTGATTTTAGTGAATGCAAGGCCAACTCAGAAAAATCGTTAGATCGTTTTGCTGAAAAATCGGTCAAAATCGGAAAAGTCGTTCGCGTTAATCGCTAAATATCAGAAATGGCTTGGAATCGAAAATTGCCTCGGTCAAATAGCCTGTAGCGACTACTCGAGGAGTAATCGGCCTTGGAGAGCGATTTTAACTACACTGGTCCAGCCGAGAGACTACATATCTGCATGTACTCTGAGAGAAAGTATTCTCAGTTAGAGGATTCGATGAGAGACCCATGTCTCAATACTCGCATCTGATTGTTGGATCAGAAGGTCATATATCTATGGGTTTACGATTTTATCCTTCGTCAAAAATCCACCATCTACATTAAGTCCCATGCTTAGTGAGGAAAGCCGTGTTGCTCACTCAGCATTGAATGGTGATTTTCCGGTCATAAACAATGTAAGTAATTGAACTTAGTCGTAAATTAAGATGTTATCGGATTTCGATCGTACGAGCATACCATGACTTGAATGAAGATTTCAGAGACATGCTAGAGCATCATTTGATGAGCATAAATTGGTGTTGAACCGCTGATTTGGACAACAGGTCCTTGGTCGTTTAGGATTCGCGGGCCGAGCCCAATAAGGAAATCCTTAGAAAATTAGGTTTTGGAAATAAAATTTGATATAAAAGGAATTATTTTTTTTTTTAATTTTCCCACACGACCAGAATTTCATCACCTCTCCATCACCAGCACCGCCGCCGTCCGGCTATTTTCTGCCGGCGCCGACAGGAATGCGTACAAACTCTTTTTTTTTTTTTTTTTTTTTGATGTTTGCTGAGTTCATGTGAGTTTCATGATGTGATCATGTTGAAGTTATATACATGTGCATATGCGAGTGTGGGTTTCGTCGAAAACCCTCGTTTTTGAAAACGCATGTTTGTTTGATCGTTAGTTTTTGAAAACTAATAATAATTCCTAATTTAGGAGAGATTTTTTCTTCATATATGAATATTTAAGTCCAGTGATAAAACTATGTTTATGATCTTTCATGTGAGCCAAAGTTTTATCATGAAAAAGTAATTTTTCACAAAACCGAAGTAAAATCTTCGTTTTAAGGAATGACGATGATACAAAGAAAGAGTTTTTCTTCTTTATATATATATGAACTTGTGTCCAGTGATAAAATTTTGTTTATGATCTTTCATTTAAACCAAAACTTTATCTTATAATGTGTATGTTTTCACAAAATTGCAATAAACCTTCGTTTCAAAGACGTATGACGATACGAAGGAAAATATTTTTTATAAAACCATGGTATGTTCATGGATTTTTCTTTTGAAACCGTGGAGTGTCCAAAAATTTATTTTTGTGATCTTTGCTCATGTTGAAATTTTTTATTTATTTACGTGAGTAAATAAAACGTTTTCTTTACATATATATACAAATATATATTATTTTCTCTAAAATCAAAACTTGAGTTTTGTGTAATACTATTTGGAAATGAACAATTATTCATGATGAAATAATGTTTTAGTTTTCATGATTCCATGGTGAATGTTCACATAGTAGAATTATTCATGATTTTATGAAAAATCTGAGTTTTGTTTGTCTTCTGTAGGTTTCGAAGAAACGAACGATATTGAATTGTTAACTCTAGCATTACTCTCACTACTGTTAGTGGAAGCGTAAAAGGTAAGAGTTAAGAATTACCATTTTTTTAGATGGATTTGTTTGCATGTTGGTAATATTTTGTGCTTCCGATTCCAGAAAATGTTCGACAACAACAATTACTCTTCTTCCTCTAGCTCTTCTGATGAGGATTCCAAAGTTCCTGTATCGAAGTTTAAGGCTTCTCAGGGTGAGGGGTCGAAGTTTGGCATACCCTTGAATGAGCGGAGGGCTACTTTAGATGCACTAAGGAAAAGAAAAGCTGAGGATGATGCAAAACAGGCTCGGCGTGAAAAGGATCGAATCATGCGCAAAATACAAAGGACTGAGGAGAAACGTCAATTCTTGGACGGGAGGCCTACTGATTCTGATGCTGATAATTTTGAAGAAGACATATGTGAGGTACCCGAGACTTGGTCTGATCAATGTGAAAGAGAGTACCAGAGGACTATGAAGCAAATTGGAGCTGAATCGGAAGAAGATTCGGATTCAGATGATGATCCTGAAGCTCGTCTGAACCCCATCATTGTTGATTCTGATTCTGAAGAGGAGGATAGTGATGACAACTCCGATGACTTAGATGATGAGAAGGATAACGATGACGAATCTGCCGAATAGCTTTATTTCCGTCTTATTTTCTTTATGAAACATTTGAATGTTCCTTAGGCTTCATAGTAGTTCTTTGACGATTTGAACAAATTTTCTTCTGATTTAGAAATTTCTTTGAATGAGAAAAACCTTTTATTAATGTTGATTCTTCTTGGATTGAATAAACGAACCGATGTTCGTGTCCTAAAATTCATCATGACCTTCGACTCGTCTTAGTGATTCCCGTTTGCAGAAAGTACTGAGATACGTGTTGCATGGGCTGAGAGAATACGTGTTACACATGATTCCGTGTAATCTTGACCGTGTGTGTTAGTCCCCAGTTGTTTTTCTCCGCATCTTCAGTGTCGTCCTTGTTGAAACCTTAGGGTTTCAGTAAAACCCGCAACTGAATTGACTATCCACAAAAGATAAACCTTCACCGTGTCTAACATATATCTTCAAGACTTCGAGTCTACCGTCTATGCAAATAATTCTTCCATTCCTGAGTTAGTTTCATCGTGCATAGAATTCTTGATCATACCTTGTTTCCGCCATGTCAAGCAATGGTATCTCTTCTCAAGATGATACTCAGTCGAAGCGTGAAATAGCAGCGTTCATCTCAGTAAGTTGCATCTCTTTTCATCTTTGCCTGATCAATATGACTATTTGATCATTAAGCAAATGACTTATTGCAAGATAATCAGAAAAACACTTTTTCTCGGCCCAAGCAAACTGTTAGAGCTCTTATCCGGTATAGGTCATCTCGTGCTGAGGCTGGATCATCTATGAGTAATCTTATAACTCTTGAGATTATATTGTGCTCTTATTGGAATTAAATACTCCTTTGTTTCATTGTAGGCGGATGTTCGCGTCGTTTTCGATGCTAGAAGAAGAAGCGGAAGGTCTATGACTGTAGTCGAGGTTAAAGATAGCACCGACCGGGTCGGTAAAGATTATGTAGAGTCCGTGGATACATGAGACAGTGTTCATGCCCAAGAATATCCTGCAGCTGGACTCCCATTTGAAGCCCCTTTTATCAATACTTTCCCGGACAATAAAGTGGTTAGCGGGTTCGTCGTTCCCAAATGTCATGCGCCTCTGTATACTAATATCTGGAAGAAGTATGGCCATATTTCCATTACAGAGGTATGGAAATGCTTTCCTCCAACTCTCTTAACCACGGTAGCTGGAATGTTGCCGATTATTAAGGAAATGAACCAAATGCACTTACGAGATATCAAAAACCATGATCTGCATGAATGGGATGAGATGATTTCAGACTGTGAGACATTGAAATTTAAGGTGAGCTGGCTCCGTTGTCAACTTGAGATAATCAAGATTCATAAGGCAGCAGAGGCTGCTGATTCAATTTCCGTGAAAACTGCTTTATTAGAGGAGGAGAATATACTGGCTCTGGAATCTTCTAGGGTCGAGAAGGCAGTTGAGGATTTGAAGGTAAAGACTAGGATCTTTCAGAAGAAACTTGATAAAGTTTCTTATATGGATTATCCACTGCTGGATGGTTTGCTCTGAGTGAGCATTTATGATTATTGTTTTTGAATTGGTTTAAGTTTCTAGTTAGGTGGAATAATTGATCATAGTACGAATGAATTTTGCTCATTTATGAAATGTTTAATGAACAAAGGAGAATTTGAATTCTCTTTAGAGGAATGGAAATTACATTTTTGAAAATGCTTGCAATGATGAAATGATGAAAAGGAAGTTGTTTTCTATGGATCAGGAGTAATATGCTTTGAGCCATTTGCCGTTGATTATATTTACTTCCACTCCTCCGTCAATCTTTAAGATTTTGTAGTATCTGCTGGATACTACTTTGGTGACTACATATAGTCCTTCCCATTTCGGAGAGAACTTGTGAGCAGACATGTCTTGTTGAATGTGCATTGCTGTCTTTAATACCAGATCTCCTACTTGAAATGTTCGAGGTCTTACCATTTTGTTGTAGGATCTGGAGATTCTTTGCTTGTAGGTTTTTACATATTCTTCCATCTTAGCCCGCTTTGAATCGAGCATTCCAGTTCAACAACTCTTGAGTTGGTTCAGCTTCATCCCATTGCACTCCGCTAGATGTTGCGATCCTTGCTGAAGGAATTTTGATTTCTGCCTGCAGTATGGCATTAGCCCCATAGACAAGAGAATATGGTGAAGTCCCGATCGATCTCCTTGGCGCGGTTCGATAATCCCACAAATCCATAGGCAATTATTCATGCCAGGTTTGGGATTATCATGAACTTTTCGACTGAGAATGCGAATCAAAGTTTTGTTGGTGCTCTCTGCTTGCCCGTTCCTTTGAGGATATTATGGTGTAGAGAAAACTTGTTTGATGTCGTATTCCTCGAGAAATTCTGTCACATGCTTGTTGGAAAAAATGGGTTCCATTATCGGTAATAATATGTTTGGGAACACCGAATCTGCATATTATGTACTCTTTGATGAAGGTTGCAATCGTGATTCCAGTGGTGCTTAGAAGAGGAATGGCTTCAACCCATTTGGTGAAATATTCGGTTGCAGTGATGATGTATTCATGTTGCTTCGAAGATGCTGGATTGATTTTCCTGATGATATCTAGTCCCCAGCTATAAAAGGGCCATGGACTATTCACAGAATTCAATGGGAGACAAGGAGTGTGGATGAGATTACCATGGACTTGGCATTGATGACATATTTGAACGTACGCAGCCGCATCATCTTCCATGGTCGGCCAGTAATATTTCTCATGAATCTGGGGAAATAATTTCCTCTTTCCTTGATTCTCTCCATCGTGCATCTCTTTCAGGATTGTTGGGATCTCAGGCTCAGCTAAATATCTCAGCAGGTTTCCTCCAAAACTTCTGCGATATAAGATCCCATCGAGAAAAACAAATCTCTTAGCTCTCTGAATGAGCTTGATTGTTTCTTTCTTTTACAGCGGTAACTCATTGTCCCGGAGGTACTTGATGTAAGGTTCCATCCAGTCCCTAGTGTGATGGTCCATTAGAGCTTCCAAGTGATGAGGAGGCGTCTGACAGTTGGGACATGACTTTTATAGATTTCTTTATTGAACCTCCATGGAAGGCCAATAATATTCCATTCTTTGAAGCTTTCGGTAAAGTGCTACCACCAGTGTCTGTCCACAGGTTTCTTCATGTATGTGCTTGAGTTTTTCGTCCGCCTCGTTAGGTCCAAGGCATCGTGATAAAGACCCATCAGAGTTTCAGTAGTATAAAGCTCCATGAAGTAGAAAATAATTCCTCAATTCCTTGAGACTGATCTTCCCTTCTGAAAGAGAACTACTCAATTCATGAATAATAGGTGTTCGCCAATCATCTGCCTGGATGTCTTCGAATTGAGCAAGACAGGTAGATGTCATTGTGCGCCTTTGTACAATGATGGTATTCTCGGCGTGTCTATTGTGAGTTCGTCCAGTATGGACGATCGTTGTATCAGCGAAGTAAGTTAAAAACCGTTGAGCTTCAGTTCTGAATGGAGCAAGCGTGATTTCTTTGAGAGAGTATGTTCCATTAATTTGATTGACCATTAGTTTTGAATCTCCCCTTATCTCGAGGTGTGTTTCTCATGCTTGCTTAGCTAGAGACAATCCCAGCAAGAAGGCTTCATATTTTGCTGAATTGTTGGTGCAGTGAAAATCCAGCTTGAATGAATATGAGAAAACCTCGCCAGATAGAAAGACTAGTACTATGCCTTCTCCTCCAGTGTAATTGCTAGGGGTGGCGGAACCGTCAAAGTATAGAATCCATGTCTCTTTTTTGATGACTAAGACATCTGAAAACTCACCAGGTACGTCTTCATGTAGCACTGTTGCATCGTCTCCTGGAAAAGTAGCGGGTAAGTCTGCCACTGCCTGGCCTTTGATTTCTTTAGGTGGTGTACATGCTATGTCAAATTCTGACATCTGGAGTAGCCACTTCGATGGTCTTCCTATAAAGGCCGGCTTTGATAGTAGAAACTTTATATGGTCAGCCTTGGAAATGAGCAAGACTCTGTTAGACAACAAGTAGTATCTGAATTTCTGAATTGCATGTACTAATGCCAAGCATGCTCTCTCAGATTTTGGGTATCAGAGTTGAGAGTCCCGCATTGTACGACTAAAGTAATAGATTGGTCGTTCGATGCCTTCGTCATCTTCTTGAGAAAGGAGTGCTCCAATAGCAACATCACTAGAAGCTGTGTAGAGTATCAATGGTCGTCCTTGCACCGGTGACTTTATGACAGCAGTTGATAACAATATCTGTTGTATTTTCTAGAATGCTTCTTGTTATACAGCATTCCATGTAAAACTGGCTCCTTTCTTTAATAGAGGGGTGAATGAAGCAATGAGCTGAGCTAATCCAGGGATGAAACGCCGAATATAGTTTACCTTGCCCATGAAACTTTGGAGTTCTTTTACGGTGCGTGGAGGAGGCATGGTAGTAATAGCTTTCTTCTTGTCCGGATCGTCTTTGATTCCTTCTGTTGTGACCAGGAAACCTAGAAACTTTCCGGAGGAAACACTAAAAGCGCACTTCAGAGGGTTCATTTTTAGTTTGTATTCTCGACATCTTTCAAAAACTTGCCTTAGAACTTGGAAGTGAGATGCTCGAGTCTTTGATTTGACCACGACATCATCGACATAGTCTTCCACTTACTTGTGCATCATGTTATAGAATATGGCGATCATGGCTCGTTGATATGTGGCACCGGCATTCTTTAATCCGAAAGGCATCACTGTGTAGTGGAAGTTCCCGATAGGAGTACGGAATGCAGTCTTGTTGGCATCATGTTCGTACATCTTGATCTGGTTGTATCTGCTGTAGCCATCCATGAATGAGATTATACCGTGATCGCTGGTTGCATCTACGAGCATATCAATTTTGGATAGGGGATAGCCATCCTTCAGACAACATTTGTTCAGATTTCTGAAATCAACACATCATCTGATTTTACCATTTTTCTTTTTAACAGGAACAACGTTCGCCAGCCATGTTGGATGTTGAATAGGTTTGATGAACCCTGTTGTTAATAGTTTCTGAATCTCGACCTTGATTTGTTCTTCGACTTCATGTCTGAATTGTCTAGGCGTTTATTTGAAAGCTTTGGAGCCAGGAGTGATGTGCAAATGATGAGTAACCAATTTGTCGTCCAGACCAGGCATTTCTTCGTACGTCCATGCGAAGACATCTCGATACTCTTTCAGTATTGCTATTAAATCTGTCAGTTCTTCTGGTGACAGTGCTGAGCTAATTAGAATCGGCCTTGGATCATCCTCTATTCCGATGTTGATCGTTTAGATATCATCAGCGGTGGAGTCAGTGTCGTCTTGTAATTGTCGAGGAACATCTTAAACCTCTTCTTCGAGTGATCATTCACTATGACATTCTCCTATTCTAATTGCTAATCCTTGCGCCGGTAAATGATTCTACCCTCCGTATCATGACTGCTTATGAAATTAGATCCCTGATTTGAGATCTGATCCTTGCGATGTTTAATTGGTGTGGCAGGTGGCTTAACTAACTTGACGTTTGAGGATGACGGCCCGTTTGCAACTTTTTTGTCGGACTCCCAGCTTGGGAGTGGAGCACTGTAAATATTTTTTGGAGGTTCAGCGATGTTCTTCTGCGACTCAAGGAATTCAACATCATAGACCGGGGCGTAGGGAGATGATGAAGCCGTAATACGAACAATTTTGTTATTGATTAGAGATTTCATGCATTGATGGTACGTTGAAGGAACCACCTTTTTATCATGGAGCCACGGACGTTCGAGTATCATGTGATAGTCAGGCTCTTGTTCGATCATGTGGAACTTGGCTTTTAATTGAATAGGCCCCACCTTCAGGTCTATGTATGCATATCCATATGTATGGATCTGGCTTCCTTCAAAACCCGTCATCAAGATGGGATGACTAATGATCTTATTTCGTGGAAACTTGGCCGCCTTAAGAGTCTTCATAGTGACAATATTTGTAGAAATGCCTATATCCACAAGAGATCTCTTGAACTCAGAGTCTTTAATAAAACCGGTTACGTACAAGGCTCGATTATGTCCTTCGTCTGCTATGCGGTCCTCTTCTCTGAAGGTGATATTTTTGATCGAGTTCTCAGACATCATGAACGTTTCTTCAACTATTGGAGATAAGGAAGCTAATGGTACCTCAGATGATATCTGGTTGAGTGCAGCAAACGTGTCTATTCGCTGCTTCCTGGAAAAGTGTAAGAGTTCGCATAGGCCTTCAACTAGCTGTGCAACCTCCTGGTCTACCAACTTCTCATAAGTAGTGAAACTGTTGCTTTGAGGATCATCGCGTGACGAGTCAGTCCCCGGTGCTGGGACTTCTGAAGCGGAGATTCTGCCTAACTTGGATGTGAGTTTGATGAGGAAATCAAGTATGTGATTCATTGTATCCTTCATCAGATCCATGTTTCGGGTGTGGATCTCTAGAAATCGTGCTAACTCAGTTAGATTTGGGGTATCTCTGTCTTCCGAGCTATCGGATATAGTGTTGGAAGGAAGGATATCGCCATTTGAAGGATTCTGGATTGAGTTTGGAGTAGTCGAATTACTCATAAGACCGACCATCCTGTGAAAGTTTGAAGTTGCAACAGAGAGATTAATCTCCCACTGTGGTCGCCAATCTGTAGATGGGGCAAAACGATTTTCTGGTTTTTATGGAATTGAGGAGACGACCGTACGGAGGATACTCCTTGAACCGAGCGAAATGTTCAACCTCACACAGATGCACTGCAAGAAGGGAGTGCTTTGAATTCGAGATATCAATCTGTAGTACCCCTTGTAGGGACAGAATATTGTCACAACAATATTCCTGCGAAATAGACAACAGTACTACGATACATCAATAATAAACGACTATTCTGCGACATATCAATGATATTTTGCGAGACATCCAAATATGACTTAAACAATGACGTAATGACAGAAACACGAAGAAAGTGTGACATGTTTGCGATATATCAATAAAACCTGCGAAAGATAAAGGCGGTGCCTGCTGCGATTTATCGCAAGAACTCAGATCCGAAGTTGAAGGGAATCTTAGCTGTAAATGAGCTGTAATCCACTATGTAAATACCTATATAAAGGAGATGAGTAGTTCCAGATAGAAAAATGAATTTTTGAGTGTTAGGAAAGTTTTTAGGAGAGAGAAAATCTTTGTTAAGTGTTTTGTGTTCTAGATTTCTTTAATTCCATAAGATCATATTAATAAAAAAGTGTTCTTAATCTTCAAATTATGTCATAAATATTGATAGATTCTTGAATAGGGTGTAGTGTGGGAATTCCTGCAACTACATTTTGGCGCCCAGAAACAGGGACTGAAGAGTTGAAAATCATAGTAAAAGCTAGGTAAAAGAAAGAAATCATTCAAGAATTGGAAGAATACTTTTGGTGGAAGAGAAGATGATTGAAATCAAAGATAATCAAAAGAAATTGGAGTGTGATGTAATAACAAAGATGATGATAGAAAAATTCCATGAAGATATTAAAGGAAGGATACACAAACGAGATTTTGAAGGAAAGAAGATCATGATGGTAGATGAAGCATCACCGCTAAAAGATTGGGAAAAACAGAAGATTACATTTACAGTAACAGAAAATACGAAAGAGAATTTAAGTCATACATCTCCATTGGTGATCACAGTGTCTGTTGCACCAACAAGAAAAGAGAAATCAGTAAGATCTACAAAAGAATGGGTTGTGAATAGGACTCTAGTGGACACAAGAAGTTCTGTGGATATAATGTTTTACCACACATTCAAGAAAATGGGATAAAAAGATGAAGAAATGTTTAGTCCAACATATCATATTCACGGATTTGGAAAATCTTTAACAAAACCTAAAGGTGAAATTGTAGTACGAATTCCACTGGGGGAAATAGAAACGCATGTCACCTTGAGTGTGATAGATATGAAATCGCCTTATAACATGCTGTTGGGGAGACCATGGATACATGCAATCAAGGATGTATCATCAACTCTACATCAATGTTTAAAATTCCCTATGCCTAGTGGAATTGGCGAAATTAAAGGAGATGAAGATTATGCGGCGTTATGTTTCCAAAATGAAGTAAGGGATTGTGAAAATCAAATTCAGTTGCGAAAACATCGTAGAAAAATGAGGAGAGAATAAAGAAAGAAGAAGAATTCAAGATTTACATGATAAAATCAAAAGAAGGAAAAGGAATATTCAGCGATGTATCGCAAGAAGATGATGAACCAGTGGAGATAATAAAGACACCAACACCAATGGGAGAGAATGAAGCTAGTTATACCGCAGCAGAACCAACAAAAGAAGTTAATGTTGGAAGTGAAGAAGACCCAAAAATGCTGAAAATTGGAACTAAGCTGGATACAAAGATATTTTTGCGAGAATACAAAGATATTTTTGCATGAACGCAAACTGTAAATCTTCTGTGAGAATACAAAGATATTTTTGCGTGGAATATGGATGAGATGCATGGAATAGATCCATCTGTTGCGTGCCATAGATTGGAGATTAACAAAAATATGAGACCAATCAAACAAAGAATAAGAAAGATTGCAACTACTTATCATGCTAAGATAGAGGAAGAGTTACAAAAGATGCTTGATGCATGAATTATAAGGCAAGCGAATTATCCAGAATGGATCGCCAATATGGTAGTAGTTCCCAAGAAAAACAAAGGGATAAGAATTTGCATCGATTTTACTGATATAAATAAAGCTTGTCCCAAAGATAGTTTTCCCTTACCAGATATCCCGCAGATGGTGGAATCTGCCGCAAGAAATGATCGAATATCTTCGTTGGATGGATACAAGGGTTATAATCAAATTCCGCTGGCAGAAGAAGATCAAGAACATACTGCATTCTTTGCTCCCATAGGATTATACTGCTACACAAAGATGCCTTTGGGTTACTTAAATGCAGGGGCAACATACCAAAGAATGGTGGAAAAAGTATTCGCAAAATGGATACATAAAACTTTAGAGGTATATGTGGATGATATGTTGGTAAAAAGTAAAGAAGCTAAAAATCATGTGCAATATTTGAGGGAAATTTTTGACCAGATGCGGCTTTTTAATATTAAAGTAAATCCTGAGAAATGTACTTTCGGAGTATCATCTGGGAAATTCTTGGGATATATCGTATCAAAAGAAGGAACACAAGTTCACCCTGAAAAGGTGCAAGCAGTTCGGGATATGAAAACTCCAGCAACAGTAAAAGATGTGCAAAAATTGAATGGGCTTTTAGCCTCACTAGGAAGATTCATTTCGCGGTCATCAGATAAGTGCAAGCATTTCTTCAACATATTAAAGAAGGGAACAAAATTTAAATGGACAGATGAATGTGAGAAAGATTTTCAAGGAGTTAAGGAATATTTGATGAATATATCCATATTATAGAAGGCTGAACCAGGAGAAGAATTGCTGATATATCTTGCGACAACTCCACATGCTTTAAGTGCAGATACTTTGCGAAATGACGCAGGAGTTGAAAAACCTATTTACTACATCAGCAAAGCGTTTAATGCTGCGGAGAAAAATTATTCGAAGATTGAAAAATTAATTTTGGCATTAGTTTATGCAGCTTCTAAACTTTTCATATATTTCCAAGCGCATAAAATCAAAGTACTAACAAAAGTACCAATCGAGTCAGTAATGAAAAATTCAAAAAGATCAGGCAGAGTTGAAAGATGGAATGCACAAGTGGGGCACTTTGAGATCCAATATCCAATTTTATCTTCACCAAAATCTCAAATTGTCGCATAGTTTCTCACGGAGTTTCCTTTGGAGGATGATGAAGCTGTAGAAGATATGATGGATATAGAAGAAGAATATGGGGATCCTAGAGATATTTTAACAGAACCAAATAGATGGTAGATATTAGTGGATGGATCATCTAATGGAGAAGGAAATGGAGTTGGAGTCGTTTTTATTTCACCAGAAGGTGCAAAAATGGCATTCACATTTCGATTGGAATTCGAATCTACCAATAATGAGACAGAATATGAGGCTGTAGTACATGCCTTAAGATTTGCGATAGAAATGAAGGTAGAGAATGCAAGAATTACCAGTGATTCACAGTTGGTTATTCTCCAAATTGAAGGGGAATATGCAACTAATGATTTATCTTTGAGAAAATATAAGAAACTTGTAGAAGAATTATCTGCGAAAATACCAAGACTCAAATGGAGGCATATTTCAAGAAGAGATAATAGACTTGCATATGCTTTTGCGTTAATATCAAGTATGATGGTAGATCCGATCGAGAAATATAAAAATACAAACATTAATAGCACCATCAATTGTTAAAGAAAAAAAGAGGAAGCTGAGGCAATGGTAGTAGAAAATAATGGCGAAGAATCAATCCGAATTAACGCAGATTGGCGTATGGAAATTCACGCATATCTAGCAAGGGGGGAGTTACTAAGGAACAGATTGGAGGTACATAAATTAAAAAGTAGAGCAACAAATTATGAGTTAAGAGATGGGGTATTGTATCGAAAATCTTTAAATGGGCCTTCCCTCAGATGTTTGACACTAGAAGAAGGAAAACAAATATTAAAAATGCTACATAGTGGGGATGCTGGTAATCACAGCGGCGGTAGATCTTTAGCATACAGAACGAAAATGCAAGGTTATTATTGGCCATATATGCATGAAGATGCAAAGAATTTATCAAGAAGTTGCGAGGAATGTCAGCGATTTGCAAAAAGAATACATGCACCAGGTGAAACGTTAACATCTTCAAAAAATGTTTGGCCATTTGGAAAGTGGGGTTTAGATATTGTGGGACCATTTGTGCCAGAACAGGGCAAAAGAGATACTTAATTATCGCAACAAATTACTTCACAAAATGGGCGGAAGTTAAGGCAGTACAACATATTCGTGATAAGGACATTTTCACATTTATATTTGAGAATATCATCTGCAGATTTGGAATTCCAGTGCAATTAGTGTCAGATAATGGAAAGCAATTTGAAGGACAAAATATAGAGATGTTACTTAATGCATTCAAGATAAAGTATGGAAAATCAACTCCTCTATATCCGCAGGCAAATGGTCAAGCTGAAGCAACTAACAAAACAATTGCATATATTCTCAAAAAGAAATTAGAAGGGCATCATAGAACGTGGTGTCAACAAGTACATAATGCAGTTTGGGCTTATAATACAACACGAAGAGAAGCAACTGGGGTATCACCTTTTTGTTTAACATATGGGTTTGAGGCAGTATTACCAACAGAAGTCTCTATTCCTACAACTAAAAGAGAAGCTTGGGAAAAAAATCTTAGTGTAGGTATGATTCTAGACAAACTTGATGAGGTAGAAGAGAAGAGAGAAAAGGCATTACAACATATGGAGAACTACCATCGCAGATTAGCTCGTGAATATAATAAACGAGTAAAGAAGCGCGAATTCCAAGTTGGAGATCTAGTTCTATTAAAGAAACACCAGAATATCAGCGAGAGAATGGAGGAAAATTAGCGAAAAAATGGGATGGGCCATATATAATCAAAGAAATAATTGGAACTGGAGCATATAAACTAATGGATCCCGAAGGAAGAGACATGGGTCAAAGACTTGGCAGACCATGGAATAGACAATATCTAAGAAAATATTATCAGTAAAGATTTGAAAGACTAGAATGAATGGATCACACGCAAGAAGTTGCGAGAGAATAAAAGAGATATTCTACAAGAACAAAGTCATTTGAATATAAAAATTATTTTCCGCAATAATTTGCGAGATAATTAAAAAATTAAATGCAAATAAGACGGGAACTAATTGCCTAAAAACATATAAAGAACGGGACGAACTTTTATGGCGTACACCCTAGTTCGCGGATTCTATTCCGTAAGAGGCAATGTCCTTAAAGTGCGTCATAAGGGGGTATCTCTTTACTTTCAATTATCATAAGAACGGGACGAACTTTTATGGCGTACACCTTAGTTCGCGGATTCTATTCCGTAAGAGGCAATGTCCTTAAAGTGCGTTATAAAAGGGGTATCTCTTTGCATGGCTATGGGAAAGGATATACCGCTGCTGGAACCTAGTCATGGAGATTGGGATTATAGAAAATCCATCCAGGAGAGATAACTTGGATTCCCAATTATATAAGGTTATACCCTGGTTGGGCGCCCGAGAGTTTCTCCTAAGGAATGCAACGTATGATCAAGGCGCCGAGGTACACGGTTGAGCTGTGGGTGCCCGGGATGGATGAACCTACCCTGGCCATCCATGGAAAGTCTTTGCTTACGATGTGTTCAGCCCTAAGAAAACCCCACTTAGGGTGCAGTCTTGTAACTATAAGCCATATAAGGCATAAAGGACAAGGCTGCGAAAAAAACTGGTTGTTGGCAGAACCGGATGGGAAAGTGCTAGTCTTGTATGGCCGATGTATAATCCTTGAAGGGGCAACTGGGGGGGGAGAGATAAGGGCGATACCATCCATTAGGGAGCTGTGTATCAAAAAAGACGGCAATGTCATGGGACTTTATATTTGCAAGAATGTTTAGGCCCGTCATATTGTCGCGTGACAGAGACAGCAATGTCATGGGACTTTATATTCGCAAGAATATTTAGGCCCGTCATATTGCCGCATGACTGGCCAAAAAGCCTAAAGAGAAATGTTAAGATGAGGTCAATGGGTTTTTGCGATAAGATCAAAAGATGAGATAAATGAAATCAATAATAAGAGGATATAAATCGCAAAAGACGCCCCGCGATTTCATCGCAAAGACGACAATGTCATAAATCTTAAAAAGCAAAGAGAGAATTAATCTCTCACAAGATGGCTTAGATTTATCATATTGTCGCAGAAAATAAAATAATGATAAGGCAAGATCAACGGATTATTACGTATAAAGGTAAGAATGTCCTGCGATCTTGTCGCATAAAAGTGGCATAATAAGACCTTTAACTAGGAAGGCGAAATAAGACCACAAGAAAAGTTATATATGCGAAGCATATAACAAATTTTTCGCAGAAATATTTGCAATAATACTACAAATTGGTAACAAAAGGAAAGCATGGGATTTCTTACAAGGGTAACAAATAAAATACTTCACAAGGAAGATTATGAGGGGCGAATATGGGGATTATAAAATAACATTTCATTATCTCCCTTGAGAAGAATCAAAATAATAAAAAAGAAGGAAGATAATCAAGTTTATGAAGATTGGATTCAGAATTAATAAAAATATATAAATTAGAGCAGGTGATTGAGTTACAAAGAACTTCAATGTTTCGCAAAAAAGTGCAGGAAGAAGAAAAATTCGGAAATTACAATGATTCGCAGAATCAGAAACATCTCGCAGGAATACATGATAATTTAAAGAATATTTTTCTCTAATTTCATCATTCTTGTTCACCACTATTATCTTCACCAGTATCATCTTTTTCAGTATGAGTTTCTCCATCACCAGTGATTGTTTCATGAGGAAGATTTTGTTCTTCATGAGGAGGATCTTGTTCTTCTGTTTCATTAAGAGGGTTTCCTTCGTTCTTAGGTGGATTTTGTTCGTCTTCAGAAAAATCTTCTTCATTACTTGAATAATTCAGATCTTCATCTATAGGATGGGGAACTTCATTATCATCAATCTCTAAAGGTTTGATCTTTATAGGAGGTAGAGAATGAGAGAGTAGAACATTATTTATGAAAACCTCAGCGCCTAAATGAGCTTTGCGGAGGCAATTATTTTCCCGATTTCTGATCTCTATATCTTTAAAATATTCAAGATAGTCAAATCTTCTCAATAACTTGTTATGAGAGTTGGAAAGCGCGGTGTTCTTTTTGCGAAGTTTGGCTAATCTCATAGATAGATCCGAAATTGAAGCTTGAAGATTCTTCTCAGATTCTGCGAAAGAAAAATTGCATGTTAGAGAGAATTTTTGCGAAAAATAAGATGAGAAAATACAATGAAGTAATTAATAGATGAGGCAATCAAAATGACTACCTTCCTTTTGAGAAGATAAAGTGTGAATTATAGTAAAGAAGCAACTCTTCCATCGGTCCATGGCATCATCAAAACCATCCCCAATCTTACCTTTTAAACGTGATTTTATGCTTTTTTCATAATTGCGAAGATAAAAATTTTCTTCCTTCAGTCGAGAATAATCATCTTTGAGATTGTTGACTTTTACACTTAGAGATAATCTGCCTTTAATAAGCTTCTCTTGTTCAGTGGTAGATGATTCAGTTTTCTTTTTAAGTTCATCTTTCAGTATGCGAAGGGACTTCTCTTGGTCCTTACACAATTTTTGAAGTTTGTCTAGTTGCTGCGAATAAGCCTTTGTTGTATCTACAAAACTACGTTTCTCTTGAGATAAAACTCTGTTTTCATCCGATAAAGATTCCACCCTCAAATTAATTTGATTCAATAATATAAAAGTTGGGAGGCTTCGTTATTTAGACGATCCCGTTCATGAATTAGTTGATCGCGTTCATGAGTTAGTTGGTTGTTCTCATTCTTAAGGTTATTTATCTCGTCAAGTGAATATGTATAAAGAATATTCAAATTATCAAATTGATTCTTCCAAGATTCTTTCCCAGTGCGGGCTTCCTCAACGATTGTTTCCCACTCAAATATCTTCATTAATTGGTTATGTTTTGAAGCTAAATATACATCAACAAATAAATAAGGGAAAATTGAGTACATAAAAAGCAAGGATTTACAGAGGCAAAAGTAAAGACAAGAAAGTTATACCTTTTAGATCATCATTTCTGCTGCGAAGAATTTCACAGTCTAATTCAGAATTATGAAGCTTATGATCGAGAAATTCACATTCCAAAGTTTTGGCTTGAAGATTCTTCTTCAAAATTTCAACCTCATCTTCTAAAGCAGTTAACGAAGATGAAGAACCGCAAGACCCAAGATGCTTGCTTAGAATCATATAAATATCTTGTCTCGCAGGATCTGAAGAAGATTTCATAGCATCATTCAAAACTTCAGATAATACTTGAAAAACAGCTTCAACCCATGTTGCTATTTCTTGGGAAGAAGGAAGAGAAGTAGAAGAAGAGGATTTGGCAATAGTAAGAGTGGAAGAAGGAATTTGATTGGTCGCAGTTATAGTTTCATTCACCGCATCATCATCCACCGCAACCTCCTTTATTGTAGCTTTGTTTACCACAGTTTCATTATCTACGACTTCATTTGCCACAGCCTCGTTAACTGTTGTTTCATTTACGTTGGTTACATTCACCTCAGCTTCATTTGTCGCAGATTTATTTCCAATTATCATAGATTCATCTATCGCAGTTTCCAAAATGTCGGGATTATCAGAGATAGGAATGTTAGTATTGATAGCTTCATTAGAGGTTGATGAAGAAATAATATGGGTCTTGAGATTCACGCAAGGAGAAGAAGAAGATTTATCTTGAGATGGGACCGGTTTTGCAGGTAAAAATTTGAGAATATCCACTTCATCTGAAAGAGCTTTAACTTGACGTGAACGCTTAAGAGGTTTGGGAACATTCTCTTCGTTCTGCGAATAATAATGTAGGTAAGAAACAGAGGCAACAATATTGTTATTTCAAAAGAATAAGTGTTTCTTACTACCTTATCATTCTCAGATCTCTTCGTCTTCCCAACACGTTTTTTCTGAGAACCCTTAGGGTTAGGGTTCTTGATAGTAATTTTGGTTTGAGAAGTGGTGTTACTGAAAAAAGATGATAGAATATGGGGATTATGAAGAAAAGAGGGCAATAAAGAAAACATAACAAAAAAGATGGAAAATAAGAACATACCTTTGAGTCTCCATTAAAGCAGCAGCAGGAAGAATACCAGGAAAGAAAAAGTTGCAGACAAAAAAGATTTTAAAGAAAAAAGAGAAGGTGAAAGAAGAAAGAAATACACTCGAGTGGAATGGTATTTATAGATGAAGGATGGGTAACCGGGTAAAACGGTAAAGATCGACACGTGTCAATAGTAAAAGCGTAAATTAGGGAACTTTGTCGGGTAAAAGATAAGGAGTTGCGGCAAATTAAGAAGCTTAAATTCTCATGATCTTTATCTTCTTCGCAGAAAAGATATGAGAAGAGGCAAGATGTAGGGACAGAATATTGTCACAACAATATTCCTGCGAAATAGACAACAGTACTACGATACATCAATAATAAACGACTATTCTGCGACATATCAATGATATTTTGCGAGACATCCAAATATGACTTAAATAATGACGTAATGACAGAAACACGAAGAAAGTGTGACATGTTTGGGATATATCAATAAAACCTGCGAAAGATAAAGGCGGTGCCTGCTGCGATTTATCGCAAGAACTCAGATCCGAAGTTGAAGGGAATCTTAGCTGTAAATGAGCTGTAATCCACTATGTAAATACCTATATAAAGGAGATGAGTAGTTCCAGAGAGAAAAATGAATTTTTGAGTGTTAGGAGAGAGAAAATCTTTGTTAAGTGTTTTGTGTTCTAGATTTCTGTAATTCCATAAGATCATATTAATAAAAAAGTGTTCTTAATCTTCAAATTATGTCATAAATATTGATAGATTCTTGAATAGGGTGTAGTGTGGGAATTCCTGCAACTACACCCATGCCTAAACCAAGACAATGGATGTTCCAGAGTAAATTCAATCACAAGAGAGGATGGGTCGATTTGTAGGAGGGAAGCTAAGAAATGTGTGGAATTAATGGTAATCAAAGATTGTAGGTGTGTTATAAATTCTGAATATGATAAGCTCTGAATGATTGAAATTGCTTAGTTGAGAGTAATTGCTCAATTGATGAGTTGTTGATCTCGTGTTGTCTGTGAGACGTGAGATTCTCGTCGTTGTTGACATTGTTGTTCTTGTTATTTCAATCATGATTCAGAGACTAATTTATATTGCTGGAATTGTAGACACCATGATCCCATGAAGTGTGACAGTTTATGGAATCAAAGAGTGGGGAAGCGGAAATAGTGTTTGAAACTAGTTGCTCATTGTGCGTAGACTTGGTTGATTTTCCATCCACTACTTTGTTAACTCCTTCAACTGATTGCATGAATTTCTTACATTCCATCGTGTGTTTGAACACACATGTCGTATGATAGGTGTTGTAAACACCTTAATTATTATCTAGTATTTATGCTTTCTTTGCTATTTTTCGTGTGAATTATGTATCTAATGTTTGCCTTTGAGTTTTATAGGTGTTTTGGAGTCATTGGAGCAAAAGAATGGGAAATTAACCATTTGGAGCGAAAATGAGCATTAAGGCCAATTCACATGCGAGCTGTGTTGGGAGCGGGCTAAGGAGTGCAAGAAGGAAATGAAGAATGAAGTTTCAGTTTCGCATAACTGATAGTTGAGTCGAATTGAGTTATCGGTTAGATGAAACCGAAAAACATTGTATGGGTTGGTTGACCCTTATCCCCTCCACCTGGGTGGATATATCCACTTACCTTATTTCCTACACAACCTAAAATTGAGAGAAGATTATTCTCTCAGTTCGTCCCTGAAAGCGAGAAGCTGTGTCTTCTCAGAGATCGAGAAGCAGTTAGGTTTTATGTTGCGGCGATTGAATCCACTGAGTAATTTAGAGAACAAGAAGGAAGAACAGCTAATTACTGCCATAAATGGGGTTCTTGGTTGAATCTATGATTGTAAAGAAGACAAGAAATCGAATGATGGCTGCTGTTGATGTTCATGGGGGATTTGTGAATCGAGAAAATCAGAGACGTGGTTTTGTAAAAGTGGTGATGATTGAAGCAGCTGTTGTTTGAAAAGAGAAGAATGGGTATGAGAATTGTTGTTGTGGAGCTAGTGAAGGAAGCCTAGATGGAGTTACTGCTGTTTTCCAGGAAATGGTTATGTTTATATTGCAGGTATTGGTGAAAATGATGATAACTGGTGGTTTTGGTACTGAGATTGGAGGCAATGAGCCACAGAGAAGGCGGAGAAATGGGTTGTGCAAGGACCAGAGTTGGTATTGGATGGTTTCAAGGGTTTCTGCTAAACAGGGAAATGGAATGATGGAAAAGGAATTTGTTTTGCTGTGTTTTGAAGTTGCGGCTGAACTCATGGAAGAAATTACAGGGGGTGTTTAAATTCAGTGTGTAAGGGAGGTGATGTTGTGGATGTTGTCTTGTATCTGAAAGGTGTTTGAGGCTCAGTGGAGATTAACATTGCAGCTGAGAGCTGTGGTTCAGGTGGGAGCAGAAGCTGATGTACATTTGCAAGCACGAAGAGCAGCTGGATTTGGTGGTTTGCAAGTGGGGTTTTTACAGGGGAGCAGGTGTTGGTTCTGGTGCAGATGCTTCATAGCAAGTAACTCAGTTGAGTTGCAGCTATTGGAAAGAAGCTGCAGATGGCTGTGAAAGTACAGAATGGATGCAAATTTGCTGGGATGTTAAGAGGAATGGTTAAGTTGCAGGTGGACTATCAGGTAGTAGATACATCTGAGTGGGTATATGATGCTGCACTGGAATGAAAACATTGCAGGGGAAGTACATTGTTGTGGCATGGAAGACTCAATGGAATGGAATGGGTCAAGATTGGTGAGCTTGGAAGTGGTGATGAACAAGTGCAATGCAGTGGAAAGTGGATGCTGAGAAGCTACAACAAGGGTCGGAGAGTGAATTGCACTGACTGTGTGGGTTTCAGTGTCTGCGAATCTTGGACGAGAATGATCATGGCCTGGAATAGGTGCTACTGCCATTGAGAAATGCAGTTGTGGTTTGCAACTGAGGAGCAGCAAAGTGGTTGCTGGTATGAGTCTGGTTATGTTGGTTGATAAAGCTACAGATGGTGCAATTGGTTGCAGCCGCAGGATCAACTGGAATGAGTAGTTTGTGAATTGCAGTTGGCATTACATGTCAGTTGCAGGTACTGGTGGTGATGTTTAGTGAATGGTTGAAGCTCAGCTGAGATGCATATCTTGTCAGGTGACTTACACAGGTGGCTTGAGATGGGGAAGTTCTGGCATGTGACGAAGTTGGAAGCAGGTCATGGTGCTGCAAGGGAGTATGGCAGTAGCATTGCCTGAAACCAATGCTGCAGAAATTGCGCGAAAGAGAGCAAGAATGGCGCGCCGGTGGAACTAGTTCCGGTTGTCGGATTTCTGAACCGGAAGTTTGGATTGTAATGTTTCAATGAACCGTGAAGGGGGTATGTGTTGGATTCAAGAGTTGGCCGCCGGACATATGAGCTACGCGTCACGCTTTTGGGTGCGTTTTCGCAAGGGATAGAAAATTGGATTTAGATGGGTTATGCAAATTGAAATGCAGAAAAGCAAAGTTGAGCTACTGGAAGTGTGGAATTGCCTGGTTACAGTTTCCAATGGTTCAAGTGATCGGAGAAATTTTTCCGGCGATCGGATTCCGGCAACGGTGACCGGATTCCGACGATGCCGTCATCATTTCCGACGACCAGTTTTGGACCCAAAATTCCAGAGACATATTTCTCACACATGGGCTTGGTGGACTAGTAGATGGATGTGGACTTGAGGATTTTGAATGCTAGACATAATTTTGGAAAGTGGGAAGGCTATAAAAAGAAGAAGTTTCTATTCTTTTAGGGGGATGATATCACTTATCACATCTTTCTACTGGGTTTTTGGAGGAGAGCAGCGACTAGGGTTTACTTCCATTTATTTTTATGTTCTTCATTTTATTTTTAAGAATAATTATGTTGAGTTCAAAAACCTTGAGTAGCTAAATTCTTAATATTGGTTATGGGATAATAAGTGGATTTCACAAATAAAATCTGATTCAATGCATTAGTTTTGTCTCAAGTTTATTGTTTATTGTTTATGTTTCATTGTTGATATTGATTTATGATTTGATTGTTTCTTTGGTTGAGTCCGGAATCAATCCGATTTGCATTCATATCTAGAGCTATATTAGGGTTTTCAATATGAAAACGTTGTTAATCCCTGATTCTAAGTAGCATAAATGTGGGTAGTGCTTGTAGAGATATATCCTACTAGTCACATATGAATCATAACTTGGGTTAAATTGATTTAGTGCTTTTACACATTTCGATTGCCTTGATTAGTCTTATTCCATATAGCTTATTGCCTTTAGGGAGTTAAATCTAATTTGCTTTTACACTTTAGGTTGGTTTCTAGGAAGAATTCACATATGCATCTTTTAATGTGGTTGTGATGAAATCCGGGAATTAGCGGGGTATTCTTGCGATCAAGGTATCCTAGGACTTTTAGTAAATGAGAGATTAAATTTCAATTCTAGTCATTGATGAAAATATGTGTTTGTGAATGAAACTATCCCATGACCAATACTTTCTCCATATTGATTATTTTCATACTTTATTGCTTTCAAATTAGTTTTATAGCTTTGATAACTCAAACCCCCCCCCCCCCCTGGTTACTAAGAAACTGAAAATTTGCATAACAACAAAAAGCCTATCCGTGGATACGAACTCTTTCTTATTGTATACTAATTTATTTTAGGAAGTAAGAAAGTGAAATTATATTGAAATGCAGAAAAGAAAAGTTGAGCTACTGGAAGTGTGGAATTTCCTGGTGACAGTTTCCAATGTTTCAAGTGATCGGAGAAAGTTTTCCGGCGATGCCGTCATCAATTCCGACGACCAGTTTTGGACCCAAAATTCCAGAGACATATTTCTCACACATGGGCTTGGTGGACTAGTAGATGGACGTGGACTTGAGGATTTTGAATGCTAGACCTAATTTTGGAAAGTGGGAAGGCTATAAAAAGAAGAAGTTTCTATTCTTTTAGGGGGATGATATCACTTATCACATCTTTCTACTGGGTTTTTGGAGGAGAGCAGCGACTAGGGTTTGCTTCCATTTATTTTTATGTTCTTCATTTTATTATTAAGAATAATTATGTTGAGTTCAAAAACCATGAGTAGCTAAATTCTTAATATTGGTTATGGGATAATAAGTGGATTTCACAAATAAAATCTGATTCAATGCATTAGTTTTGTCTCAAGTTTATTGTTTATGTTTGATTGTTGATATTGATTTATGATTTGATTTTTTCTTTGGTTGAGTCCGGAATCAATCCAATTTGCATTCATATTTAGAGCTATATTAGGGTTTTCAATACGAAAACGTTGTTAATCCCCGATTCTAAGTAGCATAAATGTGGGTAGTGCTTGTAGAGATATATCCTACTAGTCACATATGAATCATAACTTGGGTTAAATTGATTTAGTGCTTTTACACATTTCGATTGCCTTGATTAGTCTTATTCCATATAGCTTATTGCTTTTAGGGAGTTAAATCTAATTTGCTTTTACACTTTAGGTTGCTTTCTAGGAAGAATTCACATATGCATCTTTTAATGTGGTTGTGATGAAATCAGGGAATTAGCGGGGTATTCTTGCGATCAAGGTATCCTAGGAATTTTAGTAAATGAGAGATTAAATTTTAATTCTAGTCATTGATGAAAATATGTGTTTGTGAATGAAACTATCCCGTGACCAATACTTTCTCCATATTGATTATTTTCATACTTTATTGATTTCAAATTAGTTTTATAGCTTTGATAACTCAAAACCACCCCTTTGGTTACTAAGAAACTGAAAATTTGCATAACAACAAAAAGCCTCTCCGTGGATACGAACTCTTTCTTATTGCATACTACTTTATTTTAGGAAGTAAGAAAGTGAAATTAAATTTGCGTCGGCTGACAACCGATCAGATTTTGGCGCCGTTTCCGGGGAGGCAAACGGCTTGTTATTAAGTTTTTAATTTCTTTTTACAATTTTTGCTTTTATTTTTGCTTTCCGTTTCTTGTCTTGATTCTTACTTGTTTGTGAGAATTGTTTTCAGGTACCTAATCCCTGGCTTCTAAGGATTGGAACTATCCAAGGTGCGGGATTGCTACTCGAAGAGGCACAATACTCCAACCAAGTCAAGACACGGAAGAGCAAGAGTTAGAAGTGGAAGAAGAGTTACAACTAGAAGAAGAACTAGAGGTTCCATTTGTAGAAGAACCACTAGTTGAAGAAGAAGAAGCAATGGAAGATGCAAATCGTACACTCAAGGATTTGGCTTCTCATATGCTTGATGCACAACGGTGGTGTATCCAAACAAACTCAACCTTCGAGATCAAGCCGGGGTTGCTTAGAGAGTTGCCAAAGTTTCATGGCATGGCTAATGAAGACCAAAACAAGCATCTCATGGAGTTCTATACCATTGTCAAGGCTATGCTTCCAGCGGAGACCGATGCCGATGGTGCAATGATGAAAGTTTTTCCATTTTCTATGGTGGACAATGCTAAGGATTGGTTGTATTGTTTGCCTGCCGGAAGTGTCACTACATGGAATGGATTGAAGAAAATCTTTCTAGAGAGGTATTTTCCTGCATCAAAGGCGACTCAAATTCGCAAAGAGATTTGCGGAATAAAGCAACATGCGGGAGAGTCTTTGTATGAATGTTGGGAGAGATACAAGAGATTGGTGGCAAGCTGTCCTCACCATCAATTCAGAGATGCTATGATAATCCAGTACTTCTACGAAGGTCTCTAATCAAGTGATAGATATCTTCTAGATGCAACGGGTGGTGGTGCACTAGTGAACAAGACGGTGGCCCAAGATTCCGAGTTGATTGAAAGCATGGCTGCAAACTCACAACAATTCTACACAAGAGGTGAACCAATTATTAGGGGAGTGCATGAAGTTAGTGATTCATCATCATCACACCGTGATCAAAGGATGGGCAATATGGAGCAAATGATGCAAAAGATGGATGCGGTCATATTACCTTCGTATGGTGAAGAGTTGGAGCAAGCTAATGCGGTTTTTCCAAACCAACCAAGACGGTATGATCCCTATTCCAACACCTACAATCCGGGATGGAGAGATCATCCAAATTTCAGCTATGCCAACAAGCAAGGTGCGGTTCAACAACCTACCTTCAACCGTCCAAGTGGATTTCAACCGCAACAACAACAACAATTTCAACCGCAGCAACAACAATTTCAACAACAACAACATCAATTTCAGCAACCACAAAAATCGGTGCAAAATCAAGGTTCCGATATCGATGCCAAGCTACAAACTTTTATGCAAGGTATTTCTACCATGTTCAGGGAGAGCCAACAAGAAACCAAGAGTGCGATTAAGGATTTGCAGACTCAAGTGGGCTCCATGGCGATTGATATCAACAAATTAAAGGCACAAAATAGTGGGAGACTCCCTTCTCAACCTATCATCCCAAAAGAGGGTGTCAATGCTATTACGTTGAGAAGTGGTACACAACTTGAGAAACCCAAAGTTGCTGATTTGGGTGAAGAGGAAGTTCCAAAGGAGCCGGTTTCGGAGGAAAAGAGGGATGAAATTCCCCAAACACCCGAGGTACCTATTCCTAACTCTAAAACTCCTATTCCTACTTATGTTCCTCCTATGCATTTTCCTCGCAGATTTGCAAGTTCTAAGAAGGCGGAACTAGAAAAGGAGATTTTAGATGTTCTTAAGAAGATTCATGTAAATATACCACTCATCGATTCTATCAAGCAAGTTCCCAAGTATGCAAAAGTGTTGAAATACTTATGTACCAACAAGCAAAGGCTTAAAGGCAATGAAGTGCTAAGTATGGGGGATAATGCTTCGGCAATCTTACAACACAAACTCCCACTGAAATGAAAGGATCCCGGTATCTTTGACATTCCCGTCACAATTGGTAACACTACTTTTGACAAAGCAATGTTGGATTTAGGTGCATCCGTTAATGTTATGCCGGCATCCATGTATAATTCACTTAATCTAGGTCCTTTGAAAAAGTCTAAAATTGTGTTGCAATTAGCCGATCGCTCTAATGTTTACCCAATGGGTATTGTTGAGGATGTTCTTGTGCAGGTTAATCAACTTGTATTCCCTGCTGATTTTTGTGTGTTAGAGATGGATGAAGGTGCACCGGACTCGTCTCTTCCATTGCTACTTGGACATCCTTTCATGAAAACGTCTAAGACGATCATTGATGTAGACAAGGGAACGTTAACTATGGAGTTTGACGGAGAAATAATACATTTCAACATTTTCGAAACGATGAGATATCCTAGTGATGTCCACTCTTGTTTCTTCGTTGATGTTATGGATGCATTGGCGCAAAAAGTGTTTGAATTAAATGGTGATGATGCTTTGGAAAATGTTTTAACTACATCTATGGATGATGGAGTAGAGTGTGGTAATGAAGTTAAGGAAGCCCTTGGTGATCTCAAATCACTACAAGGATGTCCGGAAATTCATAATGTTTCTTTTATTTCTTTACCATGCAGTGATGAAAAGCCTTTACCTTCTATTGTTAAATCTCCAAAGTTGGAATTGAAACCTCTTCCAAGTCACTTAAAGTACTTGTACTTGGGTGACAATGAAGCGTTACCTGTGATTGTTTCTAATGAGCTTAGTGAATTACAGGAGCAAAAACTTCTAAGGGTGTTAAGAAATCACAAGACGGCTATAGGATGGACAATCGCTGATATCAAGGGTATAAGCCCTGCCGTTTGTATGCATAAGATTCGTTTGGAGGATGATGCAAAGCCTACAAGGGAAGCGTAACGTCGTTTGAACCCTCCCATGATGGAAGTTGTGAAAAAGGAGATACTCAAGCTTTTGGAAGTGGGTGTTATCTACCCCATATCCGATAGAAAGTGGGTGAGCCCGGTACAAGTTGTACCAAAGAAATCAGGGGTAACGGTGGTAGAGAATGATGAGAACGAACTTGTCCCAACTCGTGTGCAAACCGGTTGGAGGGTTTGTATTCATTATAGAAAGTTGAATGCTACTACTAGGAAGGATCATTTTCCTTTACCTTTTATTGATCAAATGCTTGAACGTTTAGCTGGACATGCATATTATTGTTTTCTTGATGGTTATTCAGGTTACAATCAGATTGTGATAGCACCAGAGGACCAAGAGAAAACTACTTTCACTTGTCCTTTCGGTACTTTTGCATATATAAGGATGCCTTTTGGCTTGTGCAATGCTCCATCTACCTTTCAAAGATGTGTGGTAAGTATTTTTTCCGAGTATGTTGAAAACATCATTGAAGTGTTTATGGATGACTTTAGTGTCTTTGGTGATTCATTTGACCTTTGTTTGAATAACTTGTCTTTAATCCTTGAACGATGTGTTGAAACAAACCTTGTGCTTAATTGGGAGAAGTGCCATTTCATGGTAACTCATGGCATAGTTTTAGGCCATATTATATCTTCTAAGGGCTTGGAAGTTGATAAATCTAAGATAGACCTTATTCGTTCTCTATCCCCTCCCACTACGGTAAGGGAGATACGTTCTTTTCTTGGTCATGTAGGTTTCTATCGTAGTGTATAGCGGCATTCAATCGTTTGAAAGAACTTTTGATTTCAGCCCCTATCATTAAACCACCGGATTGGAGAAAGCCTTTTGAGCTCATGTGTGATGCAAGTGACTACGCGGTTGGTGCGGTGCTTGGGCAGCGTGTGGGGAAGATACCTCATGCCATTTATTATGCTTCTAGAACGTTAAATGAGGCCCAACAAAACTAAACAACCAATGAAAAAGAGTTTTTAGCTATTGTATTTGCATTGGAGAAATTTCGCTCTTATCTAATTGGTACAAAAGTTGTTGTTTATTCTGACCATGCAGCTCTTAGGTACTTGCTAATGAAGAAAGAAGCGAAACCAAGGCTCATACGCTGGATTTTACTCTTGCAAGAGTTTGATATTAAAATCAAAGATAAGAAAGGAATTGAGAACACCGTTGCGGATCACTTGAGATGTCTTTCTGTGGACAAGGAAGCTATCCCATTGCGTGAAAGTTTCCCGGATGAGCAACTATTCTCAATTGCCGTTGGAGAACCATGGTATGAAGATATTGTGAATTACTTGGTAACTAAACAAATCCCAAGGAATTTGTCTCGTGCTGAGAGGGACAAGCTAAAGAGGTTAGGAAACCAATATATATGGGATGATCCATACTTATGGAAACATGGCAGCGACCAAGTAATGAGAAGGTGCGTTCCCGAATCCGAGTTTAATTCTATCTTGTCATTTTGTCACTCCTATGCTTGCGGAGGACATTTTGGAAGTAAAAGAACCGCGTATAAGGTACTTGAAAGCGGTTTCTATTGGCCAATCTTGTTTAAGGATGCACATATATTTTGCACAACTTGTGATAGGTGCCAAAGAACAGGCAATCTAGGTGCTCGAAATCAAATGCCACAAACCTTTATTCAATTTATTGAAGTTTTTGATGTATGGGAATTATTACATCTTACTTGCTGTTGATTATGTCTTTAAATGGGTGGAAGCTAAGGCCACCCCTACTAATGATTCCAAGGTTGTTTCAGATTTTGTGCAAACTAACATTTTTGCAAGGTTTGGAATTCCAAGAGCCATAATTAGCGATGGGGGTTCTCACTTCAACAACAGGATTTTGCAAAGCTTGTTGAAGAAGTACAATGTGTCACATAAGGTTGCAACACCTTATCATCCTCAAAAAAATGGACAAGCCGAGGTGTCTAACCAGGAGGTGAAATCCATTCTAGAAAAGACGGTGAATCCAACAAGGAAAGATTGGAGCTTGCAACTTAATGATGCTTTGTGGGCATATAGAAACGCATACAAGACACCTATTGGGATGTCTCCTTTTAGGATTGTGTATGGTAAACCTTGTCACTTACCCGTGGAGATTGAGCATAAGGCATTTTGGGCAATTAATCAATGCAATATGGAGATGGATGGGGCTGGAAAGCAAAGGAAGTTACAACTCCAAGAGCTAGAAGATCTTCGCAATGATGCATTTGAAAGCTCTCGCATTTATAAGGAGAAAACGAAGGCCTTTCATGATACTATGATTTCTAGAAAACAATTTTGTGTTGGGCAGAAAGTGCTTTTGTTTAATACTCGCTTGCATTTATTTCCGGGTAAATTAAGGTCACGATGGATCAGACATTTCATTGTTACTAATGTGTTTTCTCATGGTGCAGTAGAAATTCGTAGCATAGCTACATGCAAGGAACTTAAAGTTAATGGGCACCGGTTGAAACCATATTACGAGAATTTCACTTCCGAAGTGGTAGAAGGAGCTAATTTTGTGGATGCACTCCCTCTGGAGGAGTCGTAGAAAGCAAGGAGATAGTCGGGCTGACGACTTTAAACCAAGCGCTAAATGGGAGGCAACCCATAGGATGAGTATCTCTTGTCTTATTTTCATTTTCTTGTTTTGTTTTTAGCTTTTTCTTGTATTATATTGATTTTATTTTTCTTATTTCTTGTCATTTTTCATGCATAATTTCCCACATTTTCTTACTTTGGATGACTCAATTTACATTGAGGATAATGTAAAGTTTAAGTGTGGGGGAGTGGTTAAGTATTTGCATTGTAAAATTTTCAAATTTTTCAACTTTTGTGTAAATTAGTGCATGAAAAAAATCCAACTTGTAGTTAGTTTAGAGTCACATAGTATCCATGTCGCTAAGATTACATCGATATTCTCATAAGAGTGACTGAACTTAGAGATGATAGAGAACATGATCGGGTTTCTTACTTGTATGAGAGTTAAAGTTGGATTTAACCTTGCCAGTGGCAAATATGGTGCAGACTGAATTCGGTAGTAGAGTAGTGGTCCCCTATAGTGGAGACTACCCATGTTACATCATGAGAGGCACCGACCTTCATTTCTTTGTACCTGTCTAAATATGTGCTTTTAGAGTGTGTGTCACCGTACGTAAACTCCGGGTAGAATGGTGAGCTACCCAACCTCCCACCAATAGAAGCACTATTTTGATATCTTGAGTGATATTTTATCAATCATGAATGGTGACATCGAATTGCTAACTTACATACCACTTGTAATCTTGTTCGCAGTTAGCACCATCCACTTTATCTCTCTCTACACCAACAGGTCCATAGAAACACCATCATCATCAACAAGGGAAGCATCACAAGTTCGAAGGAAAGTTGAAGACGTTCTAGGTTTACAAGCAACGGTACAAAAATGAGCAGATTTCAGATTCAAGTATAGCAACAAGACAAAAGAAGAATTTTTATAAGTTGAAGACTATTGTACAAGAATGAAGATTATCAAGATGATAATTCAAGAAGTTTATGATATCGAGACATACAAGTTGTGAAGAATCAAGCGGTAAAGTACTCACACCATGGCATTTTTATTTTTATTTGTATTATATTCTCTTGTCCCAAAAAAAAAATAAAAAATTGGAACATAGTTATCATTATGCTAGTTCCCTAATAAAAAAAAAGAAGAAGAAGACAAGAGAAAAGTTCTTTAGGATCATCATTAGTTTTTATTTTTGTTTGTTTTCATTTTGTATTTACTTTGTATTTAATGTAAAAAAAAATAAAAAAAAATTCATTGCATCATATTTTGGTTTTATATTCATTCAATAAGCCAACGTAAGAAGAAATATCTACAGTGAAGTTTCAAGCAACAAGGAATAAGAGGAAAAAATCACATTGTCAAGATTCTACGAAGTTCAAGAGTTATCATCAAGAGTTGAAGACCGAAGACGTTTCTATGGATGCTGTGAGAGTGGTGCTAGATGCATGCCGAACAGATAACGAGGTAAGTAAGCATATTCCCACCTTCGTTAAGTGGTTGATTTCCTTTCTAAGAGATCGTCAGAAAAAAGGGTTTTCAAAATAAATAAAAGATGTGGGTTTTCAAAACATTTCGGAGGGTTTGCCTTCCTACTATTCAACGTGTCGCAGGATTCTCTCTTCATTCCTACCTGGACACATGTGTGACCCATAAAGAGCTGTTTATTATTGATTGCAATTTCATAAAACCATTTCTTGTGAGGCAGAGTCGAGACTTTTGATTACTCCGAACCCGAATTTCTTTCGATAAGGGATAGTTATTTCTCTCTCAACTTTTAAGAATGAGATTGTGTTCATTTATGTGTCTAACTTCTTATGACTAGTGTGCAGAATCTTTATGTCTTCTTAGCACGTTGGATACTATCATTTCAGAGAACTTGTAAGTTGGAAATGTAGGTTGTGTGGGTATTTCTCTAGAAAACGCTCACGGGAGTTGTATGTATCCTTTAGAATAAGTTTTGTTTGATTTTCTCGAGGACTAGCAAAGTCTAAGTGTGGGGGAATCTGATAGGTTTTGTAAACACCTTAATTATTATCTAGTATTTATGCTTTCTTTGCTATTTTTCGTGTGAATTATGTATCTTATGTTTGCCTTTGAGTTTTATAGGTGTTTTGGAGTCATTGGAGCAAAAGAATGGGAAATTAACCATTTGGAGCGAAAATGAGCATTAAGGCCAATTCACATGCGAGCTGTGTTGGGAGCGAGCTAAGGAGTGCAAGAAGGAAATGAAGAATGAAGTGTCAGTTTCGCATAACTGATAGTTGAGTCGAATTGAGTTGTCAGTTAGATGAAACCTACAAACATTGTATGGGTTGGTTGACCCTTATCCCCTCCACCTGGGTGGATATATCCACTTACCTTATTTCCTACACAACCTAAAATTGAGAGAAGATTATTCTCTCAGTTCGTCCCTGAAAGCGAGCAGCTGTGTCTGCTCAGAGATCGAGAAGCAGTTAGGTTTTCTGTTGCGGCGATTGAATCCACTGAGTAATTCGGAGAACAAGAAGGAAGAACAGCTAATTGCTGCCATAAATGGGGTTCTTGGTTGAATCTGTGATTGTGAAGAAGACAAGAAATCGAATGATAGCTGCTGTTGATGTTCATGGGGGATTTGTGAATCGAGAAAATCAGAGACGTGGTTTTGTAAAGGTGGTGATGATTGAAGCAGCTGTTGTTTGAAAAGAGAAGAATGGGTATGAGAATTATTGATGTGGAGCTAGTGAAGGAAGCCTAGATGGAGTTACTGCTGTTTGCCAGGAAATGGTTGTGTTTATATTGCAGGTATTGGTGAAAATGATGATAACTGGTGGTTCTGGTACTGATATTGGAGGCAATGAGCCACAGAGAAGGAGGAGAAATGGGTTGTGCAAGGACCAGAGTTGGTGTTGGATGGTTTCAAGGGTTTCTGCTAAACAGGGAAATGGAATGATGGAAAATGAATTGGTGTTACTGTATTTTGAAGTTGCAGCTGAACTCATGGAAGAAATTGCAGGGGGTGTTTAAATTCAGTGTGTAAGGGAAGTGATGTTGTGGCTGTTGTCTTGCAGCTGAAAGGTGTTTGAGGCTCAATGGAGATTAACATTGCAGCTGAGAGTTGTGGTTCAGGTGGGAGAAGAAGCTGATGTACATTTGCAGGCACGAAGAGCAGCTGGAGTTGGTGGTTTGCAAGTGGGGTTTTTACAGGGGAGCAGGTGTTGGTTCTGGTGGAGATGCTTCATAGCAAGTAACTCAGTTGAGTTGCAGCTGTTGCAAAGAAGCTGCAGATGGCTGTGAAAGTACAGAATGGATGCAAATTTGCTGGAATGTTAAGAGGAATGGTTAGGTTGCAGGTGGACTATCAGGTAGCAGATACAGCTGAGTGGGTATATGATGCTGCACTGGAATGAAAACATTGCAGGGGAAGTACATTGCTGTGGCAGGGAAGACTCAATGGAATGGAATGGGTCAAGCTTGGTGAGCTTGGCAGTGGTGATGAACAAGTTCAATGCAGTGGCAAGTAGATGCTGAGAAGCTACAACAAGGGTCGGAGAGTGAATTGCGCTGACTGTGTGGGTTTCAGTGTCTGCGAATCTTGGACGAGAATGATCATGGCCTGGAAGAGGTGCTACTGCCATTGAGAAATGTAGTTGTGGTGTGCAACTGAGGAGCAGCAAAGTGGTTGCTGGTATGAGTCTGGTTATGTTGGTTGATAAAGCTACAGATGGTGCAATTGGTTGCAGCCGCAGGATCAACTGGAATGAGTAGTTTGTGAATTGCAGTTGGCATTACATGTCAGTTGCAGGTACTGGTGGTGATGTTTAGTGAATGGTTGAAGCTCAGCTGAGATGCAGCTCTTGTCAGGTGAATTACACAGGTGGCTTGAGATGGGGAAGTTCTGGCATGTGACGAAGCTGGAAGCAGGTCATGGTGCTGCAAGGGAGCATGGCAGTAGCATTGCCTGAAACCAATGCTGCAGAAATTGCGCGAAAGAGAGCAAGAATGGTGCGCCGGTGGAACTAGTTCCGGTTGTCGGATTTCTGAACCGGAAGTTGGGATTGTAATGTTTCAATGAATCGCGAAGGGGGTATGTGTTGGATTCAAGAGTTGGCCGCCGGACATTTGAGCTATGCGTCGCGCTTTTGGGTGCGTTTTCGCAAGGGATAGAAAATTGGATTTAGATGGGTTATGCAAATTGAAATGCAGAAAAGCAAAGTTGAGCTACTGGAAGTGTGGAATTGCCTGGTTACAGTTTCCAATGGTTCAAGTGATCGGAGAAATTTTTCCGGCATTCGGATTCCGGCAACGGTTACCGGATTCCGACGATGACGTCAGCATTTCCGGCGACCAGTTTTGGACCCAAAATTCCAGAGACATATTTCTCACACATGGGCTTGGTGGACTAGTAGATGGACGTGGACTTGAGGATTTTGAATGCTAGACCTAATTTTGGAAAGTGGGAAGGCTATAAAAAGAAGAAGTTTCTATTCTTTTAGGGGGATGATATCACTTATCACATCTTTCTACTGGGTTTTTGGAGGAGAGCAGCGACTAGGGTTTACTTCCATTTATTTTTATGTTCTTCATTTTATTTTTAAGAATAATTATGTTGAGTTCAAAAACCTTGAGTAGCTAAATTCTTAATATTGGTTATGGGATAATAAGTGGATTTCACAAATAAAATCTGATTCAATGCATTAGTTTTGTCTCAAGTTTATTGTTTATTGTTTATGTTTCATTGTTGATATTGATTTATGATTTGATTGTTTCTTTGGTTGAGTCCGGAATCAATCCGATTTGCATTCATATCTAGAGCTATATTAGGGTTTTCAATATGAAAACGTTGTTAATCCCTGATTCTAAGTAGCATAAATGTGGGTAGTGCTTGTAGAGATATATCCTACTAGTCACATATGAATCATAACTTGGGTTAAATTGATTTAGTGCTTTTACACATTTCGATTTCCTTGATTAGTCTTATTCCATATAGCTTATTGCCTTTAGGGAGTTAAATCTAATTTGCTTTTACACTTTAGGTTGGTTTCTAGGAAGAATTCACATATGCATCTTTTAATGTGATTGTGATGAAATCAGGGAATTAGCGGGGTATTCTTGCGATCAAGGTATCCTAGGACTTTTAGTAAATGAGAGATTAAATTTCAATTCTAGTCATTGATGAAAATATGTGTTTGTGAATGAAACTATCCCATGAACAATACTTTCTCCATATTGATTATTTTCATACTTTATTGCTTTCAAATTAGTTTTATAGCTTTGATAACTCAAACCCCCCCCTTTGGTTACTAAGAAACTGAAAATTTGCATAACAACAAAAAGCCTCTCCGTGGATACGAACTCTTTCTTATTGTATACTAATTTATTTTAGGAAGTAAGAAAGTGAAATTATATTTGCGTCGGCTGACAACCGATCATCGTAGACTGCCAGACCAAAACCCTAGTTGATATCCCCCCAAGTGACACGATTGACGTCTCGTGATTAGTTTAGTCAATTGCTGATTTTGCGATATCATGGGACGATGAGTCCATATATTTACTGAGTTGAACATGATTTTGTAAAATGTCCCGAAACTCATGGATTGAACGTGGGCATGATTCTCACGTTGATAGTTGAGGCGAGCAAGTATTACTCGTTCGATGATGTGCTGAATATTGATAGTTGAACCAATATTCTCTGATTTGAGCAAGTATTGCTTGTCTGAGCAAGTGTTGCTCATCTAATGAATTATTGGCAGCGTGACCAAAGCAAAATATTAATTAGAATACTGGTAGGTGAACCGAGTATAATTAATAAGAGTATAGATCATGAGATCGTCATAAATTTATTAGTGTTTGAATCTGGAATTATGATCCTTGGACTCAGAAACCTTAATTTGATCAATTGATGACCACTTCATGGTTTGTTAGGAATTAAACCATGGAACGAAGGAAGGATTAGTTTCATGAGACCGTGGGTCAATCATGTAACACCCATATGCTCACGTGAGCAAACACCAAGACCTCTTGAAGAGTTGGTGACTTGTTGATTGAAAGAATGATTATATGCTGGTTTAATCATTTATTCGAATTACTGCTGGGTTCAGCATTAGGTGATAAGACCTAATTAATTATGAATAAATGGAAGACCGACCAAGCGGTTCACGGGATCAAGTGTTGATCGTTCCATGAAGTTCCAAGTCGTTTGGAAGAGTTTTGGACCTAATACGTGCAATTGCGCAAATTATGTCAAATTGTGAACATATGTAAGACCGGCTCATTAAGAGCCAAAGAGCCAACCTTGGTCGGTCAAGGTAACATGATCATGTCCCCAAAGCGTTCGTATCTCAGTTCTGAGAATTTTGATATTTTCGGATGTGCATTTGAGCCATCATTTTAGAAAATATGAAGAAACCAGGTTTTTTTTTATAAAACCGTCAAAACTTCATAAGATGAAGGAAAATAATGAAAAGGTGAAGGAATCATGAAGTGTGGGACTGGCCATGGCCAAAGCATGGCCGGCCGGCCAAGGGAGCCAATCCACATGGTTTTCCAAAATTTTATAATATTTTCATGATTTTAGGGAAATATGATAAAATCAAGGAGTTTTGCTAAAATTAAAGAGTTTTTGTTCAAATCAAGGAGTTTCCATGAGATGAAGGAAACATAAAAAAAAATAATAATAATAAAATAAGGGATGTATTGGCATGTGGGACCGGCTTGGAGCATGGTTGGCCGGTCAGGGCCCGATCCCGTGCGTTTTCCCTAATTTTATGTATTAAAGGAAATTTGAAGGAAATATCATGAAATCAAGGAATTTCATGGGATTATGAAAACATGAAAAATATAATAATAATAAAAAGGACGTGTGAAGCCATCTAGGGTTTGACCGACCGGTTATGGCCCGTGCACACGGGTTTTCCTAATTTTATATTATTTTTCATTGGACCAAGGAAATATCATGAGATTAGGGAGTTTTCATGAAATTAGGGAAATAATAATAAAAGAACGAGGAATCATAAGGTGTGGGGCCGGCTGGGACCAAGGCATGGCCGGTTGGCCAATGGTCATGCCCCACAATATTCTTCCCTAATTTTATATTATTTCTTTGGTGTGAAAGAAACACTATGAAGCTGAGGAGTTTCCTCAAAACAAAGGATATTTGTTCAAATGAAAGAATTTTCATGAACTCAAGGAAAATAACAAAAAATACAATGAAAATATGAAACTGGTGTGGGATTGACCACGGCACGGTCGACCAGTCAGTGGGCCCATGATCCCAGCGCCTTGGTCAATTTTTAATTATTTATTATTTTCCTTCTTATTTTGCATAGGTTCATCATCTCGTCGTATTTTGAAATACTCGTTCGTGCGGTGATTGTTAGCGCATCGTCGTTGAGTACACTTTTACCATTTAAATCGGGGCTTACTCAGAGGTAGCTCAGACGCCCGTGTGTTGAATATTTATCACTAACCCATGGATTTTCTATTTTGGGAAGAACCATGGTTTGCGAGTAATGAAATATCTGCGAAAATATTTGAATATTTTCGAAATTACGTGGATGAATCCAAGAATTTGGGAATAATTAACTTATGGCTCTATACTAGCGAGCAAAAGCTGTCTAGGAGCATTAATTATTCCGATATGAGCTTGCTGGAGCTTCATATCCTTTATATAGTCAGGGTAAACTCGTTTTTTGTATCCTGAAGACGTTATCGCTCTATACTAGCAGAGCAAGCTATCTAGGAGCCGTCCATATCGTGATACTATATAGAAATAATTACTGAAGTGTTCAGTATTCATGAGATATGCTGTTGTCTAGCTGTGAGAAAACATATCTACATGTACTCTTAGAGAAAGTATTCTCAATCAGAGGATTCGATGAGAGACCCGTGTCTCAATACAGATATGTCGTTGTCCAGATGAGAGACTACATATCCGCATGTACTCTGAGAGAAAGTAATTTCAGTCAGAGGATTCGATGAGAGACCCATGTCTCAATACTCGCATCTGATTGCTGGATCAGAAGTTCATATAGTTATGGGTTTACGATCATAACTAGGTGAACTATAGGTTTAGTTGTTTGGTCTCAACTATACGAAGTTGGTTTGATTTTGTATAACGGCTTAATCCTAAGAGTATTCCATTATGGACAAGGTCCCGGGGTTTTTATGCATTTGCGGTTTCCTCGTTAACAAAATCTTGCTGTGTCTTTTACTTTTTTATTTCCGCAATTATAATTGTTTTTATTATAATTAGAAGTAAAATACACAAACGTTAATTCATATTTACTTGATAGTAATCCTATTGTGTTTGATTAAGTCCGAACCATTTATCAAGTAAACATACTTCGTTGTTGTATTGTCTCGATATTGTATCCATAGTCAATCGCGCAAGTTATCTTGTTATCGTATTGTATCGTTCTCGTATCCATAGACGATCACACGAAGTGTGAAACGATTTGTTGTATTATCTCGACTCGGTATATAGACAATCACTTTCGGTGGAAAAGTTTTAGATTGAGGTATATTTGGGTACCCTCGTCTTTTTAGTCCGGGACTAAGTTTGCGTACCCGTTTGCAAACTGTTTCACCTGAATTCGTCCCGGAACGACAATATGCATACCCGTTTGCGAACTGTCAGAAAGAATCAAGTCCGGAACTCAAGTTTGCTTCCACGTTTGCAAACTTATGTGGTTAAGTTCTAAAATCAGTTAAGTATGATTTCATACTCATGGAAAAATACATTTATATATTAAGGAATACATTCTTTGCAAACCGTGGCTAAAATGTTCATGAACTGATTCTTTTGAATCAATCCGATTTTCCTATGAGAATATAAACAATTGAACAACTCTATGATTAACACAAATAGATTCATTTGATCTAGAAGTGTTAAGATGAACATGGTTAACACAAAAAAATTCATATGGCTAAATTTGGTTAACTGTTATTGAGTCAACTCAATATACACGTTTAGGTACGGTTACCTATATCTAAATGAAGGCATATTTCATTAGTGTGTAATAAGATAAGACCATCTAACGGTGAAGAGATATTGCTTTGGTTTTGATCATGTAGTTGCAGGAAATCCCACACTACACCACTCACAAGAATTCATACAATCAAATCATTTTAAGATGAACAATCACAATCTTTATTGATTAATCTCACAAATTCTACCAGAAAGGAAAGAAATGAAATTAAGAAATTAACAACTGCTTTGGAATTTCTCTCTCTTAATGACTTACTCAATACTTCGAAAAAGATCTCTCCTCTCTGAAGCCTGTTCGGCTCTTTATATAGGGAATTACATAATGGATGACAGCTAATCTGTCCTTTATTTTAGGATCTGCCTTGCGGTATTTCGCAAGCTTACAAAGGTACAATTTCTTAAAAGTCCTAAATCTCGCTAAATCTTCACACCTTTCTCGTGTTTACGCTGTCGTTTTCTTCTACGTCATTTTTCAAATCACCCTGTGAAATTCGCAATGTGTTATTGATGAAGATCTCGCAAGTGTATCCTTGTTGCGATATTCTGATCCTACATCTTGCCTCTTCTCATGTATTCTCTGCAAAGGAGAGAATGTCATGAGAAATTGTACTTCAAAGTGCCGCAGATGCCCATCTTTCCAATGTTTTTCTCTATCGGCCAGATTCCTTAAATTTAGCGTAACCATCTACACGTGTCATCATTCCTTTATTTACCGGTTAAACTGGTCATATTCTTTTGTCTATTTAAAGAGGGATCTGATGAAAAAATAATTTCCTTCTTTTACTTCGTCTTCATCTTTCATATTCTCTTTAACTCTTCATCATCTGCAACTTTCTTCATCTTCCCTATTTTCCTGCTTTTGCTTCTTTTTGCTCCCATGGAATCAGCAAGGTTAGTTTTCTTCCTTTTCTTCTTTTGATTTTGCTGAAACTGATCTTATTTTACTGGAATCATCTTGTTTATTTTGTATTTTATGTAATTCCCATCACATTTGTTTCAAAGACAAAAGCACTTTCAATGTTGAATCTACAACTCAAAACCCTAATTCACCCAAAAAATCGCGTCCCAAAGTTGTTGCGAGAAAAAGAAAGTCTGCGAATAATAAGGTAGTAAGAAACATTATTCTTTTAATAACAATATTGTTGTCTCTGTTTCTTATCTGGATTGTTATTCGCAGGGTGACAAAGATACCAACAATCCCCCAAAGAAATCTCGTCATCTTAAGATTGTTGAAACTTCTGTTCCTTTTTTTTCACTTATCCCTTTAAAATCTCATGCGGTACCTTCTCAATCTGAATCTTTACTTCTTATTCGCGAAAATGTTACCTCAAACGTTTCCCCTTCAACCGATCTTCTTACGAACGAAACCCATCTTATTAACCCTTCTGCGAGTGAAACCCCTTCTTCTCCTGTTGTTAATGCTTCTCAAATCAACTATTCCTTAATACCAACTATTAATTTTCCCCAATCTTCACCTTCAAACGACACAGTTATTACGAAAAATGATTCAGTTCCTCAATCTTCTAATATCTCCACTTTTTCATCTGAATTCTCTTCCTTTTCCAAAGACGCTTTAGATGGGATAGATATTGTGTTCCATACTTTATTTGATGCTTTGGATGGTGTTAAGAAATCTTCCACAAACCCCATCAAATTGAGTGCTTTCGAAATTTTAAATAAGTATGTTGGCTCTGAGAGAATGGTTTCGGAAACAACATTGGAGAGGGAAGTGGAAATTTTGAACAAGAATCTCCAAACGATAACCTTGGAACGTGATGTTATTCATCTAGAAAATAAAAAATTCCAAAATATCTCGTTGGATTGTGAACTTCTTCACAAGAAGAATAATTAACTTAAAGTTATGATTTTCTGATCCTCACCATTGATTTATCTTATAAGTAATTCCGTCCTTTCCTCATGCAATTTTCTTAAAGTCGTTCATTCGTACACTAAGCTTTAAACCAGAAACGAATAATGGAGAGATATTAGTTTGAATTTGCCGCTAAAGAAGCTCGTGTTGATAGAGATATTTGGATGGATCAGTATAACCAATTAGATAACCTTCATACATATTCTGTTGATCAAATAGATAACCTTACCAAAGAGAATACTCAATTAGTTCAGGAGAAAAACTCATTAAGTAGTGAAATATCTCGCCTCTCTTATTCTTTGACTAAATCTAACTAAGAGATGGAAACTTTATTAGATGAAAACAAAACTCTATCGCAGGAAAAGCGAACTCTCTTAAATAAGGTGGCAGTCTTTTCGCAGCAACTTAATACACTTCAAAAGGTGTGTGATAACCAAGAACAACCTCTTCACTCACTGAAAATGAACTTAAGGAAGTAACTGAATCATTTATTGCTGAGAGAAATACACTCATCCAGGGTAGAATAGCATTAAGTATACAGGCAAGCCAGCTCAAAGAACAATATTCCAAATTAGAAGAATCTTATTCTTCACTTGCGAAGGAAAATACTTTTCTCATCTCTAAAGAAAAGAATCTAAAATCTCGCCTGAAGGGTTTAGTTGGAGATAAATTTGATGATGCGATGAATCATTAGGAGAATACTTGCTTGGCACTAATTCAAAACATAATTTCGCAAAAGGAAGGTAGTCATTTTGACTGCCTCAGCTATTCTTTCTCTGCTGAATCTGTTTATAATATGTTGCTTGCTAATTTTTTATCTTAATAATGAAAAAAATTTATTCTTTCATTTCGCAGATTCTGAGAGAGATCTTCGTTCTTCCTTTTCTGATTTGGATTTGAAGTATTCTAAAATTCGCAAGGAAAATGCATCTCTTGATGTTCACCTTGCACGTTCTCGCGATCAAGAAGAAAGAAGACTTGATTATCTTTCCTATTTCAAGGATATCCAAGATAGAAATCACCAAAAATCATTCCTTCACCAAGTTCACCTTAAAGCTGAAGTTCTTGTGAATGAAATTTTGTTGTCCAATTCTCTTCCTATTGTATTAATTGCACCTTTAGAAGTAGATGATGATGAAGTTCCTCGTGCTGTTGATGATGATTTTGATTATGAAAGTGACATGGAAACTATCTCTCAAGAAGAAGATGAAGTAGAAGAACATCCTACTAAAGAAGCATCTGCTGGTGATGATCAAAACGGAAATGAAAAATAAATTCCTCTTAAAGAAACTATCACTGGCGAACATCAAGGTGGAGATGAAGCTAGAATTAATCAAGTTGAAGAAAATTCTGGCGAGAGTGAGAAAAATAACGAAGAGCATCCTTTAACTCCTTCTGGCGAAGTCAACATTGAGGTTTAACTTTCTTATTTAATTCTGTCTTCTTGAGTTGTTTCATGTTCATTACTTTTTGCGAACAGTGTACCTCAACCAACTTTGAAATTTACTCTTTAAATACTTTGCGTCGAGAAATGATAATTCCTCTTGTTTATTAATTACCATACTTGCCTCTCATTATCTTTCTTGCGATGAATGATCTGCATAAAGAATAATTAGTATTTATAAAAAAATTGTTATGTTATGTGGTCTTATTTTGCCTTCCTAGTTAAAGGTCTTATTTTGCCACCTTTTGTTATTGCGACAAAATCACAGGACGTATCTGCACTTTCATGCAGAAACCCATTGATCTTGCCTTAACTTTTTGTTCTTTTGTCATTTTTGCTGCGACAATATGACAGGTCTAAATTTTCTTGCGAAATTAAATCCCCATGACATTGTCGTCTTGCGACGAAATCGCAGGACGTCTTAACACTTGCATGTAATGACCCATTGATCTCATCTTATCTTCTATTTTGTATTATTACCTCTTCAGGATTGTCGTACAAATATGATAAGCCTTGATACTCTCGTGAGTAAAAAGCCTCATGACATTTGCATCTTTAGACACTTATCAGCTCCCTAATGAAGGGTGCCACCCTTATCTTCCCCCTGGTTGCCCCTTCAAGGAGATGTACTTCTGCCATACAAGACTAGCTCCTCCTATCCAGTCTTGACAACAACCAGTTGTTCTCGCAGCCTCTTATCCCATTTTCCTATATGGCTTATGGTTACGAGACTGCACCCTAAGTGGGGTGTAGTTGCAAGAAATCCTACACTACACCCTTAATAAGAATTCACAAAGATTAAGACACAATTTGAAGATAAAGAACAATATTTTTATTAATTTGATCCAAAAAGAATTACAAGAAATCTGAGAAATCAAGATTACAACCGCCTCCTCTAAGTTTTTCTCTCTCTTTAAGATTTTCTCATCACTCAAAAATTATGTCTCTCTTCTCAAATCTATTGGTCCTCTATATATAGGGTAGCTACATAGTGGATGACATCTAAGCTGTCCTTTAATTTTGGATCTGGCTCGCGAGATATTCGCAACAACTTTAATCCTCGCTGAATCATCACGCTCTTCTCGTGTTTTGGCTGTCAACATTCATTACATCTTTCATCGTTCAACACTTTCAGTATGTCGTTAGCATAACTCGCAAGAATGTCGTTAATTCTCGCAAGAATAATATGGTGGCGATATTCTAGTCCTATATCTTGCCTCTTCTCATGTCTTTTCTGCGAAGAAGGAAAGATCTTGAGAACTAAAATGCCGCAGTTACTCGTTTTACCATCTTCTTTTCCCGACAAAGTTCCACAAATTAAGCATAACCGTCTACACGTGTCGAATATTCCATTCTTTACCAGTTACCATTTTGTTATCCGGTCAACATTCTTTCATCTATAAAAGGGGTATCCTAATGAAGAAATCTCTTCTTTTTCTTCTATTTCTTCGTCTTCTTGTCTGCAACTTTTTCTTCTATAACTTCTCCTTCTACTGTTTTAACGGAAGCCCCAAGGTTTGTGTTCTTACCTGAACCCTATTTATATTATTTGCTCTTATCTTTTATTTGGTTCTTCTGTAATTCCCATATTGTATATTCTTTTTAGTGAGAATACATCGAACACCCGGTTTGTGGTTCAAAACCCTAACCATAAAAATCCTCGAAAGAAGCTTGCTGAAAAGAAAAAGAGACATGCGGATGATAAGGTAATAAGAAACATTTGTTTTCTGAATAACAATATTGTTGCCTTTGTTTCTTATCTAAGTTATTATTCGCAGGGCGATGAAAATATTGTTAAACCTCCCAAGCAACCTCGCCATGCTAAAGCTATTAATGTTGACATCCTTTTTACCGGACTCACAACTGCGAGTCCTACTTCTAAACCTTCGCAAATTGAACCTTCATCCACTCCTTGTGAAAATATCAATACCAATATCCCCATTATCACTAATCCTCCAATAAATAAAGTTTCCGAGACTGTGGTAAATGAAGCTTCTATTGTATCTTCTTCTCCAATAAAATATATTTCTGTCCCGCCTATTGCGAGTGATTCGAATCTTCAACTCGCCACTATTGAAACTTCTTCTTCTGCGTCTAATCCTTCTCCTAAAGAGATATCAATTGGAGTAGATGCTGCTTTCCAAGTGTTGTCTGAGATTTTAGATGACGCTAGGAAGTCTTCTGCTGATCCTGCTAAACAGGATGTTTGTATAACTTTAAGTAAATATTTTGGTTTTTGCCACTATGCTTCACAAGCATCCTTAGAAGTTGAAATTGATGCTCTGAAGAGAAGTCTCCAGATTAAAACTTCAGAGTGTGAAATTCTTGATCAAATACTTCGCAACTCTTTATTGGACTGCGAGAATCTTCGCGATAAAAATTACGAGCTGAAAAGTAAGATTTTCCTGCCTCTATTTTCTTTATTTTTAGAATAACTTTATGTTTGATAATGCTCAATTTACTTCTATAAATTTGGTTTGCATATTTAGCTTCAAATCAGAATCGATTAATGAAGATATTTCAATGTGAATCTGTTGCCGAAGAAGCCCACGTTGAGAAAGAGTCTTGGATGGACCAATTCAATATATTAGATATTCTTCACACATATTAAATTGATCAAATAGACAACCTTACTAATGAGAATAACCAATTAGTTCAAAGGCAAGATTTTCTAAGTAGCGAAATCATTCGCCTTTCATATTCATTAATTCAAGCTAACTTGGCGATGGAATCTTTATCAGATGAAAATGAGTCTTTGTCTCGGGAAAAACGTAGTTTTTCTAATATGATGGCGATTTCCTCGAAAAAATTGAGTATTCTTCAGTAAGTATGTGATAATCAAGAACAATCCCTTCGCTTACTAAAAGAGGAACTTAAGGAGATAACCGAATCATCTGCCGCAAAAAAAGATAAACTTATCAAAGGTAGAATATCTCTAAGTATAAAAGCCAGCAAACTCAAAGAGCGTTGTTCTCAACTGAAAGAATCTTGTTCCTCATTAACAAAAGAAAATACTTATCTCCTTTCTAAAGAAGAAAATATAAAATCTCGCTTGAAAGGTATTGTTGGGGATAAATTTGATGACGCCATGAATCAATGGGAGAATTGTTTATTTAGACTAATTTAAAACATAACCTCGCAGAAGGAAGGTAGTTATTTTGACTGCCAGAGTAATTGTTAATCTTTCCACTACATTTCTCTTTTACATTTCTCGCAAAACCTTTGTTTAATATATTTCTTGTTTATTTGTTTATCTCGCAGAATCTGAAAAAAGTCTTCAGTCTACCATTTCTGATCTAACTGGGAAATTGGCTAAAACTCGCAAAGAAAATAAGGCGCTCACTAATCACCTTGTTGATGTTCGTGATCGAGCAGAAAGAAAATATGACTATCTTGAATACTTCAAGAATATGGAAATTAGGAATCGCGATAAAGCTTTTCTTCGCAAGGCCCATCTTAGCGCTGAAGTTCTTGTGAATAATATTCTGATATCACATTCTCTGCCTCCAACAAAAGTCAATCCTCTGGAAGTAGACGACGATGAAATTCACATTCCTATTGATGAGGATTTAACCTATCCCAGTGGTGAAGAAGATATTTATCATGAAGATTCCTCATAAGAAGATAATCCTCCAAAAGAAACATCTATTGGTGATGAAGCAGTCACTAGTGAAAAATTTAATGCAGGAGAAACTCAGGTCGAGAAAAATAATATTGTTGAAGAAGATGATACCGACAAAGACAATGAAGTTGGCGAGACTAATCATTGAATTTAAGTCTTATCTGTGTTATATTTTATTTCTTTCTTTCGCAAGCAATATGCTTCTATGTAACCTTGACATCTACTTTAAAACTCAGTTAAACTCTTATCACTTTGAATATTCGCGAGGAAGATAATGAAATATTATTTAAGAATTCCCATATTTGGCCCTCACAATCTTCCTTAGAATGTTCAAATTTTTCCTGCAAAATAAATTAGTTAAATGGTACAATTATTCTATTGGTCTTATTATGCCTTCCTAATTAAAGGTCTTATTTCGCCAATGTTTTTGTTTCTGCGACAAAATCGCAGGACGTTCTTACATTTGCATGTAACAACCCATTGATATTGCCTTAACTTTATTCTTTCATTATTCTGCGACAATATGACAAGTCTAAGCTCCCTTGCGAGAACAAAGTATCATGACATTGCCGTCTTGCGATGAAATCGCAGGACGTTTTTACATTTTCATGTAAAAACCCATTGATCTCATCTTAACTTTCTCATGGATTGTTGGCTCTGTAGAATATTTGTCACGCGATGATAGGTGTCTAAAACACCTTTATATTTATCTATTGTTTATGCTTTCTGTGCTAGTTTTCTTGTAAATTATGTATCTTATTGTTGATGGTGGAATTCTGTTCAGGGCTAAAATTGTAAAAGCAAAATTCTAAGATGATGTCCTGCAAGGGATAAATCCTTCATGCGGTGAATATCCTCACCATATTAATTCATTGGAGCATGTGCAACCATCCCTGAGAATTATAACCTACCCAGAACGGAGCATGTAGCAACCATCCCGGTTTTCTGTAGGTATACAACATTACTATTAATGCTTTAATTAAAGCCTTGTGTTCGACATGCAAACACCCGTAGGCTACCTGACGGCGGGTTATATTAGCCCCGTTGAACGCATGCAAGACTACCCATGTTAGTCTCACTTGCTGAAAACTAGATCTCATCCGTCCAACTTCGCAGGTATGGTTGGACGGCCTAGATCGCGCGGGACCAAGTAGCATGCACGCATGGGATCACCGCCGGCCTAACTTCCCTCTGGCGCAATCGGCCTCCCCAAGGGAGCGGTGTAGACCACACATACGGTGGCATGAAGTTGCGGGCCCGCAACCCTAAAAAAATAAGGTTTGCGGCAACAGTCTCGAACGCCCACTTTTACTCGATCTAACAGAAGGAAAAGGAAGGGAGGAAAGACTAGACGATGGTACCTACACGTTCACCGTGGGCCCATATTCACGGTGTACCAATCGGCCGACGCCATTGGTGGCCAATCTCCTTGGTTTTAACGCACAAAGGTGGCATGCAAGGCCTCCTTCTAATCTCGACCATCCATCTTCGCAGGCTGAAACGAGCGACTTAGATTGATCCTATGGGTTTCAAGCAAGCATGGACGTGTAGGCTGGCATACCACCTCCCTGCAGGACCAATCGGTCCCTCCACGGATGCCTCCCAAGGCTGATTTTCGTTGGGTTGAAGGTGGAGGCTTACATGCCTCCCAAACCCTAATCCAACGGCTATTCTCAAACAAACCTATCCGTCCAAGTTCGGATGCTTGGATGAATAGCCTAGGAAGGGAGTTAGGTGGCAAACAAGGTATCACCGTGGTCACCATCCTCCACAGTTCCCCATGGCATAACCGGCCAAGGTGGGACCCGCTCATGCGACCTCCGAACAATGCCTGAACATAGCTAGTTGAGTCACTTCAAATTGCAATCTTTTCATCAAGGTTATGTAGGCTTCAAGTATGTTAAGCATATTTAATGCATCGCATGCATACGATATGCGCCTACAAACAACACGATACTTCACAAGTATCAATTTCCTTCCTGGGTTTTTCTTTCGGGCTGTTTTCTCCTACCGAACGAGCTTAAAACCTAAATATTCCCTCGTTTGGAGATAGGAAATTCTTTTCCGTATGGAATGAAGGGGCGGATCATCAAAATCCGAGTCCGTACTAGAATTCTACAACGATTCTAGTAAGGAGCGCTAATTAGGGTTTCTGGTGAAACAATCAACGGTTTCCCCTCCTCTCAAGATGCAAAATCTCGACCGTCGAAGGTCACCAAGCTAGCAAGCTTCCCGAGCCTGACTTGCCAAGCCACAACAACATGCTACATGTTTTCCAAAACACTCGAGACGTTAATCACGTCACAACTGGGGGATACAAACTGGGGTATTGTTCTGGCGGTTTACAACGTGCAGCGTGCAACACGCCATCACAAGATTGTGTCAGGGAAACATGGGCGGTTAGCGATGATAGGAGAAGTGGGAAAGAAACCGTGTGACACTAACACACAACTCCACTTCCTCCATCACTCCACTTCCTCCACTTTCCCACGAGAGACGTGATGAAGGCTTATCGACTTGTATAAATAGGTTCTTCTCCCTATTTCCAACCACACAGAAAAACCAAGTGTTAATACCATCGTATTCAACACCCAGAGCCTTCCTGCAACATTGGCTATCCTGCTCAACCTTCTGTTAACAAGTCATCAAATAGCCTTCACCTTCATACTCTCAACACCTTCTTCGCTTCCCTCCCTAAGATCAACCTCACATCCTTCACCTGTGACCGAAACAAATCTGGAACGGTCGTGTCTTCGGTTTAGGCCAGAATTGTACAGATTATCTCTCGAATCAAAAGTGCTCATCGTGCAGCTCATTTGTTGAAGGTTTAAACTCACTTCTCATCCACACACACCCAAAATTACCTAAACCTGCAGAAGTAGTTTTCTCCCACAAATAATTGGCGACCACGATGGGAGGTTAATCTATCGGTTGTGAAGTCGATCTCTTCAATACATTTCAATTTTCAAGAATGGTGGATCTTAGATCTGGATCAGAAACCAATCCCGAGGGAGGTAGTGCCGACAACACTTCTAGCGTTGATATCCCAATTACTGGTGTCACTATACAACCCGCCAGTACAACCAACGTGTCCCATGGAGTTGCGTCTTCTACCATCAGTACCACCAGTACCAGCGGAGCAGGAGCGGACATTCCAGTAGGTGTGACACCTCCCATTACAAGAGCTAGAGCGGCTGAAAATCCAGGCATTTCCTCAAGCATGACACCTCCGTCCGTCACCAGAATGACTGCTACTCCCCCCTTCAGGACGAGGATCTGGAGGACCCAAAGGAGGACAACCTCCTATCACCATGGTGGACTTGATGGAGAGACAAGAAACCCTCGCTAAAGCTCAGGAAGACATGGAAACCACTCAGAAGGAGGTACTCACCTTCCTTAAAACATTAACCGATCGATTACCTCAAGAGTCGAGACAGCCCCAAGGGCCAACAAGAAATACGTTCAGCACACCTGGAGCAGGTACCTCAGTTATGCAAGCCTACCTGAACGAAGAGTCTTATGCTGCTGACCACGCAAGAGAAAGGGACCAGGAGCATCTCAGGGAAAGGAGACGATCATCCAACTTTATTACACGTGAAGATCTGGAGAGACTCATCCAAAATCGTGGCAAAGAAAATCCTATGGACGCGCATCGACACCAGCCTCCATATCCACAAGACGTGCAGCGGATTCCTCTTCCCAGGGGATACACCTCCCCTCAATTCACCCTTTACGATGGTACCGGTAATGCTCGTGAACACGTCTCTCGATTTTTCGAATCCTTAGGAGAACACGAATACAATCACGTTCTCCGCCTGAAGGAATTCTCCAAATCACTTACGGGGAGAGCCTATACGTGGTACAACAACAACATCGCAACCGATAGCATATCCAATTGGAGTGAGATGGTCAACGAGTTTTACAAGAAGTACTTCTTTGTATCTGAGCAAGTTACTTTCTCAGACCTGGGGAGAATCTCCCAACGGAACAACGAACATCCAAATGATTTTGTCAAAAGGTTCAGAACACAAGCGTTGGACTTCCATGAACCAAATGTCACAGAATGACAGCTGGTGGAATTATGCATCAACGGAATGATACCCATATATCGCGCCCTACTAGAAAACTTGGGATTCCAGACGTTCTCAGATCTCCATGAAGCAGCCAAACATTCAGCCACTACCGCCCCAACATTATTGGAAAGAACCATGATCGTTCGGAGCGACGATTCACGAGATAATCGGGGAAACAGGCGCCTCATCAACAAGCAGTATAATACTGTCCCTTCTGTCAGTGTAGTAAGCGAATGCGGAAAGATAAAAGCTCCAGCGACGGCAGAATAACTACCCAAGCGTGCGACTCAAACGCATAAAGCTTCGCCTCGAAAAGGAACGGGCAAAGATCCTGCGCAGATCCCCAAAGACACAGGCTTCCTGTTTCCGGTAAATAAAGTAATGGAACTCTTAGAGGCATGGAATCAGTATGATGCTATCAAGCTACCTCCTATCATATGTCCACCAACTGAGAAAGACATGGCAGACCCTAAGTACTGCCGTTATCATAGGTTTGTCCACCACCCAACTAAGGATTGCAACAAGTTGAAAGAAATCTTCAGGGAAAAGATAGCAGCAGGAGAGCTTCAATTGGGAAATGAAGGAGTTCACAGAGACCCTCTTCCTGTCCGAAGTTGCATGATCTCTGGAGACTCTGTGCGCAAGACTGCACAATCCATGATGGAACACCTGTGTGAAATCTTGTACCTTTCCAAGGTACAACGCCAAGATATATCCATGGCCCTCAACCGTATTGTGTCAGGCAGACGCTTGTACCTAGAAAAAGAAGTCGTTCCAGCATCTCAAGCCTCCTTGGAAGATAGCGCCAACAAAGGAAACTGGGGACTTTTGACCGTCGCCCATTTGAAATATGTCAAGTTCGATAGCACATTAATCGGTGCATCTTCTGAATTCAACATCGTTACTATCAAGAACCTACAAGCTGCGAAAATCTCAAAGCGAGAAGCTACCCGTGGTTCGACTATGATTAAGAGCCCAGCAGGAGAGTTTGTGGATGTCTACGGATACATTGACCTTGATGTCAAGATCGGAAACACTCCAACACAAGACAGATTCCATATAATTAAGGAACATCCGAATTACGACATGATTCTGGGGCGCCCGTGGGTACACAAGGCGGATTCCTTACCAATCTCAGTACCTGGAAGAATCTCCAACAAGCGAGCTCCGATGATTTCCAACAAACCTTGGAGACTCGAAGACTTCCTGTTGCCTCCATACCAACAACTCGCAAGCATAACGCAACTCCCTGGTGAAAGCCCTTCGTCCTACGTCAAGAGATTCCGAGCCCAAGTAAGTCTCATTGAACAACCCTCTTTGCAAGTAGTGGATGATTGTCCTGCTGGACCACAGGGGACTGTTTCACTGACAGGCGGGCCACCACCAAGAGATGTGAATGGAGTCTTTGGCCCTTTAAGTGCTTCACCAAAAGTTTGGAAGCGTCAAGAATGACACGTGTCGAAGCAAGTTGTTATACCAAGTCCAAATCCGTTTCAAATCGGAGATATGGTAGCAAAGGTAACCACGTTCCAAGTTGGAAACATGGCGGTAAAAATAAGCGCTTGACTGATATGCCTACAAAGGAAGAAGAAGTATTCTTAGTGGCAGATGTTATCTTGGGCGGTTACTGCAAGATCATCAATGCAGACAAACTCGAAGGTGTGGTTGTTCACTCACGATGTCTCAAGCCCTACCTCACCTGAAGACACGATATCACCTCTCTAATCCCCCCGGGGGGATTCCTCCAATAATTTTCCTTTTCACAATATTTGTAGTTCCTTCAAAATGATGGCACCGCTTTCCTTCATACTTATTAGGGTTTCAATATTTCTTCAAGTAATCAAGATTTCATTCCTTTTATAATTTCTCATAAACTCACACAAAGTTATGAGTCACCTTCAAACCACCATTACCCAGAAAGAAAACCCTAAATTCTCATACCAAATCTTTATACCAGCCTGGTAATATGGGAGGAGTAAAACATGTAAAAAGGGGAGGAGGAAGGTATCCTACATGATCTACTTCAACATAGCCAGACTCATGTCAGGGGGTACAAGCAGAAAAAATATGCATGTTTCGAAAGCAACATTGAATAAAACTTTGTTCAAGACAAGCAAGCAAAGAAGAAAACTTCAAACTCAGCCGCCATTGAGTATAAAAAAAAAATACAAAGAAGAATAACAGGGAAACTCAATCGCTGGTTGCGTCTTCATTACTGTTGGGATCCACATCTTGTGCCGCTTTCTCCAGAGATGCCTCAACTTCTTCTTCGGGCACAGCAGCTACCGCCTCAACTTCTTCTTAGGGCACAGCAGTTACCGCCTCAACATCTTCAGCATGCGTATCTTCTGCACCTTCTACAGAATCCATTGTAACCTTGGAAATCATGCCGATCACTTTTGGACGTTTAGTCTCATCAGTATCAGGGTCAAGGATTATTACACCACCACGTATTGGGTAATCACACTTCCCATCACCCGCAGGATGTTCGTGTTCAAACCTCCGTCTCTTCAACCGAGCCGCAAACCTTTCAGCTCTCGAGCTTACTGGTGCTTGTGACGCCTCGTGTTTCCACTTCACTCGCAACGCTTCTTCATGTCTTTGTTTCTCCTCCATATCGATTGCAACTAAAAGAGCACGGAGCTGCCCCCTGACAATGTTTAAATGCAAGACAAACATTCCCTATACGGCATGGCGGACTTCACGAAGTGGAGAATCAATTTTAGCCATCACCTCTTCATGTGCGTTATCTTCTAGTTTATCAACTTCAAAACTTTTTTCTGAAGAAGCTGCAGAGTGATCGTCACCAACTCCTTTCATGATGTACTACAAAAAAGAGAGGAAGATAAGTTACGGCGGCACATAAAAAATATTCTAATCACAACTATCGCCAATCGATTAAGAAATCAACATGTGGAGCAATACCTGAGGTGTTGAAGAAGACGATCGCCTAATGAGAAGATTACAGGAAAACTTCTTTATATGCTTCACGATCCAACAAGATCCCCAGGAGAAAAGAATACCACCTTTACCGCTTTCTGAGGCTGTTGAGTCGGGATTGTGATCAACAATATTTATCGAATGCACGATGCTTGCTAGGCATATGAGAAGGCACACAGAAAGAGGAAGGCCAGGGTGGATCGACCCACCAATCTGTACTTCCCCAGCCGAGCTTTACCATTGGAAGGATCAACTCAACCGGCTCTAAGGAATTTAACACACATGACATACCTTCTCCCACGCGGTAAACATGTATTTACTCTGGCTTTAATTATTTTTGTATGCAAATTTTCACCATCTCATGCCTACCCTAGAATAGTGTAACCATTGCATGCTAGGCAGGGGACTTAATGTTGATGGTGGAATTCTGTTCATGGCTAAAATTGTAAAAGCCAAATTCTAAGCTGACGTCCTGCAAGGGATAAAGCCTTCATGCGGTGAATATCCTCACCATATTAATTCATTGGAGCATGTGCAACCATCCCTGAGAATTATAACCTACCCAAAACGGAGCATGTAGCAACCATCCCGGTTTTCTGTAGGTATACATCATTACTATTAATACTTTAATTAAATCCTTGTGTTCGACATGCAAACACCCGTAGGCTACCTGAGGGCGGGTTATATTAGCCTCGTTGAACGCATGCAAGACTACCCATGTTAGTCTCACTTGCTGAAAACTAGATCTCATCCGTCCAACTTCGCAGGCATGGTTGGACGGCCTAGATCGCACGGGACCAAGTAGCATGCACGCATGGGATCACCCGGCCCAACTTCCCTCTGGTGAAATCGGCCTCCCCAAGGGAGCGGTGTAGACCACACATACGGTGGCATGAAGTTGCGGGCCCGCAACCCTAAAAATATAAGGTTTGCGGCAACAGTCTCGAACGCCCACTTTCACTCGATCTAACAGAAGTCAAAGGAAGGGCGGAACGACTAGACGATGGTACCTACACGTTCACCGTGGGCCCATCTTCACGGTGTACCAATCGGACGACGCCATTGGTGGCCATTCTCCTCGGTTTTAACGCCCAAAGGTGGCATGCAATGCCTCCTTCTAATCTCGACCATCCATCTTCGCAGGCTGAAACGAGCGACTTAGATTGCTCCTATGGGTTTCAAGCAAGCATGGACGTGTAGGATGGCATACCACCTCCCTGCAAGACCAATCGGTCCCTCCACGGACGCCTCCCAAGGCTGATTTTCGTTGGGTTGAAGGTGGAGGCTTACATGCCTCCCAAACCCTAATCCAACGGCTATTATCAAACAATCCTATCCGTCCAAGTTCGCATGCTTGGATGAATAGCCTAGGAAGGGAGTTAGGTGGCAAACAAGGTATCACCGTGATCACCATCCTCCACAGTTCCCCATGGAATAACCGTCCAAGGTGGGTCCCGCTCATGCGACCTCCAAACAACGCCTGAACATAGCTAGTTGAGTCACTTCAAATTGCAATCTTTTCATCAAGGTTATGTAGGCTTCAAGTATGTTAAGCATATTTAATGCATCGCATGCATACGATATGCGCCTACAAACAACACGATACTTCACAAGTATCAATTTCCTTCCTGGGTTTTGCTTTCGGGCTGTTTTCTCCTGCCGAGCGAGCTTAAAACCTAAATATTCCCGCGTTGGGAGATAGGAAATTCTTTTCCGTATGGAATAAAGGGGCGGATCATCAAAATCCGAGTCCGTACTAGAATTCTACAACGATTCTAGTAAGGAGCGCTAATTAGGGTTTCCGGTGCAACGATCAACGGTTGCCCCTCCTCTCAAGATGCAAAATCTCGACTGTCGAAGGTCACCAAGCTAGCAAGATTCCCGAGCCTGACTTTCCAAGCTACAACAACATGCTACATGTTTTCCAAAACACTCGAGACGTTAATCACGTCATAACTGGGGGATACAAACTGGGGTATTGGTCTGGCGGTTTACAGCGTGCAGCGTGCAACACGCCATCAAAAGATCATGTCAGGGAAACATGGGCGGTTAGCGATGATAGGAGAAGTGGGCAAGAAACCGTGTGACACTAACACACAACTCCACTTCCTCCATCACTCCACTTCCTCCACTTTCCCACGAGAGACGTGATGAAGGCTTATCGACTTGTATAAATAGGTTCTTCTCCCTATTTCCAACCACACAGAAAAAACAAGTGTTAATACCATCGTATTCAACACCCAGATCCTGCCTGCAACATTGGCTAGCCTGCTCAACCTTCTGTTAACAAGTCATCAAATAGCCTTCACCTTCATACTATCAACACCTTCTTCGCTTCCCTCCCTAAGATCAACCTCACATCCTTCACCTGTGACCGAAACAAATCTGGAACGACCGTGTCTTCTGTTTAGGCCAGAATTGTACAGATTATATCTTGAATCAAAAGTGCTCATCGTGCAGCACATTTGTTGAAGGTTTAAACTTACTTCTCATCCACACACACCCAAAATTACCTAAACTTGCAGAAGTAGTTTTCTCCCACAAACACTTATGTTTTGTTTTTGTGTATTTAGGTACTTTGGAGTCATTTGGAACAAAAGAATAAACGTCGCTTATAAGGCAAAAAGGTGCAAGTGCTGCTGGGAATGAACTATTTCTCATTATTCGCTTCTATTTCTTGATTCTTGTCTGAAAAGTATGTCGGCTTTAGTGATGCAATTTATGTCTGAAAAGCATGACAGCTTTAGCGATGAAGAGACATTGAAGAGCAAAAGTGAATGTGAGAAGTAAAAGATAGCTGCTGTTGGTGAAAGAATTTAAAGAAGAAGGTGTTCATTTGGAGCACAAAAGGCGGAAGCGTCATTTCATGAGCGAACATTATTCGGAGCCAAACAAAAGGTTAAGGGACGACTCTTTTGGAGGAGTGCTAAACACAAATTAGGTGAGGATAAGAGGATGTCACCATGGGTGGTTCTACATTTGGGTGTCTAAATCCACCCACTCATTCCTACAACCCTAAATTATATTTTCTCAATCATTTCATTTACTGAAATTGAGAAAGAAAATAATGGCTGCACAGCAGCATGAAACCGAGAGAAAATTTAGAGCCAAAGATCGAGAAATGGAAGAAGAAGTTGGTGATTATGTGAGGTTGTTTTAGAATTGATGAATCAAAAAAATGGTTTTACTGTGATGGAGAAATTCAACCAAAATGGAATCTGCTGTGTAAATAAAATGGGTTTTGGACCAATTCAGAAATGAGGGAATTTAAGAGCAGGGAGTTGTTGTTCAACAATAGAGATCGAGACTCAATTGAGTTGAGGTTTGGGTTTCGCTGGGAAGATCTCAGGGGCCAAAGAAGAAGTTGATGTTGGTATTGATGATGAAATTGATATGGGATTAAGTTAAGATACAGACAGGGTGGATTAGAATCAAAGTTAGATGGAGAACACCAATTCAGAGAGGGGGTTTCGATTGAATTTACTGGTTACAATGGATTTGGACGAGATGATGAGGGTGTTGTTGTATTGGTGGTTTTGCAGGGCAAAAACTGGATGATAATAAGAAATTAGAAATGGGGTTTGATGTGTGAACTCGGAGAGGATGATTCTGAGATGGTTAGGTTTGACTGAGAAGGAAGGAGGTGATTGAGGGGTTCTGTTGAATGAGAAGTATGGCTTGAGATGGGAATGTATGGTGAAGAGTACCAGGGGATGGTACAATTGCTGTCTCAGCTGGTGCTGGTACTTCAAAGTGGAGTCTGAACTGGTGTTGCAGCTGTTGCAAAGATGAAGGAGCTGCTAAAGATGGAATGGGTTTTTCTGGTGGAGTTGCTGGAGTGGTGAATGGCTGCATTGCAGTGAGCATCAGCTAGGTAGCTCAATGTGAAGTTAATGGTGGTACTGCAGTTTAGAGACAATTGACAAGGGTGTGGTTGTATGTTGTGGTTGTGTAGCTGAGCTGTAGGTGGAGACAGCTACAGCTTGAGCTAAGCAGACACTGGTGCTATGGCCAGGGTTCAATTACAGTTTGCACATTGCTGTTATAAATAATGGTCTGTGTTGATCTCAGTGGAGCACGAGAGAGAGGCAGTGAAGCACAGGGACTGAAAAAATGGTGGAGTCTGTGGCTTGACGCCATTACAGGTTGGTCTGGTGGTGCTGCAGTTAAACTGATATTTCTGGAGCTACAAATGGATAACAAATTTGCAGGGAAAAGTGTAAAGTTACAGAACTGAGTAACTACTAATGTGTGCCAGGAAAAGATGATGTATGAAGTTGCAGATGGCCTAAGGAGGGTGCAACTCAACTGGTTGCTTGTGCTGGTGATTACAAATGATTGGTGCTTATGGGTCTTGTGAATGAATTAAGGTGCATGCAAGTATGGGTTATATAGGGAAGCTTATATGAGTCTGGTACTGTAGAGGATATTTCTGGTGGTCATGTGCTTGAAGAGAATAGCAGGGGTTACAGCTACTAAGTATTGGAAGCTGATCTAAAATGGATTGCACAGATGGTATTGCAGGTCTGAGATTGTAAGGAGGAATGGTGGTTGATGATCTGTTAGGGAATGGATGATATTGATGCAGATGCAAGTAATGGCAGCAAAGTGCAATGGCTAAGAAACAGGGAAGGAGAATGTGGCAGAGCTGATTGCAGGAAGCTACAGATATTACAGTAAGGATGCAGCTGTTGTTGGATATAATGGGTGAGCTACAACCATCATGGATGGAAATGAGATGCAGGATACATCCATCTTGGCTGTGAAGCACAATGATGGCAAGCTGGGCCATCTTGGCCGTGAACTGCAACAACTCTGGCCTGGACCTATTTGACTCGTTTTTGACCCAGCTGACTCACTGAGGTTGACCGACTCGACCCGTTGACCGTTTGATTTTTCAGGTGGCCAGCGGCGACTTTCCGGTGCCGGATTCCGGCCAAAACCCCAGTTTTCCGGTGAGCATTTTTGGGACAGAATTTCTACACGGGTTTCTCTCACTTGTGGGCTTGGTGGATTTTCATCTAATGGACTTTGAAGAGTTGGACCTAATTTTGGAGAAAAACTACAAAAGAAGAGTTCTACTAACTTTTGAGGGATCACGTATTTTCTACTTGGAGCAGAGGAGAGAGCCGCAACTAGGGTTTGTTTTCGTATTTATTTTTTATCTTCTTTAATTCATTATGATTATCTTGATGAACTCCATTAATATGAGTAGCTAATTTATTATTTATTGGATAAGGATGTAGTCCTATTTCTAAAACTTGTGCTTGATTAATGCATTAGTATTCTCTCTTGATTATCGTTCATATCTCTACTGTTTTTAATATCACATGATTGATGTATTGTGATAGGGTTTTGATGTTTGTTTAGTTAAGTGGCCAATTAATTGAACTTGCATCTTGTCCATAGCTATTTTAGGGTTTTTCATCGAGCGATAACCTTGAATACAAGTATTATGATATGATTATAGTATGTAGTGATACACTCTTATAATCATATGTAGAGTTTGACCATTGTCCGAATTGTCATGCGCAATGTATGATAATTGCATTGATTAGCCTATTTCCAAAACTTAATGCTCCTGGGAATTGAACTTGATTAGCGTAAGGCGTTACGTTATTCTTTAGGTAGAATTCACATACGCAGCTCTAATGTGTGTGTTGATTAACTTGGGAAATAAATAGATTATCTTGCTCTCTTGATTCTCTAGGCTTTTGATAATAAAAGAGATTAAATCGTAATTCTAATCATATATACAAGCACATGTTTAAGATTGAAGATGAATTCCTTGACCAATATCTTTCTCTCATTGATTACTTCCAACTATTTACTTTGCTTTTATTTAACTTTTATTTTACAAAAATCAGAAATCCCCCATCTTGGTTACTAAGAAACTAGAAATTGATAACTACAATCGCCTCTCTGTGGATACGAACTCTTCCTTACTTTATACTTCATTCATATTTTGTTGAGTAAGAAAGTGAATTATTTTTGATGCTTACGACAGCGATCAAATTTTGGCGCCGTTGCCAGGGAGGCATTCGGCTAGTTATTAAGTTTTTAGTTTCTTTTTATTATTTCTGCTTGCATACTTGCTTTTCGTTTCTTGTCTTGTTTCTCGCTTGTTTGCGAGAATTGTTTTTCAGGTACCTAATCCCTGGCTTCTAAAGATTGGAACTATCCAAGGTGCGGGATAGCTACTCGAAAAGGCACAATACTCCAACCAAGGCAAGGCACAACGGAAGAAGAAAACTTGGAAGTAGAACACGATACCTTCCAGCAAGTAGAAGAACAAGTTGTAGAAAAAGAGGTTCCGGTTGAACAAGAACCACCTTTTGAAGAAGAAGAAGCAATGGGTGATTCAAATCGTACACTCAAGGACTTGGCTTCTCACAAGCTTGATACTCAGCAGGGTTATATTCAAACAAAATCTACTTTCGAGATCAAGCCGGGGTTGCTTAGAGAATTACCTAAGTTCCATGGCATGGTGAATGAAGATCCAAACAAGCATCTTATGGACTTCCACACCATTGTCCCGGCCATGCTTCCAGCGGTGTTGAGGCGGATAGTGCTATGTTGAAAGTGTTTCGATTTTCTTTGGCGGATAGCGCTAAGGATTGGTTATACTATTTGCCTTCCGGAAGTGTCACAACATGGAATGGGCTGAAGAAACTCTTTATAGAGAGATATTTTCCTTCATCAAAGGATACTCAAATTCGTAAGGAGATTTGCGGAATGAAGCAAAATGTGGGAGAATCCTTATATGATTGTTGGGAATGATATAAGAGATGGGTGGCAAGCTTCCCTCATCACCAATTCAGCGACGCTATGATTATCCAATACTTCTATGAAGGACTCCAATCAAGCGATAGGAATCTTATTGACGCTGCGGGTGGTGGTTCACTAGTAAGCAATACGGTGGCAAAATCTAGAGAGTTGATTGAGAACATGGAAGCAAACTCCCAACAATTTTTGAGTCGTGGATCAGATGTGATTCTTAGGAGAGTAAATGAAGTGAGCGAGGTCGAGGAACTTCGTCAACAAATGGGTAACATAACAACAATGCTGCAACAAGTTTCAGCTGCGGTGATACCAAGTTCTCATCAAGGGTATGAAGAAGCCAATGAACAAGCTAACGTGATCTTTCCAAGTTAGCAAAGATGATATGATCCATATTCAAATACCTACAATTCAGGATGGAGAGATCACCCAATTTTAGCTATGCCAATAAGCAAGGTGCAGTCTAACAACCTACTTTCAACCGTTCGAGTGGATTTCAACCACAACAACAACAATTCCAGGCGCAACAACAACAATTTCAGAAACCACAACAATCAATGCAAAATCAAGGTTCCGATATCGACTCAAAGCTTCAAACAATGATGCAAGGCATTTCTACTATGTTTAAAGACAGCCAACAAGAGACTAAGAGTGCGATAAAGGATTTGCAGACACAAATGGGTTCCATAGCTACCGAGTTGAACCAAGTGAAGGCACAAATTGGTGGGAAACTCCCTTCTCAACCTATCAACCCAAAAGAGGGTGTCAATGCAATTACGTTGAGAAGTGGTACAACACTTGTGCAACCCGAAGTTGCTGATTCGGGCAAGTGGAAACACCAAAGGAACCTGTTTTGGAGGAGAAGAATGAGGATTCTCCCCAAACTTCTGAGGTACCTATTTCTAACTCTAAAATTACGGTTTCTACTTATGTTCCTCCTTTACCTTTCCCTCGCAGATTTGCAAATTCCAAGAAGGAGGCACTAGAAAAGGAGATTTTAGACGTTCTCAAGAAGATCCATGTGAACATACCACTCATAGATGCTATAAAGTAAGTTCCAAAGTATGCAAATGTGTTGAAGGATTTGTGTACCAATAAGCAAAGGCTCAAGGGTAATGAAGTGCTAAGTGTGGGGGAGAATTCCTAGGCAATCTTACAACACAAACTCCCACTGAAATGCAAGGACCCGGGTAGCTTTGACATTCCCGTCACAATTGGTAACACTACATTTAATAAAGCTATGTTGGATTTAGGTGCTTCCGTAAATGTTATGCCTGCATCTATTTATAACTCACTTGATTTAGGTCCTCTGAAAAAGGCTGGAATTGTGTTGCAATTAGACGATCGCTCTAATGTCTACCCAATGGGTATTGATGAGGATGTTCTTGTGCAGGTTAATCAACTTGTATTTCCAGCTGACTTTTGTGTCTTAGAGATGGATGAAGGTTCACCGGACTCGTCTCTTCCATTGCTACTTGGGCGTCCCTTCATGAAAACGGCTAAAACCATTATTGATGTTGACAAGGGAACGCTGACTATGGAGTTTGATGGAGAAATAATACGTTTCAACATTTTCGAGACGATGAGATATCCTAGTGATGTCCACTCTTGTTTCTCCGTTGATATGATGGACACATTGGCGCAAAAAATATTTGAGTTCAATGGCGTTGATTCTTTGGAAACCGTGCTCACTACACCTATTGATAACGGTTTGGAGTACGGTGATGATATTAAGGAAACCATTGGTTCTCTTAACTCATTACCGGAAAAATCTGCACTTAAGAATATTTCATATGTTTCTTTACCGTACAATGATGAAAAGCTTGTACCTTCAATTGTTAAATCGCCAAAGTTGGAATTGAAACCACTTCCAAGTCACTTAAAGTACTTGTACTTGGGTGACAATGAAGAGTTATTGTGATTGTTTCTAACGAGCTTAGTGAATTACAGGAGCAAAAAATTCTAAGGGTGCTAAAGAAGCACAAGACGGCCATATGATGGACAATCGCTGATATCAAGGGTATAAGCCCTGCCGTTTGTATGCACAAGATCCGTTTGGAAGAAGATGCAAAGCCTACAAGGGAAGCGCAACGTCATTTGAACCCTCCCATGATGGAAGTTGTGAAAAAGGATATACTCAAGCTTTTGGAAGTGGGCGTTATCGACCCCATATCCGACAACAAGTGGGTGAGCCCGGTACAAGTTGTACCAAAGAAATCAGGTGTGACGGTGGTGGAGAATGATAAGAACGAACTTGTCCCAACTCGTGTGCAAACCGGTTGGAGGGTTTGTATTGATTACAGGAAATTAAATGCCACTACTAGAAAAGATCACTTTCCATTACCTTTTATTGATCAAATGCTTGAACGTTTAGCTGGACACTCTTATTATTGCTTTCTTGATGGCTATTCAGGTTATAATCAGATTGTGATAGCGTCGGAGGATCAAGAGAAAACCAATTTCACTTGTCCTTTCGGTACTTTTGCTTATAGAAGAATGCCTTTTGGCTTGTGCAATGCTCCAGCTACCTTTCAAAGGTGTATGGTAAGTATATTTTAAGAATATGTTGAAAACATAATTGAAGTGTTCATGGACGACTTTTGTCACGTCCGTCAAAAATTCGGGCTTCTATTGAGCCGGACTTGACCCAATGGATCACTTCCAACCCAACTAGCAAGAACGACTCCTTGAGGCATGACTATGGAACAAACCCTTTTTTTTTAATTATAAAGAATGCTAATAAAACAAAGTACAACTACAAAATGAATAAAGACGATATTATTAAATGTCTTTCCAACTCAAATTCCAAGTAAAAAAATTCCCAAATAATAATAATCACTAATGATGTTCTAAAATTTATAAAATAAGGACAACAATTTAAAAAGTATTTAACTAGAAATGTCTCTTATTAAAATACTTGAAAACTCCAAAGTAATAAAAATGATAATCAATAAAAGTACCCATTATCCCCATGATATCATATAGTAGTGTCTTGCGAGAATACTAACATCTGAGTACTATGACGTAAGCTTCCAAGTCCGCTTACTGTGCTAACTGCTCCTCAAACTCTGTTGGGAGAGAAAAAGGAATTTGGGGTGAGCAAACCACAGCCCAGTAGGAATTTCAAAAAATAATATAGTGCAACGAGAAATAAACCATACAGCCGATAAAAAAAAAAAAAAAAAATCCACGCAAGTCAAAATCCTCTGAATTTACTTACTCATTTTACTCACTTAAGCCAACCTATAATTGTAGGTCCTAATCTAGTGTCAGAGTTATTCCGGTTACAAACCATATTGTTCCCCGAACAGTCTTCCCAGGGTAGCCACTAGTGGTGGGATGCCATAAAGGCCTGACATTTCAGCAGCAGCAACAGAGATCGTATATCCAAAATTTATTTTCTTAACAGTACACTCAATCAGTATCCCAAGTACAGCAACAAAAATCAGGTTCTCTTTTTTTTTCTTTTGTAAAGTAGCAGAGATGAAAAAAGGAAGAAAGAGGTGGTCCTTTTTCTTTTCTAAGGTTTTAGGAAAGTGACAAAACAATATATAATATTACTAACCCTAAAAGTAGATGCAAAAAAAGGAAGGACTTATTCCTTTTCCCATACGTATTACTAGCCACAAAAAAATCATGTGTTATACTAGGTAGTGACCCTATTATTCTATGGGCTAACTATTTCTTTTAGCCACCCACTAATTTGAGCTATATGCACCCCAAAACCATCACAATAAAATACTAAATAAACTAGGATTTGTACATCACATATATACAAATCGTTATGTCAACTCTAATGAGTTGAAAACGGGCTTTAAGACCGGATTCAAAAATAGCAGACGTTATACACTATGAAAGCTAATCGCTTCATCAATGTGCATATCATCAGAATGGACACAAAATCAAAAAGAACTGACTCTTGGTTATGGAAAGGAGTTCTATAAGGATCGGCCAACATTTAAAAATATTACAAGTGGGGGATTGGAGGTGTCATACTGATCATAATTTGGGAAGATAAATGGATTGGCCATAAAGATGAAATTCCATCCAAACCCTCTCAGTGCCCAAGCACTCTCATCACTGTCAACCAGCTTATCAACAACATAGGAGAATGAGACATGGACATCATTCATCTTTGGTTCACAAAAGATGATCAAACTGCTATTCAAAGAACCAACATAAATATACTCCCCCAGTTCTTAATTAATAGGCTAGTTTTGTTTTTAGAGAAAATTAAGGAAATTAGGAGAACTAATCATTAAAATTGGTCCTCATAACACTTGTCAATAAAAGAAGTGAAGTGAAATGGTCTCCATGACACATGTCAGCAAAGCAGTAAAGTGAAATGGTCCATATGACACTTGTCATCAAAAGAAGTTAAGAGAAAAGTGGTCATAGAAAACTAAAGTAACATTTGATTTTCCCAATTAGGAAACCAGCCTATTTTTTTGAAATATCTATTTATAGAAACCAGCCTATTATTTAGGAACGGAGGGAGTACAAAAAGAGGATTCTATAATTTGAGGCCTAACTTAAAATGGAAGATTCTCTGTCAATCTCTGTATGACAGGAAAATTCATGAAAAATACAAAAATGATATAAAAAACCCAGCTTGGTGTCAGAAATAGAAGCTTGATACCTTGCCATCTATCTAGATGTTCAAATGGAAATACGCTCAGGGGATCCTCCCTACTAATGACGAAACATCGAGCATCCTCAGCTATAGTTAAAATTGGCAGAGCACAAAGAGAAAAAGTAGAAGGGAATATAATAAGAGAGTAGGCGGAGATAATAATCTGCAGCCTCTCTATATCAAATACAAATATTGAATACAATCGACCCAAATTAGGAAAACATCTAAGTAGAGAAACTAGATCCCTAAAAATAAAGAAAGACTATTACTTGACTAATACGTAAACTATAATAAGTCTAACATCCCCCCTCAAGCTGGAGCATACAAATCAAAAATTCCCAGCTTGTTACATAATCTACGGAACGATGAAAGTTGAAGAGGTTTGATAAGTATGTCGGCCAACTTTTCTTCGAATCTTACATAAGGACAAGTAATTTATTTCTTTATCATCTTCTCACGAATGAAATGACAGTCAACTTCAATATATTTGGTACGTTCATGAAAAATTGGATTACTCAAGATGTATCTCGTAGCTTGATTATCACAAAACATTTGCATAGGTCCAGGAACATTAACACCCATTTCTCCTAGAAGGGATTACACCCATAACATCTTTCAAATAGTGTGAGACATAACACGATTTTCAGATTCAGAACTATATTTAGCTACAACTTGTTGGTTCTTACTATGCCAAGTAACTAGATTACCACCAATGAATGTACAATATCCCGAGGTCGAACGACGATCTACTTTATCTCATGCCCAATCAACATCTAAGTAAACCACCACTAAACCTAGTGAATCATTCGTTTTCTTGTATAATAAACCATGACCAGGAGAACTCTTAAGATAACAAATGATCCGACATACAACTTCAAAATGTGGTTTTCTAGGTGCGTGCATAAATTGACTAACAACACCAACTGCGTATGTCATATCTGGGTGAGTTACAATCAAATATATCAACTTCCCAACGAGCCTACGGTATCGATCAACATCATTAAACAGTTCACATTGCTTATTACATAGCCTCACAGAATAGTCCATGGGAGTGTCGGCGAGCTTTGTACCAAGAAAACCCATCTTAAAAATAAGATCCAGAGCATATTTCTGTTGAGAAAGACTTATATCTTCCTTGGAACGAGCAACCTCAATTCCCTAGAAATAGCGTAACAATCCTAAATCTTTAGTATGAAATTTATGGCTAAGGTAATGCTTCCACTTGGATATACCTTGAGAATCACCTCCAGTAATGATAATATCATCGACATACACAATAAGGATTATACTTCCAGCCGAAAAATGCCGGTTAAATACGGAATGATCAGAAACTGCCCGAGTGAAACCATAATCTTCCAAAACACTACTAAACTTATCAAACCAAGCACATGGAGATTGTTTCAAACCATGAAGTTCTTTCTTCAACTTACAAACCAGGTGTTCGTCACCTTTATTTTCATAACCTGGTGGTTGTATCATGTATACTTCCTCTTGAAGATCTCTATGTTGGAATGCGTTCTTTATATCCAGCTGATACAAAGGCCAACTTTGGTTAACAGTTACAAAAATAAGTATACGCACTGAATTTAGTCGAGCAACAGGAGAGAACGTCTCAGTATAATCTACCTCGTACATCTGGGTATATCCCTTTGCTACTAAACGAGCTTTTAACCTTTCAACAGACCCGTCAGGATGATTTTTCACCATATACACCCATCAACATCCAACTGCTTTCTTACATGGTGGTAACTTGGTATAAACCCAAGTTACATTCTGATCAAGTGCATATTTCTCTACATCCATAGCGAACTTCCACCCAGGTATTTTCAATACTTGCACATGTGACTTTGGAATAGAAATTGACGACATAACAACAGATAATGGGTATTGAGCACAAGAACGAACACCTTTCCGTTGAGCAATAAGCACATCCAGGTCATCGGTGATTGGAGATAGTGTCGTAGGTGGATCTCCAAGGACTTCAGAATCGTCATCAGAAGATGATTCGGGTTCTCAGGGATAAAATTTTCTAATCTTGGATCGTTGATATACCTGTAGGGGACGAGCAGGATTTGACACATCGGAAACACTATCCAGTGAAGATTCCATTATTAGTGGAGCGGAAACAACTGACACCGACTGATCTACGGACAACGGATTGGAATTGGACTGAGAAACAACAAAATCAGGAACATAATTTGACCTATCCGGAACTGGAAGAATAGGTAGAGTTATAAATTTGTCCCTATGTAGACCATCTTAAACATCCAGGTCAATAAGAGTACCTGAAGATGAGAATTACGAAGTGGACTCGAAGAAAGTGACATCAGCACTAACATAGGAACGACGAGTAGTCGACAATAACATCGGTATCCTTTATAATATGAGAATAAACTAGATTAATGCACTTAACAGACCTTGGAGATAATTTATCACGACTCTTAGGACCTAGAATACGCACAAACGCCACACAACCAAATACTTATGGGATGACTGAAAATGGGGAAAATTCTGGATATAAAAGTGAGAACGGATATTTATGCCTCAGTACTGATGTAGGCATCCTATTAATAATAAAATTTGCAGTCAAAACAGCATCGACCCAAAAAAATTTAGGTATATTCATTGAAATCATAAAAGTACAAGCAACATCTAAAAGATGACGATGCTTACGTTCGTACACACCGTTTTTTTAGAGGTATACGAGCAAGATGTTTGATGAATAATACCATGGTCTGTTAAAAATTTACTCATAAAAATTTGGAGATACTCATTAGCATTGTCAGAACGAAAGATTTTTGATTTTCTTTTCAAACTGGGTCAGGATTTCATTATAAAAGGTATGTAATATATGAGGTAACTCAGAGCGATCTTTCATAAGAAATAACCATGTCATGCGAGAAAAAACATCGAAAAATATAACATAATATTGGAAATTCAATACACTCTTTGTATGATAAGGACCCCAAATGTCTGAATGTACTAGAGAAAACGGACTCGACTGATGACTACGAATACTACTAGGAAAGGAACTACGGTGATGCTTTCCAAGTTGACAAAATTCACAGTTTAACTTAGAAACTGGACTCAAGTTACTAATAACAAACCGTAACTCCTCGATTGAAGGATGACCAAGGCAGCAATGTCATTGAAACGAAGAAACAGATGACTAAAGACAGACGCAATAGGTTTATCAACATCCAGTTAATAAAGTCCATCCTTTTAATGCCACGAACCAATCTTCTTTTGTGTCTAAAGATCCTAAAAAACACAATGGGTGGGATAAAAGGTGATTGAGCAATTAAGGTATTTCGTTAGCCAAATCATAGATACTAGATTAAATGGAAACTTATGAACAAACAATCTAGATGATAGACAAAGGTTCTTGGTGGGATGAAGACCACCCTTCCCAATAACAGAGTGGATCCGTCAGCTAACACAACACTTGAAGGGTTTAACTGTTGAAAAGGCGAGGGTACCCAAATATACCTCAAGCTAAAACTTTTCCTTCATATAAGTCCTTTCTCCGAAAGTGATTGTCTATGGACTGAGTCAAGACAATACAAATAATCGGTTCACACTTCGTGTGATCTTCTATGGATACGAGATCGAGACAATACAACAACGAAGTATGTTTACTTGATACAAAGTTTCAGACTTAACCAAACACAATAGGATTTCTTATCAAATAAATATGAATTAACGTTTGTGTAATTTACTTTAATTATAATAAAACAATTATAATGCGGAAATATAAAGTAAATGACACGGCAAAATTTTGTTAACGAGGAAAACTGAAAATACAAAAAAACCCTGGGACCTTGTCCAGAATTGAATACTCTCGGGATTAAGTCGTTATACACATGTTGATGATGGTTTTTAGCTTAGGGACAAAATCGTAAAATATTGCATCTGATGTGACGTCACTATGCAAGGAAACAGAGCAACGTGTGCTAACCTCTCCACTGGAAAATTTATTGAGCCGCTCAATATACTTACATGAAATTTATCCAGACTGGCGAATCCCAGATGTTTTGTAAATTTCGGCGCCTCGCGCATATTCACTTAATATAAATTCCTTGGAACGCCTTCTATGCTATGTTCTCGACTGAACTCTTAATGTTGATATGGCATGATGATTCAGGTTCACTCGCAGCAGAGTCGCACGAATCTCCAAGTATCAAGAATAAGATCTTTTGCATAAGGTATTCAATCAGAAAAGCATGCTGCTCTCTGGAAATGGACTTAAAAGAACTCTGTGTCAACACATAGAATTCAATCAACCTTACTAACTTGCAGAAGTTAGGGTTTCGCGCCTCGCGCAGCATACTAAACCTTGCTTGTCAAAATTAAGCCTAGGAAAACTAGGTAATTAATCCTCAATGGATTAGAAGGTGCAAAACCTCACCCAGAATCAGAAAAAACAGGGAGCCGCAGCAGCAAAGGGAGGCGTGGCCATGCCTTAGGCAAGCTGGAGTCACTTTCCATTGGCCACGCCCCATCCTAAACCGGCCATATTTCCCTCGACCAATCGGGTCGCTTTAAATCCACCGCAGCGCACTGGAAGTGTGGCCACGCCCGTTTCCCTCCCTAAGACCAACCCTTCTCCTTCACTTTGTGACCGAAGCAAGCCTGGAACGGCCACTTCTTGGTTTAGGCCAGGATTGTACATGTTAATCTCTCGAATCAAAAGTACTCCCGTGCAGTACATTATTTAGGGTTTAGATTCGTTTCTCACCCACACAACACACAAAATTACCGAAATCAGCAGAAACGGTTTTCACCCATAAACAATTGGCGACCACAGTGGGAGATTAATCTCTCGGTTACAATATCAATTTCCAATTTCCAATTCCGTTCTTCAACACGATCTCAAGATGGTAGAACTCAGATCAGAATCAGCAACAAACCCTGAGAACAGTGGCACTGAAATTATTCCCGGTGTTAATGTTCCTTCCATTGGTGTTATCAGCAACAAACCCCCTGAGAACAGTGGCACTTTGAAATTATTCCGGTACATTGGTGTTAATACACCACCTGTCAATAACAGCAACATGGAGAATGTTCCATCAGGTGTTACACCTCCAATCACTAGAACCAGATCCTATGCCACGGAAAACGCTCCACCAGGTGTTACACCTCCAACCACCAGAGCCAGAGTCGATGCCGCCGCTCCCAATATTCCGTCAAGTGTGACACTTCCAACAGTCACCAGAGCCGCAGCTATTCTGCCGTCAGGGAGAGAAACTAGAGGACCCATAGGGAGCCTATCCCATATTACTATTGCTGATTTGATAAAAAGATAAGAGGTTCTCACTAGAGCCCAAACGGACATGGCCTCAACTCAGAAGGAGGTACTTGTTTTTCTCAAGACACTAACGGAGCGGCTACCACAAGAATCACGCCAGCCAGAGCCCATGAGGAACGCCACCAATACCCTCGTTACCAGCACCTCAACATGGCGCACCTTTGTAGATGAAGAGACTCACCAAGGAGCTCCAGCGGAGAGAAGTCAATCGTCCAATTTTGTCACACGAGAATATTTGGAGCAACTCCTCCGAAACCGAGACAAAAGCGATTCCCTGGACATATATCAGCATCAACCCCCGTATCTTCTGTAAGTACAAAGAATTCCTCTTCCAAGGAGGTACTCTTCCCATCAATTCTATTTGTACGATGGATCCGGTAATGCGCGTGAACATGTCTCTCGATTTTTGGAATCCCTGGGGAGAACGAATACAATCACGTTCTCCGCTTGAGGGAATTTTCGAAATCACTTACTGGAAGAGCATACACGTGGTATAACAGCATTATGTCGGGAAGCATCCCCAACTGGTCTGCCATGATTGCGGCCTTTTATAAGAAATACTTCTTTGTGTCTGAGAAAATTACCTTCTTAGATCTAGGAAGGGTGTTCCAACGAAACAACGAACATCTGAATGACTTCTTCAAAAGATTCAGGATTCAAGCACTGGATTTTCACGACCCAAACGTGACCGAACAACAATTTGTGTATTCTTGCATCAATGGCATGATTCCCATCTACCGGGCCTTACTAGAGAATATGTGATTCCAGACATTCTCTGAATTTCATGAAGCTGCAAAATGGTCGTCCACAACAGCACTAGCGTTGTTAGAAAGAACCAGGCCAACAGAGGCGAGGGCACACGCGAAAATTGAGGGAACAGATGCCTCGTCAATAGGCAATAAAATTCCGGTCCCTCCTCTGTGAGCGTGGTAGACGAATGAGGAAAAAGGAAAGCTCCAACAGTAAAACAACAATCCAAGCGCCCAGCTCCAGAATGACAGGCAGCTCCGCCTCGGAAGACTACCGTTAAAGCTCTAATGCGACATCAAGAAACTGAAGAGAACGTCTTGGATTTCACGTTCCCAATTGAGGAAGCGATTGAACTCTTGGAAGCATGGATCCAAGACGACGCTATCAGACTACCTCATATCATATGCCCACCAACCGAAGCGGAAATGGAAAACCCCAAATATTGCCGCTACCACAGATTTGTCCACCACCCGACTAGAGACTGCAACAAACTAAAGCATATCTTCAAAAAAAAGATATAAGTTGGGGAACTTCAACTGGGAAATGAGAGAGTTCACAGAGATCCAATCCAAGTCAGAAATTGCATGGTCTCTGGGGACTCTGTGCAATCCATGATACAGCATGTGTGCGAAATTCTCTACCTCTCCAAGACACAGCGTCAAGATATCTTCACAGCCCTTAATCGTGTTGTATAAGGAAAGCGACTCTTTCCTATTGAAGAAACCACGCCGGAACCCCAAACTCTCTCTGGAAACGGTACTGGAAAATATAATTGGGGACTGCTGACCATAGTTCATCTGAGGGATGCCGAGCCGGACAACACATTAATTGACGCGGCCTATGACTTCAACATCATCACTATCAAAACTCTGAGAAATGCTGGAGTTTCGAAGCAATAGGCTGCCCTTTCCCCAACCGTGGTCAACGACTCGGAAGGAGAGGCGATGGACGCATATGGCTACATCAACCTCGAAATCAAGGTGGGAGAGACCATAAAACATGGAAAATTCCACATTGTCAAAGAACTCTCGAATTATGACATGATTCTAGGGATCGCATGGGTACACGGCAACAAAGCAAAGCTAAGAACATCCCCTCTGCTGATGTTAATACCCGAAAGAATTTCCAATAAGCCGTTCAACTTTGAAGATTACATGTTGCCGTATCAACAACTTACCAACGTAACTCAGTTGCCTGAAGAATGCCCGTCAACGTTCATCCGCAGATTCAGAGCACAAGTAAGCCTATTTAAATAACCCTTTCGACACCCAGTCACCTCGCCTCTCAGCCAGGCATAGGGACTCGGTCAACCTATCAACCTGGGCGTCATTAGGAGATGTGAATGAGACGTTGGGCTTTTCAAATGCTTTGTCAAAAACTTATAAGATGTCGCAGCCAAAGATGAAGAGCTCAAAAATCAAGTGGTGGCACAACGCCCGAACCCGTTTCAAATTGGAGATGTGGTAGTCAAGATGACCTCGTTTCAAGTTGGAGATATAACAGTAAATATAGCCGCTCGACCCGGTCCACCCAAAGAAAATGAAGGCGAGCCATATCTGGTGACCGATGTTATCTTGGGTGGTTACTGCAAACTCATCAATACCGACAAATTGGAAGGTATGACGATTCACTCGTGATGGCTCAAACCCTTCAATACCTAAAACGTTGTGCTACCTTCACCTCCAGCGTTATCCTCTCAGGATTTTTCCCCCTTTCATGCAATGTTTGTAACTTCTCTAAAATGGTTGTACCACTTGCATTCATAAGTAGAGTTTTCAATTTCAATTAAAATAACATCTTTCCTTTAAAAGTTTCCCAAACTATCTTAAAGGAAAAATACCGATTAAACCCAAACCCTCACATAGTCGTTACCCGGCGATTGAAAAACAGAGAAACCAAACCACCACAAAAAAAAAAAAAAAAACCTACTCAAAAATACTAAAGAAAGGAACATGCAAGGAAGATGATCATCATCAGCAGAACATATATCTTCTTCAAAAAATATCCGTCTTCAAATATCACCTAACTATCCTCTGGTTTTCGGGATGCGTAACAACGAAGCATTATGGAGGTTTTATTAATTCATTCAGAGATGTGAAACCATAAAACCGAATGACGGAATGTTACTTGGCGAAGCCCTAACTTTGCCATGAAAACAAGAAAGTGAAAGTAAACTGTTGGAATGTTAAAAGAGGCTACACGCCGGGAAGAAATAACAAAAGTGGAAAAAACTGGTTGTTAATGGCGGACGCCTGGATCAATGACGCCTTCATCCGAGCTTTTTCAAACACTTTTCCCATCACCCTTTCTGGCAGCAAAGGTTCCATCCAAACGTCGCCTCGGCAGCAGCAACTCCGGTATCCCATCCAGAAGCCACCTCAGCATCAGCCTCCGCATCATGTACGACGTTTATTTCAACAACAGCCCCAACATATGTTTCTATGGATTCTCTAATGGCCCCAACATATGTTGCCTCCGTCTCCTCATCTGCCTCAACGGCATCCTCAGCGATCACTTCAATGACCCTGACAACGGTTTCGGTGTCCACTGCAGAAGCTACTTCAGTTTTGTAAACCATGTTGGAATCCTCCTCATGAGCTTTTCCAGCAGCTTCCTGAGGATGTCCCGGTTCGTCCACATCAAGGTCAAGGATGGCAATACCATCGTGGACAGGGTAATTAAACTGACTCTCATCTAAAATTTTCATGGACTCAGTCTTCCGCCGATTCAACCGAGAGGAGGATCGTTCATCCCTAGCACTTGGTTGTAGAGAAGCTTCCTTGATCTGAGATCTCCCAACGAACTAGGATGCCTCATCATGCCTCCACTTTTCCTCCATGTACATTGAAGCCAAGAGATTCTGAACACACATACGCACTATGCATAAATGGGTGAGAGACATGCCTTGGATAATCTCGTCAGCCTTGCGGAACAAAGAATCAATTCTGTCTAATATCTCCTCATGAGAAGAAAACCGGGTTTCGTCGAGTTCATAATTTCTCTACGAGGAGGTACGATCGACAAATGATACGTTGACACGTGTTTTTCTCATTAATTGTTTTAACAAATTCTATTTCCGAAAATATCAAAGATCAAATATAACCAATTAATATAACTAATTTTTCCTCCAAAAATAGAGTTCTTTTATATTTGTGGAAACAAAATTTGTTGGAATCAATTAATAGGGATAACACATGTTAACATATCATTTGTCCCCCATGCACCCATCAAAAATTTATCCCTTTTTAAACCATTGTGCATTATATAGTTTTCTTTCTCTTCAAATGCTCATGACATTTTACTTTATGGATTTGCTGACAATTTCAAAGTAAAGTATGGTATGTCGTTTATTTAAAGGATCGGTGGGTAAGCCGGGTAAGCCATGCATTGAGTAGTTTTCTTTTTCTTTAAGTGTTAATGGTGTTTTACTGTATGAATTTGTTAAGGATTTTCAAGTTCAGTGTGATACTGTTAATACCCAAAAATCGCTCCAAATTAAAACAATGTACTATCAAAGTACTTTCTATAGGTTCGAAAATCAAAATCGTACAAAACGATCCTAAACCAAGAAGTTGGTCGTTCACGTTTTGCTCCGGTTACAAAGAGAGAAAATGGGTTGATCTTAGGGGAGGGAAAGCAAAGGAAGTTAAGGAAATCAATGGTGATTGAATTGGGCGTACGGTTATTGAACTATGGAGGAAGAAAAGCTTGGGAAGGATAAGCTTGTTATGTCTTCTAAATAGACAAAGTTGTCTATTTATATCTATAGGGAACACTCAATATAGATATAGGGAATACTCACTATTTCCTCGTAAGTAGTGGATATTGCGGAGAGATTGAGAAATGGGAATAGTGGAGATGTATGGTTACACCAGAAGTTTCTGGAAACCCATAAACCATCACTCCATTACTTAGCCACTTCCTTTAACTGCTTACCACTACTTGTAACTTCCTTATCATGGGATGTTTCCATGCCGCACGTTGTTATAAACCATCAGACCAACACCCATAAATAATCCCCCCATGTAACGTGTTTTGAATTCTTGTAGGAATTAGTAGAATCATGGATTTGTTTCTAGTTTTGTCTAGATTGTCACGATAATTGACTGAGTAATAGCCTAAGCTAGCCAGACTTTTTCGTCTTAGCTTGAAGAGACAACTCGATCCAAGAGTATGTGTGACTAATGATCTTGGCATCGTAAATAACTAACCATAATAATTCACCAAGATACAGGTGCCAAGCCAATGGCTAGCTAAGTCGTGGCGCGGGCGCGACCTAATTGATAGCTAGCCGAGTCGGCATGGGCATGGGTGCTAGGCTTGGAGAAATATAGTCGTGGCCATATGGCTAGGTTAGGCCGAGAGGCGAGGAGGCCGTTGCCAAAGACATGACCAGCCTAAGAGGCAAGGTGGTCATGGCTAGCTAGGCTAGGGACAAGGTGGTCGTGGCTAGCTAGATAGGCCAAGCTGGGAGATAGGGAGGATGTGATCTGACCAGCTAGTTGGCTAGCTAGGAAGCTAGGATAGGCCGGACTAAGAGGCAAGGAGGCCGTAGCCATATGGCTAGTCTAAGACGGAAGATAAGGAGGTCGTGGCTAGTTAGATGCTAGGTTATGCAAGCTAGCAAGAAATTCGTGTCAAGGATAGGATGAGAAACAGGGAGGCCATTGCATGATTATGTTATGCTAGGAGATAGAGAGTTTGTTGTCGTTATTAGGCCAGGCTAGGCCGGCTAAGAAGGAGACCGTGGCCATGGTTAGCCAAGCCTAAAGACAGGGAGGCGTTGCCGGGCTTGATACATGGAGACCGTGGCCATGGTTAGCCAGGCCTGGATACAGAGAGGCGTGGCCAGGCTAGGTCAATCCTGAATACACGGAGGTCGTGGCCTAATTGGCAAGGTAGCCGGCTAGGATACGCTTAGAGCAACGTAGCCGTGGACTGGTTATCTAGTTGCCTACCTAGGAAGTTGGTGGCCACGACTTGGCTAGCTAGTTGGATAGCTAGGAAGTTGATGTTCGTGGCTAGGTTATGAGACCCAATCAGATTATCCTAGCTATGGAGTGCGTCCATGTTGGCGTGGGCACTTCGTTTGTAGCATACGAAACATATTCGAGGAATTCATTCATAGAAGTTCTGCGACTCGAAGTAATATTCCAAATATTATGCTCTAGTAATTCAGAATAGCGTAGTAGCTTATTCTGGAAATTTATAATTGCAGCATAAGTGTAGACTGATCAATGCATGACAATTCATATGGTCGTGCATAAAATAATGAGAGTTCAGCTGGGTGAAGCTCTAAAATCTTTGCAGGCATATTAAAAGCCAGTATGGCCATTAGCAGGATACACATTCTCAATTCTCTTGTGGAATATGATGTAGAAGTACGAATCTATAATTCTAATGTCGGGTCAGGAATTTATACATATTTATAGACATATATATAGATATAGATAATACCGAGAGTTCAGCTGGGTGAAGCTCTAGTACATATATAATTATAGATATGTCTCTTATGTAGGTTCATAGGCGATTTTTACAAGTTTTTCCCTTGTCAAAAAACCACCATCTACATTAAGTCCCCTGCTTAGTGCGGAACAATAATGTTTCGTGGTATGCGCTAGATAGTGACATTGATAGTACAGAAGATTAGAAATTCATAAGACAAAGATTGAATATTTATCTTTTCTTTCGATGTCATAAAGGATATGTCTTCATAGACTGGTGAGGAAAGTCTCTTTGATGATAGCCGCGACCAAGTTGGAGAAGGTATGACCGTTAATTTTTTCGAGCGAAGATGTTGGCTAGCCGTGTGTGCGAGTAAAGGTGGATACGACCACGAGCTTTGGAAGGAATTGAAAGTTTTTTATGCTTCTGAAACATATGGTTTATTTTTTATGGGATTTTTCGGTAGGTAAAGAGTTTTTTGAATGATTTGCAAAGGTATTTTGAAAAATGAATAATACTTTGCTTGGATAATAAATCACTACACCATATCCTGGTTTTAGCAACACTTTGATTTCGGAAGTGTGCAACGGATATAGACGTTGCTTACTTTCTAACGTTTATATGCGTTGCACATCATAAAATCCGTTGCGCAAAAGAAGTAATTTTTATTTATTAAATGAAATTTGGTGATGCAATGTTCACGAAACCTATATATCCGTTGTGCATCAAAGCCTTGATGGGCTTTTAGTAGTTCCTTTTATTTTTTATTTCTGATATGATATACATCAACTTTTATTTCATTTATTCGGATAACTCTTTTTTTCTTCTCTCTCCAAGGAACAGAACTCGTCTCTCTATGTCTCTCTTTCGAAACCTCTCCTTTCATCTCCAAGAACAACTGTGAAATCTTCTATGATTTCAACCGGAAATCAAAATCGAAACATTTTCTTTCAAACCCTAACATCCTAATCAAAACCCATATATATCATAAATCTAGATCTAAAACTTGAAATTTTTCAGAAACACTAGAAAAACGACGTTCTTCTTGAAATCCAAAAAAGAAAACCTAACAATCTGATAGTCGATTATGCTTATATTAACCCAAAATTGGTTGATTATGACCTACTTTACCATCAGGTATAAACCCTAATTCTAGTTTCGATTATTTTTGATGATTTTGTTTAATTTTAACCTAGTTCTGTGAATAGTCTCACGGGAACAATGGTTTCATCTTGCTAGCATTTATTTTGGTAAAAAAATTGCAATTTTTTCATGTTATTTTTGTTTTTCTGTATCTTCAAAGAATGTGTAATTTTTAATTTCAGTTTTGTGAATTCTTAGTTTTAATTTAGTTTATTTTTTTGAAGTTGTTTAAGATTAAGTTTATTCAAAATCACATATGTGGAAATGTGGAAATTCTTTGAAGGTTTTACTGTTATACCTGTGTTATCACTGCCATCCAAGATCTCTTGTCACATTCAGCAAGGAGGGAGGAAAAGTGGCTCGAGTTTGGATGGAGTTTAGGTAAAATTGTGAGAGTACATTAGATGAATGAAGGGGCTCTTGTGCTGTTAAATTGATGGCTCTGGTGGTGGTTGTTCAAAAGGGTTAGGACATATTTTAGAAGTTCACAATGAGTTGGAGATGTGATACTAATTCAAGAGAAGAACAAGTTGTAGACAACCAGTTATAGCTGAGAATACAAGAAAACATAAAGGTGATGCTACTGATAATGGGGATTGAATTGAAGTGTGTTTGAACAATTGAATGATCATAGTTTGTGTTGAATGTAACAATGTTGCAGGGAAGGTGATATAGAGAAGCTTAGAAATCACTAACAAAGTTTTCTCTCCAATATCAAATAATGGCACATAACTGTTTGAGTAAAGTCCTGAATAAACTTTTATTCACCATTTCAAGCTCTACTTGAGTTTGTGTGCAAGGTTTGCTGCGACAATGGTTTGTGTAGGTGTTTTCCATGGTCTGTTTTCTGCACTGGGTAGATTGAGATGAGTTTCAGCAGCTGGTAAGTAAGGAAGAGTTGGGTACGAGGGGTTTTTGGATGTTGAATTTAGCCTTGAACAACAGTAAAAGAAGTAGTCCGAAGCTGATTTTTCTGTGGCTCATGTGGGCAGTTTGAAAGGAGAATTTGGGAGTTGGAAGGTATATCTAAGATGGGTTATGGATAAATATGAATTGAGCATATTTCTGGCAGTGAGAAAACAGTGAAGACACCAGCAGTTTTTTCTTGGTTTTGTGCTGTTGCAGCCATGGATTGAAGACTGTGTACGAGGGGTTTTTGGTGATGATTAGTGGATGTTTTGCAATAATTGGGACTCGATTTAGAAGATGCGAAGATGATGGAGCATTTGGTGCAGTGTGGTTTGCTGATTTAAGCCAACATTGTTACAGATTTGGGTCAATATGTGCCAACAAATCAGTTGCACTGCATTACATTGGTAAAAGTATTCAACCTTTATACCCTTTGATTTGATGCTTATGACTTGTAGCTTATGGTTATTGCATTTGCACTGGGATGTGTATTATTTTTCTCCTTCACTTGTGTTGTATTATGTCTTCAACTTACGGGGGAACATCACTTTTGATTTTACTTCTGCTTTTGTTAACAGGATCTGTTATTGAACCTGGAGGGATATTTATTAGCGAAACGATGCATATTCAATAAGATTTATGCTTGATGCTTTGTCTATTCAGCACTCATTGTAGGTTCTTATCTTCCTCTTTACATCTTGCTACACTCATCCTTTTTGGTGCTAATTGAACTGACAAAACTATCTTTGTGATAGAGAAGCGTATTTGATCATGTACATCTTCTATATGTTGAAGCGTTATGAACAAGGTCAGTTGTCTTGAAGTATAAGCTACAATTGTATATCATTCACTTCTAACTATTCGACTCGCAGGCTTTTGCAATTGTCAAGTAATCATCTTATCCCTCTTTCATATAAGCTGCAATTGTATATCATTCACTTCTAACTATTTCGAATATATGTAATTATGCTAAGGAGTGTATGAACTGCAGGGGAATGAGATGATGTTGCTGTAGTGGATGATTTAAACTGGCAGCAGTGAATGGTTTGAATTGAGTGGAAGAATGTTATATTAATCAAGTTGTCTGCTAGGCTCCTTATGCAAGTGAACATGGGTTGTACTGATTCTGAAGCTGACATAGATGTATGTTAGGCTGAATGAATGTGATTGAATAATGCAGAGAATGAGACATTACCTGAAATGGTTCCGAAATCAGCCAGAAAACATACAGAACTCTGTCAGATGTATGTTATGTCTTTTGATTTCAAAGCTTTCTTATATTTTTCATGTTATTCATTTGTGTAAATAGTTAACATCTGTACTTTGTTTTGTCTGAGTCGTCGTAAGATGGTTGAAATCATGGTACACTAGTCCTCTTCATGTGATCTTAAAGAGTTGGTTTTTGGTATCGTATCACTTCGCCATAATTGTACAGCAAAAAACAATTTGTTGATCCAATATTGTGCACTAATAAGTCTTTTACATCTGGCTGCGTCATTTTGGATCAATATTGGTATACTAACTTTGATTAGTTCCTTATGGCAGGTTTATTTTGACAGGGTGCTATGACGGTTTTGGAAGGTATATTTTTCCCGCTATACTAAGTTTATATTTCTCATTTTGAGGAGCGTGCTCTCTTTACTTTGGAGTTGTAAAACTCTGTTGTTCATAAGCTTTTAATTTTTATTGAAGTTAATCATGGAAGGATACTAAGGTCCCCATCTTGAAATCAGTTGTGAACCTTGAGCCCCCTCTGAATAAGAGAATAAAAACCGTCCTTGTCAACTGTATTACTACAGAAAATGTAGTTTGGGTGTCAAGAATCTGTACACAATACGTAGGTTTTAATGTTAATTGCAATTTATGCTGACTGGAGCTTTACAACTTTTCAGAGGATCGGTTGGGGTTGGTATGGCGTTGTTTGGCTTTATAATATAGTCGCCTACATACCCCTTGACTTCATTAAGTTCCTAACTCGCTATGCTCTGAGTGGAAGGGCTTGGGATCGGTTGGGGTGGTGATTACATCTCTCGTGGACCTGATGAATGCATTAAACCTCCTACTAATATTGTACTTTTATTCTTTTAAGCTTTTGTCTTGATAGATTATATTTACTTGTGTTTTGGTGGAAGGTTGGTAGTAGCTCTTATTCGTCATCACTATATTCCATTTGCAGCTTGGGTGGTAGCAGTTACCTTGGAGGCGGTGGTTATGGATCATATTATTAAGGTAACTCGAGCTATTTCACATTATCTATAGTGAACTACATATGCTGAACTCTCGATAACATGAAACATTCTTAGTTTTAGCACTCACAGTGTGCATTTTATTTGATCCAGGCAGCGAGTCTTTATGTCAAGTTTGGATGTTATATGGAATTCTTAACCTTCCGGTCACCGTTTGAGATCGTATCATTTTATTCTATCAATATGAATTTAAACTTAACTATTTTCCTTACAGGTCAATGATGGTCGATTAAGGACAGATGGTGAGGCTTCTCCAAGGAGTGCTAAGAAAGATTGGGTATAGTGGATGAGGCATTTTATTATTGAGCTTCTCAAAGAATCCCCATCTCCATCTTTGTGAACTTGTGTGAGGCTTGCGCAATTGCAGGTGGTACCTGAAAGTTCTTTAAAGTTTTTTTTGTTTTCTGTATATCCACTTTTGGTCCTGAGAATTGACTTTGTAATTGCAGACTTTGTGAGTTGCTGCGCTCAGCTGACGAGGAGATGTCTACTGATCTGAAAGTGCTTATGATGGGAAAGGAAGTAAGAAGGAAAATTGACTTGAGGTTCTTCAATGTGAATATGCCATCCAGGGAGCCATTGTCAATCAATCACAGAGGAATAGAAGTTTGGGTTTGCCACCAGTGACAGGGAGAAGATGAACTGCTGGAAGAGAGGAGATGACTGAAGCTACAGGAAGTACAGCTGATGATGAAATTGAGATGATGCTTGAACTGAATCCCTGTGCAATGTAATGTGTGTGTGTGTGTGTGCGCGCGCATGAATTGCAGGTGCAGTGGTGCTTGAAGTGGTTGATGCTTCAGTTCCATCTATGACCTGAGATGATAGTGCAACTGCTACTGAGCTAGAAGTGTAGACGACACTGAATTGATACATGGAATGGAGCTGATGCTGCTTTTGAAGTTGCAGGTCATGGGTATGTGTTGGATTCAAGCTACTTAATTTGTTGATATATGAATCGTTCTTGATGGATTGTGATAATTCAGGAGCAGAAATATGCCGGAAAATGTGCCGGCGGTAACTTTTTTTTTAACTTGAAAATTAATTTGCAACGGATATAAACGTTGTACAATTATACGTTGCACAAATTACTGGAAATGAGCAACAGATGTAACTGTAACCAAATAAATAAAACATTGACAAAATCAAAATGGGACCCACAAAAATGTTATTCTATAAATAATATCCGTTGCACCAATTATTTATACGTTGCACTAATAAGAAAAGGTGCAACGGTTGTGCAACGTTTATAAGCATTGTACAAATTAATTTGTGCAACGGATAATATATGTTGCACACCAATGCGCAACGCCGTTTTTCCAACATTTATTTCTGTTGCACAAATTATGCGCAACGTTTATAAACGTCCCTAAATGGCCATTTTGGTGTAGTGAATGGAAATCCTAAGTATAAATGCAAAATATTGCAAACATTTTGGAGGAATTACAAAGGTTGCAGAAAACATGGAAATATTGTAAAGCGATGGTAGAATGTTTAAGCGCCGAATGTTTCGATCCACTTGCCATGTATGACCACCCCTTCTGGTTTATCGGTGTTGATGAGTTTGTAATAACCACCTAATATGGCTTTGATGACCAGATATGATTGTTCTTCAGGTGAAGCAGTAAACTTCTTGACCGTGTCTCCGACTTGGATGGAGTTGGGCTTTGGTACCCCATGCTTATCGCATATCCCAAGGATAGTAGGGTTACTAGTTTTCTTATTTTCGGCAGAGACGATTCCTACCTACTTAATAAAATATTTAAAAGGATCAGTTTCCCATTCACATCGTCGAGTCATCTTGGGGTTGATATCCAGGTCAAGTCCCCAAGTCTTGATCGGGCGTGGGGCAGCTGGTTGTGAGGAAATCAGATAAGCGTGACTTACTTGTGCACAGAATTTGTGTACATATGACCCTACGTCCTCTCCTGGCAACTGCTTCACATCCAAATGCACTATGCGGCAAAATTCGTCTAACAGGTCATCCTCGGGATTCGACGGCTTGTTGGAAAGTCTTGGAGGTGTTGTTTCCAAAGAAGGTTCACTTGTTTTCATCTTGTTATTGCGAATCCATGGGCTTCCCAGTACCATGTCATAATTCAGATCTTCTTTGATAATGTGAAACTTAACATATGTCTGAATATCATCCATGTTTACCTCAAGAGTGATGTGACCGTATGCACTTTTTAAACTTCCTTCAGAACCTTAGATTATGGATGGTGAATAGGTAGCTTCATGTCTGGGGATCCCTACCGCCCTCAAAGTCTTGATAATGATGATGTTGACGTTGGTCCCCGCATCGATTAATACTCGCTCAAATTCAGCATCCTTGAGGTAGGCAGTAGTGAGAAGTCCCCAACCAGTCTTCCTATTGTGTTTGACAACTACATCTTCCAAAGTACCCTTTTCAGCAAAGAGCAAACGTTTACCAGACACAATACGATTAAGGGCGGAGAAAATGTATTTGCGTTGTGCTCTTGAGAGGTGGAGAATCTCGCACATATGTTTCATCATAGATTGGACAGTTTTGTTGACCGAGTCTCTAGAAAGAGTAAAGTTCATGATAGGAAGGGGTTCTTTATGAACGCCTTCAGTCCCCAGTTGTAGTTCTCCTAAATCTACTTTTTTTCCATAAAGATGCTTCAAGTTGTTGCATTCACTAGTGGGGTGATTTACAAATATGTGAAAGCGACAATATTTCGGGTCTGACATTTTTTCGGCAGTTGGTGGACGTCGCAAGGTGGTAACTTGATGGCTCCGTCTTGTATTCATACTTCTAACAGTTTAAGGACTTCCTCCATGGGAAAGGGAAAACCTGGAGATGTTGGATCTTGTTTTGGTTGTTGTTGTTGCTGGCGCATAGCTTTGGTTGGATTTGATGTATGTCGCTTAGTTTGCGATGTCGGCTGAGGTGTAGCCTTCCTCTTAGTCCCTTCGTCGGTGATAATACCTATGGATGGTTGATCAGAGTATTGCTTGTTTACTAGGCGCATATCTCCGTGAGTGTCTCCATGACTTTCCTCTCTGGCGGGCCTCGTTCTCTCCAACAAGGCTGGAGACGTCGTTGTCGACCTCTTAGCAACATTGATAAAGAGCTCCACTAATTGTAGTTCACTAACATTCTGGTCATGGCAGTCGAGAGCTTGAGTCCGGAACCTTTTCACAAGTCGTTTGGGTGCTCGTTATTTCTTTGGAATATTCTGCCCAAGTCTGAAAGTGTGATTTTCTCCGTGACAAAGAAATATTTTTTGTAAAAAATATTAACTATCTGAGACCAACTGGAGATGTTGTTGGGGGCGATATTGTTGTACCAAGTATAAGCTTTCCCAGTAAGAGATTTAGAGAACTATTTGAGTCGCAACACCTGATTACACTCATGGTCTCCTAACGACTCCTGGAATCGGGAGACATGTTCTCTAGTGTTTCTGGTACCATCATATAATGAGAAAGGAGGCTGGTGTTGATGGAATGAATGAGAAACTTCTTTTCCACAGTTTTGTAGGAGCCTTTCGAGCTCTTCCCGAGTGATGAAGTTTTGTTGTGGCTGGCTCCTTTCTGACATGTGGTTAGGGATTACACGTACCTCATCATCTTCCTGAGTGTTGACTCTGGAGGTGCTGGCTCCGCCGATAGATGAGTTCCTATCTTGCTCCATTTGGTGATGACACTGCTCAGGTCTTAATCGCTCCGTTAAAGTCTTCAAATAGGTGAGAACTTCCTTCTGAGTGGTGGCTATGGCTACTTGCATTTAAGCCAAGGTATCTTGCATTTTCATCAAATCATCTATGGTTGGCGGTGACTGCTCCTCGTTCCTGGCATCCTCGGAGACAGGGGAGGAGTGTTGTTGTTTTCATTAGACATGTTTGGAGGAGTGATCTCTGGAGTCCTGCCACCGGTGCTGTTGGGATTAGGAGTACCTTCTGAGCTTGATCCGCCACCGGTGTTGTTTGGATAAGGGGTGGTTGTTGATCTTGCATTGAGATTGGTTACCGAGCCAGACCTAAGATCCACCATTTTTTTTTCCTTCAGACAATTGAAGAACTAAATCTGTAGCCTAGAGATTGATCTTCGGCTGTGGTCGCCAATTGTTAATACCCAAAAATCGCTCTTAGGTAAAACAATGTACTGTCAAAGTACTTTCTTTAGGTTCGAAAATCAAAATCGTACAAAACGAGCCTAAACCAAGAAGTTGGCCGTTCACGTTTTGCTTCGGTTACAAAGAGAGAAAATTGGTTGATCTAAGGAGGGAAAGCAAAGAAAGTTGAGGAAATCAGTGGTGATTGAATTGGGTGTGAGGTTATTGAACTATCAAAGAAGAATAAAAGCTTGTGAATGTGTAGATGGTGGATTCTCGACAAAGGATAAAATTGTAAAACTATACTCCAGATTCGGCAATCGGATGAGTATTGAGGCTCATGTCTCTCATCAAAGCATGAAATCTCATGTCGTAAATCTTGTCTCTCAGAGTACATGTAGATGTGTAGTCTCTCAGCTGAGGCCATGGCACATCTCATGAATACTGAGCAATTTCAGTAATTACTCAGGATCCGGCAATCGGATGAGTATCGAGACTCATATCACTAAGTGTCACATGCCCATTTAATCTCCTAAGATTTTCATGGGACATGACCGGAAATACTATGTGGTTCAGTGAATCAACTTCACCCACAAGTACTCAGCCTTGCACACTTGCATCAAAGTATGCATCTGCCTTCACTCATAAGGCAATACACAACGGAAGTCTTTTCTTCTTTCTCTCTAACTCTTCATGCCCCCATAAGCATAAGAGGTTATGCCATGCACTTCAACAATTCTCACACAACATCAGCAACATAATGAACACAAAGACATGACACAATTAACCCATTTTATTATATAAAAGGAAGATTACAAAACTCATCCATCACATGGACCAAAAAAAGGCCATTCACCCTCTTGGTTAATGCCTAACTCTCCCACACATGAGACTAACTCTCTCCTATGTAGCATACTAATTTTCCTACTCCTTAGGACTATTTATACAGTGGTTACAATGGCCAAAACCGTGCACAACACTTGCACACGCATGGGACAGCCATGTGTCCCATCAGGTAGTTTTCCTAACCGCCACCTTTTGTGTTGTCAAGCCAACATATGCCACATCTGTTCTTGGTGGTTATGAACACTTTAATATGGTTATAAAAATACTTTATAACCGTTCCAACTTGTCTTGCTTCATTGGCATGCTCACAAAGCCAATAACCAACTCGTAACCGTCACTTGAGCCGTATTGCACCACTTGTTGCGCCATACTGGATTCTGCCTTGATCCAACGTTCAGCTCTCTTGTCCCTACATGCTTATTACTCTAAACTCATGCATGGACAATTCCTAAGCTTCCATCATCGAGGCCAGCTCCTTAAGCTCACTCTAGTTACTCATGCGTCATATATGCTTCACTTCGCAAATTAGCTTGACAATAGCAATGCAACTCTTGCATTGCCAACTTGTTTGCACTGTTCAGACTTTGGCCCTGCCTTGAACCAATGCATAGACTAACTCTTAGTCTATCCCACTCTTCTTGCATCATCCTTGAGTTTGGGCTAACTCAATTTCATGGATATGCATCGATGCCAACATCGCATGTTGCATCTGTCAACTTTGGCCATGTCTTGCCTTTCCTCAATGAAGCCTTATTGTGTCGGCCAATAAGCTTCATTCCTTAGCCAAATGTATTTACAATGTAGCGCCACTCTTGCGCTTCATTGGCCCTGTAGGGTTATGCCATTCTTGACACTTAACTGTCTATACAGTATACCGCTATTATGGCTTGCGTTGCACTATTATGGCTTCGCAATGCGCCATTACGGCTGAACACTAAATTGGCCTGCAACTCTGTAACGCGTCATCATTATGCGTCACTTGCAGCACCGTAACACTAAGCATGAAAGCTCATGCCATAAACCTCTGATGGAGAAAGTCTCTCAGAGAAGATGTAGATGCGCAGTCTCCCAGCTGAGATCACGGCACATCTCATACTGTATCGAAAGATTGGACGGCTCCTAGACAGCATGCCTGCTAGTATAGAGCGACAACGTCTTCGGGATGCAACCAGCAATATTCTGCGATTCTCTGTTATATTTCGTCACTTCATTTCGTGGTTCTTCCCAGCAGAATTCCACGGGTTAGTGATAAATATTCAATAAAAACAGGCATTTGAGCATCAAATAAGCCCTGAAAAAAATGGTGCTAGTGTAATTAGCAAATAATGCAAAGACCAACATTTTGAATGCATGAACGAGCATTTCAAAAAATATTAACGAACGAGGAACCTATGCAAAATAAGAAGGAAAAATAATAATAAAAAAATATTAGCAAAAGCGCCAGGGAACTGGGCTCACCATCCGGCCAGTCATGCCGTGGCCAGTCTCGCGCCCAATTTTATATTTTATCATATTTTTACTATTTTCCTGATCTCATGAAAATCCTCTCGTTCGAGCAAATTTTCATATTTTTCAAAGAAATTATCTAAACCACATGATTTCATCAAAAATAATAAAATTAGGGAAAGGTGTCATGGGACCGCCGGCCGGCCGGTCATGCCTTGGCCGTGGCCGGTCCCACACCTCACGTCTCCATTATTTTATTATTTCTCTCAAATTATGAAAATTCTTTGATTTTATGAATTTTCTCTAAAATCATGAAAATTACCTAATTTCATTTATTTTTATCTAAATCACCTAATTTTATCAAAAAATAATAAAATTAGGGAAATGTGTCATGGGACCGTCGGCCGGCCGGTCATGCCTTGGCCGTGGCCGGTCCCACACCTCTCTTTTTTTGACACAAAGAAGGGCAAGTTTAGTAAACGCTACAGATAGCAGTCATGGAGAACATGAAGCCACTGCATGAAAAAGTACAAAAAGCAAGGTTGGTAACCTGCTAAACAAAACAAAAACAAGAAGAAACTAAATTATATGATTACATCATGCCAATTATGAAGTATCATATCCATTGAGTAGTTCATAAACACTCCTTCTTTTGATAGCCAATTGAAAAGCAAAATCTTAGTATTATCAATCAACCTCTCTACAGAATGGTACACTCCTTGATAGTATCTTCTGTTTATTTCAAGCCATATAGTCCACCAAATAGCAAAGGGGATAAGTTCCCAGAATTCGATTTTTTAGCACTCTTCTTCCTCTTCTGTTTCCACTCCCAAAGAGTACTTTTAACACAATCATTAAACACCCAATGAATATTATAACAATCCAAAAAGAACCGCCAAATTTTCCTTGTAGTATCACAGTGCATGAAGATATGGTCATTTGATTCTGCATCCTTCTTACAGAGCAAACAACCATTCACAATGATTGTATTCCTTAGCTTATCCATAGTAGGAGCAGCCTTATAACAAAGAGTTCATATGAAGAAGGAAACTTTCATAGGAATCTTATCATTCCAAACAATTTTGTAAGAAAATGGAATCCCTTGAGTCTTATCTAAGGAAGAATAACAACCTGAGACCGAAAATGTATCTCCCGTTTTCCACAGTCTGACATCATCTTCATGAGTTAAATAGTTCGGCTCCGGAGTAAAATTCAACATTTGAACAAGCTCATTCAATTCACCATCATACAAATCTCTTGAGAAGTTCGGATTCCAAGACTTTACACCATTGTGAGTAAACATTACCTCAGATGTAGTGCAATCTTTAGTTCTTGAAATTCTATAAATATTAGGAAAAAGAGCTCTTAATGCCATTCCATTGCACCATCTGTCTTTCCAAAAAAGACACATGTTACCACTATTAACCGAGTGACAGAGTTAGAAATGACAATTTCATTGCACTTTAAAATCCTTGCCCATAAGCTTTTATTAACTGGCCTATTAGTAGAGTTAGGGAACAAAGCCATAGGATTACCATAAAATTTCTGGTTCACCACCTTTCTCCACATAGCATCTTTCTCAATGCCATATCTCCATAACCACTTAGCATGAAGTGCTTTGTTCATAATACTCAGTTTCTTGATTCCCACACCTCCATTTTGCTTAGAAGTATTAATTGTATTCCAACCAACCCATCCTTTTTTCTTAGTTGTGTTAGAGCCACCCCAAATGAAATGTCTCATAATCCTTTCCATTTCCTTTTCAATAGATTTTGGTAATTGAAACAAAGACAGGTAATAAATTGGTAGACTAGATAGAACAGTATTGACCAAAATGATTATACCCCCTTTAGAAATATACTCTCTCTGCCAGCCACTTAATCTTTTTTGAAATTTCTGAAGAATTACCTCCCACACAGAAGTAGCCTTTGATTTATTGCCCAATGGTATTCCCAGATAGTTAATAGGGAAACTCTTACAAGAACAACCAAAAGGGGCAGCACAAGTTGTTGCATTTTGAGCCTCCCCTATAGGTACCACAACACTTTTCTCAACCAGAAATTAGCTCAAAAGCAAATAAGATATTTTTCAGGTTTGAAATTTGATCAGTATTGTCATCAATGAATACTATAAGATCATCAGCAAATTGAAGGTGATTAATCACAATACCATTGGTTGTAGGACTAAAACCAGAAATTAGGTTCATAGAAGCACCTTTTTTGATCATAATAGAAAGAATTTCGGCAACCATAATGAATAAAAATGGAGAAAGAGGGTCACCTTGTCTGACTCCCTTGCCACTTCTAAATAAACTAGAAGCCTGACCATTAATAGCCATAGAAAATCTCACTGGAGATAAGCACCAATTGATCCAGTTTCTCCACACATTTCCAAAGCCAAAATTTTGCATAGTAACATCCAAACAACTCCAGTTTAGATTATCAAAAGCTTTTTCAAGATCAACCTTTACTACTAGCCCTGGAATTTTAGATCTTTCTCTTGAATCAATGAGCTCTGCTACAATTAGAATGTCATCAGCTATTTTCCTACCATCCACAAAAGCTCCCTGAAAATCAGTGATCAAGGAAGGAAGAACCAACTTAAGTCTATTGGCTAGTAACTTAGAAATAATCTTGTAAACACCACCAATAAGGCTTATTGGTCTGAATTGGTTCATACAAACAGCTCCATCACATTTTGGTATAAGAATAATATTGGTGCAGTTTAACCTCCAGTCCAAGAACCCAAACCTCTCAAACTCCTTGATTACCTTCATTAAATCCAATTTGATGATATCCCAAACCGCCAGTCCCACACCTCACGTCCCCATTATTTTTTTATTTCTCTTAAATTGTGAAAATTCCTTGATTTCATGAATTTTCCCTAAAATTACATAATTTCATGTATTTTCTCTAAAATCATAGAAAATATTTAAAAATTAGAAAAAACTTGTGGGACCGGGCTCTAACCGGCCGGCCATGCCCTAGGCGGTCCCACACGCCCATTGTTTTATTATTATTTGGTGTTTTGTTTCATGATTTCATGAAAACTCCCTGATTTTAAAAAAATATCTTGGTTTTCAACAAATCTCCTTGATTTTATGAAAATTATCTAAAATCATCAAAATTTGGTAAAATTGGGGAGAGTGGCTTGGGACCCGCGCTCATTGGCCGGTCGGCCATGCCGTGGCCATTGCTGGTCCCACACTCCCATTCCCTATTTTATATTTATTAATTTATGTCTCTCATCTTATGGAAATTCCCTAATTTCTCCAAAATCTCCAGTTTCATGGAATTTCCCTTAAATCAAAGAAAAATACATAAAATCACATAAAACTGGGAAAAGCATGTGGGACTGTGTCAGCCGGCCAGCCATGCCCTAGCCGTGGTCGTGGCCGGTCCCACACCTTGTAATTCCTTGTTTTATTTATTTTCATCATCTCATGTATTTTTCTCGGTTTCAGCAAAACCATGGATTTTGCATATTTTCTCCAAATGTTGCTCAAACGTGCACCAGAAAATATCAAAATTCTCAGGACTGAAGCACGAACATCATGGTGACACGGGCACATCCCCTTGACCGACCAATGGTGACCCTGAGGCTTGCAAACAGCTGGTCCCACATGTTTTAATGATTTTAACCTAATTTGCTCAATTGCTCATATTAGGTTCAAACTCTTTCCAAACAGTTGGAGTTTGCTCAAACGACCATCTATTGGTCCCATGGCCACCAAGAGCCGGTCCCTCATATTTTCTACATCAGGTTTCATGATTTGTCGCTCACACGAGCATTATTTCAGTGATTAAACCAGGATTTAATCATTATTTCACCAACTGGTCCTCAAGAGACTTTGGTATTTTTGCTCATTCGAGCAGCTAGACATTATATGGTGAACCCGTCATCCCATGTAGCCGGTCCCGTGTTGATTTGCAGTAAATCATCATTTCGATAAAATTAGGGTTTTGAATCCAGAGCTCTGCAGAAACGTGATTCTGAGCAGATTCAAACACTCTGATAATTTTATGTTGATTCCATGATTAACATTTTTATTTATTTTGCTCGACCAATAGATCAAGAATTAAATTAATAATTTATTCGGTCCTGCTACCAATAAATTCATCAAACGAGCAACATTTGCTCAAACTGGCAATATTTGTTCGAACCAGCAATATTTGCTCGGACTAGCAATATTTGCTCAAATCAAATAATATTGGTTCAACTATCAATATTCGATAATTCAGCAACACAGTTTGCTCGTTTTAGGGTATAATGATACCTCGTCTCAGCAGACATACATTTAATTCATGAGTTTCGGAACATTTGCTAAAACGTGTTCAACTCAGCACTACATGGACTCATAGTCCCACAAAGTCAGCAACCGACTCCACAATCACGAGATTTCAATCGTGTCACATGGGGGGATATTAACTAGGGTTTTGGTCTGGCGGTCTACGGCACGTGTGTTCACCCACGATGAGAATGTGAGCAAGTCGTGCAATCAGTTGGAAGAGTCAGCAAAGTAGTGGGTGGAAAATTAACCAAGTCTCCGCACGATGAGTAATTGGTTTAACATGATTTCCCACTTCCCCACTCTCTGATTCCAGCAACTGTCACACTTCATGGGATCATGGTGTTTTCAACTCCGGCATTATAAAATGTCTCTGAATCCTGATTGAAACAATATTTTTTTTCGAAGATTCGAATACTCGAATATTCGTCTAGCAATTTCTCATCAAAGTTCATACAGACAATCTTTCGTCTACACGAACTCAGAGAAATCACTCTCAATTGAGAAAATTCCAATCATTCAGAGCATTTTCACGCTGAATTTACAACACACCTACAATCTCAAATCACCATTGATCTCACGCATTTCTCAGCTTCCCTCCTACAGATCAACCCATCCTCTCTTGTGACCGAATTGACTCTGGAACGGCCATTGTTCTTGGTTTAGGCCGGAGTCTCACAGATTGATCTCTCGAACTTAAAGCACTCCCATCTTGCAGTGCATCTGTGTGAAGTTCAACATTTCGCTCGGTTCAAGGAGTCTCCACACGGTCGACTCTTCAATTCCGTAAAAACCAGCAAATCGTTTTTCCCCATCTACAGAATGATAAGCTTGTTTTTGTCTTCTGAGTAGACAAAGTTGTCTATTTATAGCTGTAGTGAACACTCGCTATTTCCTCATAAGTAGTGGATATTGTGGAGGGATGGAGAAATGGGAATAGTGGAGATAATGGTATGGTTAAGCCAAAAGTTTCTGGAAACCCGTAAACCATCACTCCATTACTTAGCCACTTCATTTAACTGCTTACCACTACTTGTAACTTCCTTATCATGGGATGTTGCCATGCCGCACGTTGCTATAAACCACCACTCCAATACCCATAAATAATTCCCCTATGTAACGTGTTTTGATTTCTGTAGGAATTAGTAGAATCATGGACTTATTTCTAGTCTTATCTAGATTGTCACGATAATTGACTAACAAGCTTGGCATCGTAAATAACTAACCATAATAATTCACCAAGATACGAGTGCCAAGCCAATGGCTAGCTAAGTCGTGGCGCGGGCGCGACCTAATTGATAGCTTGTCGAGTCTGCATGGACATGGACATGGATGCTATGCTTGGAGAAATATAGTCGTGGCTATATGGCTAGGTTAGGCCGAGAGGCAAGGAGGCCATTGCCAAAGACAGGCTAAGAAGCAAGGTGGTCGTGGCTAGCTAGGCTAGGGACCAGGTGGCTGTGGCTAGCTAGATATGCCAAGCTGGGAGATAGGGAAGTCGTGGCCTAACTAGCTAGGAAGCTAGGCTAGGCCGGACTAAGAGGCAAGGAGGTCGTAGCCATATGGCTAGGCCGGAAGATAAGGAGTTTGTGGCTAGTTAGATATTAAGGTTAGTCCAGCTAGCAAGGAAGTCGTGTCTAGGCTAGGCCGAGAGACAGTGAGGCCATGTTATGGTTATGCCATGCTAGGAGATAGAGAGGTCGTTGTCGTGATTAGGCCAGGCTAGGCCGGCTAACAAGGAGACCGTGGTCATGGTTAGCCAGGCCTGAAGACAGGGAGGCGTGGCCAGGTTTGAAGACAGGGAGACCGTGGCCATGGTTAGCCATGCCTGGAGACGGAGAGGCGTGGCCAGGCTAAGTCAGGCCTGAAGACAATGAGGTCATGGCCTGAGAGGCAAGGTGACCGGCTAGGCTAGGCTAGGCTTAGAGCAACGTAGCCGTGGACTGGTTAGTTGGTTGGCTACCTAGGAAGTTGGTGGCCACGGCTTGGCTAGCTAGTTAGATAGCTAGGAAGTTGGTAGTCACGTGGTCGTGACTAAGTTATGAGACCCAACCAGATTAGCCCGACTATGGAGTGCGACCATGTTGGCGTGGGCACTTCGTTTGTAGCATACGGAACATATTCGAGGAATTCAGCCGTGGAAGTTCTACGACTTAAAGTAATATTCCAAATATTATGCTCTGGTAATTCAGAATAGCGTAATAGCTTATTCTGAATATTTATAATTGCAGCATCAGTGTAGACTGATCAATGCATGACAATTCATATGGTCGTGCATAAAATAATGAGAGTTCGGCTAGGTGAAGCTCTAAAATCTTTGCAGGCATATTGAAGGCCAGTATGGCCATTAGCAGGATACACATTCTCAATTCTCTTGCGGAATATGATGTAGAAGTACGAATCTATAATTTTGATGACGGGTCAGGAATTTATACATATTATAAACATATATATATAGAATACCGAGAGTTCAGCTGGGTGAAGCACTAGTACACATATGATTATAGATATGTCTCTGGCGTAGGTTCAGAGGCGATTTTTACAAATTTTGCCCTTGTCAAAAAACCAACGTCTACAGATACGTTTGTGATTTTCCCCCTCAAGATACACATAATCTAACCATTTGTGTTCTTGCCTTCTTGGTGATCCATTTTCTACTTATTCATTTAGATTTGATGATCAATGGCTGAGCTGAGTATATTTGATTTTAGAATCATGGAGGAGAGAGGAAAGAGAAAGATGAGTCATTTAGAGGATATGCAACATGGCAAGCGGCAATATACAGATATACTAGCATATAATCAATTTCATTAAAAGCTTAGCTTGACAGACCTGTAGCCACTGCATCTGTTGTGGGTTTCCTCCTCTCGTTGACCCCATTCTTAGTCGAACACAGCCTAGTAATATAGCATCATTATGTTTGGTCCAACACCTGGCCAAATCCCATGCATGAGTTGTAGCTGAAATACATAGCCATCAGGCTCGAATGGTACCAGACCAGGGGTACCTTGACCAGAGTACAACTGCTGAGGGGCAAATCTCGACCCTCCAGGATGGAAACCAGGCATACCTATTTGCAGAGGTGTCATGGCACAAAAGTGCTCTGACTTAGGAAAAGTGTGCCTACAGAAATAACAGATTCAGGATTACTGGCAACAGAACCACAAGAAACACATTGTCTTAAAAGAAACAAATTACCTTAATATACAAGGTACAGGTAGACTATCCGCAGCCTTGCCTTCCTTTCTCCTCTGTGCTGAGCCATAGCAACATAAGGAGGCTTCCGTCCTATCGTCTTCACATTCATTCCATTCACCTGCATTGTATAGAACCTTAAATCATTCATCAAAAGGAGAGAGAAATGTCAAAAACACTCCAAGAGAGGGGAAAGTTCTCTTAGCTACTTACAGCTCTAGTAGCTTCCTCAGCCATAGAAAATGCAACAAACCAGACCACTTTACTCACTTCTCAGACCATAGGCTTAAAAAAACACAATGGAGACTAGAAAAGTAATCAACAATTTTTAATTGTTCGGACAAATTTATTAAACACTTGTAAATCTCTTTTGAATTTGAATGAGATTTGTCGCTAACAGTAAATTCGGAAACAATACCATTCACTTCTATTGAACTACAACCAGGAGTTTTTTCAACTCCTCTGTCTCTCATCATTTTCCTTACTTCTTTAGCTTTGTCCCACATTTCTGCTTCTCTATAAAGATTTGCTAGCAATACATATATAGCACTATCAGAAGGATCTAATAAGAGAAGTTTTTTGGCAACTCTTTCACCTATAGCAACACTCCCGTAACTTTTACAAGCAAAAAGTAATGCACCCCATACAACAGCATCTGGTTCTGTTGGCATGCTCTTAATCAACTTCTCTGCTTCGTCCAAGAATCCTTCCCTACCAAGAAGATCAACCATGCATGAATAATGTTTTTGTGTTGGTGATTTATTGAACTTCGAGGTCATCTGAGAAAAAAACCTTCGACCTTCATCGACTAAGCCTGCATGACAACAAGCAGATAAAACCCCTAAATATGTGATTTCATCAGGCACCAATCCAATATCGATCATCTCATAATAGTGAGAAATGGCCTCATGGGCATTCCCGTGAAGTGCCAATCCACCGATCAGTGCCGTCCAGGTTAGGGAATTCCTCCCTGAGATCTCCCGAAAAACCTGACGAGCCTTCGTCATGTTCCCACATTTTGCGTACATATCAACTAAGGCGGTTCCTAAAGCAACATTTATAGAGAGTTTATGTTTCTCTATATAGTGATGAACCCATTTCCCTACTTCGAGTGCTCCAAGTTGTGTACAGGCAGATAACAAACTAACCATAGTTACCTCATCAGGCTTTACATTCAGATCTTGCATTTCATAGAACAATGCCAGAGCTGCTTTCCCTTGCTTGGATTGAACATAACCTGCGATTAATGCATTCCAAGGAACAACATCTTTTTCCAGCATCTCATCAAAAACCCTTCGCGCTGAGTCTAACAAACCGAACTTCGCATATCCCTTAACCATCGTAGTCCATGAAACTATACTTCTTTTACTCATCTTATTAAACAAAATCTTTGCTGATTCAAGACACCCACATTTGACATACATATCCATCAACGAGTTACAAAGTGGAACCGTAAGTTTCAATCCATTCTCCTCAATGTACTGATGAAATACTCGTCCAAGTATCAAATCCTCCATCTGAGAACAACATGATACCATTGAAATCAGTGTTACCTCATCTGGTCTAACTTCCTTCATTCTCATTTCTCTAAAAAGCTTCAACCCTTCCTTCAATTTCCCACACCTAACATACCCATTTATGATGGAATTCCATGAAACCAAATCTCTGACAAAACAACTATCAAACACTTTACGTGCAAAACCCAATTCTCCACAAAACACTAACATATGAATCGTTGCATTATGAATGTACGCATCCGAATCTAACCCTAAACACAACACATGACCGAGAATTGAATACCCTAAAGAAATCGCATTCAACTGCCCACAAGTTTTAAGCAACAACGGATACGTATAATTATCAGGTCTTAGTTCACCACATTGCAACAACTCCTTATAAAGAAATATAGCTTTTTCATGGTTCTTACTTTCTGAGTACCCTCTCATAGCAAGATTCCACGAAAATAAGTTAGTGTTATACGTTTTACTCAATATTAAGTGACAGTAATCAAGGTTACCTGATTCCGAAATCGCGCAAAACGCGATCAAACGACTAGAAGCAAACCCATTTAAGATGAAACCAGTTACGATCATTTGAGCTTGGATCTGTTTCAACTGGTCTAGAGTTTTACACTGTCCTAAAACTGAGAGAAGAGAGTTTGAATGAGCAAAGAAATGGTTCGTGTTCCAGTTTGGTTTTTCTTTGTTTGGTAAACGAGTGTGAATGAAGGAGATATTGGGGTTCAAGAAGGGTTTTAGAAGTGAACGTAATGATGGATTTTTGAGATTAGTCAGAACAAGTTTGATCATGCTGTTGCGAGAGCGAATGAGAGAGACTACAGTGCCTGTTAGAAGTCCGTCCCGATTCATTGGGTTTTCAAGGTTACTTATTTTAGTTTTTATTGTTTTCAAGGTTACTATTATCTAGGGTACCAATTTGTCGGGGTGTACTATTCTAATGGTAAGAAGTTGTTACACTACTTTAGAAAGGTAAAAATATCTTCATTCAGCATAGTTATTCAAGATATATCCAAGAAACACAATCAGAATACATCGTGGTACTTTCAGATAAGAAAGTGAACCAACTAACAGCTTGCATGCATACAACTCTAACCTTATAACAGTAATTTGTGAAAATGGTATTGTTTATCTCTTTTCCGCTTCAGGAAGTGTGGTAGCACAATTTCTACTTATCACATCCAAGTAAATCTACGACTAACAATCATCAAACAAATAGAATGTAAAACAAATACGAGATGCAAAGAGCATGAAAGTAAACTAGAACACAATCATTTAACGTGGTTCAACCATGAAGACCTACATCCACGGTGAAAATATATCTTTTTATTACTAAAGGTCTTACCCTTATTTCAAGATTACAAGTGTATCTCAAGCTTCTAAGCTCTTGATCTAACTCTTTGTCGGAAAATACAACTTAAAGAACATGTCCCTCTCCTTCTACATGAACGGGTCATTAAAAGCAAAATAAACTTCTTAAGGTACGCTATGGTGTTTCTCGAGTCATGCTGGTATGGTATGCATGTTCTTCGCTCGGACAAGTCATATGTTACTCCTCTTCGATGCTCCTCGCGTTGCTTCTTCATCGAGTGGCACCTTTAATCTCCTTTCGTCCGAGCTACTGACACGATGTACCTTCACCTACAGATGTATAGCATCTCTTCTAATTCCTCATTAAATTCAATGTCTTCTATTTTAGACTTAACCGTCAGTGTAATTGGACTATGCCTTACACGCGTCTTTCATGTGGCGAAGCGGTGGATATCTAGATTTTGTGTGATTATCTTTTTGATCCCTATTCAGTGTATCACACTTATCTTCTTATTTCATATTCACCTCCTGCGACGTTTACATGTGGCGGTCAGATATTTTACCTTCAGAGTTTGCTCCTTTTCTTTTCATCTTACCAAGGATATGATGGGGAAAAAATATAACGCTCGTCTTTTCACCTTCACCACGTCACGAGATTTTCGTCACGTCGTCGTCTTTAATGAAGTTAAGACTGGTTTAACTTGAGGCGCCGGTTAATATTCGAAGGATTGCTTCTTTATATAGTTCTCCTAGGGCAGTGTGTTATTTTATTTCATCACTTATTCTGCAAAATCTCAGAACTTTTGTTTTCTTTATGTCTCTTTCTGTTCCTTTTAGTTTTTCTCTCTTTTATATAGATCAAGTCTAAGAAAAATCCACCATTTCGTCCTCCAAAGCGGTGAGTTTTTCCTTCTGTTTTTAGGATCATTTGATTTGTTCTTGCCATCATTCTTCATCTAGGGTTTGTTTATCAACTTTTCATTCTGTTTTAATCTTTTTTACTTTGCAGTTTCGTTTTCCTTTTTTGACTTTCTCGATAACTTTTCTGCAGAACTGGTGATAAAAGGTTTGTGTCTAAACCTTCTAGTTCAACCAAACATCTTGAAATGAGTGATTCTCAGTATTTGGAGAACTTGAAGGTGAAGTACCATCTTACCAGGTTAAAGGTTTCTTTTGCTCATTCGGATAAACAGACGGGGGTTGACTCGGGGTCCCGCCGAGCAACAGTGAGGTCTGAATGAGATTATGGTCACCGAGGGTTAGTTGGAGGCAGGGCTTCATCTTCCGTTGTATTGTCCTTTGAGTTTTTTTCATTACGAGGTTCCTGCTCTTGCTAAGCCTTATAAGGTTGTGTTTCATCCTTCTGGAAATTATTGGCGCCTTCTTCGAGAATGTGCTCGTCATGCCAAAGGCAAGGTTGCGAAGCACGAGAAAAAGAGTTCATCCCCGCCCAGTCCGAGTTATATACTGGCGTCACCATCTTGGAGAATAGTTTGATGGGTTTGGTTTTGGTATTTCGCGGACTCATCGTGCATTAAGGGGTCCTCAACTTCTTCTTGACTTAGATCCTCCTGTCCCCAGTAAATTTACACTTCGTAAGACCAACAATCCAAATTGGTTCATGTGTTCTCTTCGCATCGTGGGTCCTTGGATCTTTGGGTGGGAAGATATTGGTGGCATTTTTCCCGGGCTTACCTATTTGCATAGTCATTTACCGGCTTATACGCCATAGGATCTTAATTGGATTGTTGCGCCAGCTCGTAAGCATTGGGTGCAGACTATTCAAGTTGCTGAGGATGCTAAGGTAGAAAATATTATCTTTCTCTTAAGGTATATATATCTTGCCCCTGTTTTTTATCTTAGCATCTGATTTCATCTTTTTGCAGCGAGTGAAGGTTGCAGATGGATCGGGTCTTTCTAGTGCTCTTGCTGGTGTTGTGATGCATGCAATGGATGTGGATATTACTTGTCCTTCAGATGATTATGATGATTTGAATGCTTTTTTTATTGATGATATTGATGAATCTTTACTTTGGGATATAGATATGTTCCCATGCACAAGTCTTATCCCTCTCGGGTGGAGGGCATGACTCCGAGATCGCAGATCGAGTTTCCCCAGGCGAGTCATATCATTGATAAGAGTACTCCCTTTGATGGAGGTGCTTCAAGTGGTGGTGGTGGTGGTGGTAAAATTATTTTGACTTTTGTTGGTAATATTGGTACGGGCGTACCTAGTGCTTTTGTTGGTGCCTTTGGCAGCACGCTAACTGCTCCTTCTTCTTATTTTACTGCGTTTGGTGAGGCTTTTTAGGCCGCTGTCATGCTTTGCTCCAATGAGTTTGTGAACACGAGCAAGCAGGAGCAAGCGTTAGTTCTTAATTCTCAGGATAAGACAACTCAATGTCGGCTCGTGACCATTATGTGTGGGTGTAGTTTTTACTTATATGTTTTGTTGGTTGTGCTACGCTAGTTCCTTTTATTTTTAATGAGTTGACCAGAGTAACAACTTGAGGACTACTATGTTATCTGAGTCTCGTGTTGCTAAGAAGCGTGGCAAGACTGTCGAGGGAGATGTTCGTCGTCTTCAGTTTGAAGTGGATGTTGCTAAGCAAGAGAACATCGGGCTTCGTCGAGACAAGGAAGCACATGAAGGTACCCATTTTTCATGTATCTTAATTTTAGTAGTTAGGATTAGGCTCATTGGTTCTGTAGTGGTCCTTCTATTAGTAGTCAAAATTCTCCAACTGGAGGATAGGGATGACATAGTGGCTCACAAGCATAATCTAGAACTTTATCCAGTGAAGATTGATCTAAATTCTCATCAGTGCAAGATCGATTTGTTGGAGCAAGAGCTAGCCCTTATTAAGAAAGATCTGGATGTACATCGTGATCGTATACAAGAACTTCGTGAGAAAGTTGAAGAGGTTAAGCAACTAGCAGTGTATCGGGCTGAGAAGATCGATCTGCTCCAGTATTAGGAAAATAAGTTCATCGAGTAGAAATCCGAGTATTTTCCTATGCTTCAGCAGGCCGAGGAAAATAGAAAAGAGCTTTGTAAGATCAAGCGACAGTATGTCAAGCTTGATAAGGATCGTGACCCTGAATGCCCCACTATATCTTGTGTGATCCTAAATCACTCAGTTGATAAGGAATTGCATGACTTAGGAGCTAGTGTTAACTTACTCCCGTATCATGTTTACAACCATCTAGGTATTAGTAAGTTGAAACCACCTACAGTTAGATGATAGGTATGTCAAAGTACCTTGTGGTGTCATAAAGGGTGTTCTGATTGAGGTTGATAAGTTTTTTTATCCAATAGATTTTGTTGTTCTAGATACTCATCCTTTTCAGGACCCCAATACTCAAATACCGGTGATTTCAGGTCTCCAACTTTTAGCCACAGCTAATGCCATCATCAACTGTAGGACCGGATTTATGAACATATCCTTCGGTAATATGACCACTGAACTAAATGTCTTTAATGGTACTAGAAAACTTTCTGATGATTTATAAGAAGTGAATATGATTAACACTTTAGTTCAGGATAATTGTGACGACACTTTAGTTGGTGATTCTTTAGATGAATTTGAAGATAACATTCTCTTAGATCAGATGAATGATCAATTTCTAGCAGAAGCTCTCGAGTACTTTAAAGACTTTACAGACCCTTAAATTCAAGAAATAGTTTTAGATCTTTTCAAGAGTAAAGAGAGTATCAGTCTCTAGAAGAAGCTCTTGAGTATTTTGAAGATTCTAAAGATCCCGAGATTCAAGCAATAGTGTTAGGTCTTTCAGAGAATAATGATAATCATAAGTTTACGGGTAGTGGTCTAGAAGACTCTTGAGTATTTCAAAGACTTTTAGGATCCCGAAATTCAAGCAGTAGTTAGAGGTTTGTCTAAGAGTAATAACTACCCTAAGTTTGGGGGTAGTGATGGTCAAGTATCTCCATTAGAAGTCCCTAACTTGGGATTCAAGCCTTTGGAATTTGAGGTATTACTTGAGTCTCTTTCGGCTCCACAATCTAATCCTCCTGATACTGTCCAGGAGAAAATCTAGGAATTAGAAACCCATAGTTCGGAAGAATATATTTATCGAGACACTCGTATGAAGCCCAATTGGGAACCTCAGATAAACCTAGTTGTCTTGACATAAACCTTAAACAAGGATGTACTCCGTATGCTCATTTTTACAAGTCAGTGCAGTTATATCATATTCGTGCTCGCTCTATTTATTTATGATGATCCCCAGTTGTTTCGACTATTGATATATGATTTGAAAGGTAATTAGCCATTTTGTGGTATTTAACGTTTGTATGAAGAATTTAAACTTAGCACTTTTTGAGAGGTAACCCATGCTCATGCAACATGGTAATATCTTTCCTTAATTCATTTTCTTCAAGTGGTAACAGTTTCTCCTTGTTCATGTTTTTAATTTTATCTTTAGAACATTAAGGACAATGTTAGATTTAAGTTTGTGGGTATGGGAGAAATTTTGTAGTTTCAGTATTAAACTCCAGAGCCTAGAAATTTATGCCAATTAAGGATAAAACTAACCAATCTAAGTGGATGGAAGCATCTTGGTTGTAGGAGTTGAGGAACCCAAAAATAAAGTTTATCCATAAAAGCATAGAGCTCAGATGTTAGGTTTTAACATGGTAGTTTCGCCATATATCGTTGAGTCATCTTATTGCTTTATGTTTTCATTCATGCAAACTTGAAATGTTTCTCTAAGTGATTTGGTGGGGCACCAGCATCGAATTATTACTATCGTCGGGATAAAGTAGAGTGATTGACTTACTAAAAATAAATAAAGATACCAGACCAATCCGACCAAACGGAATAATTATAAATTTAAAAAAATATATATTATTATTATTATTGTTCAATAAAATCAACCATTGGTTCCCTTGTATATTCCAGTTGTGTTGATATTAGAGTTCAGACCAGTATCTCAATCCATAGGATTCATAGGTTCATCCTGGCAGTGGCCTTCAGATAGATATGGGAAACACCGTTCAAGTTAGTCGACATCGCAAACCATCTATCTCTATATCCATATTCTTAATCTATTCATGTGATTTGTTTGATTACGGATATGGATGCGACTATCGGAGTAGAGCTCTGTCACTTATATATGAATTGGATTCACACTAGGGTACTTCCTCCTGTAGTCAGTGAGAGTATGCCAACCAAGGAGATTGTTTAGTGTCGTTCCTAGATTCTGCATAGGTATCTAGGGTTTTGAGTAAAGGTTATACGGGTACACCTCTTATAAATCCCCGAGACTATAACTCGGACATTAGGGCCACCTAGGGGTTTAAAGGCTTATTGCACACGTTAAGTGCAATCGCGATGCCTGAGACAGTGAGTTGGGATTTTATTTTCTAGATTAGATTTGCTCGAGGACTAGAAAATAATAAGTTTTGGGGTATTTGATAGACAAAATTTTGTGTCTAAGTTGATCTCAATTATCTATTTTGTTAGTGCTCATTTTTGTACTTATTATGGTATTTTATGTCTTTGTAGGTGTTTTTATAGAAATAAGCTTTTGCGTAAAAAGTTACTCGAGAAGTGGTATTTGCACCCCCAGTCCCTCTACAATCTTGATACTAACTTTTAATTGAGTTTTCTTTATTTAGCTTCAGAAATTTAAATTTAAATCAAAATCTGCACGAGTCTGGGAATCAAACATCTTATTTACCACTATCTACAACTCATCATGTGCGGTTATGAATAATCCATTTTATGCATGTTTTGTAGGGGTGTACATATTATTGCACCTGTGTAATTCCCATAAAAAAATAGGTGCGTGTGTGGTTATGAATGATCAATTTTATGCATGTTTTGCAAGGGTGTGCATATTGGTACACCAATGTAATTCCCATAAAAAAGTAATTTTGTTTGCTATTATGAATGATCGATTTTATCATGTTTTGTAGGGGTGTACATATTGGTGCACATGTGTAATTCCCATGAAAAAATAGGTTTGTGTGTGGGTATGAATGACTGATTTTATGCATGTTTTGCAAGGGAGTACATATTGATGCACCAGTGTAATTCCCATGAAAAATAGGTTTGTATGCAGTTATGAATGATCGATTTTATGCATGTTTTGTAGGGGTGTACATATTGGTGCACCAGTGTAATTCACATGATAAAGAAGGTTTGGGTCTGGTTATGAATGATAGATTTTAATGCACTAGTGTATTTCCATGAAAAAGCATATTTGTGTGTGGTAATGAATAATTGGTTTTATGTATGTTTTGCAGGGGTGTACGTATTGGTGTACCAGTGTAATTCCCATGAATAAGTAGGTTTGAGTGTGGGTATGAGTGACTAATTTCATGCATGTTTTATAGGCATGTAGAAAGTGGTGCACATGTGAACAAATGATTGCATAAGCTTATGAACTTTTTGTGCATACGTACATTTTTTTTGTATACATTAGTTAAATATGAGTGAAAATTAAAAAAAAAAAAACTACAAATTATATAGTCATATGGTACTCTTTTTGTAGATCTCGGAAAGAGCTTTCCGAATACATTAAGTGAAAAGGCGAGGGTACCCCAAATATACCTCAAGCTATAACTTTTCCTTCCTATAAGTCCTTTCCCTGAAAGTGATTGTCTATGGACTGAGTTGAGATAATACAACAAATCGGTTCACACTTTGTGTGATCGTCTATGGATACAAGATCGAGACAATACAACAACAAAGTGTGTTTACTTGATACAAAGGTTCGGACTTAACCAAACTCAATAGGATTCACGTATCAAGTAAATAGGAATTAATGTTTGTGCAATTTACTTTAATTATAATAAAACAATTATAATGCGGATATAAAGTAAATGACATAACAAGATTTTGTTAACGAGGAAACCGCAAATGCAGAAAAACCCCGGGACCTAGTCCAGAATTGAATACTCTCGGGATTAAGCCGCTATACAAAATAATACAACTTCGTATAATTGAGACCAAGCAACTAAACCTATAGTTCTCCTAGTTCCGTATGTATTACCACGCCTACAACCTGTAAACAAGTCACGTACTTGGACCAATTCATTTGGTTCGTATTCCACGTATGAATTATTAGTGGCACCTATGTAGGAAACGTATTCTTCTAATCATATAAAAAAATTTTAATAGAAAAGAATAAATATATTTATAAGCAAGCTTACATATTGTTTTTATCCTGTTGAGTCAGAAGATTGATCCATACAGACATATTATTAAACCAACAAAAGAAAATTGTTTGAGTTCTTGCATACTTTGCTATAAAGCCTGCAATATGATTTGCATCCCTATGGGCATAAGTGCAAACCCAAGAATCAAAATAACTTAATATAACTAATGCATCATGGATTAAAATATATGTTGTCCATTTAACTGTTGTAGCCTTCCCATTCAGAGCTGCTATAACATTCTGACAATCTCCTTCCAAGTGAATTTTTCGCCATCCCTTATTGTGAGCCCATTGTACTGCTTCTAGGAGAGAATGCGCTTCAGCTTGATCTAGATCAATGGCTAGAGATGCACCTCCTCACAGTCCATGTCTGTTTCCTGCAGAATCTCTACAAATCAGTCCCCATCCTGATAATACAGTTTTATCAATATAGGAAGCATCAAAATTCAATTTGTATATATCATCTATAGGAGCCTTCCAGTTCTTATCAATTATTCTCAAAGCACTGTTGCTACTAGTTTGCATTCTTTTAGCCCTTTTCGAGTCCTCAGTCTGCCTGACAATATTGTTTATAACAATGTTACTGTTAAATGGCTTGTTTTCAAAAACTGTATCACATCTAGCCTTCCAGGTTAGCCACAAAATGAAACTGGCACTCTCATACAGACTAAAATCCTTGGGCATACCATTGTTTGCCTTTAGAAAGAAACCACTTATCCAATTTTGTAAGTCTAGACCCTGGAGGATAGTAGATAATATAGAGTTTACTGAATCCCATATATGTCTGACATGATAACAATCAAAGAACAGATGTTGAATAGTTTTAGGGTTACCACTACAAATAGCACATATACTATCTTTATGTTTAGTGAACCTAGCAAGTCTATGTTTAGTAGTAATGCAACCATGTAGAAATTTCCATATAAAATACTGAATTCTGGGAGGTAGCTTATGTCTCCAAAAGGATTTCCAGCAGATGTCTAAGTTGTTCTTAGTTGGCTTAGTAGCTAAGTTTTCATTCAAGATGGCATTGTAAGTAGATTTTATAGTAAACATTCCATTGCTGGAAGGCTCCCATCTCATCTTATCTTTACCTGCAATAGGAATTCTTATGTCAGTAATCCTTTTAATAGTATCTTCATCAAACAAAGCATTCAAAATATCAGAATTCCAAGACTTAGAGTCTTGGTCAATAAGATGATTCACAATTTTCATATTAAAAGAGCTAAAATGACTATCTGAAGGTCTGTGCATATTTGGAATCCAAGTATCTTTCCAAATTTGCACAGAAGTACCATCACCTATCTCCCATATGTAGTGTCTTTTAATTATATTAAAACCTGTGCATATGCCTTGCCAAATCCAAGACCTTTGTTTGTTCACAATATCAATTAAAGCATTAACATCATGAAAATATGTTTCCTTCATAATAATAGCTCATGGTTCATCTAGATTGGTAATCAATCATACAGTAAGCTACTAAATATAAATAAGCTAAACCCATTCATTTTCATGTTCATCATTTTCAGAAAACATAAAAATTCAGCGTGAATCATTCATCACATAAATGTCAACCTATCTATCAGCGTAAAAAGCATGCATCTAGTGCAGTACTTAAAAAATACGTTAACTTAAAGTTCACACATCAAAAACCCTGTTTAAAAAAGCAAAAAACTTGTTAGATGAGCATTTATCCAAAAATCATCAGTTTTTCTTCAAATTTTTTGATGGTGGTGTCTCTGCATGCAATGGATCAGGTTGTGACATTCTCGACGCGCCAAACCTTGTCTTCCTCTGTTGCCCATCTGAAAGTTGGTATGCCTTCTGCACAGTTGGTGCATATAACCTTCTTTGCGCCTTTTTAGTCTTCTGAGAAACCTTTTCAGAGGCTGCATGACTCCTCGAATATGGATTGACTACTAGGTGCTCCTCATTCAATTTTTCACTATCCAATTTCTTCTCAGAATCTAAAACTGGTTCTGGTTTCTCATGAGGTTTTCCATGATGTGGAGTTTCCTGCAGCAAGAGATTAAATGTATTATATATATTCTAAATCCAAGGAGAATTCGTCTGTCATGTGAATTCTGAACAAGAGACATACAAAAGTCATTTTTCCAATAATGTAATAAAGCCAACTTCACTGAAGGCCGCGGCATTTTTCACAGCTGACGCCCATAATAAAATCCGTAACCAAATGTTAATTTTCAAATTTACACTAGCATTCATGTTCCATTTAGGTGTTAATATATTTCTGTCTCGTACTTATTCTTTAATAAAACCGAATACACGATTTATGTACAACTATTTATATACTTGATTAACAAATCAAAAGAGCTAAGAAACTAAACTTGTCATCAGATATGGAAAAGTTATCATTCGGCCATGCCACAAAACCATCTCTAGCTTCCCTTAATAACTTAAACTCACCACTTGGTTCGGTTAACACGAACGATGGAACTATAACCTCTTGAATATTGACAGCATAACAGTTACTAGGAATATATTGTCCATGTATTTTCTGGTTAGGTACCATAGGTAAAATACTGCCTCTAGCAACGACGTTTCCCCTAGATCCTTTCCAAAAGTCGTATTTTGCTTTATGCGGAGATACGGCATATGAACATCATATAAAAAGAAGATGCTAGAATTAGCAATATAGATTTACGAAGAAAAAAAAACATACTCCATTAGATGTCTTATCCAGATGTTCTGCCATAGATGTACACGACTTCTCTAGAGATATTGAAGGATTTGGTTGGGAATTACTGGTAGAGTTCTGCATAAGATTAGGAGACTGCTTATTAGATCCATCAGAAGGGTTGCTACGTGAAGGAGACTTCCGCAGAGAAGTAGTTGGTTGTGAATTACTGGTAGGGTTCTGCATGATTAAAAGAGTTATTAGTTACTTTTGAAAGTTACACATGTTTCTATTTTTCTAGGTTCTCTAATTTACACTTGGATCGGTGATTCATATAATTGATAGACTGGTTTATGTATATTCGACTTACAAATCACACAATCCAAGAAACTAACCTTCTTAGCAGGCTCGGTAAACTGAACAAATGTTTCCATACCAGCAAATCGTACGGGTAGACAGAAATTCGGTTTTATTACTTCATCAATCAGGATTTTGTGGCAATCAACCTCCAACCCATCATTTCCATGTAATTATTGTTTCCCTGTTAATAGATTAGCTCTACCTCTAGCAAGGACATTTTCCTTAGACAGCTCGTCAAAAATGTTGCACCTTCTACCCTGCGGAAATATATGGCATATGAACATCTTCAAGCGAAAACTGAGATTTAAAATGCATGTAAAAATAAAACAGATACCAGAGAAACTGCTTTAGTTGTCATGATCTCAGATTGGCTCCGACTAGGTGGATCTTTTGATGTCAAATCTAGAGTATGTTTCCCCGCATTTTGTTGACTTACCTACAGCAATAGAGTAATATTCCATATTCGGGTGACAAATATGCCAAATTCCACCGTGAATGCGAAGACACGGATGAATAGGTAAAAAATATACAAGGTTCTCCAAAATACACCCTAGCATCCGTGATTCATATAGTAGTTGATAGCATATTTCAGACTCATATGGTCTTAAGATCATGTAACTGGTTTAAAACACGTACCTTCGGAACTTTTTCAGATATTGCGATACGAGATTGGCTTCCGCTGAGTAGATCCGGTGATTTCACAGCCTCAGAATGTTTTGGTTGACTTACTTGCATTAGAAAATTGAAATGAAAGTTGTACTATACCTTGTTTTTGCAATGAAACCATTTAAGCAAAATGCACAACTGACTCACAATCAAATAGCTAACCACATATCTCGTTCTATAAGGTTCTCTAAAATATACACGAACGTCCGTGATTCATATAGCTGATAACATATTCGTCTCTTATATCAAACAAGATATATATATATATATAACTGGTTTGTGTAAAAACATATCCAATGAGTTAATAAAGCAAACAAGCATAGCAACCAACCTTTTTATCCAAGACGGTTTGATTTGATGGCCAACAAATTTCAGCATCACCAACATCTTTTAAAGTTTTTATCCCAGAAGATGCACCAAAGGGTAATTTCATGGTTTCATTTAGTAATTCACTAACCATAACGCTATAGCATGTAACCTCACCCATCATTCCTGACTTCATTTTATAAGATACCTTATTTGAAGAGTAAGCTCTACCAATGGCAACAATGTTGTCCTTTTATCCAAACCAAAGTTTGCATCATGTGCCCTGCAGAAACACAAGGCGCATGAGAGATAGTAAATGAAAGATTCAAAATTTAAACGCGTTGGAAAACCATACACCAATGGTAACTTTTTCAGATGGCACATTCTGAGATTCCCCAGTGGATGAAGGAGATGAAGACTTATATTTTGATACTAAAGACAACGGGGATTCAGTAGAAACGGTCGGTGTTTTATTACAAGGATAGACCCGCTTCGCGAACCCTTTAGTGCTTTCAGATGACTTCTGCGGACCAGATTTCCCATGTTTTTTTTGAAGTTGCTTAACTGATTCTGGACCTATGTTATTCTTAGATCGATTGGAGGTGTTGATAGGTCCTGCATCTTGTGACTGTAGTTGAACACATTATTTGAAAAAATCAGATACTGTCTGCCAATTTTTTCAAAAAATTACACAATCTAATAAAAACTCGATTCACTTACCTCTCCCCCAGAGTTGCTAATGCTGTTGCCCACAGTTTTTGCAATGTCGACTCCTTGAGATAACAAGTTATCTGTCAATCTCAGATACGCATTTTTAGTAGACTCTAATTCTTTCTCCTTAGCTTTCAGCATTTCACGCAGTTCATCCTTCTCTTTCGAGTGTCGTGGTTTTCTTCCATTTGGAAAGTAAAGGCTTTCCGTCACTCCAAAGCCAGTCATATTGACACGTCCACCCTTATCCGGGCCGATCGCAACTGTTAGGGCATCCTCGTTATGACCAACCGTTAGAGTTCCCTCTCGAATCATCTTCCGCTTCTCTTCTTGTTCAAATAATGTATTAAATTCTGATTTAAACCTTGCGCAATTACTGTGCACTTACTTTGGTTAAAAACATGAGGACTGTAAAGTTTCTATTTTCTCACAACTTCAGATGTCTTCTTCCTGACAAACTCATCTGGAACAATTCCGTCTTTGTTTTCGCGTGCTCTTGTCCACATAAAGCACCGGTCTTCAAGATCTTCTTCAGCAACATTTCCACTTTGGACCTAGTAGTTACCAGAAACAAGTAAGGATTTACATCCGCACAGATATTAACTGTGTAAAACAGAAAACCTATTCCAAAGCGTCTAATGTGGCAAAATTACAGATTGGTGTAAGAGGACACATCCCTATACCGTTATAGGTTTCTGCATATATGAGACACGCAACACGACATACAAAACAGAAGTATCTGATATGACCGGTTTTACTGTACAGTGTACAATAGATAAGACAACAGACTTACTAATTTTAGTTTTAATCCCGAGTATCCTCCTTGTCCCGTCCGATGTGGGAACTTGGATTGTGATATTGCCGCTTTTCCCCTCTCCGAATTTTTCTTGCATAGGAAATAAAAATAATTTCATTAGTATGTTGGGATAGACAATAAGAACGAAACAAAAAAAGTAATGTATATTCCATACCTTAAATATAGGCGATTTTAGTACATGATTAAGTTAATTGTCCCAGTTTTCATGGTCCATTACCGTCTCATACTTTTTGGGGAAAGTTCTTAGTTTGTGCGGCCTTTCCAGGAAGGGTTTTACATGTTTGTTGTACAATTTCCTTCTGAAGTCCCGTAGATGAACAGGTAGACGCTTCATGACCACTCTCTCCAGCTCATGGGGCACCTCAAAATGAAGCTACAATAACATCTAATGTATGTTAATCACAGACTCGCATTTAGATAACAAAAACGACGAATTGGTAACCGCATATGCGTACCAGAATTTTCTCCCACATATTTTCTTTTGTTGTTGAAGGGACTTCCTTCCAACATAAATGTTTTATGCCAACCATATCACTGACTAAATAGCCTAGGTAACTACTGAATTCAATTATATGGTCACCAATAGGCCGGAACATTTTGTCAAATTCAATATCCCTTCTTTTGGCAGTTTTATCCGAGAAGTCTATATACAACTTCAACATTCTTGTCATTCCCCTCTCTTTTATGATCACTTCTGTAAAGTCTTCTTGTTGTGGTTGCTTTTCTTCTTCTGGAGAATTTTCCAATTCTTTTTCTTCTAACACCTCCAAATCATCATTTTCAGAATCTCCAGACTCTGGAAATAACCGAGGCAGCATATGAAACCATGTGATGTTTAAGTAGAAACAAGTAAGTATAAGGTTTCGCACATTACCTGTTAAGTCTTCAAATCTAGCAGTGTGGAGCATATCTCCACCATCATCGTCATCTGATTGTACAATGTCATCATGACTCTCATCTAAATCCACCGTTTCTTCATCAGAATCCCCCTCAACATATGATTCCCTCCATTAGTCGTAATCATCATCTTCTCACATGACAAAAGTTGTGTAGGTACGTGCATCTTAGTTAGGAATTTGAGCTTATTTTGGAAAATATTAGCTAAACCTAATAGGATAGGCAACATGTGTTACATCTATTTTCTATTATATGAAAAGAAAAAAAACATGAACTCAGTGATGCATGTAACTTGAGGCTAAAACATCACTGCAACACACAAAATCTCCTCATAATTATTGTGTTATCCACAAAGCGAAAGGTACCAGTTAAACGGTCTTATATAACTTTTTGTTACAAAATTCAAGAGCACTAAAGAACCAGATAATTATTATCCATTTTTAGCTTAAAGATATAGTCAAATTGGCCAACCAACAACATGGTATTATTAAAAGTGGCAACATAAAATACAGACGTTACAGGCTCGCCAAGTAACATAGACTCAAATGATTAAATATTGAGAAGCCTTGTATATAAATATGACTGACACAACATCGTCGATCAAAGTAGAGTTATTAACTCTCAATCGATATCCAACCCAAACAATAAAAAAAACCCTAGAAAAAAATTAGCATCGTTAATTTTTTTTTAATTTTTTAATCTTGTAAAACCTAACTAACTAGTAAAGCCTAACTAAGTAACATGGAAGAAAGATCCTTACCTAAATATTATAATAGTTCATGCATGTAACTTAAGCTTAAAATATTATTTTTGTAACAAAATGAAATCACATCTCATCGTACAACCCGTGATTGTCATTAACTTGTTCTTTGATACAGCCGTATAAAAACCCTAATCATGCTTTAACTAGTAAACCTATAAGATCTAACATCTAATTCCATGAGATCAAATGAAAAATCTAACATAAATTTAATATTCATTCGATAATGGGTTGTAGAAATATTACCAGCAACAAAGATCGAGTTTTAAGAGGTAGATTCCTTGTAAAGATTAGAGATATTAATAGAATAAAAACCTTACTCATGCTTTAACTAGTAAACCTATAGAAGTGATAGAATAAAAACCCTAATCATGCTTTAACTAGTAAACCTATAATATCTAACATCTGATTCCATGAGATTGAACAAAAAAATCTAACATCAATTTAATATTCATTCGATAATGGGTTATAGAAATAATACCAACAACAAAGATCGAGTCTGAATAGGTTGGTTCCTTGTAAAGATCAGAGATAGTAGTAGAATTATGATTTCATAGAGAGAATGAACCGAGTAATAAAAACTGAAAAAGTAGATCGAACTCATCTTTCTTTTATTTTTGGAATTTAACCAAACCATCAGGCGGGAATTGATTTTCCTTTTGAAATCATCCCGCCCAGTAAAATCCTTTTTCATCACCCGCCAAACAAAATATTTTTGGTGTTTTTATTTTTTTATTTCCAAATTTTTGATGTGTAACCAATATGGTTAGTTTCCTTATTTTATGAGAGAATATATCGTAGACAGTTATGATAAAATTGTTTCCCAGAATTTTTGAAATTTTGTTTCCTATCTCTAACCAACTAGAGAAGAGGCTATAGAAAAAAATTACTCTCCTATTTCGAATAATATTTACCTTAATAATTTTAAGATGGGTTGTCTCCTGTATTATTCTTGGTTTAGGGAGGAAACGTATGAATTATTAGTGGCACCTATGTAGGAAACGTATTATTCTAATCATACATAAGCTAATAAAGATAAATAAACTAAACCCTTCCATTTTCATGTTCATCATTTCCAGAAAACATAAAAGTTCAACGTGAATCATTCATCACATAAATGTCAACCTATCTATCAGCGTAAAAATCCTCCATCTAGTGCAGTACTTAAAAAATAAATAAAACCACCGCTGAAAACAAAATGGTCATCAAAAACCCTGTTTAAAAAGCAAAGAACTTGTTAGATGAGTCTGGTTCTTTGTCATATTAGTCTGGTTCCTCATTCTCATCTAATTCCACGTAAATATCATTATCATTAACATCATCGTATAGCAGTACTTTACTTTCAAAAGCACTTTACTTGTTCAAACTCGTATTTTTGTTAAAAGTATTGGCAAGGAGATAATAAGATCAGACCTAAAGTGATAAATTGATTTTTATTGTTTACGGGGGGGGGGGGGGGGAACCGTATTTTTCTACAATTCCTCCGTTCTTTCAGATAATTATATTTATTTTTCCAAAAGAATGCACACCTCATAAATAAATAAATTTGCAAGAGTATATTGCATTCTGTAAACTCTATGAACTTGTAAATAATTATCTGATTTATTTCATGATTCCAATACCTAAATAATAAAAGAATTCAGAAATATCACCTTCTTATAAATGAAAAAATTAGCAAACGAAACAAGAAACGAAAACAACTTTCAAAGCATCCACAAAATGAAATCGATAAATCAAACCATATCATCAAAATAAGAAAAACATATCAAATAAACCATCCCCCATCTTCAAACAATTCTTCTTGCAATGCAGAGGTGAACCTGATCACTCCAACCAGCAGGCTTGGGCGCCTTGTCATCCTCAGATTTGTCATTTTCTGCTTCATCAGGCTCCACATGCTTGTTAAGATCATGTTTGTTAACTTTTGGATTATCTGCCATATCCGGAACATCGGGACGATCTTCATCAATAATAAATAATAGAAGCAGGAGCATCATCATTCACAGTAGGACCACCAGCATAAGCAGGAACATCAGCATCCTCAACGCTACTGATTACAGCGTCCAGAGGAACACCAAGAATAACATCAGCATAAATAGGAACATCATCATTGTCAACACTACTGACAACATAACTAATAATAGCGTCGAAAGGAATACCAGGAATAATAGTTATTCCGTCCACAATAATGATAATCCTCAATTTTCGAGGACCAGCCATTAGTCGAGGACATTTTTGGATCCTCTCTTCAGTTTCATCTCTACAGCCCCTCTTAACAGAACTCATTTTCCTCTTAATACTCTATGTTAATTTTTTCCATGCTTGGTGTAATTTATATATATTTCTAAGGAAAACCCTAATTTCTTAGGTTTTCCATCATTATCTTAAATCACCTATTCTTTGGTATTTACATCGAATATTATAGGAATATAAGGAGATATGGAATGAATATATTCATGTTTATCTAATTTCCTTTTTAATCAAGAATACAAAACAAAGCTAGGCTAAGTTTGCCTTTGTTAGTGGTGGTCAGGATTTGTCCGTGGGAAAGATAAATCAAGGGATGTGGTTCCTCACACCACCCCTTACAACTCGCACGTGTGGCGTTCCTTACAATGTCAAATATTATGAATATGAATTAAAAATGAATACTCAAGTCAAGATATGGAATTTCAAAAATTATAACGTGGAGGTTCGAACTCATGACCTATTGTGTCATAAGAATGGCCTCTAACCAGTGTTCCACCTTGGTTGGAATTGATAGAAAAGATAAATCAATAGTGGTGGTTTGTTCAACTTAAATACCATAATTGCTTTATTAATTAGCGTTTCACTAATTGCACATAATAAATAATCTATTCATTATAAAGTGTTTTATTAATTAGTGTTTCACTAATTGCTCATAATAAATGACTAATTATTTTTTAATTATAAATGTTTTCTTAATTAATTATAATATTTATTTCTATTAATAAGTAATTTTGATAAATAATATTAATAGGCATTTTTAGCGACAATGAGTAGTAAAAGAGGTGGAGGCCGAAAGATTAGTGGTGGTTAAGGGCGAGCCAAGCACAATTATATTTATTTTTGTTCTTTTATCGTAAAATGGGATAAAAAGTCCATTTTTCACATGTATCCAACTTTCCAAGAATTTTTTCTCCCTCTCTCCTCAAAATCCTGGCTCCGACCCTGGTTTTTGGGAGAAGAAGTAGTGACGGTGAATGCTGGTGAGTAGTGATGGAAAATATTAATTTTATGTTGTCGTCACAACATCGATAACATCGTAGTGTGGAAGATGTGGTTGGTTGTTTTTAACACTTTTGATAAAGGAAGGTACCATAAATTTCAGGGATGATATCATACAAGAAAATATTTTCATGATCGTAGTTGGATCACCCAAATGGTACCTCTGTTATCTTTGGTATTATATCGTATAAATCATAATTTTTTAATGTTAAAATAAAATTGATTGCAATACAAAAAAGAATATATACACGGGAAAAAAATATGAAACTAATCAATTGACGAAATTTTGTTCAATCTAAACCTCATACATGGAATTTGTGATTGAAAGTTAGAATTGCGTCCAACAACCTACATGGGATGGGCGCAGTGATGGTGGCAGTGGTGGAGTCAAAAATTGACACTGAGGAGGCCTATTTTAAATAAATAAAAAGAAACATGTAAACTTTGGTGGAATAAACCATAAATAGTATATATGGACAAAGTAATATTTTTAAAATAAACTAAAAAAATTATGTAGTTATTAAAAATTTAAGGGGTTAGAGCCAGGTTAGTCAACCCTTGGCTCCGCCACTAGGTGGTGGTGGATAAAAAAAGTGGATTTATATGGTTTTATGGTGGTGGCGGGTATTGGTGAACAAAACATATTATGCTAATTTCGTAACGCCACGAAATGTGGAACATTATATTATAAAGTATAAAACGTGGTTGATCATTCTAATGTTAAAATAATCTCAAAAAAACACGTCCATTTTAAAAAATTGGTGCAATCAATTGCCATGTTATGTAATAACTAAACGAACGACATGAATCAAGATCAGAACATATGAAATTATTTATTATCGATTTGTTTATGTAAAGAGTGGTCAGGATTTTTCCTTGGCAAAGATAAATTTACCGCTGGGGTTTGTTCAACTTAACCGTTTTAAAAAATGAGTGTCTCATTGATTGTTCATAATGATTAATTAAATTTCTATGATAAATGTCCCTTTAATAATCTAACATAAATACATAATTTTATTTATAAATAATTTTACTAAAAACTATATTAATTCTAATGGTGGCAGTGGAAGTAGGGTTAGTATAAGCGGTGGCGGGTGTTTGTGAATGGTGGAGGTGGTAACATTACTATTGGTGGAAGAAATAGTGGCGGTGGATGGTTTTTATGATGGTGGGTGTTGGTAATAGTAGTGTATAATAATAGTTTTTGCTTTTTAGTGAGTTTTATTGACCAAGTAAAAAAATAATTTTCACAAAACATGCAACATTGTATTGTGAAAGATGTAATTGGTTGTTTTTAGCACGATTGATCAGGACAAAAACCAAATATTTCGAGGATGATACCGGAACGTATAAGACAGTATGATCATGACTGTTCGATTACTCGTATTATATAAAGGAAATTGGTGTACCCGCGTAAGAGAACATTATCGATCTCTCAAGTATTATTACATTCTTTTTCCTAAAAGACCATCAATGTCGAGTTGTTTTGCGACAACTACCTACAAAGACAACAACTTTCACTCAATTCCCGATATAAAACCTTATTGACCGGGAAAATGTATTTGCATTCTAAAATATTTGTTTGAAAATTATGTTTGTTCATCAAAATCATCATAAAAAACTCTAAATCATGAATCTAAATTTCTCCTCCGATGTTTATAGAATATTTTTTATATTTTACATTCTTAAATTATGCGACCTCTTGATGACAAATCAACAATATCAAATTACGGATCAATATGTATAGGTTTCATTCACTGGGTTAAAAGGTAGAGTAGACACAGATGGGTACATCACACAAAGCAGAACATGACTGAGAATAGTTTAATAATTTGGTCAAGAGATAAGGTAAAAAATTTAAGATTAACTTTCTATAGGACTAATTAGATCGGGTTCGATAGGAGCTCACTTAAATATGGATTGATAATAGTTTTCACGTAAGACAATTGCAAAACATAGTTTGGCTAACTCTGCTTATGTAAAGAGTGGTCAAGATTTGTCCTTCCTCAATTGCTATATTATGTGAGAAGAAGGTGATATCTAAGATTGAGGTATAATTTAAATCTATTAGATTCATACCATTTACAACTGGATGCCTTGAAAAAAATTGACGTGTTGTTATTATTATTACAGGCAAGGGATACATTGACCACACTTGCGCAAATAGCTCACTTCACAAATGATTGGTATTGCATGTACTATTTAGAATACAAAGAGGAATTTGAGGAAACAAGGCACCAGAAGCAGTATCCGGAGTATTTTAGATATAGTAACTTAGACCCGATGTATTACTTATGTTTTTTTTTTTAGTTTTTCCACAATCTATTTATTTAAGAAAAATGAACATTGCAAATACATAACATCAGCAAAAATTAGACAGATTGCGTTTGATAATAATGGCTACTGATGGTCCGAAAACGACAAAAGAAAGAAATTGTTGTAAAAGAATTGTTGGGATATACAACAGATTACTTGATACGAATGAAAGAGGTACAACTATTTTGATTCTGAAATCACATAAAGTTCACAGTAGAAGATGACATCAAGTTTAAAGTTAGTAACAAACATAATATGGCTAACTAAACTATTAAAAACAAACAAGATATATAAACTTAGAAAGCCGTGGGACTTGAAGAGGCCAATTTTGAAAACTATAATCTTAGAAAGCAACGATCCACAATACCATAATATTTTTTTTTATAAATATTCAACGTAGAATATGTCAACTTTTGGTAAAGGATCTATTGACAACCTATTGATTTGAAATAGGATCAGGGAGTACAATATGTGTTCAAGGTTATTTATGAGGTAATGTGTCGCCAGATTGTATTCCAAGTGAAGGTAGGAACATACGGAAGTGACAAAATGTCAAATACTTTTGAAGTTACCAAAGCATTCGTTAAGACCAATTGCTGGGCACAATACTTTGTTGAAGATTTAATGGCAGAGGTTCGCATATATACAATCCCTTCGAAAAGGTAATGGGTACATATTTTAAACATTGTCATCTAATGGGTGTTGAAAAATTACAGAAGAATCATGTCACATTGGATAGTTTGTATCGTTCGTTCGATGCAAAAAAATACTATTCTCTTCCTATTTGGAGTATCGACAACATGACCATGATAGATGAGTCAGCTGGAGCGAAATAGGAGCATGTGGAGACTTTTATGGACGATATTGATTAGTTGATTTTCGAGATGAGAGCTGCTGATTTGACATATTTCCAAAAAGTATTTAAACTACTATGTTCATGTAGAGCATTATCTCATTATTATCAATGAACCTAAATAAAAAAGAGTCTGGAAGTTAAGATTATATTTCTTTCGTTTGAGCAAATCTCCGGCGGTAAAATATTAAAGGAAAACACAAAGAAAAAAAAGAGAGGAAAATCCCAAATATTTTTATGACAAACACATATTAAATCATAAGGAGTTGATATGTATTCAGGACACAAATTATACGATATATTAAAAATGAACCAACATCATGGCCCGTGCCATTACGGCGCGGGTTAAGGGTTAGTCTAATATACATAACGAACATAACAAACTAAAATAAATTATGATCTCATGAGATATATGGAATGAATATTTTCATATTTATCTAATTTCCTTTTTAATTTAATTACCTAGGTCGGTTGGGGTGGCCCGGCCGGCTGGACCATAGGTGTAACGCAAAAAAAAGGAAAAAACCAACAGGGGGTTAGTCCTCGAGTGATTTGTGGGGAGTTGAGTGTATTTTAAATCTTGGGGATTTTGAGAGAGTTTGAGAGAGTGTAAGGAGTTTGAGAGAGTTTTATGTTTTTGAGTTCGGGGAGTTTGAGGGAGTTTGAAAGAGGGATCTTGAGGGAGTTTGGGAGAGTTCATTCTGTAGTAGCAGGAAATCCCACACTACAACCCTCACAAGAATTCATAATAATCAACACATCTTTTAAAGATTAAGAACAACGCTTTTATTAATTGATTCACAGAAATGTTTCAAGAAATGGAAGAAAACAAGAATACAATCGCTCTTTAAACTTTCTCTCCCCTAATGACTTGCTCATCATCCAAAAAATATCTATCCCTCTCTCTCGCCTGTTCAACTCTTTATATAGGGGATTACATAGTGGATGACAACTAATCTGTCCTTTATTTTAGGATCTGACTTGCGATATTCTTGCAAGAGTTATATTGTTAATCTTCGCAAACACTCTAAACATCGCAAAGTCATCGCACTTTTCTAATGTTTCTACAATCGTCATCTATTATGTCATTCTTTAAATCATTTTGCGATACTCTCAAAGTGTTGTTGATCAAGCTTCACAAATGTATCCTTCTTGCGTTAATTTAATCCTACATATTGCCTCTTCTCATGTATTCTCTGCGATGAAGAGAATGTCATGAGAAACTGTTTTTCAAAATGCCGCAGCTGTTCATCTTTTCTTTTAACTTCTTTTTCTATTGACAAGGCTCCGTGAATTAAGCATAACCGTCAACACGTGTTGAATATTCCTTTAATTACTGGCACGTTTTATCATTAACCGGTCATCTTCCTTTGCCTCTTTAAAGAGGGATCCGGAAGAAAGAGAATTTTCTTTTTTTGTTTCGTTTTCATCTTCTTCGTCTTCATATCTTCTGCAAATCTTCATCATCTGCAAATTTCCCTATTTATCAAATTCATCTTCATGTTATTGTTCTCTTCTATTTCCATGGAGTCACCAAGGTTATTTATTCTTCTTTTTCTTCTTTTGATTTTGCTGAAACTGATTTTATTTTACTGAATTCATCTTGTTTGTTCTTTGTGTAATTCCCATACTGTTTCTATTTCAGCAAAATCGCTTCCAGTACCAAATTTACAGTTCAAAACCCTAATGCTCCCAAAGGATCGCATCCCAAGGTTCTTGCGAAAAAGAGAAAGTCTGCGAATGACAAGGTAGTAAGAAACATGGATCTTTTTAATAACAATATTGTTTCCTTTGTTTCTTATCTGAGTTGTGATTTGCAGGGTGATGGGGATGCCACTAAACCTCCCAAGAAATCTCGCCAAGCTAAAACTGTTGATGTTTATGTTTCTTTTCCCAAACTTGGTCTTTCAACCTCTTCTTCGCAAACTAAACCTCCACTCCTTGTTTGCGAAAATATCGCAATAAGCTCTTATATTTTAACTGATCCTTCTATGGATAAAATACCTATTACGAACGAAATCTCTTCCTCCCCTGCAACCAATACTTCTCAAGTTCATTCCTCCATAATCTCAACCCTTGATCTTCCTCACACCTTACCCTCAAATGACATTTCTTTACCAAAAGATGACGATCATCAACTTTTATTGTTGTTACTTCTTCATCCGAGTCTCTCCCTTTCTCTATGGAAACTGCAGATGGAGTGGCTCTTACCCTAAAGGTCTTATCTGATCTTTTAGTTGATGCCAAGAAATCATCTATGGACCCTGTCAAATCTGGTGTTTGCGAAATTTTAGGTAAATATCTTGGTTCTGATAGGACATCTTTGAAAACATCCTTAGAGAAGGAAGTTGAAGTCTTGAAGGAGAGTCTTCACCTTGAAAAGCATAAGTTTCAAAATGCTTCTTTGGACTGCGAACTTCTTCGCAAGAAAAATAATGAATTAGAAGGTATGAATTTCTTTTCTTCATTCTTAACTTTCCTCTTAACAAATTTGTTATTTTCATGTTGTTCATTCTTAAAGGCTTTTTTCGCTTGTTAAGCTTTAAACCAAAAACGAATGATGGAGAGATTTCAGTTTGAATCTGTCGCTGAAGAAATTCGTGTTGATAGAGATAGTTGGATGGATCAATATAACCGATTAGATAATCTTTATACATATTCTGTTGATCAAATAGATAATCTTACCAAAGAGAATACTCAATTAGTTCAAGAGCAAAACTCATTAAACAGCGAAATATCTCGTCTCTCTTATTTTTTGACTAAAGCTAACTTAGATATGGCAACTTTATCAGATGAAAACAGAGGTCTTTCTCAGGAAAAGTGAACCCTTTTAAATATGGTGGCGATCTCTTCGCTTAATTAAGTGTTCTTCAAAAAATGTGTGATAATCAAGAACAATCTCTTCGTTTGCTGAAAAATGAACTTAAAGAAGTAACTGAATCATTTATTGCTGAGAAAAATACACTCATTCAAGGTAGAATAAATTTAAGTGTAAAGGCCAACCAGCTTCAAGAACAATATTCCAAATTAGAAGAATCTCACTCTTTACTTGCGAAAGAAAACACTTTTCTCATTTCTAAAGAAGAGAAATTAAAATCTCATTTTAAAGGTCTAGTTGGAGATAAATTTGATGATGCCATGAATCATTGGGAGAATACTTGCTTGGCACTAATTCAAAATCTAATATCTCAAAAGGAAGGTAGTCATTTAGACTGTCTCAGACATCTTTCTTTTGTTAAACTTCTTTGCGATATTTACATTGCGAGGGGTTCGCCTGAATAATTTTTGTTTTTGTGTTTCGCATAATCTGAAAGAAAGCTTCAGTCTTCCATTTCTACTTTGGATTCTAAACTTTCCAAAGTTCGCAAAGAAAATGGTTTGCTTGCTGCTCATCTTGCCCGTTCTCATGATCGAGCAGAAAGAAAGTATGATTATCTTGAATATTTCAAAAACATGGAGATTAGAAACCGTGACAGAGCTTTCCTTCGCCAAGCTCATCTCAGTGTTGAAGTTCTTGTGAATGAGGTTCTGTTGTCCAAATATCTTTCTCCTGTATCACTCAAACCTATGGAAGTAGATGAAGATGAAATTCCTCGTGCTGGTGACAGTGACTTTGATTATGAAAGTGGTGAAGAAAGAGCTTCCCAATAAATTTTAGAAGAAGAAGAAGAAATCCCTTGTAGGTACTGAATATCGCAAGATAATAGTTCACGAGTATCGTAATAAATAAAGGAGGAAAGAGTTATAAAATGATACGATGGTAGAAGTAGTGTGGGGAAATATGAAGTTTTGCGAGGATGAAATAATTTTGCGAGGATGAATTGCGATACTTCGCAATTCATATACAGCTGTATAAGTTTTACTATAAATAGGAGTTCAAATGTAAAATTCGAGAGGTTCTTTTAATGAGTGTATGAAATTATCTTAGGAGAGAGAATAGAAAAAGTTATAACTATTCTAGTTCCATTTTGATAATTCTATGTAATCAACTAAGAGAATTAATAAGAAAGTTATCATTCACCATCAAGAACTTCTTGAGTTTTTACTAATTCTATTGAGGGTGTAGTTGTAGATTATTCTGCAACTACATAATTGGCGCTAGAAACAGGGACTTGAAGAATTCCTGTACCATAAAAATAACAAGAAGAAGAAACACATTAGAACCATTAACTGAAGTAAGAAGAAGTGTAAGACTCGTAGGAGGAGAAGCAAATATAACAGGAGAACCTAGTAGGAGAAGGAGTAATCAAAGAAATCAAGCTCAACAAATAATAGATCATGATCGAGTGAGTATACAAACTTGGAGAACTGATACACCAGAAGAAGAAGATAGAGAACCACAAATTAGAGAAAATGGGAGGTTGATGGGAGGAACAATTCTTGAAAGAGAAAGGGAGATGTTAGAAACATTGAGACAAGGAATCCAAAAAGAACGAATGATCGAAGCTGAAGAACGTGCCAATTTAACAAGACAAAATCAAGAATTGAGGATGGAAAATGAGATGCTACAAAGAAGGAAATCTCAAAGTGTTGCAAGATCAAATGTTAGAACAGAAAGAGAAGGACAAAATTCACCGATAATCAATAATGAAAATAATATGCAAGAACAAGCGCAGAATCAAGGTGAAAGAAATCAAGAGAATCGTTTCATTTTAATACCAAACCACGAACAAAACATGGAGAATTTACGAACAAGGACAAATCCTAGAGAAAACAATCAGAATCGAGAGGAAGAACAGCAACTTATGGAAGAAACTGAGAGACAACAAGCAGTACATCAAAACAATCACGAGAATGGAGTAAGAAGATATGAAGAGGCTCGTAACAAACAAAATGTTGAGTATGAAAGAATTAAGAGAAGAATTGTAAATCAACAAACAGAAGTGGAGAGGAATGAACCAAACTCTTGAATCAGAGTACAAGCAAATCAAGAAGAAATAAATCACAGAAGGAGGAGAAATGAAGAAGAAGAAATTCCTGATATTCGCATGAGAAGAATAGAAAGGGAAGAACAAGAATTCCAAGATGCTCTGCGACTGAACAATTATGATAATTTAGAAAGAAGATATTTGCAAAATTATGCAAATGAAAACATTAATGAAGAATATGATAGAATGTGAAGGATCGCAAGGGAGGAAGCTCAAGAACGTAGAAGAAGAGAAGCTGCATTAAAAAGACCAATGGATGAGAATTCTGAGGCAAATGCACGGATCTTTCGAGAATTAGCAGAAATGAGAGGGATGATAAACAATAGAAGAGGAGGAGATATAAGGAAATTAGATGAAGCAATAAAAGAAGCTGCGAGGACTCCATTTGCTAGAGAAGTACAATTGGGAGGAATTCCACCAAAATGCAATTTGCCCACACTTACCAGTATCTTTGATGGGACTTCATTTGCTATTCAGCACATTAAAGCATACATAAGATACATGTTAAAATGGGAGAATCATGATGTTGTGTTATGCAAGTACTTCGCATCGAGTTTAACAGGGAAAGCTTTAAAGTGGTTCGAAGGACTCCCTAAGAACACTATTACGTCATTCAGTCATTTGCAAGAAACTTTCCTTGGAGCATATATCACAAATCACTCTTCACGGCTTGGTATTGAAGATGTATTTGGTTTAAAACAAAGAGTGGGTGAAAGTTTGAAGCATTTGGTAAGACGATGGAAGACTATGTGCAGTGATATGGCAGGGCGCGTGGATGAGAGATACTTGATTTTGTCCTTCATAAATGCGATGTTAAGAATGAACAATTATATGTTCAAATCTTCAGAAGAAAGAATTCCATAATGATGACAGAGTTACGAGAATTGCAAGAAGAATACATTACACTAGAGGAAAAGCAAAACAGTATGGAATCATATCCAGTAGAAAACACTAGTAATCAAGATGGAGGAGCAAATTTACTTCCCAAAATAATCAATGTAGCAGCAGGTACTTCGCAAACATCCTCACAAACTTCTTCGCAAATTTCAGAAGAGAAGAAAATCAATGATAGCCAGCCAAAAATGGTAGCAATGGGTAGTAGAGATCAAGAAGAGTATGATAGAGAAAGGAATTTCTATAATCGAATAGGAAATAACCAAATTCCAAGATTAGATCAACAACAAGAAAATTATGGGGGACAAAGGCAAAATTATTTTGGACAAGGGAACCAAAGACAAAATTATAACAACGGTCAAGGAGGTCAAAGAATGGTAAGGGAAGAGATAAAGTTGCCACCTTTGAATACAAGTGTAGAAAAGATATGGCAAGAAATTATCCTGGTAGAGCATATACCAACTCCATGGAACATGGGAAAGGAACCACCAATGGGTCCAAGAAGTCATGAATTTTGTTCATATCATCATTTTCATGGACATTCTACAAATAATTTCCATAATATCAAGAGGATAATCTTGCGAATGATTGATCAAGGAAAACTAAATCAATTTTTACTTAAGCAGACACATTCGCAACAATTACCACAGGCTCCAACCATAACTCGCAGGGAGAACACAGCACAAGAAAAGGGAGAAGAAACCCTACATATAGAAGTGGGATCAAAAGCAAGGAATGTTTTCTGTAATTCCATTGTTCATTCATATAAAACCATAGAGGATTTTCATGATAATGTGTTAAGCAGGGTATATGCGAGGGATGGTGAAGGAAAGGAAGTAATGAACATCGCAAAAATTTCACGACTTGAAGATTGGCAGAAACGTGAAATTTCTTTTGAAGCCACTGAAATTCCAGAAGGTTGTGAAGCACATGATAATCCATTGGTAGTAAGATTAGCAATCTACATGAATATAGAAGAAAATGAAGATGATATGGAGGAAGAATCAATTGGTCTTAATAGGATTTTGATTGATACGGGAAGTTCTGTCAATATCCTCTTTTATTTTGCTTACAAAACTATGGGGGGAAAAGATGCAGATTTAATACCTTCTACTTACAGAATTTATGGTTTTAATGGAACTGCTAACAAGCCCAAAGGAGAAGTGAGCATGCGAATTCCATTAAGTGGAATGCGAACTGAAATTCTGTTCTGCGTTGTTGATGTCGAATCACCATATAATGCTTTGATAGGAAGACCATGGCTTCATGGAATTCTAGGCGTAGATTCCACTCTACATCAGTGCATAAAGTTTCCTCATATGAAGGGTATTGGAATTATCAAGGGTGATTGGGATGAGGGAAAAAAATGTTACGATACAGAAGTAGAAGTTTGCGAAGGAAAAACTGATGAGAAGGAAAATTGGAGAAAAAGAGCAAAGGCTGTGAAAAGAAGTGAAAATTTAATGGCGGATGATTAAGGCAAAAGAGAATAAAATTACGATGATAATCATACAAGAAATTTACGATAATAATAAGGGGTTGTGATTTGCGAAGAAAGAAGAAGGAAAATAATAAAACAAGAAGGTAATCAGTATGTTTGCTTGTGGAAATGAGGTATGTTGCAAAACAAATTTTTTTATTTCGTGATAAATTTTACGAATATTGTTTGCTCGTAGGAAATTGGGAAAAGTTACAAATTTCAAAATTTATATTGCGATTAAACTTTCATTAATTTGCGAATAAAAGACCGCAATCTGTGATCAGCCTCCAAAAAAGAAAGAGAGCCGCAGAAAATTTTATACAGGCAAACCTTTGTGGCGTACACCCTAGTTCGCGAAGCTATATTTCGTAAGAGGCAAAGTCCTAAAGTACGTCATTTAAGGGGTACCTATAAACGTGGCTAAGGGTAACCGGAACACCACCAAGGGCCCTTAGTACATGGTAAAAATTTAGGGGTACAACCCAATAATGGGGTACCTATCCGGGTTAGACACCTTGGATTCTCACCTAATCTAGCGACATTACGCAATATAAAATGCGGTGTAAGAGGATTTAGGTTGGGCGACTAAGGCATACTGTCTTTCCCAAGAAGTGCAGAAAACGATCAAGGCGCCGAGGTACACGGTTGAGTCAAGAGTGCCGGGTGAGGTTGAACCACATCTGCCATTTTTGACAAGTCTTGGCAAATGATGCACTTGGCCCAAAGATACCCCATAGGGTGCAACCTTGTAACTATAAGCCCTATAGGCAAAAAGGATAAGAGGTTGCGATCAAAAGCTGGTTGTTGGCAGAACCGGATGGGAAGAGCTAACCTTGTATGGTCGATGTACGCTTCCTTGAAGGGGCAACCAGGGGGAAGATAAAGGGCAGCACCCTCCATTAGGGAGCTGATACGTGCTATAAGACGCAAATGTCACGAGGCTTCTTGTTTGCAAAAACATAAAGGCTTGTCATATTTATGCAACAAATGAAGTTCTGCGAGCATTCTAAAAAAAAAAAAAAAAAAAAAAAGAAGAGAAGGAAAACATACAAAAAGAACTCGCAGAATGAAACAAAGAAGTTAAGATGAGATCAATGGGTTATTACATGAAAGTGTAAAAACGTCCTGCGATTTCATCGCAAGACGATAATGTCACGAGGTTGTATGTTCGCAAGAATGTACAGACTTGTCATATTATCGCAAATACAAAAATTTACTACAAAAGAGGTGGCAAAATAAGACCTTCACTTAGGAAGGCATGATAAGACCACAGAAATTAATGAAATTCATTACATCAAAACCATTGAAGAAATTATACAAGAATATACATTATGAAGATCTGAAAAGAAGACAACTTCGTCGATATCATTGAAGAAATTTTACAAGAATATACATCATGAAGTTTTGAAGAGAAACTGACTTCGTCAATACCATTGAAGAATTTTTACAAGAAGTCCTATCAAAGAAGATAACATCATTGAAGAATTTTCACGAAGACTTAACAAAAGATGCAATTTTGATAGCAATCAAATACAGATAAGTTCATACTCGTAAAATTTTACGAGAATTAAATACTTCTTATACTTCTCCATATATTGAATATTTCTCCACAAATTCAATACTATTTATACTTCTTCAAGAATATATCATATTTATTATACTTCTTCAACGGATATTTAATTTTGCGAAGGTTAAGTACTTATTATACTTCTTTATACAATGAGTAATAATTCTTATACTTCTTCATATATTGGGCAATTCTTCATGAATTGAATGCTGCTAATACTTCTTCAAATATATTTTATACTTCTTATACTTCTTAAGGGTATTTCATATTTCGTATACTTCATACTTCCTATACTTCAAGGGGAGATTTATTATTTACTTCGCAACATTCCGCAAAAGGCAAAAGGCTTATATTTCTTATACTTCGAAGGGAGGATTTTTTATTCATAATCACAATAAGAAGAAACTTCGTAAGATAAATTGAGAAGAATATTCTAATACTTCCAGCGATAGTTGATCATTTGAAGAGCAATAATAAGGGGAAAGGGAATACTAAGCTAAGTCTTTAAGATATATTATTTCTCTCCACATGATCAAGTTATGCGAATAAGGGAAACAATCAATCAAAGAAAGATTAATTCAAATTAAGCTTTGAAAAAGAAATTGTTGGATTGATTAAAAGTGCAATCAAGAAGAAAGTGTTGTATTGAAAAGAAACAGAACAGATATACAAAAAAGAGTGAAGTTACAGAACAGATATACAAAAAAGGGTGAAGTTATTTTTCAGGCGATCTATTCCCATCAAAATGATCTTCTTCTTCAACTTCACTATCATCTTCAACTTCACTATCATAGATTTCCAGATATGGAGTATCTTTAGGAATTTCTTCAGAAAGGAGTGTATGGTACTTCTTGAGAGGAATTTCATTATCTTCGCAAATCTTGCGAGTCATCTTAGCTCGAAAACGCTTGACATATAAACTATGGTTATGCTGGGAAATTAGAAGTTGAGATCTCAAATCAGAAATTTTCTTATTACGATTAGCAAGGATAGTTTCCAGATCGTTATTCATCTTCGCATAATTTTCTGCAGCAAGGAGAGAAATTAAGGAATTGGTTAGCAAATTACGAAGGAAAAGTAATCAAAATAATTACCATCGCAAAGAATTTACCTTCTAATTGCTTCTTATCATTACGAAGAGAAGAATTTTCAAGCTTTAATTGATTATTCTCCTCAAGAAGAGAAGAATTATCAATTGCGATGCTCGCAGATTGTGAATTATCTTCGTGACGGGATATTAATTCTGCGTTATCAATACTTGAATCCTCTACTTTCTAACGGAGATTTGAATTTTCAACCTCTAACTTCTTACAATGATTTAAAGTTTTCTTCTCAGCAATAGAATGACGTCTTTCCCAATCAGAAGTAGCTGCAAAACTAACTCTTCCAACCTAAATAAGAAAAAAGGGGTTAGAAATCAACAAAATAAGGGAAATAAACAAGGAATAGAGAAGAAACTTACCATGCTACCTAAAGCATATAATGAATCAGGAGAGACGAATCTTGAAATGCCTTTGAGGGAGTTATTATCAATTACAGTAGGAACTTTACAAGCCTTCGCAATAAGTTTGCGAGCATTCACTGTAGGAGAATTTCCTAATCCACGAGAAGAATGGAGGAAAGCCTCAGAGATGCTAACCATTCTTTGAGGCAAAAGTTTCTGGAATACTGCAATCTTCATTTCCACCTTCATCAACATCATTATCATCATCTCCTTAGTCAGAAAGGGTATCGGAATTAGAACTAAAGTCCTTCTCAGGAAATTTATCATCTTCATCACCAAGATCTTCCTCAATATTCTCATTAGAAGAGATTACATTGGAATGAGACTTGGTTGGGAGTTTCTTATTTTTCCTCCTCTCGTAAACAACATCTTGAAGTTTCCTTTTCCCTTTGCGAAGAGCATCATCTTGACTACCAGAAGCTTGGGTAACCGTCGCAGAACGAAGAGTTTGTTGTCTTGCAGTAAAATTTTTAGAAGAAGTAGAACTCTTATTTTCACTCGCAGCAATCTCAGGAAGAAGTGGAACTGCAAATTCAAATAAGGATAAGAAACATAGGCAACAATATATTGTTTAGAAAAATACAAGAGTGTTTCTTACCTCATTTGAAATTAAAGTGTAACAAAAAGATAAGGAGATGGAAGTACATACATTTCTAAAAACCCAAGGTTGATAATGGCGGTTACGAAGGTTCGCAGGAAGTTCTACTATCCCAGAAATATAAGAACCCGATAATATTAAAGGGTACTTATACCAATCTTCATCATTAGAACGACGAGGTGTCTTATTATTCCCTGAAGCATAATCAATATCGTGCATGAGAAGATCATCTGCTGCGATATTAGCTTTACGATGAAGACGAACACCCCAACGATTATCTTCTTTCCTCGCAGGAATTAGTGTGTAATTTTTGAAGAAACCCTCAACTGTATAATTCGCAGCAACAATTTCCATATTTTCAAATCCAGGTTTCCTAAGATCAACTGAGTACAAAGATTTCCCAAAAGCGGCACGATTTGCGAATTCAACTAAGAGGCGAATACAATCACCAGTCAATTGGTAAATGGCACAAGAAAAATTGGGGTGGGAAATAATTTCATAGAATAGAGGAAAGTTAACATCATAAAGAGGAAGAGGAAGACCTGCGAGGATTTGACCTCGTGAGATTAAAATTTTCTGATCATCCCAAACATAGTTGGTAAAGAGCTTCACACAGAGAGAAGATTTATTATCATAACCTTCAATCTCAGAGAGAATGAGGTCCCTATCAGCAAGTTCCACATTAATCTGTTCAATAGTTTTCTTCTTTGGTGCCATTGAATATAAGATGGAAAATAGAAAGGAAAAAAGATAAAAGAGATTGCAGAGGCAGAAGTGGTGAAGAAGATGAATAAGATAAGAGAATAAAAAGCAAAAACAAAGGATAATATTTATAAATAGAGAGAGTTTGATGAAGATAGAAACTCATTAATACGAGTAAGCGTGAACGGTTGAAAAGAACGGTTACGAAAAAACGTGTCAAAAAGATAAGGGAAAAGTAAAAAGACGTGTTGCGAACTTGATGGGTGGTAATAACTACACTAAATTTACGAGAATAGGGATTCTCATGACATTTCTTCTTTGTAGAATTGACATGAGAAGAGGCAAGATGTAGGTACTGAATATCGCAAGATAATAGTTCACGAGTATCGTAATAAATAAAGGAGGAAAGAGTTATAAAATGATACGATGGTAGAAGTAGTGTGGGGAAATATGAAGTTTTGCCAGGATGAATTGCGATAGGCAATTCATATCATATCTGTATAAGTTTTACTATAAATAGGAGTTCAAATGTAAAATTCGAGAGGTTCTTTTAATGAGTGTATGAAATTATCTTAGGAGAGAGAATAGAAAAAGTTGTAACTATTCTAGTTCCATTTTGATAATTCTATGTAATCAACTAAGAGAATTAATAAGAAAGTTATCATTCACCATCAAGAACTTCTTGAGTTTTTACTAATTCTATTGAGGGTGTAGTTGTAGATTATTCTGCAACTACATCCCTACTAAAGAAGGAGATGCCGGTGATGAAGCAATTGCTGGTGATGGGCCAAATGAAGAAGAAACCAGAGTCAACCAAGATAAGGAAAACACTGGCAAAGATGATAAAGTTGGTGAAGATGATAAGGTTGGAGAAGAAGATAAAGCTGGTGAAGAATATATTGAAGTCTGAGTTCTAGTTTTATTTTCTTGAATTACTCTTTCTCCTCTTGCGAACAATGTACTTTAGACCTCTTTTGGAATCAATTTTGCTTTTGGTATTTTAAGAACTTGGAAGAAAGAACTTGCGAAAAAGAACTTGCGAGAAAGATAATGACATCTTATTTATTAATTCCCATACTTGCCTCTCATTATCTTTCTTGTGATATATGATCTGCATTAAAAAAGATTAGTACTTTATAAAAAGAATTTATTTTATTATGTGGTCTTATTTTGCCTTCCTAGGTAAAGGTCTTATTTTGCCATCTTTTTTATTGCGACAAAATTGGAGAATGTTTCTACACTTACATGTGGAAACCCATTGATCTTGCCTTAACTTTTTATTCTTTTGTATTTTTACTGCGACAATATGACAGGTCTAAATTTTCTTGCGAAATTAAAGCCCCATGACATTTCCGTCTTGCGACGAAATCGCAGGACGTCTTTACACTTGCATGTAGTGACCCTTGATCTCGCCTTATCTTCTATTTTGTATTATTGCCTCTTCAGGAATGTTGCACAAATATGACAAGTCTTAATACTCCCATGAGGAAAAGTCTCATGATATTTGCGTCTTAAGACACTTATCAGCTCCCTAATGGAGGGTGCCGCCCTTACCTTCCCCTTGGTTTCCCTTTCAAGGAGACGTACATCGGCCGTATAAGACTAGCTCCTCCCATCCAGTCTTAACAACAACCAGTTGTGTTCGCAATCTCTTATCCCTTTTGCCTATTGATAGGTGTCTAAAACACCTATATATTTATCTATTGGTTATGCTTTCTTTGCTTAGTTTTCTTGTAAATTATGTATCTTATGTTTGCTTTTTAATATTTAGGTACTTTGGAGTCACTTGGAACTAAAGAAGAAGAAACATGGCAAAAATATCATCTCATGTGCAAATGCTGTTGGAGACTAACTATTTCTCATTATTTGCTTTTCTTTCTTCATCTCTGTCTGAAAAGTATGTCGGCTTTAGTGATGCAACTTTTCTGTCTGAAAAGCACGGCAACTTTAGTGATGACTCTCATTGAAGGGAAGAAGTGAACTTGAGAAGTAAAAGATGACTGCTGTTGGTGGAAGAATTCAAGGAAGAACAAGCGTCAGAATGGAGCATAAATGTTAAGGCTCATGACAACAAATGCTTGCCATCATGTGCTGGCGAGTCTCCAAGTTGCGGACCAAGGGACTCAACAAGGCACTATGTTTACATGAGTTGCATGCTAGTTCACAAAACAGGCATTGTAAGTATAATGTGCTTAATAACTGACACGGAGCCCGTTCAATGCAAAGTGGCCATAAACAGATAGTGGATTTCAATAGAGACACAAATTGAGCAAAGATGCAGTATTATTTTGTCACTAGTTAACAAACAAAGAAGGGGATCTGGCTGTTGCTGCCGCACCGTCGACCTAGCCGAGCAGCAGTGTTAGTTGTTCACCATGGGTTAAGACCCTTACCTGAAGCCGAGGAGAAGAAAGAATCGGACACCAGTTGGTGGTCGATACAGACTCATGAAGTCAGTTGAACAAAGAGGAAATTGAGCTGTTAAGAGCCACGGATTTCGTTGGGTATTTGGGTTAATCAGCAGAGCGAGCCTGGGTATGGTTGGTTCACTGAAATTGAGACCGAGTAACCAGTGGAGCAAGAACTTGAGATGATGCCATTAATTGAAGTGATGAATGATGAGAATAATGTGTGTTTTTGAGTTTTGAATGCACTAGAATGAATGGGTTTGTTGTTGTATGAGAATTGTCGCAGGGAAGGAGTTGATTTGCGGTCCTCGAAATACAATCAGTACATAACCATCATCAGCTCACAAGCGGCATACAAACTGTTTGTAAAAATGCCTGAACTACCAATGCCTCACTAAAGTTCTGTTGCGTCTAATTTTCATGGTTCATACAGTTCTGTTGAGTGTTAGAGAAGGTTTAGATGATTGGGTTTGCAGGGAATTCAAGTTACAGTGAGTTTTGGGAAAAATTAAAGATCTAAGGAATGGGTTGTTGATTGCTGCCAATCAGATGGGTGTTTAGCCATTTCAGGATACAATGAAGCCACCAATTGCAGGTGTTCGACTACACTATCTCTTGCTGCAGTAAGCCATGAGTAATTGGTTCAAGTTGTGCTGGGGAGTTTGTGTAGCTGTTGAGTCTGTGTTGGTGAACAAGAAACTAGTAACGAAGCTATCAAGGAACAAAAGGTTCACGAGGTGCTTGATTGAATCGCCGAAAGAACATGAGACAGCTGCAGCTGGTAGCTACAAGGATACAGTGGCAGCTGAAATGGTGCTGCAGTTACAGGGTTAAAAAGAGCAGTAATGCTAGTGCAGTTTTGTTTGATGGCTTGTGTAGCAGAGAAGAGACCTAATGCAAGACAGACAAGGAGCTAAGTTGGTTAAGGAGCTCAGATTGCAGATGTGCAGTCATCTAGCAGAGCATTGCAGGTACAAGAGCAAGAGATAGCTGTGGCCTGAATTAGGAGGTTATGCAGCTGTTACTGGTGGTACTGGTGCTAAGCAGTGAACTGGTACAGTTACATATGGTGGTATTCATTGCATCTTTGGATGTTAATATGGATTGATGTGTGATGTTGGCTGTACCATGGTTAAGAATGGGCAATAGAGGAGTGATGAAGAAGCGCAATCATGGAGCAGTTGGACTGGGGAGTAAGAGCTTATTGCAACTGCAGTTGGAGGAGAAGGTTGAAGCTGTGTATTGCAGTGGTGATTGAGGTGATGTCTTAGTATTTAGTTGGTTCGACAGTGAGTAGGTGGAGATGCTGGATGGTGTTGGCAGAGTAACCATGTTGATGCCTTGAGCACGTGCAACTGGGCAGCGAAGACTGAGAACGAGCATGAGCTGGTGGCTGTGAGCTGTGGTGCTTGGGTTGGTTGTTATGCACTGCAGAGAGCATGAAATGGAAGTTCAGGAGCAGTTGGTGGTTGCTGTCAATATATGCAGTTGAACTCATTGTTGTTGGTTCAGGACTGAGTTGCATTGCAGGTGTTGTAGCACTGGAGTGGAGTCGTCGGACAAAGGTGTTGCTGTGTAGTTGAGGTGCTGGATTGCAGGGAGCCGTTAAAGACATGGAAATGCTACCAATGGGTATAGTAGCTAAAAGAAGTAGCTGATGTTGAACGGGAGATTGCACAGCCAAGATGGCTAGTTACCTGAGATTTTGCGGCAACCGGATTCCGGCGCTGACAGCCAATTTCCGGCAGGTGATCCAGTTTTTTCGGCGACACGTTTTGGGCATGTTTTCTACTGGGCTACTCTCACACATGAATTATGTGGGCTTGGTGGATATATTGGACTTGGACTTTTGAGTTATGACCTAGTTTGGAGAAAGAAAGCTACAAAAAGGGAAGACTTCTACACTTTTGGATCATGTATTTTCTATTCTAGTTGGAGTTTTTGCAGAGAGCTGGAACTAGGGTTTGCTTCCCTGTTAATTTTCATCTTCATTATTTCATTTATTATATTTGATGATGAACTCCATTACTATGAGTAACTAGAACTCTTCTTGATTAAGGGCGATTTCGAAGCCCGAAATATGAACCTATAATTGATGAAATAACTTGTTCTCTTGCATTTATTTATGTTATTGATTGATTTTCTACTATGCTATTATTGTTTATGGATTATTTGTTAAGGGTTTAAGTTCGAAATTGAATCATTAATTCTTAATCTATTTGCTAGTTTAGATTTTCTTCGACCCGTAATTGTCTAGAGAAGATAAACATAAGTAGCAATATGTGGGTATTGATGATGGGACTTTGTTAAGTATCCATATGTAGAAATCAACACTAGTAGGTGATTCATGCTTTTGAGTTCATCACTAGGAGCAACCTTATCTCACAAAACTTAGAGCATTTGTTTAAGTCACACCTAGTAAGCGTACCTCTAGGAAACTTGGCAAGTAGGAACCGGTAGTCGAGCGCTTCCGTATCCGGTGAGCTTAGGAGATAATAACGGAATAGTTGAGCGTACTAATTATTCTAGGGTTGTTAGTAACATGATAATGCAAAGAACTTGGCTATATATCAATTTGGTTTGTATTCCGTGGTCTAGAATGAACCTTTAATCAATTCCATCTCATATTTGAATACAAATTGCAATTTTCAGGATTTTTACAACACAATCATTCTTGCTAAGAGAATTTGCATAACAACTAGAAACTTCATACCTCCCTTGGGACGATCCTGCTTACATTATACTACTTGCTAGTGTAAAAAGTAGAGAAATATTATTTTTGCGAGATTCGACGCCTCGTCAAAATTGGCGCCGTTGCCGGGGAGGCACTGGCGAGTTTAATTGTTATTGTTTATTCTTAGTTTTTATTTTTGCTTTTGGTTACAATTTCAGTTTACTTATTCAATCTTTAAGAATCTGATTTTCAGGTACGATTTCTTTGGTGAATGCGTGGAGAGGGAAGACCAAGTCCTATTGGTATACGTCTTCATTCGGGCACTTTACTTAGATATTTCATTCGAGCAGTGAATACTCCACTTCCTCCTAGTTCTACACCAAGTGAATTCTCGGACTCGGACGAAGAGGAAGATAACACAATGGGAGCTCGACCGCCTGCTCCAAGAACACTCAAGGAGATCACTTCTCCAAACCTTGACCAGCAGCCTTTATGTATTCAGCTGAATGGAAACATTGAGTTGAAGCCGCAATTGATTAACTTGCTGCCCAAATTCAGAGGTTTATCTGGAGAAGATCCTAATCGTCACTTACAACAATTTCATCATGTTGTAACTAGTATGAAGCAAGCAACTGCAGATGCGGATATGGCTATGATGACAACATTTCCTTTTTCCCTTTTATATTTTGCAGGAGAGTGGTTCTTTTGCTTACCCGCTGGAAGCATAACCACATGGAATGGGATGAAGAAATTGTTCCTTGAGAAGTATTTTCCAGTATCAAAAGCAGCTGTGATTCGCAAAGAGATTTGTGGTATTAGGAAAATATCGGGAGAGACTCTTCATGAGTATTGGGAGCGCTACAAGAAGCTTTTAGCTAGCTGTCCACACCACCAAATCATCGATCAACTTGTGATTCAATATTTCTATGAGGGGTTGCTTTCTACTGAGATACATTTGATTGATGCCGCAAGTGGTGGTGCACTTACCAACAAGACCATTGCGGAAGCTACAAGCTTGTTAGAGAACATGGCTGCAAATACACAACAATTCTTCACTAGAGATGAATCAGCGGTAAGGAAGGTGAATGAAGTTGGCAATTCTTCAAACTTGGAACAGAGGATGGGCAACATGGAGAGGATGATGCATCAAATAGCAGCGGATGTCATACAATCATCATCATATACCAAAGATGTTGAGCAAGCAAGTGCTATGTACCAAAATCAGCAAAGGCCGAGATATGATCCATACTCTAGCACATACAATCCGGGTTGGCGTGATCATCCAAATTTCAGCTACGCCAACAAGCAAGCTGCAGCTCCCAATCCTACTTTTAATCAATAAGGTGGGTACCATTTCTTGCAAAATCCACGTCAAGAAACTCAAGGCACGAGTATAGATGACAAGTTGAATCTCATTCTCAACACAATGGTGCAAGATAAGCAAAAGTCAGAGATGGATATGAAGGACATCCGAACACAAATGGGTCAATTATCTACTGCCGTGAGCAAATTGGAAGCACAAGCAGAGGGAAAACTTCCTTCGCAAACAGTAAATCACAAGGAGAATGCCAATGCTATTGAGTTACGTAGTGGGAAGCAAGTAGAGAAACCGGAAACATCACCGGTGTCCCATGAACCTGATTTGGAGAAAGAAAAGGGTAAAACAGCCCCTAAAAAGGCTGACCCGGTAACAAATTCTAACTCTAAAACTCGTGTTTCTACTTATGTTACTACTCCTCCTTTTCCTAGCAGATTTGCAAAGTCGAAAAAGGAGACATTGTATCAAGAGCTTTTGGAAATCTTTAAGAAGATTGAAGTGAACATTCCACTCATTGAGGCGATAAGGAAAGTTCCGCACTGGGCAAAGTTGTTGAAGGAATTGTGCACTAACAAGCACAAATTGACCGGTAATGAAGTGATGAGTGTGGGGGAAAATGCTTCGGCATATCTTCAAAAGAAACTCCCACCTAAGTTGAAAGATCTCGGTAGTTTCACTATACCATGTACTATTGGTAAAGTCAGGTTTGGGCATGCTATGCTAGATTTAGGAGCATCCATTAATGTTATGCCTGCCTCTGTTTATGAATCATTGAAACTTGGACCTCTTAAAAATACCGGTATTGTTATACAACTTGCTGATAGGTATAATTCTTACCCGAAATGGGTTATTGAAGATGTTTTAGTGCAGGTTAATCAACTCATATTTTCGGCAGATTTCTATGTTCTTGACATGATGGATGAGGATTCACCATCGACTACCCCCTTGCTGTTAGGTAGACCATTCATGAGAACCGCTAAAACGAAGATTGATGTTTTCAAGGGCGCTTTAACTATGGAATTTGATGATGAGATCATAAGTTTCAATATCTTTGAGGCTATGAGATATCCTAGTGACGTGAATTAATGTTTTTCTATTGATATTATTTATTCTCTAACTCAAAAGATGTTTGAATTGAATAGTGATGATGCTTTAGAAAACACCATAGTCGAAGGTTTAGGTTATGGGAAATACAAAGACATTGAAAGTGAATTGTCTATTTGTGATGAGCTTAAAGAGGCTGTTTTATCTCTTAACTCATTACAAGAAGTTCCACCAAAGTATAATGCGTCTTATGTTTCTTTGCCGCTTACTAATGAGAAACTTTTATCGTCGATTGTGCAGGCACCTACTTTTGAGTTGAAACCTCTTTCGGATCACCTTAAATACGTATATTTAGGTGACAATGAAGAGTTACCGGTGATCATTGCCAACAACCTCACCGAGGTGCAAGAGGAGAATCTTATTTGAGTGCTAAGAGAGCACAAATCTGCCATTGGATGGACCATTGCCGATATCAAAGGAATCAGTCCTTCCACATGTATACACCGAATACTTCTTGAGGAGGGGGCAAAACCAACAAGAGAAGCTCAACGTCGCTTGAACCCTCCAATGATGGAAGTAGTCAAGAAGGAAATCCTGAAGTTGTTAGATGCCGGGATTATCTATCCCATATCCGATAACAAATGGGTGAGCCCGATTCAAGTCTTTCCAAAGAAGTCTGGAATCACGGTGGTGAAAAACGAAGACAATGACTTGGTTCCAACTAGAATCCAGACCGGTTGGAGAGTTTGCATTGATTACCGAAATCTCAACTCTACCACCCAAAAGGATCATTTCCCTTTACCATTCATTGATCAAATGCTTGAAAGGTTGGCTAGACGTGCTTACTATTGCTTCCTTGATGGTTTTTCAGGTTATAACCAGCTTGTAATAGCTCCGGAAGATGAAGAAAAGACGACGTTTACTTGTCCTTTTGGCACTTTTGCATATAGACGTATGCCATTTGGCTTGTGCAATGCTCCATCCACTTTTCAACGTTGTATTGTAAGCATATTCTCAGATTATGTGGAAAGCATCATAGAAGTGTTTATGGATGATTTTAGCGTGTATGGTGATTCTTTTCACAAATGCCTAGATAACCTTGCACTTATTCTTAAACGATGCGTAGAAACTAATCTTGTGCTTAATTGGGAAAAATGTCATTCTATGGTCACTCATGGGATTGTGCTAGGCCATGTTGTATCTTCTAAAGGGCTAGAAGTTGACAAGGCTAAGATAGATTTGATTCGGAACTTACAATACCCCACAAATCTGAGGGAGGTTCGCTCTTTTCTTGGTCATGCAGGATTTTATAGGAGATTCATCAAGGATTTCTCCAAGATTGCAATGCCCCTGTGTAGACTTTTGCAGAAAGATATGGCCTTTGATTGTGACAAGGAGTGCAAGGAATCTTTTGACACCTTGAAAGAGTTGTTAACTACCGCACCAATTATCAAACCACCCTACTAGAGCAAGCCATTTGATTTGATGTACGATGCAAGTGATTATGCCGTTGGATCCGTGTTGGGACAACGAGATGGTAAAGTTCCATATGCCATTTATTATGCTTCTAGAACTCTAAATGGAGCACAAATCAACTACTCCACAACTGAAAAGGAGCTTTTGGCCATAGTGTTTGCACTAGAGAAGTTTAGATCCTATTTAGTGGGTACAAAGGTGGTTGTTTTCTCCGACCATGTTGCACTTCGATACTTGCTAACAAAGAAGGATGCTAAGCCAAGGCTCATAAGGTGGATACTCCTTCTTCAAGAGTTCAACATGCAAATCAAGGACAAGAAGGGAAGTGAGAATACCGTAGCGGATCATCTAAGCAGATTGGTTGTGTCCGAAGAAGCGATTCCTTTGCATGATAGCTTCCCGGATGAGCAACTCTTTGCGGTTGGTGGCACAACTCCATAGTACGCTGATATTGTTAACTTGTTGGTGACGGGACAAGTACCTAGTTCCATGTCTACATTCCAAAAACACAAGCTCAAGAAGATTTCCAAGCAATATATATGGGATGAACCTTATTTGTGGAAGCATTGCTCCGATCAAATGATCCGCAGGTGCGTACTTGAATCCGAGTTCCAATCAATTCTGAATTTTTGTCACTCATATGCTTGTGGTGGCCATTTCGGAGCCAAGAGGACAGCCCTCAAGGTTCTCGAAAGTGGTTTTCATTGGCCTATATTGTTTAAGGATGCATATTTATTTTGCAAGGCTTGTGATAGGTGTCAAAGGACAGGCAACCTTGGTGCTAGAAACCAATTCTCGCTGTTGAGATTTTTGATGTTTTGGGTACAGACTTTATGGGGCCTTTTGTGAATTCCAATGGGAAATTTTTTATACTTCTTTCTGTAGATTATGTTTCTAAGTGGGTGGAAGCTAAAGCCACTCCTACCAATGATTCTCATGTTGTTTGTGAGTTTGTGAAGGAACATATCTTTTCTAGGTTTGGAACACCTCGAGTGGTGATTAGTGATGGAGGCTCGCACTTCAAGAGATCCTTTCACGCTCTTCTAAAGAAGTATAACATTTCTCATAAAGTTGGCACACCGTATCATCCACAAACGAGCGGTCAAGCTGAAATTTCCAACCGGGAGATTAAGTCCATCTTATATAAGACGGTGAACGTTACAAGGAAGGATTGGAGTTATAGACTCAATGACACTTTGTGGGCATATAGGACAGCTTATAAGACACCCATCGGTATGTCTCCTTTTAGGCTTGTCTATGGCAAACCTTGCCATCTTCCCGTCGAACTTGAACACAAAGCTTATTGGGCTATCAAGGTATGTAATATGGAATTAGATGCAGCTGGTGAACATAGGAAACTTCAACTCAATGAGTTAGAAGAGATACGAAATGATGCATATGAAAGTTCACGCATTTACAAAGAGAAGACCAAGGCTTTCCATGATAAAATGATTTCCTGAAAGAGTTTTAAAGTAGGGCAGAAAGTACTTTTATTCCATTCTTGTCTTAAATTGTTTCCGGGTAAACTTAGGTCCAGATGGGTTGGACCATTTGTTGTTACTAATGTGTTTGCGCATGGTTCAGTTGAGATTACTAGTCCCAAAACATGGCTGATTTCCAAGGTTAACGGCCATCGCTTGAAACCATACTATGAGCGGTTTGTGACGGAGAATCAGGATATGATCACATTGAGTGACCCACTCCCTCTGGAGGAGTAATTGGAGCTGAACGTCAGGCTGACGACGTTAAACCAAGCGCTAAGTGGGAGGCAACCCACCGGTTTTGTATCTTTACCTTTATCTTTTTATTTTTCAGCATTTTATCTTTTATTTTATCTTTGTTTTTGCATATCATTTGCGGAATTTTCCACCTTGAACTTTCTTTGGACAATTCAATTTTACATTTAGGACAATGTAAAGTTTAAGTGTGGGGCATCATTTATATGTTTGTATAGTTTGTTTTATGCCTTTAGAAAAAAAAATCAGAAAAATAGAAAAACAAAGAAAAAATTGTGCTTTTTGAACTCCGAAATCTAGAAATTTATGCCTTTAGGATGACACTATTAGTGGATGGAACCATTGTGATTGCAGGAGTTGAGGAACCCATTAATTAACAAAGACGAACATAGCTCATAAATTATAAATTATATGTTAGTTGTTACCATATCTCGGAATATCACCATATCACATTCTATTTTTATTTTTCCATATTTATCTATTGTTCTCTAAGTGCTTTGGTGGGTCACTAAAAATCGAGTTGTTATTACTGCTAGGATGAAATAGAGTGATTGAGTTGCTAAAAAAAAAAAAAAAAAAAAGATCGACCAATTAGACCAAACGGAATAAAAATGACACTTGGGAATAGCAGTATGTGTGAAACGTAGTCTCCGTCGCCTAAACAAGCGTGGAATGCAGGATCCAAGGTAACTATCACGTACTTGCTGACAAGAAGCATGCGCTTAAATCCAAAAGATTTGATCATGCCGTCTAAAAAAAAAGTGAAAAAGAAAAAGAAAAAGAAAAAAGAAAAGATTATATTTGTTGAATAAAGTCACTCCTGGTTCCCTTGTATATGCCAGTGAGTTGATGTAGAAATAAGTTTGTTGACCACTGGTTCCCTTGTATATGCCAGTGTGTTAACACTAGAATTCAGACCAGTAGCTCAATCCAATAGGATGCATAGGTTCATATTGGCGGTGACCTTCAGACAGATATGGGATACATCGATCACTTGTGAATATTTGCCACATTTACCTCTTTATCCATCTTCTTAATCTTTTCATTGTGATTGTGGTTAGTCAGATTCCGAGTATTGTGGTTTGTTCGACTTTCTAAGAAAAACTTTATGCACTTATATATGAACTGAATTTGCACAAGGTGCCTCCTCCTGTAGTCATTTTGGATTCGTTCATTGATTTGTCACAAATAGACGGAGTTGGAAATATAGGTTTTGTAGGCAGACCTCTTGTAAACCTTCACGAGACTAAAACTCGTCCACTAGGGACACCTAGGGGTTCAAAGGCTTGTTATTTATGCTAAAAGTGACCGTAGCCTCGACGAGACGGAGTTGTATGTATCTTTTAGAACTATTTTGTTTGATTTGCTCGAGGACTAGCAAAGTCTAAGTGTGGGGGAATTTGATAGGTGTCTAAAACACCTATATATTTATCTATTGGTTATGCTTTCTTTGCTTAGTTTTCTTGTAAATTATGTATCTTATGTTTTCTTTTTAATATTTAGGTACTTTGGAGTCACTTGGAACTAAAGAAGAAGAAATAGGGCAAAAATATCATCTCATGTGCAAATGCTGTTGGAGACTAACTATTTCTCATTATTTGCTTTTCTTTCTTCATCTCTGTCTAAAAAGTATGTCGGCTTTAGTGATGCAACTTTCTGTCTGAAAAGCACAGCAACTTTAGTGATGACTCTCATTGAAGGGAAGAAGTGAACTTGAGAAGTAAAAGATGACTGCTGTTAGTGGAAGAATTCAAGGAATAACAAGCGTCGGAATGGAGCATAAAAGTTAAGGCTCATGACAACAAATGCTTGCCATCATGTGCTGGCGAGTCTCCAAGCTGCGGACCAAGGGAGTCAACAAGGCACTATGTTTACATGAGTTGCATGCTAGTTCACAAAGAACCATCTTTTGGGGACTACCCAAAAAAGTTGGGGGACTACCCATCAGTTTTTGTGGAGGATATTAGAAGTAATATTTGGTCACCCCTTATAATTTTTGTTTCTAATACCCACTTTACCCTTGATGATAAACTTAGTTAGTGATTAATGATTAGTTAAAAACTGATTAGTGATTAGTTAAAAACTGATTAGGGATTAGGGATTAGGGATTAGTGATTAGTGATTTATAAGTTGGATTGTTTTGTTTTTAACATTTTTTTTTTTTTGAGTGATAAGAAGAAGAAGGAAATAGGAAGAACAAGAGTATGATGTTTTGGGTACTCATGGATACTTCAAATTTAGTTAATGGTGCTTGAATTGGCCAAAACATTCCTAAAAATGAACAATTTACAAATTGATTTTCGTTTGGTTTACAAAGTTCGGCTACAACATTTGAAGAACAGGTTACCGAACTCATCTGCAAGTGTAGTTCGGTTAATGTTTCTAAAAACACAGGTAGCCGAACTCAGATTTAATGGAATTTTTAGTTTCGGAGAAACGTTCGGTTAGGAAATCTTTTTACGACGTGCCGAACTAAAAGTTCGGCTGGGAAAAAAAAATGAAAAAAGTTGCGACGTAATAGAACTCAATATATAGGTTTTCGGAGAGAAAAGTTCGGTTAGGAGAAAAAAATTGCGACGTAACCCGGCGAAGTTCGGTTAGGAAAAAAAAATTGCGACGTAACCGAACTAAAGTTCGGTTAGGAAAAAAAATTGAGACGTAACCGAACTTTTCTCTGAAAGAAAAGCCTCCATTAAAAGTTGAGTTCGGCTAGTTCGACAAAGTTTTTCACATAATTCCTAACCGAACTTCTCTCTGCAACTTACATTTTCAACTCATTTTAATGATTACTTCTCATTTTTGCAACCAAAAACGAATGACAAGTAATGGGTTTGTTATGATTTTGATTTTGATTTTGTTTTGTTAATGATTTAAATTAAGCTATATATTGTGGTCGGTGGTGGTGGTGGCTCAAGGTGGTCGGTGGTGGTGGTGGCGGCGGGGGTGATGGGAGGAGGTGGTTATATATATAGGTGGTGGTGATGGGAGGAGGTGGTAATATATATATAGGTTAAGGGTAGGTTAGTCATTTCCACATTTTAGGACACCCCTTATCATTTTAGGGTGGACATTTGTAGCACTGGGTAGTCCCCCACCTTTTTTGGGTAGTCCCCAAAAAATGGTTCTTCACAAAACATGCATTGTAAGTATAATGGGCTTAATAACTGAAACGAAGCCCGTTCAATGCAAAGTGGCCATAAACAGATAGTGGATTTCAATAGAGACACAAATTGAGCAAAGATGCAGTATTATTTTGTCACTAGTTAACAAACAAAGAAGGGGATCTGGCTGTTGCTGCCGCACCGTCGACCTAGCCGAGAAGCAGCATTAGTTGTTCACCATGGGTTAAGACCCTTACCTGAAGCCAAAGAGAATAAAGAATCGGACACCAGTTGGTGGTCGATACAGACTCATGAAGTCAGTCATGAAATTCAGTTGAACAAGGAGGAAATTGAGCTGTTAAGAGCCACGGATTTCGTTGGGTATTTGGGTTAATCAGCAGAGAGAGCCTGGGTATGGTTGGTTTACTGAAATTGAGACCGAGTAACCAGTGGAGCAAGAACTTGAGCTGATGCCATTAATTGAAGTGATGAATGATGAGAATAATGTGTGTTTTTGAGTTTTGAATGCACTAGAATGAATGGGTTTGTTGTTGTATGAGAATTGTCGCAGAGAAGGAGTTGATTTGCGGTCCTCGAAATACAATCAGTACATAACCATCATCAGCTCACAAGCCGCATACAAACTGTTTGTAAAAATGCCCGAACTACCAATGCCTCACTAAAGTTCTGCTGCGTCTAATTTTCATGGTTCATACAGTTCTGTTGAGTGTTAGAGAAGGTTTAGATGATTGGGTTTGCAGGGAATTCAAGTTACAGTGAGTTTTGGGAAAAATTAAAGATCTAAGGAATGGGTTGTTGATTGCTGCCAATCAGATGGGTGTTTAGCCATTTCAGGCTACAATGAAGCCACCAATTGCAGGTGTTCGACTACACTATCTCTTGCTGCAGTTAGCCATGAGTAATTGGTTCAAGTTGTGCTGGGGAGTTTGTGTAGCTGTTGAGTCTATGTTGGTGAACAAGAAACTAGTAACGAAGCTATCAAGGAACAAAAGGTTCAGGAGGTGCTTGATTGAATCGCCGAAAGAACATGAGACAGCTGCAGCTGGTAGCTACAAGGATACAGTGGCAGCTGAAATGGTGCTGCAGTTACAGGGTTAAAAAGAGCAGTAATGCTAGTGCAGTTTTGTTTGATGGCTTGTGTAGCAGAGAAGAGACCTAATGCAAGGCAGACAAGGAGCTAAGTTGGTTAAGGAGCTCAGATTGCAGATGTGCAGTCATCTAGCAGAGCATTGCAGGTACAAGAGCAAGAGATAGCTGTGGCCTGAATTAGGAGGTTATGCAGCTGTTACTGGTGGTACTGGTGCTAAGCAGTGAACTGGTACAGTTACATATGGTGGTATTCATTGCATCTTTGGATGTTAATATGGATTGATGTGTGATGTTGGCTGTACCATGGTTAAGAATGGGCAATAGAGGAGTGATGAAGAAGCGCAATCATGGAGCAGTTGGACTGGGGAGTAAGAGCTTATTGCAACTGCAGTTGGAGGAGAAGGTTGAAGCTGTGTATTGCAGTGGTGATTGAGGTGATGTCTTAGTATTTAGTTGGTTCGACAGTGAGTAGGTGGAGATGCTGGATGGTGTTGGCAGAGTAACCATGTTGATGCCTTGAGCACGTGCAACTGGGCAGCGAAGACTGAGAACGAGCATGAGCTGGTGGCTGTGAGCTGTGGTGCTTGGGTTGGTTGTTATGCACTGCAGAGAGCATGAAATGGAAGTTCAGGAGCAGTTGGTGGTTGCTGTCAATATATGCAGTTGAACTCATTGTTGTTGGTTCAGGACTGAGTTGCATTGCAGGTGTTGTAGCACTGGAGTGGAGTCGTCAGACAAAGGTGTTGCTGTGTAGTTGAGGTGCTGGATTGCAGGGAGCCGTTAAAGACATGGAAATGCTACCAATGGGTATAGTAGCTAAAAGAAGTAGCTGATGTTGAACGGGAGATTGCACAGCCAAGATGGCTAGTTACCTGAGATTTTGCGGCGACCGGATTCCGGCGCTGACAGCCAATTTTCGGCAGGTGATCCAGTTTTTTCGGCGACACGTTTTGGGCATGTTTTCTACTGGGCTACTCTCACACATGAATTATGTGGGCTTGGTGGATATATTGGACTTGGACTTTTGAGTTATGACCTAGTTTGGAGAAAGAAATCTACAAAAAGGGAAGACTTTTACACTTTTGGATCACGTATTTTTCTATTCTACTTGGAGTTTTGCAGAGGGCTGGAACTAGGGTTTGCTTCCCTGTTAATTTTCATCTTCATTATTTCATTTATTATATTTGATGATGAACTCCATTACTATGAGTAACTAGAACTCTTCTTGATTAAGGGCGATTTCGAAGCCCGAAATATGAATCTATAATTGATGAAATAACTTGTTCTCTTGCATTTATTTATGTTATTGATTGATTTTCTACTATGCTATTATTGTTTATGGATTATTTGTTAAGGGTTTAAGTTCGAAATTGAATCATTAATTCTTAATCTATTTGCTAGTTTAGATTTTCTTCGACCCGTAATTGTCTAGAGAAGATAAACATAAGTAGCAATATGTGGGTATTGATGATGGGACTTTGTTAAGTATCCATATGTAGAAATCAACACTAGTAGGTGATTCATGCTTTTGAGTTCATCACTAGGAGCAACCTTATCTCACAAAACTTAGAGCATTTGTTTAAGTCACACCTAGTAAGCGTACCTCTAGGAAACTTGGCAAGTAGGAACCGGTAGTCGAGCGCTTCCGTATCCGGTGAGCTTAGGAGATAATAACGGAATAGTTAAGCGTACTAATTATTCTAGGGTTGTTAGTAACATGATAATGCAAAGAACTTGGCTATATATCAATTTGGTTTGTATTCCGTGGTCTTGAATGAACCTTTAATCAATTCCATCTCATATTTGAATAAAAATTGCAATTTTCAGGATTTTTACAACACAATCATTCTTGCTAAGAGAATTTGCATAACAACTAGAAACTTCATACCTCCCTTGGGACGATCCTGCTTACATTATACTACTTGCTAGTGTAAAAAGTAGAGAAATATTATTTTTGCGAGTTTCGACGCCTCGTCAAAATTGGCGCCGTTGCCGGGGAGGCACTGACGAGTTTAATTGTTATTGTTTATTCTTAGTTTTTATTTTTGCTTTTGGTTACAATTTCAGTTTACTTATTCAATCTTTAAGAATCTGATTTTCAGGTACGATTTCTTTGGTGAATGCGTGGAGAGGGAAGACCAAGTCCTATTGGTATACGTCTTCATTCGGGCACTTTACTTAGATATTTCATTCGAGCAATAAATACTCCACTTCCTCCTAGTTCTACACCAAGTGAATTCTCGTACTCGGACCAAGAGGAAGATAACACAATGGGAGGTCGACCGCCTGCTCCAAGAACACTCAAGGAGCTCACTTCTCCAAACCTTGACCATCAACCTTTATGTATTCATCTGAATGGAAACATTGAGTTGAAGCCGCAATTGATTAACTTGCTGCCCAAATTCAGAGGTTTATCGGGAGAAGATCCTAATCGTCACTTACAACAATTTCATCATGTTGTAACTAGTATGAAGCAAGCAACTGCAGATGCGGATATGGCTATGATGACAACATTTCCTTTTTCCCTTTTATATTTTGCAGGAGAGTGGTTCTTTTGCTTACCCGCTGGAAGCATAACCACATGGAATGGGATGAAGAAATTGTTCCTTGAGAAGTATTTTCCAGATCAAAAGCAGCTGTGATTCGCAAAGAGATTTGTGGTATTAGGAAAATATCGGGAGAGACTCTTCATGAGTATTGGGAGCGCTACAAGAAGCTTTTAGCTAGCTGTCCACACCACCAAATCATCGATCAACTTGTGATTCAATATTTCTATGAGGGGTTGCTTTCTACTGAGATACATTTGATTGATGCCGCAAGTGGTGGTGCACTTACCAACAAGACCATTGCGGAAGCTACAAGCTTGTTAGAGAACATGGCTGCAAATACACAACAATTCTTCACTAGAGATGAATCAGCGGTAAGGAAGGTGAATGAAGTTGGCAATTCTTCAAACTTGGAACAGAGGATGGGCAACATGGAGAGGATGATGCATCAAATAGCAGCGGATGTCATACAATCATCATCATATACCAAAGATGTTGAGCAAGCAAGTGCTATGTACCAAAATCAGCAAAGGCCGAGATATGATCCATACTCTAGCACATACAATCCGGGTTGGAGTGATCATCCAAATTTCAGCTACGCCAACAAGCAAGCTGCAGCTCCCAATCCTACTTTTAATCAATAAGGTGGGTACCATTTCTTGCAAAATCCACGTCAAGAAACTCAAGGCACGAGTATAGATGACAAGTTGAATCTCATTCTCAACACAATGGTGCAAGATAAGCAAAAGTCAGAGATGGATATGAAGGACATCCGAACACAAATGGGTCAATTAGCTACTGCAGTGAGAAAACTGGAAGCACAAGCAGAGGGAAAACTTCCTTCGCAAGTAGTAAATCACAAGGAGAATTCCAATGCTATTGATTTACGCAGTGGGAAGCAAGTAGAGAAATCGGAAACATCACCGGCGTCCAATCAACCTGATTTGGAGGAAGAAGAGGGTGAAACAATCCCTAAAAAGGCTGACCCGGTAACAAATTCTAACTCTAAAACTCGTGTGTTTCTACTTATGTTACTACTCCTCCTTTTCCTAGCAGATTTGCAAAGTCGAAAAAGGAGACATTGTATCAAGAGCTTTTGGAAATCTTTAAGAAGATTGAAGTGAACATTCCACTCATTGAGGCGATAAGGAAAGTTCCCTTTGGGCAAAGTTCTTGAAGGAATTGTGCACTAACAAGCACAAATTGACCGGTAATGAAGTGATGAGTGTGGGGGAAAATGCTTGGCATATCTTCAAAAGAAACTCCCACCTAAGTTGAAAGATCTGGTAGTTTCACTATACCATGTACTATTGGTAAAGTCGGGTTTGGGCATGCTATGCTAGATTTAGGAGCATCCATTAATGTTATGCATGCCTCCGTTTATGAATCATTGAAACTTGGACCTCTTAAAAATACCGGTATTGTTATACAACTTGCTGATAGGTATAATTCTTACCCGAAAGGGGTTATTGAAGATGTTTTGGTGCAGGTTAATCAACTCATATTTTCGGCAGATTTCTATGTTCTTGACATGATGGATGAAGATTCACCATCGACTACCCCCTTCTTTGTTAGGTAGACCATTCATGAGAACCGCTAAAACGAAGATTGATGTTTTCAAGGGCGCTTTAACTATGGAATTTGATGATGAGATCATAAGTTTCAATATCTTTGAGGCTATGAGATATCCTAGTGACGTGAATTAATGTTTTTCTATTGATATTATTTATTCTCTAACTCAAAAGATGTTTGAATTGAATAGTGATGATGCTTTAGAAAACACCATAGTGGAAGGTTTAGGTTATGGGAAATACAAAGACATTGAAAGTGAATTGTCTATTTGTGATGAGCTTAAAGAGGCTGTTTTATCTCTTAACTCATTACAAGAAGTTCCACCAAAGTATAATGCGTCTTATGTTTCTTTGCCGCTTACTAATGAGAAACTTTTATCGTCGATTGTGCAGGCACCTACTTTTGAGTTGAAACCTCTTTCGGATCACCTTAAATACGTATATTTAGGTGACAATGAAGAGTTACCGGTGATCATTGCCAACAACCTCACCGAGGTGCAAGAGGAGAATCTTATTCGAGTGCTAAGAGAGCACAAATCTGCCATTGGATGGACCATTGCCGATATCAAAGGAATCAGTCCTTCCACATGTATACACCGAATACTTCTTGAGGAGGGGGCAAAACCAACAAGAGAAGCTCAACGTCGCTTGAACCCTCCAATGATGGAAGTAGTCAAGAAGGAAATCCTGAAGTTGTTAGATGCCGGGATTATCTATCCCATATCCGATAACAAATGGGTGAGCCCGATTCAAGTCTTTCCAAAGAAGTCTGGAATCACGGTGGTGAAAAACGAAGACAATGACTTGGTTCCAACTAGAATCCAGACCGGTTGGAGAGTTTGCATTGATTACCGAAATCTCAACTCTACCACCCAAAAGGATCATTTCCCTTTACCATTCATTGATCAAATGCTTGAAAGGTTGGCTAGACGTGCTTACTATTGCTTCCTTGATGGTTTTTCAGGTTATAACCAGCTTGTAATAGCTCCGGAAGATGAAGAAAAGACGACGTTTACTTGTCCTTTTGGCACTTTTGCATATAGACGTATGCCATTTGGCTTGTGCAATGCTCCAGCCACTTTTCAACGTTGTATTGTAAGCATATTCTCAGATTATGTGGAAAGCATCATAGAAGTGTTTATGGATGATTTTAGCGTGTATGGTGATTCTTTTCACAAATGCCTAGATAACCTTGCACTTATTCTTAAACGATGCGTAGAAACTAATCTTGTGCTTAATTGGGAAAAATGTCATTCTATGGTCACTCATGGGATTGTGCTAGGCCATGTTGTATCTTCTAAAGGGCTAGAAGTTGACAAGGCTAAGATATATTTGATTCGGAACTTACAATACCCCACAAATATGAGGGAGGTTCGCTCTTTTCTTGGTCATGCAGGATTTTATAGGAGATTCATCAAGGATTTCTCCAAGATTGCAATGCCCCTGTGTAGACTTTTGCAGAAAGATATGGCCTTTGATTGTGACAAGGAGTGCAAGGAATCTTTTGACACCTTGAAAGAGTTGTTAACTACCGCACCAATTATCAAACCACCCTACTAGAGCAAGCCATTTGATTTGATGTACGATGCAAGTGATTATGCCGTTGGATCCGTGTTGGGACAACGAGATGGTAAAGTTCCATATGCCATTTATTATGCTTCTAGAACTCTCAATGGAGCACAAATCAACTACTCCACAACTGAAAAGGAGCTTTTGGCCATAGTGTTTGCACTAGAGAAGTTTAGATCCTATTTAGTGGGTACAAAGGTGGTTGTTTTCTCCGACCATGTTGCACTTCGATACTTGCTAACAAAGAAGGATGCTAAGCCAAGGCTCATAAGGTGGATACTCCTTCTTCAAGAGTTCAACATGCAAATCAAGGACAAGAAGGGAAGTGAGAATACCGTAGCGGATCATCTAAGCAGATTGGTTGTGTCCGAAGAAGCGATTCCTTTGCATGATAGCTTCCCGGATGAGCAACTCTTTGCGGTTGGTGGCACAACTCCATAGTACGCTGATATTGTTAACTTGTTGGTGACGGGACAAGTACCTAGTTCCATGTCTACATTCCAAAAACACAAGCTCAAGAAGATTGCCAAGCAATATATATGGGATGAACCTTATTTGTGGAAGCATTGCTCCGATCAAATGATCCGCAGGTGCGTACTTGAATCCGAGTTCCAATCAATTCTGAATTTTTGTCACTCATATGCTTGTGGTGGCCATTTCGGAGCCAAGAGGACATCCCTCAAGGTTCTCGAAAGTGGTTTTCATTGGCCTATATTGTTTAAGGATGCATATTTATTTTGCAAGGCTTGTGATAGGTGTCAAAGGACAAGCAACCTTGGTGCTAGAAACCAATTCTCGCTGTTGAGATTTTTGATGTTTTGGGTATAGATTTTATGGGGCCTTTTGTGAATTCCAATGGGAAATTTTTTATACTTCTTGATGTAGATTATGTTTCTAAGTGGGTGGAAGCTAAAGCCACTCCTACCAATGATTCTCATGTTGTTTGTGAGTTTGTGAAGGAACATATCTTTTCTAGGTTTGGAACACCTCGAGTGGTGATTAGTGATGGAGGCTCGCACTTCAAGAGATCCTTTCACGCTCTTCTAAAGAAGTATAACATTTCTCATAAAGTTGGCACACCGTATCATCCACAAACGAGCGGTCAAGCTGAAATTTCCAACCGGGATATTAAGTCCATCTTAGAGAAGACGGTGAACGTTACAAGGAAGGATTGGAGTTATAGACTCAATGACACTTTGTGGGCATATAGGACAGCTTATAAGACACCCATCGGTATGTCTCCTTTTAGGCTTGTCTATGGCAAACCTTGCCATCTTCCCGTCGAACTTGAACACAAAGCTTATTGGGCTATCAAGGTATGTAATATGGAATTAGATGCAGCTGGTGAACATAGGAAACTTCAACTCAATGAGTTAGAAGAGATACGAAATGATGCATATGAAAGTTCACGCATTTACAAAGAAAAGACCAAGGTTTTCCATGATAAAATGATTTCCTGAAAGAGTTTTAAAGTAGGGCAGAAAGTACTTTTATTCCATTCTTGTCTTAAATTGTTTCCGGGTAAACTTAGGTCCAGATGGGTTGGACCATTTGTTGTTACTAATGTGTTTGCGCATGGTTCAGTTGAGATTACTAGTCCCAAAACATGGCTGATTTCCAAGGTTAACGGCCATCGCTTGAAACCATACTATGAGCGGTTTGTGACGGAGAATCAGGATATGATCACATTGAGTGACCCACTCCCTCTGGAGGAGTAATTGGAGCTGAACGTCAGGCTGACGACGTTAAACCAAGTGCTAAGTGGGAGGCAACCCACCGGTTTTGTATCTTTACCTTTATCTTTTTATTTTTCAGCATTTTATCTTTTATTTTTTCTTTGTTTTTGCATATCATTTGCGGAATTTTCCACCTTGAACTTTCTTTGGACAATTCAATTTTACATTTAGGACAATGTAAAGTTTAAGTGTGGGGCATCATTTATATGTTTGTATAGTTTGTTTTATGCCTTTAGAAAAAAAAATCAGAAAAATAGAAAAACAAAGAAAAAATTGTGCTTTTTGAACTCGAAATCTAGAAATTTATGCCTTTAGGATGACACTATTAGTGGATGGAACCATTGTGATTGCAGGAGTTGAGGAACCCATTAATTAACAAAGACGAACATAGCTCATAAATTATAAATTATATGTTAGTTGTTACCATATCTCGGAATATCACCATATCACATTCTATTTTTATTTTTCCATATTTATCTATTGTTCTCTAAGTGCTTTGGTGGGTCACTAAAAATCGAGTTGTTATTACTGCTAGGATGAAATAGAGTGATTGAGTTGCTAAAAAAAAAAAAGAAAAAAAAAAGACCGACCAATTAGACCAAACGGAATAAAAATGACACTTAGGAATATAAGTATGTGTGAAACGTAGTCCATGTCTCCGTCGCCTAAATAAGTGTGGAATGCAGGATCCAAGGAAACTATCACGTACTTGCTGACAAGAAGCATGCGCTTAAATCCAAAATATTTAATCATGCCGTCTAAAAAAAAAAAGTGAAAAAGAAAAAGAAAAAGAAAAAAGAAAAGATTATATTTGTTGAATAAAGTCACTCCTGGTTCCCTTGTATATGCCAGTGAGTTGATGTAGAAATAAGTTTGTTGACCACTGGTTCCCTTGTATATGCCAGTGTGTTAACACTAGAATTCAGACCAGTAGCTCAATCCAATAGGATGCATAGGTTCATATTGGCGGTGACCTTCAGACAGATATGGGATACATCGATCACTTGTGAATATTTGCCACATTTACCTCTTTATCCATCTTCTTAATCTTTTCATTGTGATTGTGGTTAGTAAGATTCCGAGTATTGTGGTTTGTTCGACTTTCTAAGAAAAACTTTATGCACTTATATATGAACTGAATTTGCACAAGGTACCTCCTCCTGTAGTCATTTTGGATTCGTTCATTGATTTGTCACAAATAGACGGAGTTGGAAATATAGGTTTTGTAGGCAGACCTCTTGTAAACCTTCACGAGACTAAAACTCGTCCACTAGGGACACCTAGGGGTTCAAAGGCTTGTTATTTATGCTAAAAGTGACCGTAGCCTCGACGAGACGGAGTTGTATGTATCTTTTAGAACTATTTTGTTTGATTTGCTCGAGGACTAGCAAAGTCTAAGTGTGGGGAATTTGATAGGTGTCTAAAACACCTATATATTTATCTATTGGTTATGCTTTCTTTGCTTAGTTTTCTTGTAAATTATGTATCTTATGTTTTCTTTTTAATATTTAGGTACTTTGGAGTCACTTGGAACTAAAGAAGAAGAAATAGGGCAAAAATATCATCTCATGTGCAAATGTTGTTGGAGACTAACTATTTCTCATTATTTGCTTTTCTTTCTTCATCTCTGTCTAAAAAGTATGTCGGCTTTAGTGATGCAACTTTCTGTCTGAAAAGCACAATAACTTTAGTGATGACTCTCATTGAAGGGAAGAAGTGAACTTGAGAAGTAAAAGATGACTGCTGTTAGTGGAAGAATTCAAGGAATAACAAGCGTCGGAATGGAGCATAAAAGTTAAGGCTCATGACAACAAATGCTTGCCATCATGTGCTGGCGAGTCTCCAAGCTGCGGACCAAGGGAGTCAACAAGGCACTATGATTACATGAGTTGCATGCTAGTTCACAAAACATGCATTGTAAGTATAATGGGCTTAATAACTGAAACGAAGCCCGTTCAATGCAAAGTGGCCATAAACAGATAGTGGATTTCAATAGAGACACAAATTGAGCAAAGATGCAGTATTATTTTGTCACTAGTTAACAAACAAAGAAGGGGATCTGGCTGTTGCTGCCGCACCGTCGACCTAGCCGAGAAGCAGCATTAGTTGTTCACCATGGGTTAAGACCCTTACCTGAAGCCAAAGAGAATAAAGAATCGGACACCAGTTGGTGGTCGATACAGACTCATGAAGTCAGTCATGAAATTCAGTTGAACAAGGAGGAAATTGAGCTGTTAAGAGCCACGGATTTCGTTGGGTATTTGGGTTAATCAGCAGAGAGAGCCTGGGTATGGTTGGTTTACTGAAATTGAGACCGAGTAACCAGTGGAGCAAGAACTTGAGCTGATGCCATTAATTGAAGTGATGAATGATGAGAATAATGTGTGTTTTTGAGTTTTGAATGCACTAGAATGAATGGGTTTGTTGTTGTATGAGAATTGTCGCAGGGAAGGAGTTGATTTGCGGTCCTCGAAATACAATCAGTACATAACCATCATCAGCTCACAAGCCGCATACAAACTGTTTGTAAAAATGCCCGAACTACCAATGCCTCACTAAAGTTCTGCTGCGTCTAATTTTCATGGTTCATACAGTTCTGTTGAGTGTTAGAGAAGGTTTAGATGATTGGGTTTGCAGGGAATTCAAGTTACAGTGAGTTTTGGGAAAAATTAAAGATCTAAGGAATGGGTTGTTGATTGCTGCCAATCAGATGGGTGTTTAGCCATTTCAGGCTACAATGAAGCCACCAATTGCAGGTGTTCGACTACACTATCTCTTGCTGCAGTTAGCCATGAGTAATTGGTTCAAGTTATGCTGGGGAGTTTGTGTAGCTGTTGAGTCTGTGTTGGTGAAAAAGAAACTAGTAACGAAGCTGTCAAGGAACAAAAGGTTCATGAGGTGCTTGATTGAATCACAGAAAGAACATGAGACAGCTGAAATGGTGTTGCAGTTACAGGGTTAAAAAGAGCAGTAATGCTAGTGCAGTTTTGTTTGATGGCTTGTGTAGCAGAGAAGAGACCTAATGCAAGGCAGACAAGGAGCTAAGTTGGTTAAGGAGCTCAGATTGCAGATGTGCAGTCATCTAGCAGAGCATTGCAGGTACAAGAGCAAGAGATAGCTGTGGCCTGAATTAGGAGGTTATGCAGCTGTTACTGGTGGTACTGGTGCTGAGCAGTGAACTGGTACAGTTACATATGGTGGTATTCATTGCATCTTTGGATGTTAATATGGATTGATGTGTGATGTTGGCTGTACCATGGTTAAGAATGGGCAATAGAGGAGTGATGAAGAAGCGCAATCATGGAGCAGTTGGACTGGGGAGTAAGAGCTTATTGCAACTGCAGTTGGAGGAGAAGGTTGAAGCTGTGTATTGCAGTGGTGATTGAGGTGATGTCTTAGTATTTAGTTGGTTCGACAGTGAGTAGGTGGAGATGCTGGATGGTGTTGGCAGAGTAACCATGTTGATGCCTTGAGCACGTGCAACTGGGCATGAAGACTGAGAGCAGCATGAGCTGGTGGCTGTGAGCTGTGGTGCTTGGGTTGGTTGTTATGCACTGCAGAGAGCATGAAATGGAAGTTCAGGAGCAGTTGGTGGTTGCTGTCAATATATGCAGTTGAACTCATTGTTGTTGGTTCAGGACTGAGTTGCATTGCAGGTGTTGTAGCACTGGAGTGGAGTCGTCAGACAAAGGTGTTGCTGTGTAGTTGAGGTGCTGGATTGCAGGGAGCCGTTAAAGACATGGAAATGCTACCAATGGGTATAGTAGCTAAAAGAAGTAGCTGATGTTGAACGGGAGATTGCACAGCCAAGATGGCTAGTTACCTGAGATTTTGCGGCGACCGGATTCCGGCGCTGACAGCCAATTTTCGGCAGGTGATCCAGTTTTTTCGGCGACACGTTTTGGGCATGTTTTCTACTGGGCTACTCTCACACATGAATTATGTGGGCTTGGTGGATATATTGGACTTGGACTTTTGAGTTATGACCTAGTTTGGAGAAAGAAAGCTACAAAAAGGGAAGACTTCTACACTTTTGGATCACGTATTTTCTATTCTACTTGGAGTTTTTGCAGAGAGCTGGAACTAGGGTTTGCTTCCCTGTTAATTTTCATCTTCATTATTTCATTTATTATATTTGATGATGAACTCCATTACTATGAGTAACTAGAACTCTTCTTGATTAAGGGCGATTTCGAAGCCCGAAATATGAATCTATAATTGATGAAATAACTTGTTCTCTTGCATTTATTTATGTTATTGATTGATTTTCTACTATGCTATTATTGTTTATGGATTATTTGTTAAGGGTTTAAGTTCGAAATTGAATCATTAATTCTTAATCTATTTGCTAGTTTAGATTTTCTTGACCAGTAATTGTCTAGAGAAGATAAACATAAGTAGCAATATGTGGGTATTGATGATGGGACTTTGTTAAGTATCCATATGTAGAAATCAACACTAGTAGGTGATTCATGCTTTTGAGTTCATCACTAGGAGCAACCTTATCTCACAAAACTTAGAGCATTTGTTTAAGTCACACCTAGTAAGCGTACCTCTAGGAAACTTGGCAAGTAGGAACCGGTAGTCGAGCGCTTCCGTATCCGGTGAGCTTAGGAGATAATAACGGAATAGTTGAGCGTACTAATTATTCTAGGGTTGTTAGTAACATGATAATGCAAAGAACTTGGCTATATATCAATTTGGTTTGTATTAAAGTGGTCTAGAATGAACCTTTAATCAATTCCATCTCATATTTGAATACAAATTGCAATTTTCAGGATTTTTACAACACAATCATTCTTGCTAAGAGAATTTGCATAACAACTAGAAACTTCATACCTCCCTTGGGACAATCCTGCTTACATTATACTACTTGCTAGTGTAAAAAGTAGAGAAATATTATTTTTGCGAGATTCGACGCCTCGTCACCTATATGTCTTATGGTTACGAGACTGCACCCTAAGTGGGGTTTTCTTCGGGCCGAGTGCATCATAGCCAAGACTTACCAATAATGGCTAGGGTAGTTTCATACGCCCTGGGGAATCTTGGCTCAACTGTGTACCTCGGCGCCTTGGTCATACTCTGTACCCCTTAGGAGATCTCTTATTACCTTAGTCGCCCAACTCAAGTCACATGCTCAAGTTGAGAATCCAAGGTGTCTCTCCTGGATGGGCTTTCATTGACCCCAAATCTCCATGACTCAGGTTCCAGCAGCGGTGTAACTTTATCGTTGAGCCATGCAACAGATACCCCCTTCTATGACGTAATTTAGGTCTTATATTTGCCTCTTGCGAAATTTTATTTGCGAACTAAGGTGTACGCCATAAAGGTTCGTCCCATTCTGAATCTTAAATGATCATTTCTTGCGAAATTTTCGCACATTCTTATTTTAATTTGATCTTGAATAATCTCGCAGTAATTTTTTCAAATTTTTTTTTTGTTAATACTTACTTTGTTGCATCATACATTATTTCATCAACTAGGGATTCTCAAGGTTCCTCACGGGTAATATCTCTTTAAATAAAATATATTTCATTGTCTACCAAGTCTTTGACCAACATCTTTACCCTCTGGATCCATTAATTTGTATGCCCCTGTTCCAATTATCTCTTTTATAATGTAAGGTCCATCTCATTTTCTCGCTAATTTTCCACCACCTTCTCGCTGATAATTTGGCGTCTCACGATGAACCAAATCACTTGGCTGAAATTCACGTGGTTTGACACGCTTATTGTACTCTCGTGCTAATCTCCGTTTATAATTATCCATATGCTGTAAAGATTTTTCTCTCTTCTCTTCTAATTCATCCAGTTTTCTTAGGATCATTCCAGCACTAAGATTCTTCTCCTAGGCCTATCTTTTTGTCGTGGGTATATCAATTTCTGTTGGTAACACTACCTCAACCCCATATGTTAGACAGAAAGGTGACATTCCCGTTGCTTCTCGCCTAGTTGTGTTGTAAGCTCATATTGCATTATGTACTTGTTCGCACCATGCCCTATTATGTCCCTCCAACTTCTTCTTTAATATATCTGCGATTGTCTTATTTGTTGCCTCTGCTTGCCCATTAGCATGTGGGTATAAAGGAGTAGATTTTCCACATTTTATCTTAAATGCATTAAGAAACATTTCTATATTCTGCCCTTCAAATTGCTTCCCATTATCAGATACCAACTGTGCTGGAATTCCAAATCTGCAAATGACATTCTCAAATATAAATGTAAATATATCTTTGTCACGAATATGTTGTATTTCTTTTACTTCTTCCCATTTTGTGAAATAATCTGTTGCGACAATTAAGTATCTTTTTTGTCCAGATCCTGGTACAAATGGTCCCAAAATATCTAACCCCCACTTTCCAAAAGGCCACACACTGGTTGAAGATGATAAGGGTGCTCCAGGTGCATGTATTCTCTTTCCATGCCGCTGACAATCTTCGCAACGCCTTGATACTTGTTTTGCATCTTCATGCATATATGGCCAATACTAACCTTGTGTTTTTGCTCTATATGCCAAAGATCTTCCTCCGATGTGGTTGCCAGAATCTCCACTATGCAACATTTTTAACACTTTATCTCCTTCTTATCGTGTCAAACATCTAAGTGATGGTCCATTAAATGATTTTCTATACAATATCCCATCTCTTAATTCATAATTTGTTGCACGACTCATTAATTTGTGTGCCTCCAATTTGTTTCTTGGTATTTCCCCTCTTGCTAAATATGCATGAAGTTCTGTTCTCCAATCTGTGATATTGTCATTTGGTCCTTCTTCACCGTATTCTACTATCATTACATCTACTTCTTCTTCCTCTTCTTTATTGATTGATGGCGATGAAAGTGTCTGTATCTTTATGCATCTCGCAGTTGTATCTGTCATCATGCTTGAAAAGAAAGTATAAGCATCTGCGAGCCTATTATTCTTCCTTGATATATGCCTCCATTTTATTTTTTAGATTTTCGTTGACAATTCTTCAACAAGTTTCTTGTATTTCTTCAAGGATGGTTTATTTTTTGTGTATTCTCCTTTCATCTGGCGAATTACTAACTGCGAATCACTGGTAAATCTAGCATTTTCTAATTTTATTTCTATCGCGAATCTTAGGGCATGTACCACAACTTCATATTCTGTTTCATTATTAGTAGATGCAAACTCCAATCTAAATGAAAAAGCCATCTTTGTTCTCTCTGGTGAAATCAAGATAATTCCAACTCCATTACCTTCCCCGTTTGAGGATCCATCCACCAATATCTCTCATCTATTTGGTTCTGTTAACAAGTCTTTTGGATCTCCTTGTTCTTATTCTACATCCATCATCCCCTCAACAACTTCATCATCTTCTAAAGGAAATTCTGCTAAAAAGTCAGCAATAACCTGCGACTTTGGTGAAGATAACACTTCATATTTAATTTCGAAATGTCCTACTTGCGCATTCCATCTCTCTACTCTGCCTGATATTTCTGAGTTCTTTATAACTAATTCAATTGGTACCTTTGTTAACACTTTAAATTTATTTTCCTAAAAATATATGCGGAGCTTAAAGGTCGCATACACCAATACTAGAATTAGTTTTTCAATCTTAGAATAATTTATTTCTGCGGCATTGAACGTCTTGCTAATGTAGTAAATTGGTTTTTCAACTCCTGCATCTACTCGCAATAACACAACACTTAATGCATGAGAAGTTGTCGCAAGATAGATTAGCAACTCTTCTCCCGGCTCTGACTTTTGTAAAATAGATGTATTCTCCAGGTATTCTTTTATTCCTTGAAAAGCTTTCTCACATTCATCTGTCCATCTGAATTTTGTTCCCTTTTTTAGTATGCTGAAGAAATGTTTACATTTATCAGATAATCGCAAGATGAACCTTCCCAGCGAAGCTAAGAATCCATTTCACTTTTGCACATATTTTACAGTTTCTGGTGTTGGAATATCGCGAACTGCTTGCACTTTTTCTGGATCAACTTGTATTCCTTCCTTGGATACAATGTATCCTAAAAAAAAATCCCGACGCAACTCCAAAAATGCATTTTTCTGGATTCACCTTGATGTTAAAATGCCGCATCTGTTCAAAAATCTCCTTCAGATCTTGTACATGGTTTTTAGCTTCTTTACTTTTTATCAACATGTCATCTACGTACACCTCTAATTTTTTGTGTATCCATTTTGCGAATACCTTCTCTACCATCCTTTGATATGTTGCTCCTGCATTTCGCAAACCAAATGGCATTTTTGTATAACAATATAATCCTCTTGGAGCGAAAAAAACAGTATGTTCTTGATCTTCTTCGGCGAGAGGAGTCTGGTTGTATCCTTTATACCCATCTAGAGAAGATATTCTATCATTTCCCGCTGCTGATTCGACCATTTGAGGTATATCTGGTAATGGAAAGCTGTCTTTAGGACAAGCTTTGTTTAGATCTGTAAAATCTATGCAAGTTCTTATTCCATTATTTTTCTTTGGAACCGCAACCATGTTTTCTATCCATTCTGGGTATTTTGCTTGTCTTATAATTCCTGCATCAAGCATTTTCTGTAGTTCCTCTTCTATTTTGGGATGGTAAGTTGTTGCGATCTTTCTTATCCTCTGGTTAAATGGTTTTGCATCTTTGTTGATCTCCAATTTATGACATGCAACTGATGGATCTATTCCAGGCATTTAATCCATGCTCCATGCGAAAATATCTTTATATTCTCGCAAGAGATTGACGGTTCTTTCTTCCTCATCTGTATCCATCTTAGTTCCAATTTTCAACATTTTAGGTTCTTCTTCAGTTCCAATATTTACTTCTTTTGTTGGTTCTGCTGCAGTGTAACTTTCTTCAGGTTCTCCCATTGGTGTTGGTTCTTTTATAATTTTCGCTGATTTATCTCCTTCCTGCGAAATTTCGCTGGGTATTCCTTTTTCTTCTTCTGCTCTTATCATGTAGATTTTAAACTCCTCTTCTTTTTTTGCCTCTTTCGCCATCTTCCTGCGAGCTTTTCGCTTCTTCACTCGTCCTTCATAATTTTTTACTTCAATTTGATAACATAGTTTCGCACCTTCAATATCTCCCCTAATTTTCCCAATCCCGCTTGGCTTAGGAAACTTGATGCACTGATGTAATGTTGATGCTACAGCTTTGATTGCGTGTATCCATGATCTTCCCAACAACATGTTATATGGTGATTCCATATCCACCACACATAGCGTTATTTGTGTTTCAATTTCTCCCAACGAAATTCTCACTGTTATTTCTCCTTTTGGTTTAGTTGTGGACTTGCCGAAACCATGAATATGATATGTTGGATGAGACATTTCTTCATCTTTGTATCCCATTCCTTTGTATGCATGATAAAATATTATATCCAATGAGCTTCCCATATCTACCAAAGTTATATTCATTGCCCATTCTTCCATATATTTTGCTGATTTCTCCTTTTCTTTTCGTATAGTTGTTACTATGATTACCAAAGGAGATGTGTGGTTCAAATTTTCTTCTGGTATCTCTGCCGCTGTGAATGTAATTTTCTGATTTTCCCAATCCTTCAACGGACATATTTTTTCTACCGTCATAATCTTCTTTCCTTCAAAATCTCGTTTATGTATCCTCCCTCTAATGTTTTCATGGAATTCATTAACCATTATTTTTTTGATTACATTACACTCCCATCTTATTTTATTCTTACCAATCTTAACCATCTTTTCTCCAACTGATTTGTTGTTTTCTTTTATCATTTTCTTGATTTAAACAGTTTTCACAATAATCTCCGCAATCTCTAATCAAATTTTCTTGATTTGATAATCTTCATCCCTATTTCTAGCGCCAATATGTAGTAGCAGGAAATCCCACACTACACCCCTCACAAGAATTCATATTAATCAACACATCTTTTAAAGATTAAGAACAACACTTTTATTAATTGATTTACAGAAATGTTACAAGAAATGGAAGAAAACAAGAATACAATCGCTCTTTAAACTTTCTCTCCCAAAATGACCTGCTCATCACCCGAAAAAGATCTCTCCCTCTCTCTCGCCTATTCAACTCTTTATATAGGGGATTACATAGTGGATGACAGCTAATCTGTCCTTTATTTTAGGATCTTACTTGCGATATTCTCGCAAGAGTTATATTGTTAATCTTCGCAAACACTCTAAACATCGCAAATTCATCACACTTTTCTCATGTTTCTACGTCATTCTTTAAATCATTCTGCGACGCTCGCAAAGTGTTGTTGATCAAGATTCGCAAATGTATCCTTCTTGCAATATTCTGATCCTACACACTCCTAACTCATTCTCTTTTAAGGAACAATAAACCCTCATTTGCAAATAAAAATGATCATTAATGAAAAGAAAAAATAAATAGAAATGATCCATCTCTGTATCAATAGTATGTTATTGTTATGCAATGAGATAAATTGTTTTCCCCTTTATTTTAACGGTCTCCATACAATTCTAACTCCCTTTGTTCACGGACATTTTTCCAAATATCATCCGCTATACTCTTTCTTCATGCATTAGCTTCTTTACGTTATGTCTCATGGTTCAAACGGAGGTAGTGCGATACATAATTTTGTATCCACTTAATATGAACTTAAGTGCCAGAATGAGGTTCAGACAAAATGATTCTACTAGATTCCTAAATTGGTTTTGTAGCTGTGGAATTATGTGTACAATTTTGGACACGCATATAATTAAATGTGTTTTGAGTATAGATAATACCAGTATTATTAGGCAGGTATATAGTCACACTTTGAAGGAAAGGCATGTGCATGGTTGTCTGACACAGTGAGCAGCTGTTGGCTTGAAGCAATGCTATTCGGCATATATATATATATATATATAAAGAACCAATAATTGTATGAATTATTTGTATCCATTGTGTTTAGTGCGAGCATAATTAAATGAGAACTTGATCCTAGAAGGTGAATGTTGTATGATTTTGTTCTTCTATATACCTGGTGGATGGTGCAGCCACTTGTTGGGGTGGATGAGCTAGTAATATAGATTTCTTAAGTCTTGGACTGCAATATAAAATTGTGTCTTCTTCATCTAAACCTGACGTTGCTAATGTACAATAGCCTAAAGAGGCAGTTCAGATTTAGGACCTAATTAGTTCAGAGTTGGATAAGCATAAAAAGCATGTGAACTCTAGTTCTGTAGTTCTTAAACCATAACTTCCGGTAAGCTACTAGCCTGCTACGAAAGGTTTGACCATAAATAAACAACAAGTTAATCTGCTAGCCTGAAATCAGTTCTGACTTAATTAACTAAACACAAATTGAGATGAATATCGAAAAAAAAAGAGTTAACAGAACATGGTGAGACCCTAAACAATAAAAATAGGGTTTTTACTTTTAAAACTAATATCAAAACAATCAAAATAGTAACAATCAAACAAAACAAATCGGAGATTAGAGAAGAAACAAATAGATGAAAAAAGCATACCTAAAGCTGAAGCGTTTCCTCCTTCTCCTAATATTTTTCTCTGACCAAACTCCCTCCCAAATCTCTACTCCTATGAAATATTTGTGCACATGCAAAAATGCACTATCAACTCTCCAGAACTCCCCAAAACAATCATGTTAATGCACGAAATTGAACATTTCAACATAGAAAAAAATCCAAACACCAAAACAAAAACAAAAACAAAACAAAATACAAGGAAAAAAAAAAGAAACATAAATAAACCAAGGAATAAATTGTACATTTCAGCATAGAAAAGAATCCAAATACCAAAAAAAAAAAAAGGAAAAAAAAAAACACAACTGCAAGAAGAAAAGCTACATAGATAAGCTTAGGAATGTGTTAGTGGCATGGACATCATGAGTACATGTTTCCGATTGTCCACCAAAATTCTTCAACGAGACAGCGCTCCTCATGTGAGGAATAATTGCAACCCTTGTTTCCCACGGTCCTCCCCAAATTTCCGTCCAAGTTTTGGTGAGTGTATTGTAACGCAATAAACGCCTATTCTGCCAAAATAAGAGTTCCTTGTTATTTATAAAGGCTATCGGGTTATGAGTCGGCCATTCATCCTCTTTAAAGAAAATGCTTATCTCATAATTCCAATTCCATTCCCCGCCAGGTACCCATGTATGAATATTTTTTTGGAAATGGGAGCCCAAAAATCTATTCGGGGCCGATCAATTCCCTCATGGATATAGTAAAATAAAATGCGAACTTCGAACATGACCATCCCAAGTGATGGGTAAGTATTTATCCAAAATTCACTCCCAGGAATATGATGTTGTAGGAGAAGAATCTCGCAACAACATTTTCTTAGCGTGCGAGATTCGTCCATTTCCTTACCCAGCTAGAATGCAGCAAGAGCCTGCGAAATTATCAATAGCCTGTGATAATATAAGCTGTACTCCACTATGTGTGAGCTGTCATCCACTATGTAAACACCTATATAAAGAGGAAGGCAGGAGAGAGAGAAAAAGAAAGATATACATTTTTGTAAGAGAGAGAGAGAGACACATTTATAGAGAGAGAGAGTTTATTTTCTTTATCATCTTCTTCCCCAAAAACTAGATCTAGAACTCTATCCATTAATGGAGATTCTAAATGTAACACTTATGTAATTACAACAATCATAGTGAAGAACCATGGATGTAGATCACATTGATCGAACCATGTAAAAAATCTTGTGTGTCCATTTTATAGTTTTAGCACTTTAATCTTTATTTTGGTTATGAAATAGATTTAGATCTAGAAAGTATTATCATGATATTATATGGGTGTGTTGTGGGATTTCCTGCAACTATATTTTTGGCGCTAGAAACAGGGAGGGATAAGCCGCTTGATAGATTGAAGGAGATTCAAAGAAATTAGCTACATCTAAAAATTTCCAGGGCAAAAATTGAAGTTTCAGAAAGAGTTTTACATTATCAGGCAACAAATACTATTGGTAGCTTATAGAAATAAAGAGACGGAGATAATAAAGACTGAAAACAAATTTGGAGAAGACGTCAAGCAAAGTTGCGTCAACAATCAAACAAAGCTCCGTCAAAAATCAGTTCTAAGAGGATGGATTTACTTTTAGCTTCTCTGATTTAATCTCTTAAATGTTTAGATCTAGGAGTTTTATAGCAAAATTTTTGAAAAAACTCTTAAAAGTCCATAACCTGCTTTACAAATTCACATGAGATTTTAAGAAATTATGTGGGTTAAAATTTTGATCTGATAATTTTAAAATGATTTTAGAAAAACTTTTCATCAAAACCTAGAATTTGTCCTTCATCAAAATTGGATTTCTCTTTAGAAATTGGTTCAAAACGAAATTCGGTTAAAAAAATCAGTGAACAGGATTTACAAACCCATGTACTGAATTTCTGTAAAACTCAAGCATTGAGATTTTTGATTTGACCTTTCTTTTGTTCATATCTTGCCTGTGATAGTTAACAAAGAATGTGGATCGTAACAACCATATTTGCAGAAGAAAATGGAATTCACATACTCAAAATTGCTCCAGCGAAGTGCAATTTCAAAGATGGGGAATAATTGGATGCATCAAAGCTCAACCATGGAAGAAGAATTTAGTTCATGTGCAGCAAATTATCTAGCAGGATAACAAACAAGTTCAGCCACAACACACTTAGGAAAGATGCAGCAGTGAAATTAATCTCGTCGTCAACATTGGTAAAGACATGATGGTTTGAGGAGAGATCAGCAGTTTGGAAAGAACCAGGGGAATGCACCAGCGAAGAAAAGACACAGAAGATTCCTATTTGCGTCAAATTCTCATCTTTACTCGCAACTCAAAGAAGATAAAGAACAAATGTAAGAGAGATTTAGCGAAGTTCACTTCGTTTATAGCTTTATAAATCAAAAAAGTTTAGAGTAGAACAACACAAACCCGCTATCATGAATAAAAAAAAAGTAGTTAACTTCTGCGAAGAGGGAGAAGAAATCAACAACTCCAGTAAAAATACTTCGCAACACGCGCGAAGATAAAGCTTTTCTCTGCGAATACAACCTCCGCTAGTGAATGTGCACATCTCATCGGCAAGCAACAAGAAGGAAGATTTGATGAAGTTTGGTTCTTATCGTCACTCAACATGCTAAAACACGAAGTTAGGCCAACATTACTATCACAGGCGAAGAAAATGAGTATAACTTACAAGAAGACAACAGTCACGCGAAGAGAGTAATCACTGAAGCCTTGGTTCAATAAGGATCAAGTCTTGCGAAGACAAAAAGATTTCCTGTGAAGACATAGACTAGGAGGTAGTAAGCACCCGGCAAAGACAAAAGACGAAAGAATAAACAACAGGTTCGCACCCGGCAAAGACAAAAGACGAAAGAATAAACAACAGGTATGGACCAAGGAAGCAAGCAAACTACGTGAAGATAAAAGTGTAGGACGATGCATGAAGACAAAATAAAATTTCAGATAAACAGAAAGCAAAAGAACAAGACACGATTAGTAGCAGCTCAATGAAGCATAACTGTAACTACGAAAAATCCATCCGAAGTTACACCCAAGTCTTATTTCTAGTTCTAAGCACATTTGTACTTCAAACCCATGGAACAATTTCTAGATCTGACTTTTACATACTAAAATGATAATTTGAAGTGTTAAAATCATAAAAGGGACACACATTTTTACGTGGTTCGATCCATAAAGGGATCTACATCCACGAATTTCACTAGAGTATTTGGTATTTACATGGAACTCCATTAATGAGTTTTTAGAGCTCTCCTAGATCTAGTTTTGGGAAAGAAGATGAAGATAAGGGAAAATAAAATCTGATCCCTTCTCTCTCCTAGATATTTTCTTTATGTACTAGAGAGTAGAAGTGGATTTACATAAATGTCCTTTACTTACAAATTAAGGAAACTAAGCTAAGATATTATGTAGGCTATCCTAGCGATGCTAAGTTACTCCTCCCTTCATATGGCGCCACGCGTCGATGTGCATTTTTGGTATCTACATTTTGCCCTATTTTTCTTGAGTGTTGCTTGAAGAGCGATTCTTAAGAAAAATCCATCTTCGTGTAGCTCTTTGGAGCGAGACGTGTGGTGCTTGAGTAGATGAATTTGATCTTTGTTGATGAAGGAACGAGCTAAAGAATAATAACTTGAAAAAGTATATACTTGCCTCTTATTCTTTTGTGAAGTTCCGAAGTCTTGTCGTCGTATTGAAGTATCATTCTCGAAGTATATGAAGTATAAAGTATGTGAAGTATGAAGTGTTCTTCAAGAAGTATAAGAAGTACTTAATCCTCGAAATATATATGAAGTATCAATCCTCAATTTTGTTGTTGTTGGAACGGTTCATTGCTTTTGATTTTTCCCTTGCATGATCGGTGTTGGTTCTTCATGTTGATGAGTAGTATCGAGGTATTGTGTTGCATGTAACGAGCTAAAGTTGACGAGATGGCACTTGATTCGTATTCTCTATTATTGTTGAGGATTCTTGTTGTTGATGAAGTATGGAGTGGGCGATAACTTATCATTAGTGAATGTACCGAGTTTCTTCTTTCCGAGTTTCGTCCCTGAAAGTTGGTTTTGATGACTTTCTTCCAAGTTTCCTTTTCTTCATCCTTGTGCGAAGTTCATTGTGAGTGCTAGTTTGAGCTTTACCGATGATAACCTTGTGTTGATGTTGCCCTTGACGAGTTGATGGTATCACTTCTTGTTCTTGCCTTGCCTCATTGTAGCTTTTCACATGATATTGTTTCATTTGTAGCTTAACGTCCTTATAATATGATTCATATCAAATCCAAAAAATTTGAAAAAATTTCCGCGAAGTGTATAATATGCATTTTCCCATATATGTGTGTGCCTCCTTTTTATTTGGTAGATGAAGGAACTAAATCTATCCGAAGTAAAAGTAATATGCTTCCTCTTTCTTGCCTTTGCCCTTGCTTTGCTTGATATCTTACTATTGTATAGCGAAGTATTAATGAAATACCCTCCTTGGTTCATATTTATGCGAAGTATCCTTAGAAGTATATAATCCGAAGTATAAGAAGTATTCTTAGTTAAAAATCTTCATGAAGCACTCGCGGCAATAAATATTGTCTTCAAGAAGTATAAATAATAAGAATTCCCAAAGTGCTCTTGCATGATGTATGTTCGATGAATGTATGTATGTTATGAATGAATGCTATATGTATGAAATGATATGCTTTTCCTATATGTATGCATATTACTTCGTCAAAATTATACTTGCCTTGATTTTTTATCGTTTGTGCCTCTGATTCTCCTTTGCATTCCTTCTCGTTCCCATCTCGTATGTAATTATACATCGTTGCCTTTTAGTGCTTGTTCCTGTATTATTAATAATCAAATCATAGCATAATCAAGTTAATATAAATATTATCATGTGCAATATTTCAATTGCAAGTACTTCTTATGCAATGTAAGAAGTACTTCTTAGAATTGTGTGACTCGTGTGGTCAAGCTTTGTAATGTGCTTGCTTCTTTCTTTGCTTTGTATCTTGCCTTTTTTTTTTTTCCTCAGGTCTCATTTTCTGCCTCACATCTCTATTATCATTTCGGGGTCTTATTTCGCCTCCTAGTTAAGGTCTTAGTATGCCCCACCCCGTTGATCAGGGCTTTTCGACGAAGTCTCAGGCGCTCTTTACTCTTGCGAAGTAAGGATCCATCAACCTCGCCTTATCTCGCTCATTGAGGTCTTATTATGCAACAATATCACATGCCTACCTACTCCCGTGACTACCAGCCCCGTAACATTGTCGACTTTTGTGGTCACTCATCTCCCTAAAGGAGGGTGTCGTCCTTTCCCCTCTGAGTACCCCCGTGCTTTTGGGCTTAGGTATCAGTTATTTCGTGACCTCATGCCCTTTCGCCGATATGGCTCTTGGTTACGAAGTCACACCCTAGTTGAGGTGGTTTTGGGACCGAGTGGAAGAACTACACCAGGAAATCTTCTTCTCCACTGGCTCGTTCTTACACCCCTTACCGAGTGGTTACCCAATTGGGCCCCCCGGCGGATGGGTCTTACTTTTTCCCCCTAGATTATGGTTGTTAGCCATATCCTGAGGTTGTCTCCTGACGCGCGTTAGGTCTTACATTTGCCTCTTGCACTTTGTGCGAACTAGGTTGCACGCAACGAGGTCTCAGCTTCCCTATGTAGAGGTTTTATATAGGACTTACGATCTTCTTTTCTTATGTACATATTTTCTGTGGGTCTTACGCAGCCTCCTAATGAGGTATTACTTTTGGCCCTTTTTGCCTGCTTTGAGGGCTTTTGCTTTTGCATATTTTCTCCTGCTCTTGTTTGCTTTGTGTTGTTACTGTGGTTCGCAATGATGGAAGTTCGCTGCTGCCGCATAAGATGATATTCTTGTAATTAAGTTGTTTTGGTGAAGTACTTGAGCATCGCTGGTTCCACTGAAGTGGAAAGATTTAATCTTGTGGGTTCCATTGAGTTGTTGTCTTTGCTGGAGTGGTTTGTTCATCACTGATGTTATTGACTTGTTGATGTATGTGGGCTTTGGTGAGATGGAATTGTTTCTGCAAAGTAATAGGTATCATAGCGAGTTGTCTTGTAAGACGAGATGGCTGGCTAGTTGGGGTTGTTGTGAACGAGATATGAGCGTTGAGAGTTGACGAGATGTGTCCAGTGCAGGGAATTGATGTGAGGGGTGAGTTGGATTGACTTTCTGGTCAGAGAAGGGGTATGCAACTCGCTGGTTTTAGGGGCTGACGAGATGAGTGTCTTACTGAAAAAGGATGGTATTGCTTTGTGTTATTTGAGTTGTTGAGTCGTTGTTGCGAAGTTGGTTTGCTGTTGATTCACGAGAGGAGGTGAGACCACTGAAGTTGCGAAGAGCTTGATCATTACACTCACTGAAGAGGCAGGATTTAGCATCCCTAGTTCCATTTTTCCGCCTCTATCTCCATTGGGTTGCTGTGAAAAAGATCCGAATGTTGTGAATTGACGAAATGTGTCTAGTGCAGGGAGTTGACGAGGTGGGTGAACAGCCGAAATTTGTTATTGACGAGGTATATTATTGTCGAGATGTGTAGTATACGAAAATGATGTAGTCTTGACTTCTGAAGATGCTTCCACTAAATACTTCGCCAAAGAACTTCTTCATATTCTTGTTCCCGGTAACTCCTTTACTCTCGTTGAGAAATACTGAGAGATATTTTGGTGTTGTTGTATTATGTTTCTACTGGATTTTCAAGCTTGACTTGAACTCGTTCTTTGTATGCTTATTAAGTTTCTGCTGCTGTGCTACAGTATTAATGGACTCGGAATTCTCAAACTGTGAGTACAGATATTGGTGATTGATGATAATTCCTTTCGCAGTGCTGAATTTTCTTAGAGTTGTTGATCAATGATTGTTGTGGTCTCGTAATGATGAGAATTCTTCTTCGGCAATGTTGCTAAATGTGTATCTTCTTCTTTACGTTCCCTTTATGTAGATCCCTTCGGTGTAGTTCCCTTCATATATGTACTCTTTCTTTGTATGTACTCTTTGTTTGTCTTCTGTAGTGCTTCATCGCATCTTGATGATCATTATTAAGGTTTATACGACTTCCTGAGAATTTCAGCTGTAGATTAATGGCAGCCCCAAAAGGGCCTTTGAATCAATATTGATTAACAGTTATTTAATGTAATAACTTTAGAGTCAGAGATAAAGGATGAAAATACTCCCTTTTGATTGTGTTGGTCGTGGCTAATGGGATGAATCGTGTTGTTTTAACTTGTCGAGTACAAGCAAGTTGAATGGATTAATCTGACTGCCTCGGCTTGCATTGGTTATGATTTATCTTCGAGCTTGTCATTGGTTGGTGACATGGTTGTTCTGATGAGGTTATAGGTTCTTGCCTTGAATCCTTGCTATCTGGGTTTACTCGTTTCTTTTGGTTGCTCTGCTGAAGTTGATGATGAAACTTGTTGACGAAAAACTGATGATGATTTGATTTGATTTGCGAAGTGTGGATTGAGGAAATGATGAGATGGGTTTGACTTCCGAAGCTATGGCTGTGGTTGTTGGTTACTGATGATACTTTGGCGAAGTGAGTTTTTATTTTGTTATACCCTGTTCCTGTCGAAGTATTCTTTCCTTTGCTTTCTCTTTGCTTGTCATATGCAATAGTAACGAGATATTAGCTCGCTGGGATGGACGAAGTTGATTTGACCATAATGTGCCTTGTCTTCGCTTGTTGGTTGCTTGAGTTTGGTTGGTTCTTATATTTGGTGATTTTCATGAGTAATCTAGATGTTGGATGAATGTAAATTGATATTTCATCTTGATGATATGTCGACTTCGTTAGTTTGGTTTATATTGGCTCAATTTGTTGATGACGAACTCCTCTAATTTCATGTTCTATGAGCTTGGCTCTTTTACGGGTCATCCCCTTCTTTGAAATTACATTATTTTGAGTGACTTGGAGTATGTGAATTCCCCTTTCTTTTGTAAATATGGTTGTTGTAATCCACCACCCTTAGGGATTTTACTAGCTATGGATTTGTAACTTTTCTCTTCGTCTCATAGTAAAACTTTAGTTGTGTTGCTCGTTGTTCTTGTGCTGGATGGTTAAGAGGGGGTGTGAACTTCGCTGGTGTCATGAGAATAAATGTTCCGAGCGCATTGCCTCGTTGGGCTTGAGCTGGTTGACTTATTTTCTCCGAAGTGATACCTTGACGAGATAATCTTGGTCTTTACTGATATTATTTTTTGTTTTAGGTTTCTTCTCTGGAACGAAATGGCTGGTCCTGGCAGCTTTCCCCGGACTGTCCCCACGTTAATTTTAATCGAGTTCATTAATTCGTGGAGATGATTCTTCGTCAGTGATTTGGCTGTGTTGTATATGGTTCTTTGAATTGGTTTGCATCTGGTTTACGTAGTTGGTAGCTGACGAAGTATGTTTTTCTTGTCTCTGAGATTTTACTCATCATACCACCACTCCCTTGTGCTCTGCCTTAAGTTGTGTGGCTAAAATATTTGACGAAGTAAACTTCTGTTGATGTTTGACGGAGTAAACTCTTGCGAAGTAAAAATATTCCTCGAAGTTAAATATTTCGAACTTCCCTCTTCACGAAGTGGATTCCGGTTACTGCCCAAGGGGAGCAATATACTTCCATTGGCTGCCGATTCCCGGTGAGTTGATCTGGCTACGAGCTTCCTCTTTTACGAAGTAGTTTGGCTTCTGTTTACGAGTTGATCTGGCGAGTTGAACAAATTGGAGGATATTCACGAGTTGACGGGCCTGGTATATGACGATTAATACCTTCTCCACGAATTGGCTCAAAACATCCCTGCACGAAATGATATTTTATGAAGCATGACAGTAGTTTGTTGTTTCACGAAATAAGCTTTCCTTCTTCGCCAGCCAATTTTTCCACAAATTCTTTCAACTCTGCTTCATACGGTTATGGCTGGAGTTGGTGTGACTCTGTTGTTGCTGTGACGTGATAATCCTGTTGCACGCGAATAATATTTCATACAAAATCCAAGGGATATCATTTTCATTCAGCTATGTCTCTTCATCTGTAAAACTCTTTGGCAACGTCATTGTCCATCTAGCTGAACTCTTAAATGTTCGTCATTGGTAGGTAATAGAAGCTCATGTTCCGAGATAGTTTCAATCCCACTTCGCTGCAATCAACAAATTAATTCGATTAGGTATACATTTAACTTCGCACCTGGTAAAATCCCCAAATCAACCGAAGATTTTTTTTTTTTTTTGATACTCCATATTTTCGAAATCACTCGTATGGGTTTGTAAACCATAATCTGGTAACCTCAAATCTATAATCAAATCCTGTTTCGAAACATGTTTTCTCAGAGAGAACATTCAATTTCTGCTCAAACAACCCTTGTTTTCATAAAAGGGCATTTAAAGTTTTCAGATCTCAAATTTTAAAACAATTAAAGGAAGAAAACTTATCTGTTTAGATTTGTCATTTGGTGACGATTTTTCCTATTATTTTTTCCTTGAAGATACACACAGCAACGCTCCTTTCTCTCTTTTCAACCCCGGGCATTTTTGATGTTTATCGCTTGAAGTTGTTCCCTGTGGATAAGTGTTCCGTATTCCTGTAACTTGAAGATCCAGAAGAGTAAGATGTAGACAGAAACTGACTTTACTGAATTTTTCTTGAATACACAAGATCAATCCCTGTTTCTAGCGCCAAAATGTAACTACGGAAAATCCATCTGAAGTTACACCCAAGTCTTATTTCTAGTTCTAAACACATTTGTACTTCAAACCCATGGAACAATTTCTAGATCTGACTTTTACATACTAAAATGATAATTTGAAGTGCTAAAATCATATAAGGGACACACAATTTTACGTGGTTCGATGCATAAAGGGATCTACATCCACGAATTTCACTAGAATATTTGGTATTTACATGGAACTCCATTAATGAGTTTTTAGAGCTCTCTTAGATCTAGTTTTGGGGAAGAAGATGAAGATAAGGGAAAATTAAATCTGATCCCTTCTCTCTCCTAGATATTTTCTTTATGTACTAGAGAGTAGAAGTGGATTTACATAAATGTCCTTTACTTACAAATTAAGGAAACTAAGCTAAGATATTATGTAGGCTATCCTAGCGATGCTAAGTTACTCCTCCCTTCATATGGCACCACGCGTCGATGTGCATTTTTGGTATCTAAAAATAACCCCGGACTTTCGGCGAAGAATCAAACAATAAACTTTTGCATTAACAGCTCAACAAACAAGTTGTAACAGTAAGGGAACCCCAGTAGAGTCAGTTAACAAATGAGTTCAAAACGAATCAGCGAGAGCTTGATAACAAGAGTCTACAACAACAAGACGGAGAATACATCTTATGCGAAAAATGAAAGACAACTACAGGTGCAGTGAAATATTTTATGTAGGACTTCAGTTCGCGAAATTATTGTGGAATCAGTCCACTTCCTTAGGATATTAAGGAAAGAACGTGGATAGTAAAGCCATGAAACTCCAGAAGAAAGGCAATAATATTTAATAGGAAGAAAGACGATGGTATGAAGATACAAAGGGCAACAACAAAGTAATAATTTGTGTGAATCATACCGCAACAACAAAAATAGGATCTCGCATAGATGGTCAACAGTGTTGTGAACAAGTTTGATTACTCACGTTCGAATATCCCCCACATTCTTATTTTTTACACATTTTCTATAACTACTAGGGGTGAACATAATAACAGGATGGCTACATACATTTCTTCGCTGAACAAAAGCTAGTACAGATGGTCAGGGCCGCATAGTATAAGCTAGAGGTTGTGCGTTCGAATTCGCACACACACAAATTTTTAGCGAATTTTTGGATTAAAAAAGGAGAAGATACGATCAGGATTCAGCATGGTGCGTTTACTTCGCACAATAGAAGTAGCACTGTTGGCTAGTAACTAAGAGAAGGACTTGAATTTTTGGATTAACAAAGGAGAAGATACGATTAGGATTCAGCATGGTGCGTTTACTTCGCACAAGAGAAGTAGCACAGTTGGATAGTAACTAAGAGAAGGACTTGATGCTGCGGGATCGATTCTCTACTCAACCATACTTTTTACATGTTTTCCCATGCGAAGCAAGAATGAATAAGAGGATGGCATTGATTTGTACTTTGTAAACAGAAGCCAACAAATTTGATTAGAGGAAAAGAGAATGAGCTTGAGGACGCAGGTTCAACTCCCATCTCCCGCGAATTTTTCGCATCATTATTGGATTACAAGAATTTTTCAAGCAAATCATATACTTCGCAAGAGACGACATCAACAGGAAATCGCAAGAAATGACAGAAATGAATGAAAGAATAAAGAAACGCGAAAATTTCGCAGAAACGCGAATAAAATTTCGCAGAGATTAATGACATATTAGAATGGGACGAACCTTTATGACGTATACCCTAGTTCGCGAATAAAATTTCGCAAGAGGCAAATATAAGACCTAAAGTGCATCATAGAAGGGGGTATCTGTTGCATGGCTCAGGGATAAGGTTATACCGCTTCTGGAACCTGAGTCATGGAGATTTGCGGTCAATAAAATCCAATCCAGGAGAGGCACCTTGGATTCTCAACTTAAGCATATAACTTAGGTTGGGCGACTAAGGTAATAAGGACTCTCCTAAGGAGTGCAGAAATTGATCAAGGCGCCGAGGTACACGGTTGAGTCAAGAATGCGAGGGGCGTTGGAGCCTCTTTACCACTCTTGAAAAGTCTTGGAAAATGATGCACTCGGCCCGAAGAAAACCCCACTTAGGGTGCAGTCTTGTAACCATAAGCCATATAGGAAAAAGGGATAAGAGGATGCGAAAATAACTGGTTGTTGTTAAGACCGGATGGGAGGGGATAACCTTGTATGGTAGAAGTACGCCTCCTTGAAGGGGAAACCGGGGGAAAAATAAGGGCGGCACCCTCCATTAGGGAGCTGACAGTGTCAAAAAAGACGCAAATGACATGAGGCTTTATGTTCGCAAGAATATTTAGGCTTGTCATATTTGTGCAACAATCCTGAAGAGGCAAAAATACTAGAGAAAAGATAAGATGATATCAATGGGTCTATGCATGCAAGTGTACGGACATCCTGCGATTTCGTCGCAAGACGACAATGTCATGGGGCTTTACATTCGCAAGAATATTTAGGCCTATCATATTGTCGCATGAAAAATATCCTGCAGAGGCAATAATACTAGAAGAAATGATAAGACAATATCAATGGGTCAATACATGAAAGTGTAAAGACGTCCTGCGATTTTGTCGCAAAGGAAAAAGAAACGTGGCGAAATAAGACCTTTAACTATGAAGGAAAAATAAGACCACATAAGAAAATGAGTAAGCAAATAAGCTTGCGAAAATGATTATATCTAAGCAAATAAGTTTGCGAATATATACATGGAAATGAACATGACATAGCAAAAATAATAAAGAAGTATTATTCAGAATCTCTCAGCAGTACCATTCAGAATTTCGTAGCATTATTCAGAATCTCTCAATAGTACTATTCAGAATTTCGCAGCACTATTCAGAATTTCACAACACTATTCAGAATCTCTCAGAAGAACTATTCAGAATCTCTCAGGAGTACTATTCGGAATCGCTCAGGAGTACTATTCGGAATCTCTCAGAAGTATTATTCAAAATTTCCCAGTATTATTCATAATTTCGCAGAATTATCATAATTTCGCAGAAGTATTCATAATTTCGCAGGATTATTCAGAATTTCGCAGAAGTATTCATAATTTCGCAAAATGAGCCATAATTTCGCAGAATGTGTCAGAATTTCGCAGAATGTGATTATTTTGCAGTATGTGGTTATTTCGCACAATTAAAAGCACCTTGAAGAGATTATACTATTATAATGCAGAGGCAAGATAAGGATGAAAAAACAACTCGCTCATTCAATATTTTCTCAAGGATTCTACCTTCATAGATAAAGAACAGAGGCAACACCAAGAAAACATTTTATATTCTTTATCTTCTTGGCAAGAATCATTTCCAAAGTGGACAAGAATCCTCAACAAAAATAGAGTAATAATTTCGCATGAATAGAGGCAATACTTATTACTCTCATTCAAAGACGGATACTTCTTATATTTCGAGGATTGAGTACTTCTTATACTTCTCCAAGAATACTTCATACTTTGCATACTTCAAGAGACAATACTTCTTATTTACTTTGCAAAGCTTCGGAACTTCGCAAAAGAATAGAGGCAAGTACGTACTTTTCAAGTCCAATATTCTTTTGCTCGTTCCTTCATCAACAAAGATCAAAGACTACTACAACAACGGATTTTTTCTTAAAGATCGCTCTTCAAGCAATATTCAAGAAAAAAGAGGCAAAATGTAGGAGAAAAACCTCACAACAACATTTTCTTAGCGTGCGAGATTCATCCATTTCCTTACCCAGCGAGAATGTAGCAAGAGCCTGCGGAATTATCAAGAGCCTGCGAGAATATGAGTTGTACTCCACTATGTGTGAGCTGTCATCCACTATGTAAACACCTATATAAAGAGGAAGGCAGGAGAGATAAAAAAAAAGATATACATTTTTGTAAGAGAGAGAGACACACATTTGTAGAGAGAGTTTATTTTTGCTTTATCATCTTCTTCCCCAAAAACTAGATCTAGAATTCTATCCATTAATGGAGATTCTAAATGTAACACTTATGTAATTACAACAATCATAGTGAAGAACCATGGATGTAGATCACATTCATCGAACCATGTAAAAAATCTTGTGTGTCCATTTTATAGTTTTAGCACTTTAATCTTTATTTTGGTTATGAAATAGATTTAGATCTAGAAATTATTATCATGATATTATATGGGGTGTGTTGTGGGATTTCCTGCAACTACAAATACGGAGGTGGAAAATGTTGATGGAACGTCTCGGTATCCAAATTGAAATATATTATGCCAATATCTTGCTGACAACAATCTATCCAAAAAATACAACCATGTGCGTACACACATGAACTCCGAAAAGTATAAGGAATCTCCCATGTTATGTTCCTCCATCCCCTCTTGTCTCCTAAAGTGTGTATTTTGACTTTACCATCCATGTGAATTCGAACTACCTTGTACTCATTGGTACGTTGACAGTATCCGAAACCCCCAATTACGTTGTATCGTGGATACCACGAAAGTACTTGATCCGGTGCAATTGGGATGCATAGTTGTGTCAGATGGAGGTGGTCACAAGTTTCTGGATTCATAATATATACATGATCTTGTATGCCGTGGTGTGAAACATAAAAACAAACCAGACCATTGCAAGATCCAACTATTGGGTGCAACATAGTCCAATCATCACGGGTTCCATCATTCGGGGCATCATGATTGTTGGCTGTTACGATCAGGATGAAATCTTCCTCTCTATAAAAGAGTTGGGTAACTTTATCTTTCCCCATTTTGGTGTGACACCAAAAAGGAATCCAATTCTTTTGTCCCCAAGGATAGTATTCCATTATTTGCATACACATTTGCTTGCTAAAACGATTTCTGTAGTTTGGAGGCGCTGAAGTATCTCGGTAGTTAATTCCGGCAACATATCCATCACTATTATATTGATGAAAGATTATGAAAAAAAAAATAAAAAAAAATTACAAGCTTTTAGGATTTTCTTATTGTGAATGCTACAAGCAAATACGAGTATAAAGCTTATATATATATAGACATCCAATATACCTGTTGGCGAATGGTCGCGTCAGTCTAGGACGTTTTTGGATCCTCTCATCAATTTCATATCAACAATCCCTCTTAATACTCTATGTTAGTTTTTTTATATGCTTGGTGTAATTGAAAACTCTAATTTTTTTAGGTTTTCCATCATTATCTTAAATCACGATTCTTTGGTATTTACACCGAATATTTCAATTTCCATATTACTAAAAAATGAGATATTGTAGCAGTATAATGAGATATGAAATGAATATTTTCATGTTAATCTAATTTCCTTTTTAATCTAATATATACATTCCAAACATAACAAACTAAAATAAATCATGATCTCTTAGGAAATACCCAAATAATTTTTCTACTTTTCGACTAATTACCTAGGTGGTTTGGGGTGGCCCGGATGGCTGGACCATAGGTGTAACGCAAAACAAAAGAAAAAAACCAAAGGTTGGCTAGTTAAACAATGACCCATAGAAAATAATCCAAACACCAAAAAAAAAAAACACAACTACAAGAGAAAAAAAAAGCTACATACCCAAGGAATAAATTGTACATAGAAAAAAAAAATACACCAAAAGCAAAAACAAAAACAAAAAAAAACACAACTACAAGAAAGAAAAAGCTACATAGATAACCCAAGGAATGTGTTAGTGGCATGGGAATCATGAGTACATGTTTCTGATTGTCCACCAAAATTCTTCAACGAGACAACGCTCCTCATATGAGGAATAATTGCAACCTTGCTTGTTTCCTACAGTCGTGTCCCCCAAATTTCCGTCCAAGTTCTGGTGAGTGCATTGTAACACAATAAACGCCCATTCTGCCACAATATGAGGTCCTTGTTTTTTCCAAAATCTATCGGGTAATAGGTCGGCCACCTTTCATCCTCATCCTTTTCTAAGAAAATGTTTATCTTATGATTCCAATTCCATTCCCCACCAGGTGCCCATGTATGAATATTTGTTTTGGAAATGGGTGCCCAGAAATCTATCCGGGGATGATTAATCCCCTCATCACAGGCCTCATGTATGTAGTAAAATAAAAGGCGAACTCCGAACATAACCATCCCAACTGAAGGTAATTCACTCCTAAGAATATGATTCGGGGGTCGCGAATGTTGGTGAAATGTCTCAGTGTCCAAATTGAAAGAAACTATGCCACTGACAACAATCCTTCCAAAAAATACAACCATGTGCATACACACCTGAACTCCGAAAAATATAAGGAATCTCCCATGCTATGTTCCTCCATCCCTTCTTGTCTCCTAGAGTGTGTATTTGAACTTTACCATCCATGTGAATTCGAACTACCTTGTACTCATCGGTACATTGACAGTATCCGAAACCCCCAATTACAGGATACCAAGAAAGTACTTGATCTCGTGAAATAATTGGGATGCATAGTTGTGGCATATGTAGGTGCTCACCAGTTTCTGGAATCATAACATATACATGATCTTGTATGCCATGGTGTGAAATATAAAAACAGACCAGACCATTGCAAGATCCAACTATTGGGTGCAACTTAGTCAAATCTTCATGGGTTCCATCATTCGGGGCGTCGTGATTGTTGGTTGTTACGATCGGGTTGAAATCTTCATCTCTATTAAAGAGTTGAGTAACTTCTTTACCTATTCTTGGTGTGACACCAAAAAGGAGTCAAATTATTTTGTCCTCGAGGATATTATTCCACTCTTTGGAAACACATTTGCTTGCTAAAATGCTTTCTGCAGTTTGGAGGTGTTGTAGTATCTCGGTAGTTAATTCCGGCAACATATCCATCACTATTATACTGATGAAAGATTATCAAAAAAAAATAAAAAATTTAAAGCATTTAAGATTTTCTTAATATTATAGAATGCTACAAGCAGATATGAGTAATGCTTATATAGACATCTAATACACTTGTTGGCGAATGGTTGCGTCTTTGATGAGCATGCATTATTTGAAAGGTCGCGCCTTTAATGAGCATGCATACAAGTAACACATATTTGCATGTTTTATCTTTGAAAGGTTGTATCCTTTAATGAGAAGACAAGTAAAGTATATTTGCCCGTTTTATCTCATAAGTGGTTATAACTTAAACCTATAACTGAATATTTATTTAAAAGCAAACAAAATTTAAAGGATAACCATTACGTCATGAAGTAGTTATCCAATGAGACATTGGAGAGTTCCTATATTTTAGGCCACATAGGATTTTTGTGTTTTAAGAAAAAAAACTTCTCCAATCGAAATTTCAAAGATAAATGTCTCCAAATAACCCAAAAAAGAGAGTGGTTCCAAACCATCAAAAGACAAGACCCCAATGACATAGGAAGAAGTTGATAAGGAACAGTGCTTGAAGAGAAAGGAAGTGATGATGAGGTTCAAATTAGAAATATCTGAAATGGATTTGGAGCAACTAGATAAAGCTAAGTACTATATATGCAAAGCAATAAGATTGAATAAAATGAAGAAGAAAGAAGAGGTAAGGAATATGAGAGAAGAGGAAGAAGTAGGTTTGTAGAACAATAACCAAGATGATGATATGGATCTGTTGTGGAATGATTTTTTCATGAAAACTCAGTATATGAGGCAGAAAATGAAGAGAAAAAGAAGAGAAGCAAAGAGAAAGTAAAATATGAAGAATGCCCAGAAGAATTTTTGCAGTTGTTGCAGAAAAAGGAAAGGAGACAAGGTGTGTTGTTAATGAGAATGATTAGGGCAAGAAGATATAAGGATTATATAGAATATCATCATTAATTTGTATATCAATGCATTTTCAAGAATATCATCATTGATTTGTCTATCAATCACTTATACCCTTTGCATCTCAAATTCTCACTTCTTTTTACATTTTTTCCCCTCTCGGATTTTTTCTAATGAACACATAAAAGTCTCCCTATAGATTCGAAAAATTTATAATTCCATAAATACAACTGGAATATAGAAATGCCTCCCTATATACCAAATTGACCACCATAAAAGAAAATCCCCCTCTAAATTCGTCGGGAATATGTTTAAAGCATTAACTCCATTAAATAAAATACCAACCATTATTACCCAAAATAAGACCAAGTGTGATTTTTCAGATTTCAAAAAAAACTTTTAGTCCAGACAAGATACAAAAAAAAATAATCAAAGATGATAAATAGTACTATTAAAAATATATATATATATTTAACACCAAACTACATTACTCTGATCAAAACAAAAACAAAAACACTACACTCGGAATATGTTTGTGGCATGGACACCGTCAGTACATGTTTCCGATTGTCCTCCAAAATTCCTCAACGAGACGGCGCTCCTCATGTGAGGAATAACTCTAACCTTTGCCCACCTTATCTCCGTAATTTCTGTCAGAGTTCTGGTGTGTTCATTATAACGCGCTAAACAGCGGTTGTTTTGCAATAGGACGTCGTTGTTCTTTCCCAAGGCTATAAGCTTATAAGGCGGCCACCATAGATTCGAAGGATCTTCCAAGAAAATGCTCCTCTTAAGTTCCCAATTCCATTCTACGCCGGGTGCCCGTGCATGAATATCATTATCGGAAATGGGTGCCCAAAAATCAATCCGGAGATCATAAATATCGTGAATGTTGTAAAATAAAAGGCGAACTCCAGACAAGACCATTCCAAGTTTTGGAGTACTGAAACCACCATTCTCATAAATATGATGCGGGGGTGGCGAATGTGACTGGAATGTCTCATTGTCCAAATTGAAAGATGTTATCTGAATATTGTCATAAAAATAATGATTTATCCAAAAAATGCAACCATGTGCGTACACACCTAAATCCCAAAAAGTAAAAGGAAAATATTTGATGTTCCTCCATCCCATATTGTCACCTAGAGTGTGTACATCCACTTTACCGTCCACTTGAATTCAAACTACTTTTTATTCACCGGTATGTTCACAATAGCCGAAACCCCTACGACGAATCGTGGATCCCAACTAATTTATGGCGTTGGTGTTAGATCGCATATTTGTGGAAGATGGAGGTGCTCACCCGTTGTTGGATTCATAATATAGATAGGATCTTGTATGTCGTGGTGTGAAACATAAAAACATACCAGACTGTTACAAGATCCAACGATTGGGTGTGACATGTTTTCATCATAGGATTGGATAATATTCCAGGTACCATTGTTTCTAAATAACATCTGATAGAAATATCCCATCATCGTGTAGTAATATTCCTCCTCAATTTGTTCTCTGTAGAAGAGTTGTGTAAATTTTTCTTCCGTCACTTTTTGAGTGAAACCGAAAAGGAGTCCAATTCTTTTGTCTGCAAGGACAAAATTCCACATTTTGCATACACATTTGCTTGCCAAAATACATTTTGTACTTGGGAGGAGGTGTAGTATCACGGGAGTTAAATCCGGCAACACTTCCATTACTATTACTGGTGAAATATTTTTTTTTAATATAGAAGTATTTAGGATTTCGTTTTTGTTGAATGCTTATATAGACATCCAATGGATGCAATATGTGTCCCCACACAACACACCTGTTGGAATTTTCACGTCTTTTGGTGTTTCAAAATCTATTCGGTTAATGTGAAGCATAATACGAAGGTATGCGAACCGTTACACCGTTTGGCCAATGGTCGCATCCTTAATCAGCATGCCTAATTTAAAAATCCATGATCCAAACAAGAAACATATATTTTCACGTGTTTGTGTGAGATTTATTTCATTTTATCAACATTCTATTTATGTGTCCATTGCAAATTTAAAAATTAGGGTTATGACCATGGTATATTAATCTTTTGAAGACAAGAAATTAGGGTTATGACCATAGTATATTAATCTTTGGGCATGGTTATAGCGCTTGGCCGGATGAAATTGTTGCGTATGGATTTGAGTAGGTGTGAATTATCGAGGGAATTACACCAAAAATAGAAATTTTTTTCAGAGAAGATTAGGCATGGCGAATCATGGAGAGAGATACTTCAGATACCTATAGATTTGGCAAGATTGTAGCCAAGGCATGCACATTATCGAAGAGTACATGATTATGATCTACTATAAGATAAAGCATATACTCCATGTACTCGATCAACATAGTTGTTTCGTGCTATTTTTCCATATTTAGATAAATCATACTATATACTAAAATCAATGTGGTGTTGTACGTGTATATGAGAATATATTTACCAATATGGAAACTATTATATTTTGTTTATTTGGGAGTGATATGTCCGCGGAATACAACTAAATTAGGTAATTGGAGATAATGCTCTTAACCTAAAAAAATTTAGGGTTTTTTCTAATATATATATATATATAGTACAAACCACACTAGCATAAAAGATAGATTGATATATTAGACGAAGAAAATGAGTTCCAATAAGAACAATACCGAGAGTATTAAAACAATTCCAAGGATAGTAATGGCTGTCCCTAGAAAGCTAAGGATCACCATAACTATTGATGGCGTGTGTATGGTTCATGGCATGCCCCAGAGACAAAATAATAAATGATTAACATATTCCTTGGAGTACTAGCTAGTGCCTTGGAAGATCATAAATGCTTTTTGGTGCATTGTTTTTGATTAAAATCCCAATTCATATTCTTAGAAACAATTCTAGCTAGCTCTTACAATTAAATTTGTATTAAAAGAACCGAGATCATTATTTATTTTTTAAAATACTGGCCGACAATATAGGATTTTATCATGTTTGTTCCTTTAATCTGGACGAAACATGATATATCAGCGATACATATGAATATCCAATGATATCGCATTATTGGTCGTATTGGACCGATCAGCCGATAATATTGGTAAGGATGTTTGGGGATGTTAGGTTATCAGGTGAAACTAGTTTATTTGATTGGTTGGAATTATGAATTCACGAACGACTATGATTGGCTTCGTCGACAAGACTCGATATCGCTCTTGGAGGAGCTTCTAAACTAATTATTATTTATTTCGATGTCACAATCTTAGCAAGAATTTTTCGTCCAAATCTAAGTTTCTGGGGAGTATTTCCACCGAGACAAACTGCTTAATGGTAATTTTCCATTTTTACCGATGTCACTCTTGGACGAGCTTGTTAACCAATTTATATTTCGATGTCATGATTTATAGAAAGTATTATCGTCCAAATCTAAGTTTACGCGGAGTTTATCCACCAAGATAAATTAATTGATGGTAATTTTCCATTTTTACCGATGTCACTCTTGGACGAGCTTCTAAACCAATTTTTATTTATTTCCATGTCATGATCTTAGCAAGAATTTTTCTTCCAAATCTAAGTTTCCGGGGAGTATTTCCACCGAGACAAATTTCTTAATGGTAATTTTCCATTTTTACTGATGCCACTCTTGGACGAGCTTGTTAACCAATTTATATTTCGATGTCACGATCTTAGCAAGTATTATCGTCCAAATCTAAGTTTACGCGGAGTATCTCCACCAAGATAAATTGATTGATGGTAATTTTCTATTTTTATCGATGTCACTCTTGGACGAGCTTCTAAACCAATTTCTATTTATTTCCATGTCATGATCTTAGCAAGAATTTTTCGTCCAAATCTATGTTTCCGGGGAGTATTTCCACCGAGACAAATTGCTTAATGGTAATTTTCTATTTTTACCGATGTCACTCTTGGACGAGCTTGTTAACCAGTTTATATTTCGATGTCATGATTCTTAGCAAGTATTTATCGTCCAAATCTAAATTTACAGGGAGTATCTCCACCCAGATAAATTCCTTGATTTTAATTTTCCATCCAATATTTTTATTTTTATATTACTTTTTATTTATTTTCCAAAGCCGCATACTTGTTCACTAGCCAAGTTTGCACGTGGCTAAGCTAGAGGTAAAGTGAAAACGTGTGTCACGGTAAGGAATGGAGACTGGACAGTACCACTTTTTCGTTTCCAAGTCTCTCTCTAAACTAGGGTTTTAGTATCAGACCAGACAAAATGACTGCTCTTCTAGTAACTTCCTTCCGATTTCTTCTTCTTGATGGAGACAAAGAGATTGTTGGTTATTTTGGTTGCGAGGTTGTTCCTTGTTTTGGATAAGTTGATGATTATGATGTTGTTGACGATGAAGAAGAGGAGGACGATGAAGAAGAGGAAGACGATGAAGAGGATGATGAGTATGATTTTGAGGATGATGATGATGAGGATGGTGATTTAGATGATCGAGAACACTTATTTTGGTTTGGGCCAATGCTTGAGGATGAAGATGAAGACGATGATGTTGATGATGATGATTGGCCATACAAAGATGTGGTTACCATTGTCGACAACAACAGTGAAGAAGAAGGGGATTATAACTGATCTAGTCCTCTATTTTCATGGTTCTGCTATGAAAGAATGGTATTCAATCACATCTTGATCCATAAGATTGCTGGTGATTAAAATAGTGTGGATCGATGAATACTACTAAAATTGATTCAACAAACGAAAATATGAATTTAAAATCATCAACACAATATACTGAAGCTGGTTATAAGAAAGTTCCATCGATTGATTTACCAGATGAATTGTTTGATGAGGGTTTGAATCCTTGGAAATTTTCACTCATTGGGCGATTACAGTTACATAAAACAAAATTTACTGATGCGGCTGTGATTCTAATACAACAATGGAAATTGGTTGGATGCTATAAACTCATTCCTCTTAGAAAAGGTTACTTCACCATCAAACTAGATAATGAAATTGATAGGAATTATATTAAGAGTGGACGCTGGGAAGTCCTTAATCAAGTTTTAAGATTCCGGAATTGGATGTCTAATTTTCGACCAGCCTTTCAAAGAACTTCCAAAGCTCAGGTATGGGTTCGTTTTCCTGGTTTAGGTCTTGAATTCTGGAAAAAAAAATATTATTCAAAATCTATAAAGAATTAGGTGATCCAATTAAGATTGATGCAGCCACAGAGAAATTTGAAGTGGGTTATTATGCTAATGTTTTGGTTGAGATGGATTTCGCTCATTCAATACCTAGAAAAATTTGGATTAACACTAAGTTTGGAGGTTTTTTTCAGGATATTTTGATCCCTGATTGTCCAAAATTTTGTAGTACTTGTGGAATTATTGGACATCTTGTTACTGAATGTTATGTTTAGAAGAATAGAGTTAAAACTCAGCAAAATATTCAAGAAAATGTTGTTAAACATCCAAGTCCACAAAAGGTTAAGATACCAGCTGCTTCAACTAGAATTCCTTTTGATATTTGTCATACCTCTTACAGAGAAGAGTATTCAATTGTTCAGTCCATAATCATTACTCCTCCTAGTGTTCCAGTGGAAGAAATCATTGTAAATTCTGGGAGATTTAATAGTCTACCAATAGAAGAAGCTCCAATTGAGGAGGACTCTCAAATTATGGAAAAATAGTGTGATGTTGTAGAGTCCAATTCATTACAACAAAGTACTGAAAAGCATATGAATACCAATCAAATGCCAGAGGAATTACAACAAAATTTAGTGAACCCTACTGATACTGCAAATCTTGAGAATACTGTCATCAAGTTTGTGGATGGAGTTAAAGGAAAAGTTTTGACAGAGAATGTTCAATTTACTACTTGGTCTACAGTGGTAGCTTCCCCCGTGCCTTCCTATTCCTCTGCTCAAAAGAAGAAGTCTCCAGAAAAAACTATTGAAAAGCATAAAACTACTTCAGCTTCAATTAAGTATAATTTCAGAAAGAATAATGGGAAAGGGGGACCTATAAATCCCTCATCCAATAAATGAAGATCATCTTTTGGAATCTCATGGGCCTTAGAAGAGCTAGGGCCCGACTGAAATTAAGATCTTTAGTCAATCAATTTACTCCAACTTTAGTTTTCATTGCTGAGCCAAGAGTTCAGTGTACTTCTTCTTTCTGTAGTAGGTTAAATTTACCAGGTATGCAGTGTATGGATATTCATAATACCCCTTCTAGTCATAAAGGGAATATTTGGTTATTTTGGAGTCATTCCATTTCTACTCCAACAGTGGTTTCAGTAACTAGTCAAATGATCACAGTAGCAATAGGTGATGTTCTGGTTTCAGGAGTACATGCACATGTAAATATAGTGCAAAGAAGATTCTTATGGTCTGAAATGGTTTTAATTAGTCATCTTGGAAAACCTTGGGTTATTCTAGGGGATTTCAATGCAATTCTTTCCATCTTGGAAAAGAAGGGAGGAATATATCCTTCTAGAAGATCTATGATTGATTCTAATGACTGTTTGGATCAATTTGAATTGCTGCAAGCTCCTAAAATTGGTCTGGAATTCTCTTGGTCAAATTGTCAGCATGGAGAAAGAAGAATATTGTGTAATCTTGACAGAATTGTATTTAACATGAGTTGACTGCAGAAATATCCTGATTGGGGGTATAAGGTTGGTCTTAGAATTATTTCTGATCACTCTCCTCTCCTTGGTGGTTGTGCTAACATTCCTAAGCCAAAGAATATCCTCTGGAGATTTCAACAAATGTGGTTGCAACACCCTGGATTATTTAAGGTCATTGAAGATAGTTGGAATGAGCCTTTAATTGGTGATCCTCCTTATATATTCATGCAGAAGCAAATAATATCGAAGCAAATTTTGAAAGATTGGAATTGGCAGGTCTTTGGTAATGTTAACACTAAACTCAAAGAAGCTGAGGTAGAAGTTAATACTAAGATGTTAATTTCAGATAATGATCCTCACAATGAAGCTTCTCTTAATGACTTGGTCCAAGCTCAGAATGTTTACAATTCTAGAGAAACTCAGTACAATACCATGATGAGGCAAAAATCAAGAATTAAATGGGTCAAAGAGGGTTCAGCTAACACTCAATTCTTTCATAATAATTTCAATATCAGACATACCAAAAACCTCATCTGTGAACTGGAGGATGAGCATGGGAATATTATAACTGACCAAGAACAGATTGCCAATCTTTTGGTTAACTTCTTTGAACAAAAATTTTATTTTCAACAAACTCATGTAGATGATTCTCTTCTAGAAGTTATTCCAAATCTTATTACTCAAGCTGATCAATCCTTGATAGATGCAGTTCCTTCAAGTGATGAAATCAAACAAGCTATTTTGGATATAGATGCTGAAAGTGCTCCTGGCCCTGGTGGGTTTTCAGGTATGTTTTACAAAGATTATCATTCACCATGATTTTATCACTTCCATTCAATACTGCTAGAGAAGAAAGTACATTCCTAAGGGTATGAATTCTAACTTTCTTACTCTCATTCCAAAAGTACAAGGAGCTAAAAAACCTAGTCAATATAGGCCTATTGGTTTAAGTAATGTCAGTTTCAAGGTTTTTACAAAGATTATTACCACTAGGATGAGCTCCTTCATTTCAAAACTTATCTCTCCTCAACAAGTAGCCTTTGTCAAAGGTAGAAGTATACATGAACAGATCCTTTTGGATTCAGAGATGGTGAATGAAATGAAATTCAAAAGGAGAGGCGGCAATGTAGGTCTGAAACTTGATATTGATCAAGCCTTTGACTCTGTCAGTTGGTCTTTTTTATTTCAAGTTCTTCAAAAGTTTGGCTTTTCTTCAGACTGGTGCAAATGGCTTCATACTTTGTTCTCTTCTTCTAAAATGTCAATCTTACTTAATGGAGGTCCTAGAGGTTTCTTTTCCATGGGAAGAGGCTTGAAGCAAGGAGATCCACTTTCCCCTATTCTTTTTATTCTCATGGAAGAAGTCTTGAGTAGAAATCTTACTCAGTTAGTTACTTCTGGTAAAATGCATCCAATGGTTAATAAAAAGGCATATTTCCTACTCATTTGATGTTTGCAGATGATGTTCTTATTTTTAGTAATGGTTCTAGAAGAAGTTTGGAGAATCTTACTAATTTGTTATGCAAATACCAAGATAGTTCTGGTCAAATTATTAACAGAACTAAAAACAAATGCTTTGTAGATAGTTGCACAATGGCACAGAAGCAGCATATTACAAGTTTTTTGCAAATGGAATTAATTTCTTTCCCATATAAATATTTGGGTGTAGTTTTATTGCCTGGTAGAGTTAAGTCAGCTACTCTTTGGTCAATAGTGGAAAAAATGCAGTATTCTCTTTCTACTTGGATATGTAAGCTTCTTTCTTTCCATGATAGAATAGTTCTTATTAATTATGTTCTTTCAAGTTATCCACTTTACACTATGGTTGTTTATAAATGGCCTAATGCTGTGATCAAAGAATGTGAGAAGATAATGAGAAATTTTCTCTGGTCTGGAAATAGTGAAATAAGGAAATCTGAAACTCTCAGCTGGAAGAAAACTTGCACTCCAAAAACTGAAGGTAGACTAGGTATAAGAAGGTTGCAGACTATTAATAAAGCTTTTCTAATGAAGATGATGTGGCATCTACAAAATTCAGATGATCTTTGTTCCAAATTTTTTGCTACAAAATATAAAGATAAGTTTGGTCAAAGGAGTGTTAGATGGAAATTCTCCTCAGTTTGGAATGGGCTTGGCAATCCCTTAAAGAAGACATTCATTGGATCATTGGCACTGGTGACAAAATTTCTGTTTGGTTTGATATTTGGATTGGAGTAGAACCCCTCATCAATATCTTTGGATTTTCAGATTATATTAAGTCTCATTTGCATATGACAGTCAAGGAGTTGATTGTTGATCATCAATGGAGTATTTCTTCTTCAATGCAACCTTTTATTTTATCTTCTCTGCCTTCCATTGGTGGTGCAGATGATAAGTTAATTTGGAATGGATCATCCACAGGTCAATTCACAACTCTTGCAGCAGTTGACAAAATCAGACACAGTGAGCAAGTTCTTTCCTGGCCTTCTAAGATTTGGAAACCTTTTCTGCATCCTAGTATTTCTAGTAACATTTGGAAGCTTCTGCAGGGCATTTATGTTGATGATCAGAAGAAGGTGAAGCAAGGATACAACTTGGCTTCTATGTACTGCATTTGTAGACATGCCCAAGAAAGTATGGAACATCTCCTTTGGTCTTGTACTTTCAGCAAGGTTATATGGATTTGGATAGCAAAGGTTTCCTCCTACTTCTTTTGATAATATCTTTAATGTTGCAACACATAAAAGTCCCCTGATCAAAAAGGTTTGGTTAACTGCTGCTTATACTACCTTAAGAGATCTCTGGTTTCAAAAAAACAAGATGTTCTTTGAGAATGTGCAGCCTAGCTTACACAGAATTCAGAGTAGAATTCTCAGTCTGGTTCATCTTGGAAGTCATAGAATGAAAGGGATTAGTTGGAACACAGTTTATGACTCTTAGGTGTTACTTTTCTTTAACATCACTGGCTAAGCTTGCTGGGATGATTCACTTATAGCTGGGCTTCTTCTGCTTTTGGGCTCCTATTGGGTTCTTAGTCTTCTAGCTTAGATAACTTTACTTAGCTATTTCCCCTTGTATTTTTTGCTTTTCCTCTTTTGTTCTTTTTGGTTGTATTAACATTTTAGTTTTTCGTTCTAATAAAAATTGTGACTTAGCCCAAAAAAAACATCTTGATCCATCATCTTTTGTTTAGTTAAATATCTTTTTAGTTTTTGTGTTATTAGTGTAATCTTTTTTTTTTTTTTTTATGTTTAATTAGTCTGTTTGTAAAGCTGCTTGGAAGTATAGTTTTTGTGAATGTTTAATATTTACGGATGCAATATTTTCTTTAGATTCCAAGTGCATATGTTGTTTAATTTTTGTCCATTGTTCATATGTTAGAGTATCAATCTTTTGACAAAACAAAATGAACGAGTAATGTGTTTAAGGGGGGATTGGTGTAGAGATTTGGATGTTAGGGTTAACCATGATTTTGTTGTGGCTTTGCTGTTAAAGTGATAGGATCGTGAATATGATAGGGACTGTATATTGAGTCTTGTATCAGAGTTGAAAAAAATAGCCAAATTTTTCATAAATTGCAATGCCAAATCTGACAAACTTTGCCAAAAATAATAATCAGAATTGAGAGCACAATTGAACAGTAGGCCTAGGACTGCTACATAATTGTGCTTACACATTAATAAAATTAGCATACTAAAAATAATGTAAAAAACTTGAATTTAGTCAATGCCGAGTGCTCAACCATAGATTTGTTTGTCTTGGTGGCTTCCCATGTTCTTATTCATTGTAATCATTATCCAAACGTTCACCGTAGATTTTCTCAAATGCATCCCAAGAAGCAAAACCCTTAGGAGGAGGATCATTTTAAACATGGATCATTTTCTTATTATGAACTAATTACCATTCTTCATCGACAAAATCTTCTAGTATATCACCAATGCTTTCCACAAAGTCATCCCATGAAGAAAAGCCCTTCAGAGGAGGAGGATCATTATTAATAAGACCATTGGCAGGAACAACACATTTCTCATTAGAACTCATCCTCTCAATTCCTTCTTTCTTTTACTTACGAACGAGGTATCTAATTTCTTATTTCTAGTCTCCAAATCTAGCTAAATATAGTGTTGTTTTTTTCTTTCCCTATACATATCTAGTATGCAAATATAAATATAGTGGGTGGGTTATGTTTAACATGAATATAACAAACAAAAATCAAGGTGATATATGGAAAGTGGGATTTTGCGGATTTTGCGAGACCGAGCACAAAAATAATGCATTTAGGATTGTAGGATTAGACTACTGATTGTCAGTTCTAATTAGACGCCTATAATCTTGCCGTAACCCTAAGGATATCTCTAAATATCCTGACACGTCAAGCATTCATTTCAATGAGATAGATAATACACTTGTTAAAATTAAAATTTTACATTCCTTATTTAACAAAATACTCCTTCCTTATTGAATTTCAGACACAACTTTTCCTACTACATTATTACTACAATCATAATTGATTTTTTGCAAAATTCATAGACACCAGCACTTGTTGATCATGCACGGTTTACCAAGGTTTACGCGTTTTTCATAGAGCCAGCACCTGTCGATAGGCATTATGTGACGCTGGTGTATTGTAATATCTTGAACTGCAGCATGGTTTGGCTCATGTCTCATGCCATATCTCAAGTCCCTCACCAACAATTAAAATAAAAAAATGGTCAAACATAAGGTCAAACAAAATAGGTCCAATAAGCAAAACAAAATCAGCACACTTGTGTATATTTATTGAGTGGTACAATTTATTATTACTAGTAAGAACACATGTGCGACGCACATGTTTGAATTTTTACTCATACAACAATACTAAATTTGAAAGCCATGAAAAAAAATCCTAAAACAAAAATTTACTATTCTTATTTGTACTCATTACGTAGATAATTGAAAGAGCTTTTCAAATATATAAATTTTTAAAAAATCCGATGTATATTTTGAAAGATATTAAGTTTTTAAAAAATTTGATCATTTTTAAAAAAAATGGTATTTATGTAAATAATAGATCTTAACCCGTGCCGTTACGGCACGGGATGTTTTGTCTCTAATACGATATTGTTCACATTCCTCTTGCTTCATTTTATTCGTGAGTAATTATTTTGATATTCAAATAGGTTTTGGGAAACAAAATGGGTTACCTGATCTTTTTATTTTTTACTTAAGCATGTTATTCCAATTTATAAAATAAAATAAAAAATAAAGTAAATAAAAAATTTCCCCATTTATTGTTCCATCGTACCATAATTTCAAACTTCAAAAAGAATATTTCATCTAACAGTACATATACCTAAACTTCCAATCCAACTCCATGATGTTTATGAATACATTTGTTCCGAAATTATTGATAACTAAGGCTCTAAGGAGTGAAGCAAAAACCCATAATATTTTCCCTACTATAGATAAACACTATTTATTTATTTTTTGCAAATGTGAGAGTTATAAAAATGAAGAACCCTTGGCTATTGGAAGAAATTTGAGATATACACATGTGAGTTGAAAAAATATACTTATAATAGTAAATCAAAACATGTGTAAGATTCTTTCTCAATCATATTGATAACATAAAATTGAAGAAATTCGTGGATAAAAAGATTTCACACCAACTATGTTAAGTAGTGCATGAATGACGTTCTCACATCTAGTGTTACTCAAGTAATTTGGAGTTTTAAAGAGCATAGTCATATTTATATTTGTATCTACATAAATTCAACTAACCTTCCGAAGAAAAATTATTAGTTTCAAGGTAGAGCCGACACAAACTTCTGTCGCCTTCAATGTATACAACACACATTGGGTTTAATCGGCCTTGAGATTAAACAAATACCCCAACATTAGTCAAATAATGTCTACAAATACGGGATCGAAACAAAGTGCTAACGGGAAAAATGAGAGACTAACGTTAGTTCTACAAAGAATATACCCTATATGTATCAAAGTTTGTTAACCAAACATGTATTCAAATTAAAAAGTCATCAACTTAACACAAAAATATAAAAGAACCCAAGTTAAATCAATACTTGCATAAACAAAACTTATAAGAGAATTTTGTAATTATTAAATACCTTTAAAATCACTATTAGAGATTTAATTGCATGCCTCGTTAAAAACTACGGTAGGACGAAATCACCAGATTAATCTGTAGAAATTTCACTGGATATGTAGCAATTCAGAGAAGTTTACACTGGTGGTGATGTGTTTCATCTAAGTGTTGTTCGATTGATTATTTTTTTTAGAAGGTTTCGGTTTTCATTGGAGAAACCGATAGGGAGCGTTTCATTATATTCATTATCATTCATAAATCCAAGACCAACTCGCCCTTTGCTTACGGGATCTCAATACAACCTTAGATTTATCTATTTGACGGAGAAACCTTGATACTAAATATGTAGTTTTTAGTGTTATTTATTATATAACGTGACATCCAAATGTTTTTTTCTTCTTCTTAATTTTCATGTATTTTAACCGAGTTTATATTAGCATTAAGACGATCAACCACATTTCTAATTTATAGTGTTATCCTTTTGTAGCACATAATTAACATAGTAAATTACTACTCATCAAAACCGGCCAGTACCACAAACCACCAGATATCACTTATTTCTCCACCACCACCATTTTCCACCCCTCGTAGAATATTGGGCACACTTATAACTTTTAATCCCACACGTCATGTATAAAGTTTAGATATAACAAACTTAGGTCGTCAATTAATTTATTCAACTATATGTTTTTTGTTAATAATGAAAATCATGCGTACAAACGGTTACCAAAGATAGCAGTGGTACCAAAAACAACCATTTTGTCTTATATGATTTGGTATCATCCCAAAAGTATTTGTTATCCGCCTTTTTTGATCGTGTCAAAAACAACCAACTATACTTTTCACAATACAATGTTACCCGTCATGTAATTGTTTTTATTATTTTTGATTCAAAAAGAAAAAACCAATACCACCGCCATTAAAACCATCCAGTGCCACTATTTCTTCCACCAAAACTAATGTTACCGCCTCCACCACTTAGTAACACCTTCCACCGCTTCCACCACTTACTTCTACCTCTACTACCACCACTACCACTAATATCTATTGAAATAAATTTTGTCAAAATTATTATTTATTGATGGAGATATGTATTAATATTAATTAAGGGATATTTATGATGTAAAATTAATAAATCATTTATCATGATAAATTAATGAGACATCAATTAATAAAACACTTATACTAATTAATATTTAAGTTAAACAAACCATAACCATAACCATAGATTTATCTTCTCTAGACAAATCACTTATACTAATTAATAAAACACTTATACTAATTAATATTTAAGTTGAACAAACAACCACTGTTGATTTATATTTTCTATCAATTACAACCAAGGCGGAACAATGGTTAGAGGTCACTCTTATGACACAATAGGTCATGAGTTCGAACCTCCCCGTTATAATTTTTGAAATTCCATATCTTGACTTGAGTATTCATTTTTAATTCATAATATTGGAATGAACACCACGTGTGCGACTTGTAGGGTGTGGCACGGAGAACCACATCCTTTGATTTATCTCTGCCAAGGATAAATCCTGACCACCACTCAGATAGGCAAAGTTAGCTAAACTCTGCTTTATACTCTTGATATAAGAAATAAGGACAATTAAGTAATTTAGGGGGTCTCCTACCAAAAAGAGCTCTTTTCTTTATATTAGTATAAGAAAAATGGTGATTATGAAGTATGAACATCTCTATGTTTCAGATTTCAGGTTTAGTTTTATGTTGCTATGAATTGTACCCTGATTTGAGAATCTTTTGGTGATTATGAACATCTCAATTGCATGCTTTATGAACATCTCAGATTGTAGATTCAAACTGCAGGTGATTTAGGATTATGAACATCTTTTGGTGATTATGAACATCTGAGATTGTAGATTCAGACTAGGTGTGTATATGCCTCTCCATCAAGTGAATTAGACTGGATAAAAAATAATGCTTATTTTGTTTGAACATACCACGGTTGAAATCACAAAGAGAAACCGAAAAAAGACAATTGAAATTTCATTAACCACATTTACAAACACTATCACCATTACAGATCAGACCACTAATTACTAAGTAGTTCCATTTACAATCAAACCATAAGCAAAAGAACTAGACACACTACCAATTCCATTTCGACTTACACCTGCACAACCAACTCCGATGCCGTACGATAAGAAAAATCCCATAACCTCCATAACAAGTACCATCAAAATACCTACTACTACTACTACTACTACCGAGTTTGATCTTTGTAAACACCAAAACAACACCTTTACAAGATCAAACCTTGTGCCTAAATAAAAAACCAAAAAAAAAAAACACTTACCATGCATTAAAAGATGTATCATGTATTACAGAAGACTAGACCTCTCCTTCAGTTCCAACATCACCAGCAACTACAAGCATTAGGAAAATCTTTGTGAATTTTCACGAAGACGATCTGAAGACTTCAAGTAATGCAATCCTCCTAAGTCTTCCTCAAAAGATTTTGCCAATGATATTCATATGATCACCATTGATCATCGTCATCGTCGGTGTTAAAGCCCTCTTCTTCATAGGAGAAGTCTACGCCGCTATCAGTGCTGGTAGAAGCTGCAGGACCATAACCTCCATCCTCATCATCTTCATCATCTTCATAATATTCTGATCCTTCATTTTCTTCTTGCTAAACCTATGCTGCAATAGGATTGCCATCTACATCCATCCCTGGAATCTCCTCACCGTCTGAATCCACGTTTAGGGGTTCAGACATAGTACGATCAAATATCCTGGGTTGAGCTTTCTCTGCCAAATAGAGTAGATACATTTATGCATCATCTCTCTCATGCCTTTGTCTCTCTCTAGCCTATTTTTCTGGATCATTAGATCCCTCACTGCTGCTATCATCCTCATAAAGTTTTATTGTTTCTCCACCTTCCTCATCACTTTCACTTTCTGTGGCACTTCTTGTCTTAATCCAACGACGTTCATATCTCTCTAGCCTTTCTCTCTTCTTCCTTGCACATCTTGTCTCATATTTTATGATCCAAAACTGGTACTCTTCTTCGTTCTCAATCCTTTGCCTATCAAATTCTTCTTGTCTCCTATTTTCTTCTTCCTGAATCCTCTTATTTGGAATTTCTTGCTCTAAATAAGAAATCAATCTCTCAGCCTCTTCACTTGTTAATGCATGAGTTGTTTGTTTTGTATTTTCTAATGCTGGTGATTGATTTTCAACATCAGGTTGGTTTGGTTCAGCCATCTCTTAATCTTCTTCTCTCTGCAAATTTTCTTTATTTTTTTGTTTTGATTAAGTAAATTGAATATCAGTTTTTTATCCTTTTGTAGAGTGGTTATATTAACCATAAATGTCCATTTATGGCGCATGGTTAAACTTCTTGTCCCTTGGCAGACCACGCCTCATCAGTGTCAAGAGTCAAGACACAATTTTTCAAAAAATATCATTATTAGCCGTCTCATCTATTAATTGCCCCTTCAAAAAAATAATCTCTTAATTGCACACATCGTTATCTTTAAGAGTAAAACCAGGCGGTTTCCTAATTTGAAGGCCATAACTGTAGCATTATGGTTCACTAGGGTTCACAAGTTTGGCTCATGTATCATGCCATATCTCAAGTACCTGACCTATGGGTGGGACTTGGGTTGGTTGGGCGGGTTAGAAGGCTTACTCTAAATAGATAATAATGGCTCATGAATCATGAGATAAATATAATATATATTTTCATTATTAGATTTGAAGATAATATCTAAAATTACTCTAAATAGATAATAATGTCAATTATAAAAATAGTTTTATATAGCTATATCACTGTTCTTAGGGTTGGGTGGGTTGCTTGGGCTAGAAACATTTGTGTTGATGCTTGCCAAAATTTAACTCGGGTTTATAAAATTTATGATCAAGCTTTCCCAAAGTTTTTAAATACATTTCCCATGTTCTCCTAACGATCGGGTTGGGCATGGGTTGGGTGGGTTAACCTAACCCGTAGTTAGTAATTCTCCGAATCATTCCTGAATGATTTGCAAATGTATCTGAAATGACCGAATCCGAATGATACTTCCGAACTATTTGAACTCCGAACCTAGTTCCAGGATTATATGGACCTCACGAATGATTCGTGACCGTATCCGAATGATATTTCCGAACTAGAACTCCCATAGGTAATTCTGTTGATTGGTTTTGTTTGATTTTGTATATACTTTATATTTAAATACAATTATTGGTAGTTGTTTAACCAGTGTTTTATGTGTTGATTTTTGTTTTAAAAGTCTATAAGTTTTATAATACATTTATGCGATTAAATTGTTTATTTCATGTTAAATAATCATGCTAAAATATTTTTTTCTATCTTATAAATCATATACAAATCAAATTCGTCTCCTAATAAGGTCATAATACTTATCAATTTATCATATATGTTAGCCGAATTTTAAGTGCCGAACTCACATTTATAAAACGAATATTCACGTACGTATGCCATTCCAAACTACTGTCCGAACAACGAACCGTTGACCGGATTTTTGATCGAATCCGATCTATCCAAATTCGTATAATTCCCGTACATATGTCGTCCCGAACTACTACCTATACCCCTTATCCATATAATTCCCAAAAAATGGCCAAACATAATAGGTCCCTGCACAATCTCACTTATAAAGCATATAGTTTGGAAAACTTAGGCAAGTTAAAGAGCGGCCAGGATTCATTCTCGGGAAAGCTAAATCTACTGCTGTAAGATGATCAGTTTAATTAACTTTCAATAATAAATGTTCTATTAATATTTCATAATAAATGTTTGTTTAATTAATCAAATAAATACACTTTTATTAATACAGTACATAATAAATTTATTTTATGCGAAATCAGTTGACACTAATGGTGGTTGTGATGGTGGGCGGGGGTGGTGGATCAGCGGTGGGTGTTAGTGAGAATGATGGAGTGATGACGTAAATGATGGTGGTGGTGGAAGAAGTAGTGGTAATGGGATGAGAAAGGTGTCATAAGATAGATAAATTAATTAGTTACCCTTGGTTTATTCTTTTTATTTGATACAGTATTAGTTTTTAAATTAGTTTTTATTTAATTTTTTAAAATTAAAATAAATATTATAGGCCAGATTTTTATCGGGTCGGGACAGGAAAAACGATGAATGGTTGAGGACTATAGATAAACCAAGCTCTGAATGTCAGATACCAAACCAGAACGCTCTGGATTTATTCTTGGGAAAGCTAAATTTACGGCCGAACGAAGATTAGTTTACTTAACTTTCAATAAAAAATGTTTTATTGTTATTTCATAATATATTTTTATCTAATCAAATAAATATATTTCATTAATACAGTACATAATAAACTTATTTTATATTAAATCAATTAACATGTAACATTATTATGGAAGTTGTGGTTGATTTTTTTAATTTGAAAATAAGATGGTTATTAACACAAAAGAAATAATTGTACAGGCTGACCATAATTTTTTCCGAAAAATAACACGAGAAAAACCCAGCGATGATAGGTATAGTAAAGGTTATCAGTTAATCCCTCTATATGTTTCACCCGGTGATTTTTTCGAGACAAATTTTCGGTCAACCTAGAAATTCTCTGAAAAAAACATAAAAATTAAAAAATATGGGGAAAAATTGTCACTTTATATAGAGCCAACAAAAGAATGACAAGGGATTTAAATTGACATAATTTTTTTACTTACTATGGAGGTCGTGCCGTTACGACACGGATGAAGTTCTAGTTGTGTATATTATTTAATTTTAATTAGTTAAAATGGGCCATATCCTGAACTACAACATGGTTTGGCTCAGACATCATGCCATATCTCAATACCCTGGTCCCTGAGTCCTGACCAACAACTAATTAATCAACTAATGTCAAACAAATCAGGTCAAACATGGGTCAAGCAAATCAGGTCCCTGAAAGATTTAATCCAACACGTACCCTAATGGAATCTATCCTTACCCACTATGTCATAATGACGTGATAAACCTAGGTAAAATGGAATTTTGGTTAATTAAAATTAATAATATGATTTCAGGTGATTTTTCACTGCTATGGTTGAAAGTTGAACAAAGCTCTCTTCTGAGAGATTCTGGCCCACCGGGATATATTTCAACAAATAGGATTTTTCCGTTATTTCACCCCTCAAAAGCTACGTCTGGAAACAACACCATCCAGAAACACCACCTATTCTAATTTTCTCTCTCGCCTCCTCTCTATTTCCCGCTCTTTCTTCCCCTCACCGTTACTTCTCCATTCTCTCTTTCTATTTTGCAGATTTGAAATCATCGGAAATGAAGCTATTAGCGAAAGAAAAAAATCAATAAAAATATTGATTCCTGCAGGTATACTATACCATAAACCCTACCCTTTTTCTCTTACTTTTTTTTCTCTTTTTTTCTGAATCAATGAACCCTAACACTTTTGGTCTATTTTGAAGATACGAGTTTTCATTGATCTTGATAAATAAAGAAATCCAATCTTTTATTGGTGTTAGGACACTGGGGAAAAAATCTCTGCCGAATCAGTCGAGTTAATCAATCGAGTTCATCTTCCTAAATCTCTAAGAAAAATCTCTTTGAACATTTTGTTCCGACAAGGTAAACTCAATTAATGTTTCTCTAATCTCTTAATTTATTAACCAGTAGTATAGATCAGCTTGAATCCGTCTGGAGCTGCATTTATTTTCAGTTTGCTACTCGCTTTTGGAATATTTTCTTTGTTATTGTTTCATTAATGTTTCTTTGTTGTTTTTTCACTGATTCCAATTTGTCTTATTTGTTCAAAATTTTCTGACCTATTTGGATTGTTGATGGATTGAATTGTAGATGGAGTAGTAAGTTGGTGAGGATAAAGATAATCCAGTGAACCATGATAAGGGAACTTGAATTTACTTTATACGGCTGTATTAAGAGAACTTTAATTTTTATTTTTGAATACTCCAAGGGTAATAAACCAATTTAGAGAGAGTTCATCTAGAGCATTCTCTGATAAATTCTAATAATAAGATTGTAATTTTGGGTTTGGGTTTGGGTTCACATGGATGATCACGTTTCCTTATGATTTCATTATTGAATTTTGTTAGACAGTATTAATTTTGTGACGGAAATTGTGGAATTTGGTTTAGGTTGAGTTAAATTTTGTTACTAGTGGTTTTTTTATGGATTTAGGAATTAGCTTATGTTGCTGTAAGAAGTAAAAGTTGCATTGTAGATTAATCCGGCGTTGTTATAGAGACGAAAACGAGAATCTGTTATTGTATTCTCTCGATTTTGTTTTTCTTCACTTTGCAACGGTGTCATATCATGCTAAGCAACTGGTTTAACAAGGAAGAAGATGTATTTGAAACTCGTTGTTCGACCAGCAATGCACGTGCAATCCACTTGCATCCTATTAAAGAACCTACTCATCCCTACCTTCACATACAACAAATGGCATCATTTGACTCCGCAGAAGATTTGGAAATCACCAAAGCATGGGAAGACGAAAGTCGAGTTGTAGATCTCTCCTCGGCCTAGACCTTTTGGGCGAAGATACATAGCAAATTTAGCCAAGATTATAGGAACCCGAAAATAAGAAGTGTTCAACAAATCAAGGATAGGCACAACATCATCTTAGATGAGGTAGCTGGGTTTTTTAAAATCAAACACCGGATATCACACGCAAGCCACCATAGCTTGTCCCCTCTACAACTTGTACGTATCTTTATGGTTTATTCGACACAATAATTTTTCAACTTATATGTAACCAAATAAGTTTGTGTGTTGTTTTAGTAGCACGAATCCGTGAAAGCGCGCTACTTAGAGGAAAACGGGGAAGCATTCACATTTGATGAAATTGTTTACTTCATAGTATTCATATTTTCGAAGTACCACCAGCTGCGGAGTATCACCAGAACACAATGGTGGGTGAATCGGACTTTATACTCTTATTTGGCATTGCAATCGTTTACTTCACTGCATTGCAGTTTGTGTAATCATCCTGTGGAATCCAGTAATCACATATTCCTTGAATGTGGTTATGCTAGATCTATTTGGTTGGTTTTAAATATCAATATTACCTTTGGTGCAGGAATTACTAGACATGAGATTAATAAATTGCTAATGGTTTCAGTTTGGACTTTTTTTTTAAGCATCAGTTTGGATTATTTGATGTTCAGAGATTTTTCAGAACATTAACTCCAACTAGGACAATGTCAATAAATGGCATTAATAAACTTGTGTCTCCTGGAACTAATCTTGTTTCTTCTACATTTTTATGCTTCTTTAAGTCAGATTCAATACAAGGTAGAATATGGCTAATAGTGAGGAATTGTGCATGTAGCTGCTTTCGGGTGCAAGGATAATGCTTCAATGGATGAATGAAGATGGGAGTTGAAGATGAGGAGTTGGAATGTAAGGCTATGCTGGCAGCTGTTACTCTGGCACCCTCTAAGAACTTTAATTATGTTATCTATGAATCAGATTGTGAGACTTTAATTAAATCCATCAATGATCAAACCTATTATGTTAATTGGGTGAATCAAGCTTTGGTTTTAGATATTAATTCAAATTGGACAGAATACACAATTAGAGCAATGTGTTTTAATTCACTTAGTTCTAATTGGGGCCATAGCTTCTTCCAGTTCTTACGATTTTATTTTCCAACTGTACCAACACGTACTCCACTTTTTAGAAAGTTAGTTTTTTTACTTTAGTACCATTATAACAACTACAGTAACACATACTTCACTTTTTAGCTATCATTTTGATTTATTTTCTGAATTCGGGCACGAACAAAAAAAATCTTTAGGATGGAATGAATATTAGTTGCATTGCACTCCGGTCTTTTAGAGCCGTCAAAGCAGAAAATTATGCAGCATGATAACAAGATTTGACTGATAAAATTCTTAACATAGAACGTGCAGCATGCAAATTGAAGGATCTTTACCTTCCTGTTTTACCAAATTATTTACGATATACACTTAAATATTTTGCCAAATTATTTATTAGGAAAAATATTGCCAAATTTCCATTTACCCTCTGTGTTCATCTCTATCGTCTTAAATCATTTCATGTTTCTACTCTTAAATCTTCTAACTTCCCCCTAGAAAACGAAACAAGTGGTTTACTTTGATCATCTGATTCAGCTATGGATAAACCATATATTCCCCTGTCAGTTTTGCTTTGCGGAATAATCGGATCGACCGTGTAAGTAATTCTTTTCAGTATTGCTTTGTTAACTGAGATTGTAACTCTAATGATCATAGTAGGGTAAATATTGTCTTCACAACTTATGATTACTTGTATGATTCATATATGATAACTGAACTCACATTGTGATTTGTGATTACTATTTGTGTACGTATTACTCTTTGCAATGATATTTTGTAGTTTTATTCGGACAACAATAGCATTTTCACAAGATGTTCACAATTTTTTTCTCCGTCCAAGTATCTAAGAATTCATAATCGATCCTAGAGTAATGGATAAATATTGGATGTATACCGATAGAACCAGACCGCGTTATCATGACGGAGTCGATGTATTTATAAATTTTTCTACGCATACATACCAACAGGATATTGCGAATGGGAAACGGAAACCATATGACAATGGCAAGGTTAAGTTTCTATGTCCATGTGTGAAATGTCTCGCACAAAGCAAGTAAAGTTAGGTATCATTTATATTCTTTTGGATTCATGCAAAATTATGCAGTGTGGATTAAACACAGAGAAGGAGATGAGTCATCATGGTGGACACTTCTGGATGGTAATGGCGGCGATGGTCCGCACTCTGATGAACCAACACATGCTGCAGAGACTAGAGAAATGGTTAGTTCATTAGCAGGAGAGAACTTTTCAAAGTATTCTGAGAAGATGCAACGGATACTCGAAGATGCTGGGAAACCCCTATATAAAGGATGTGCCGATTTTATAAAGATATCTGCAATATGTGAACTGTTTAACTTGAAGAGCAAGCACGGAGCTTCCGATAAGTTATTTAATGAACTTCTACCGCTATTAAAATCCATGCTCCCTCCAGGAAATGAGATGATGAAAAGTACATATGAAGCTAAGAAGGTGATGAGAGATTTGGGTTCAGGTTACAAAAAGATACATGTATGCATCAATGACTGCATTCTATATAGGAAGGATTACAAGGATCACATCAAGTGTCCCACCTGTGGGGAATCAAGATGGAAAGTTGACAACACCACCCACGAGGTTTATGAAAAAATTCTGGCAAAAGTCTTGTGGTATTTCCTAATTATCCCAAGACTGAAATGGATGTTTCAATCAAAGAGAATTGTCGAATATTTATTGTGGCACGACACCAGAAAGAAAGAAGAGGGTGTTTTACGGCATCCGGCGGACTCACCAGCATGGAAAAATATAGATGAAAGATATCCCATAATTCGTGATGATCCTCGAAATTTACGGCTAGGCATTTCGGCTGACGGGGTTAACGTAAACCAAGGCATGCAAAAACAGCACAGTGTGTGGCCAATTCTGACAGTGATTTACAACCTTCAGCCAGAGTTGTGTATGAATAGAAAGTTCACCATGTTGTCATTAATTATCAATGGGGGGCCTTGTAAGGTCATTGATGTTATGTTACAACCGTTTGTCGAGGATCTCAAGGAATTGTTTGAGGGAGTCCAATGTTTTGATGCGGTGAAACAAGAGATTTTACTCTACATGCGGTTGTTTTATGGATAATAAATGATTACCCTGCTCTCGGTACACTGTGTGGCTTCCCCTACCAGGGACGAGATGCATGTAAGGTGTGTGGGAGAAATACTTACTATGTCAGGATAAAACATTGTAGAAAAATGGTTTATACCGGGCATGGAAGATACCTACCATACGATCATCCATTCAGACATCAGAAGGGGTTCAACGGAAAATATAAAACTGAAGAGGCTCCGGAACTTATGACCCCATCACATATATACAATGAGGTAAAGTCTATAAAGAATGAATGGGGAAAGGGACGGAAGAATATTGTGGTGTAATTCGTGCAGGATAACCCTGGAAGCGGTGGAAAGATGAAGAGAAACGAAAAGACCATCGACCCAAAAAAGGGGAAGGGGAAGGAGAAGGAGACCGAAAAGCGCTACTGGAAAAAGTTCAATATATGGTTCTGGCTCCTCCCCTACTGACGGTATCATTTTGTCCACCATTGCATAGATTTCATGCATGTCGAAAAGAATATATGCGAGAGTATCGTTGGAACATTGTTGAACAATGAATTCAAGTCGAAAGACCACCTTGCTACTCGAATGGACCTGAAGGAGATGGGTTTTAGAGACGAGTTGCAACCTCGGGAAAATGGCAAAGGGGGATATATACTAAAGGAAGCATGTCACTCATTAAGCTCGGAGGAAAAGGACAAGTTCTGTGCAACATTATCCGACATAAAGGTTCCACAAGGGTATTATTCAAACTTTTCAACACTGGTGAATCGAAAAGATCGAAAGCTTATCGGTCTAAAATCGCATGATTATCACATGCTAATGTAATATTCTTTTCCCATTACGATTAAATCAATTATGCCGCATCCAACAAGATATGCTATTATCAGGTTTTGTTTATTTTTCAGGGCAATATCTAGCAAAGAAATCAAGGTGGCAGAGCTAGAAAAATTGCAGTCAGATCTCGTTTTGACGTTGTGCTTGCTCGATAAATACTTTCCTCCATCCTTTTTCGACATAATGGTTCATTTAACTGTGCATCTTACCATGGAAGTGCAAATTTGTGGTCATGTATTCTTTAGATGGATGCATCCGTTTGAAAGGTGCATGAAGGTCATTAAAGGGTATGTGCGAAACGGAAACAAACCTGGAGGAAGCATTGCTGAAGGGAACCTTGCGGAAGAGACAATTGAGGTTATAAGTGAGCACCAACAAAGAATGAATGATACAATCGGAATTTCACTAGACAAACTCAACACATCTGACACTGGCGAAGATTCTTATTCTTTCAGGGGAAAACCAATGTCAAATCCTAAGTTTCCTCATGTTGATAAGGATCTGTTTGATAAAGCGCATTTCTATGTATTGCGGAATTCGCCCGAAGTTGCTCCTTACGTTGAGTAAGTATAACTAGATCTAACCAAATAACCTTATTTTTTATTTAGTTTTTGATTCTGTGTCCGAATTTCTGTAAAGATAATAACATTAATCATTGCACTGTCCAGCCGACACCAGAATGTTTTGAAGGATACATATCTTGGTATGAGTGATAGACAGCTAGATCAAAAACATCGTGAAGAGTTTGCCAAATGGTTACAAAAAGTGGTAAGAGTTTGCAGAAAATATCACTCTTGCTATGTAACTTTTGCGTTGAGACGGAGGCTAATCCTTATAATGTATTTCAGGTTGAGAGTGAGTGGGCAGACTCTAGGGAAAACTTCAATCAAGACTTAAAGTGGATATCAATCCCACCGAATGCACAAGTAGAGACATACGAAGCATATCACATCAATGGATACTTGTTTCGCACAAAATCTCATGATGGTTCCGTTAACCAGAATAGCGGGGTTTACGTAGAGGCAACTGACATGCACATTAGACAAGCGGGGATTACCCTTAATCTGGCGGATTATTATGGTGTTTTACAAGAAATATGGGTGATGACATATCATTCGCTGAAAGTGTCACTTTTTAGGTGTAAATGGGTTACCAAAGTAGGGGTCTCAAAAGACAAACTTGGCTACATTTTGGTTGAGCTTGATAAGTTGGGACTCCAGGATGATCCTTTCGTTGTATCCTCCCAAGCTAAGCAAGTATTTTATGTGCCAGGCCAGGAAAATAAAAAAAAGTCTATTATGTTAGGTGCACCTACCCAAATCTGGAAATATGCTGGTGATGAAGTCAACGAGGAATTCAGTACGGCAATTATTTGTCGGAATGAGTATAAATTTCCAATGTCGGAATGAGTATAAATTTCCAAAGGTAGATAAACTTGACCTGCAAAGGAAATCCAGGGATGATTATTATCGGGACGACATTAAGGGTAGATCCGCAAGGAAAGCACCAGCACCAATATCAGTCCCTACTTCTCAAACGACTGCATCTGAGCAACCATTTCCAAGGACTAAGCGACAAGCCAGGTGATAGGATGTAGTTGTTTGGATTTTTCTATTAACTAGAGAATGAATGTATGGATTGTTGAAAAAAAATTGATTCTTAAATCATGGTGGGGTTTTGTATGCAGATAGGTTTTAGCAATGTTGGATGAGTTTGGATTTGGCTATACTGATTGTTGAATTAATATTCTGTCATGCTAGGATTAGTAGTAATAGTACTAGGCTTGCACATATATTTTTTTTTTGGAATTGGGCCTAAAATAGTCTTTGAATTAATCTTACTCCAACAACATTTTATAAACTGGAGTAATACCCACCATCTTAAACAACATTTTATATACCCTATTGATTCATTAATTCAGTCATTCCTACCCATCTCTACTTAACAATCATTGGAATTTTAGAATCATTCACCAAGAACATTGCTTGTTTGTACATTTACTGTATTCAATCCATTACTACTGAAATCAAAAGAGCAAGAAAAACTGACACATTATGTTCAAACCCTTCAAACATATACATCCATCACAAGTTTAATATAACTGAAAATTCAAACAACTGGAAGAACACAACTAATTTAATTACATCTAAAGAAGGACAAAGCAAACAGAATACGACTTCTAAACACCTGACAGGCTACCAGTGCCATTACAACTTTCTTGTTACAATCAAAATTCAAAGATGCACATTACTAATCTACCTGACATAAAAAAACTGCTTGCATTAACTTTCAAAATACAAAGAAACTTACCATCTTTCGCACCAACATCAGGAAGAGTAGAAGGAAGGAAAATTACTAGAAAATCTATTTTGAAAAAAATTTGTAGATCGTTTTCAGGATTTATGCAATGCCTGAAAATCTAGCCTTTCCTGGTAACTCTGATGATCTTACCACACTTCATCCTCATCAGTATCCAGACCCTCTTCACCATAGTCCTCGCTATCAGATGGTGCAGTAGAAGTCCCAATGGATGATGATTCATCATCACTATCCTCATCCCCTTCTTCTATTTATTCCTCACTTGACTCATCATCGAGATCAGCGATTCTACGACTCACCTTCACTGCAACAGGTTCACCCTCACTCATGGTGCGAGCAAAAATCTTGGGATTGGCAAGTTCATACTCAAATCGCTTTCTCATCATGATAAAAATTATTCCTTTGCTTTTCCTCCGCAGCATCCGAATTTAGGTCACTGGTATCCACTTCATACTCATACCCTTCTGAGGCCTCAAAATCACTTTCTGTTGAACTACCATACTTTGGAGTCTTGGCCTGCTTCTCAGCCTTTTCCTCATCCTCCCGTTCTTGCCATTCTAATAACTTGGGTAGCCATGCATTGTAGAGAGCCTCAAATGTCCTTTTCTTCCTCTCCTGAACAACCTCTTCTGACTCTCTCTGACGAGTTTGCTCTTGAATCCGATGATCAATTTCAGACTGTGCATCTCCTCTTAACTGCTGCAATTCCTCTATCTTCAAAGAAGGGAGAATTGACTTGGCTTGTGCAAATTCAGGTGTTACTGGTGGTGCATTTGGAAGATTTCCGATGTAATTGGTTGAATTCTGGGAAGGATCAGCCATACTCTCAATTTAGTTTGCTAAACCTAAACCTTTCCTCTTCTGTTAAAGATATCTATAAAATGGTAATCTCTCTGCTAATTAACCCCTCAAATACCCCATTGTGCCAATTCAATTCCATTTATGGCGCTTAGTTAGCCGTCATGTCACTTTGTTAACTACGCCCATTCAAATCCATCAGTGTCCCCTTCACTCTAATAACCATCATTACCATATGAAGACCTATTTTCAACACCTAATTTCCATTAAGACTTTTACCCTCTTTTTGAACTGCCATTAAGGGCGTATCTGGTGGGTCACCAAACTTTGATGTTTATCTTTGGGGTCTAATTAACTCTTTATGTTTTATGCATACTAGGAGATGGCAGCACCAGTTGGGAGGCTTCATTGCAACCTGCTACATGTCTTAAGGTGTTAGCTTGTATACATGATGCAGGGCGGAAGCGTTGAACAGAAATAATACTAAAACTCATACATTTCTGAGATAACACTCAAGAAACACAATATTTTTTAATTCATTCAAAAACTATCAAATATCAAAACAAAGAGCTCTTTATATAAATAACTCTTACAAAATCATCAATAATATTCTAATCAATTAAAATATATTTATTTCCTTATCTAATAGGTATTTTGTGAACTCATAAAATACTAGAATAAATATTAATAGATATTACTATAATATACCTAAATAATAAAAACTTATATATATTCTCCTTCCATAAATACTCCACCATTCTCCCTTCTCAAAAAAAATTCGTCCTCGAATTTTTCCGGTACGATTTGTTGAAATTATGTTTTTCTTGTGAAAATCATGACAATTTTTCAACACATATATTCTTGAAAAATTTATTTTTAGGCCAGTTTGCACATCAAAAAAGATAAATTGGTCAAGTCGACCCACTTGAACAGGTATTTCTTCATAAAAATAAAGATCAGCATAACTAGGACAAACTGGAATAACATCATCGGGGTAAATATCATAAATTGGAGGTTGATTCCAATCAATGATAATATTATTATTTTTAATCTCGGAAAAAGAAAATATATTATGAAACCTTGGGATTTCAGGCCTTAATCCGGACTCCAACGAATCTCGTGGATCATGTACAACTCCTTGAAATCCATCCTCCTTGTTACCAATGAGGATTTTTTGTTCATCACCGATCACTTCCTCCACTTGTTGTAGGCTAGGACCATGACGGGGCTCTTGCTGAAGTTGCATTTCAGCCAATAAAAGGGTGAGCGCCTTAACCATCTGTTTCAGATTATCTATTACCACTTGCTATTTCTCATCGTTGAGAGTGGATCTTCGAACAACACCATACTTTCTTCCTTGAAACATGATGCAGGAGCGTTGCCTATCTCTGAACCAACTGATGCAGGGCGGAAGCGTTGAATAGTATTAAATCCAAAACAACATGTTTCCGAGATACCACTCTCAAGGAAAACACTACTTTTTCATTAATCAAAATCCTCTCCCACTAATACAAATGCATGGAGCTCTTTATATAGATAACTCCATTCCAAATAATCAAATATTTCATAAATAAATTATCAAAATACTTATTTCCTAATATATTAGATATTTTCTAAACTAATAAAATACTAAAATGAATACTATTAGATACTTCTAAAAATTGCCTAAATAATAAAAACAAAAATATCCTAATTAATTAAAATATTATTTTCTAAGTAATAATAATAAATCAAAGAATAATAACAATAAACGAGTATATTCCTTTTCCCTAAATACTCCACCATTCTCCCCTTCTCATAAAAAATTCGCCCTCGAATTTTGCTGGTATAATTGCTTGCATTTATGGTTCGTTGAGGAAACTTCATATAATCCTTGGGCAACTCCAAACTTTGCAAAGTTATTTTCGGACACAAAAACACTTGCACTGAACTAATCATACAAACTGTTTCATGAAAATGATCAACATTTTTGGGACATACCAAAACCTTATCGTCATGGTAAACATCATAGACTGGTGGTGAATCCCAATCCATGATAACTTGATATTTTTCAGTTACAGAAAAAGAAAAAATATCATCAAACAGAAATAACACTCAAGAAATAATACTAAAACTCATACATTTCTGAGATAACACTCAAGAAACACAATACTTTTTAATTCATTCAAAAACTATCAAATATCAAAACAAAGAGCTCTTTATATAGACAACTCTTACAAAATCATCAATAATATTCTAATCAATTAAAATATATTTATTTCCTTATCTAATAGGTATTTTGTGAACTCATAAAATACTAGAATAAATATTAATAGATATTACTATAATATACCTAAATAATAAAAACCATAATATTTTAATTAAATTAGAATATAACTTGTAATAAATTAAATAATAACAATAATAAACATATATATTCTCCTTCCATAAATACTCCACCAATACACCACCTAGTATTACATGTCACACTACATGTAGGATGTTATGTAGCAATAACACCTTTAGCTCGCAAACTATGCAATTCAACACCCACTAGCTTTAGGTGTTAATCTTATCTTAAGCTTATTATTGCTTAAGTAGCTTATACAAGTTGCTTATACAAGGTGCTTATGCTAGGTGCTTGGTGTGACTAATGGTGCTAAGTGGATAGCCACCATATCCCATGCATATTATAACATGCCACACTTTGATTTGGCGTGTTTATTAAAATGTTAAGTAGCTGAACCAGTTTAGTTTTTTTTTCAAAACACCATATAGACACGTCTAAATATGGGTAGCTTGGTGGATTGATACGTTACCTAACTTCTTTGAGGTCATGCGTTCGAATATTACGTTCGAAAGTTTTTAATTAATTTTTTTTAGAAGGATGGGCTTGTTCAGAAGGATGACAACGTCTTCTTCTAGAAGTTATAAGGTAATTGGGCTTCCACTTGCCACTTCAAGCCCGTCTCTGACGAAAATAGTTGAGGGAAGCTGCAGTTCGGTACTGGGTTTCGACTTCGGGTCACGGGTAGCCCGCTTAGAGAGTTCGCTTTCCAAATAGCTTCCAAGTGTTTGTTGCCGCCTCTGAACGACCAATAAGTTGGGGTGTCATTCAATAGGTCTTTGCATGCATGTAGTAGGAATGTGCCTCCCCGATATCTCAACTAATTGATCTCGAGGATTGAAAAAGGATGGGTGAGATGTGTTAACTGTTGGTCTTCTCGTCCATAAGGCCTGTTTGGAAGAGATCAGTTATAATTTCCGGAAGAGATCAGTTATAATTTACAATTATGTAACTCTGTAACTTCCACATTCCATCTCCGCAAAATCCCTTCAGTGTTCCAATTGTTGAAGCTATATCTAAGCGAGGTTATAATGCATATCTAAATCTGAATGATCGCCCATCCATGTCTACAAATCATGAATCCATGGGTAGACCAGAGGAAAAGAAGGCTAAGATGAATATGCAAGAAAACCAGGTATTGATTTTTGATAATCAATGAAGAATTGTTGGGTTCAAGGTGTTAAAAGTTAATAAAGGAGATAAAACACTTAATCTCTAGTTTTTTGGTTTGTGAGTTTATTCATGTAAGACGTAATGATAATCAAGTGGCAGACGTTGTTGCCAAATATGTCAGGCATACAACAATGCCAATATTAATTATTTAAGACTTTAACCCAGTCTTTTGTGAGCTTCTGGTAACAGATCACAATCCTGGATAATTTCTATAAAATTTTCTCTTTATCAAAAAAACAAAAAGGTGTTGAAAGTGAATTTCATAGTTGTAATTGGCTTTATTAGTAACTGTGATGGTGTTATTGATTGGGATTCCCCCATTTCTTCAATTTGACAGGTAGTAGAGATAAGCAGTAGCAGCAGTGAGGAACCAAAGCCAAACATACAAGTTGGTACTAGAGGTGTTGGAGAAGTCAAAGAGGATAGGGTTGTTATTCATGATAGTTCCAGTGCTTATGCGTTGGATCCTCAACTTCCTCAACTCCAAGGGGCTGATGAAGGGTGGGTGGTATATGTCGTTCATCTTGACAAAGGCCGGTTTGTGATTAATGAAGGTATGGTTCTTGTAGGGGAGGAGAAGGTGGTTTGTGGTGGTGCTACACATGGGTTCTATTCTGCACCAGTTCCAGTTGCATGCAAAGCTAAAATTCGGGAGAATTACACTTATGGTCTCCCCAATGATGTGGTAGTCTTCCCCAATATCTTCATGCTGGCACCAGTGATGCGATAGTTGGCAGAAAATGCTTATGATATTGCAATCTTCGGACCAGGGGAGATAACTGATTATAATGAGATTCCTGAGGATGTAGTAGTGCTTATGCCTCCTCCTAGGGGAAACTATTCTGTGCCAAGGAGGAGGGATGCACCAGAAAGGAGTGTATCTAACAAGAAGGTTGTTGGAAGTGGTGTGGGGACCTCTGGGGTTGCACCAGGAGCTTGACCAGTATTCAACCATCCCCTTCCAGATGGTAAAGTAAGTATTCCTGTAAATGTTTTTTGGCTGAATATTGCATATGTTTCTCATGGATAAACAGTTAATGCTAGTGGTGCTGATTTTGGATTTGATAGTGTTGTTTTTAAAGACAATGATGTTCAATTGAATGTATATGTGGTTCTGGGTTATTGTATTATGCTTGGTTGAGTGGATGTTGTGTTTAATTTTGGTTTTGAGCTTGATTTGGTGACTATAGTAAATAGCAGGGGGAACTTGAAAGGGGGTTATGCCCAAAAGTGTTTTCTACAAAAAGTTATTTACTAAAAATGTCTAGTTTTTTAAAAATTCCGAAAAAGGTATTAGTGTACACATTTTAGTGTACACAATATCAATCAATGGGTACACATTCAAATATTTTTGGTAATTTATAACATTTTTGGGAATAACTAAAGAAAACTAGACACCTTTGGAAATTTTCTCGTTATCATGAAGGTTTGAATTTTTTTTTATGGGGTAATAGTTTTATCTGGGCATTTATATGAACTACTCCAACTGGTAGCATAGGCAACTTTGAAGTTATAGAGATAGAATAACATATTATTACAAGAATGCTTGAGAGAGCAATGAAAAATCTTACCAGAAATGCAGTGTGGTAGCTGAGAGGAAATTTTGATAGCACACATAGTTTAGGAGTAGGATAAAAATAAAAGGGAAAATTATCGTTTGGTCCTTTTTAGGTGGGCCCATGTCTGTTTAGTCCTTTGGTCAAATGCCTTTACTGTTTGGTCCATAATTATTTTAAAATACTTAAATGGACAAAAATACCCTTCCATTTTTTTTTGTAGTAATTCATTCTTCAAAATGAACTCCTGTCAATTTCTACTTATTTTTTCAGAAATCACCTAAAAAAACAGAGTTCATTCCAGAAAATGAACTCCATATAAAACCTAAAAAAAATAGAGTTCATTCCAGAAAATGAACTCCATATAAAACCTAAAAAAAACAGAGTTCATTCCAAAAAATGAACTCCATATAAAAACCTAAAAAAACAGAGTTCATTCCAGAAAATGAACTCCATATAAAACATAAAAAAACAGAGTTCATTCCAAGAAATGAACTCCATATAAAAACCTAAAAAAACAGAGTTCATTCCGAGAAATGAACTCCATATAAAAACCTAAAAAAATAGAGTTCATTCCGAGAAATGAATTCCATATAAAACAGATCATCGTCGTCGTCTTCAAAACAGATCGTATTCATCTTCAACAGCAGCAGCAGATTTCTAGGGTTTGACGAGTTCATCTTCATCATAATCTCCAATCGCAGAAACAACAAGAAAACCAAAAAACCTAATTAATTCTTCAACAACAACAAATCTATCTTGGTTCGTCTTCATCTCCAACCGGATCAAACATCAAGAAAAACCTAATTAAATCTTCAACATCAGCAGATCTATCTTTGACAACAACAACAGTAGCAGAAGATGTTTTCATCTTCATCTTCATCGTCTACATCAAAAATATTGATCATAAACCAGTTCATTCCAAAAATGAACTCCTTCATCTTCATCTTCTTCATCATCAGCAACACTCATCTTCATCATCTTCATCGTCTACATCATCAACAGCAAAAAAATAGACGAAAAATATCACAAATATTCATCACAAACCAGTTCATTCCAGAAAATGAACTCATTTCTTCATCTTCTTTATCATCAGTATCGCTCATCTTCATCGTCTACATCATCAGCAGAGAATAAATACCATTCAGTAATCATCTTCTTCAACAACAAAATCTTTAATCTTCATAAATCCTTTCACCGTCTTCAACAACAGCAGATTTCAGATCCTTTAAATCATCTTCGTTATCTTCACATAGTAGCAGATCAAATCTTTCGATCAAGATTCATTGTCTGCAACAACAAAACATTAGCAGAAAAGAAAAAAAAATGGCGAGAAGAGGAGAGAAAAGAAACTAGACCTGAAAAATAGAGAGGAGAGAGAAAGTAAATATGAGAATGATTTATTCTCTCCTACTTTTTGACTATATATATGGTCGTTATCCAAAAGGGTATTTCTGCCACTACAGGGTGACATTTACATCATCCATGACATCAGCGTAGGACCAAATGATAATTTATATTACCAAATAGGACCAAACAGACAATTGACTGGGTCAAATGGACTAGACTCTCTCTAATATATTATTCCTATGACCAAATGGTATGATCTTTTAGAAACCAAATTGCAGACTCCCAAGTTATTTATAGCATTCCAATGCAACGGATTACCAAAGAAATTTTGATTATAGGTGTTTAGAAGATTTGCAGAAATAGTTTTGGAAAACCCAATAACTTGCAGAACATGCAAGTCAGAATCTATTCCAGAGAAAGCTAGGGAATTAGTCTTGAGAGTTTTGGGTGTACTTTTTGGCCACACTTTCAACTTGGAGTGTTTATTTAGATGTTGAGTAGTTCAATCAATCTAGTATTTTCAAAACACTAATCATAAACATCTAAATATGGGCAGCTTGGTGGATCGGTATGTTATCTAAATCCTTCGAGGTCATGCGTTCGAATATTGGCGAACGATTTTTATTAATTTTTTCAAAACGAACTTTTTAGCCACGCTATAAAACCGACGTGTCTATAGAACGTACACTATGGACACACATATACTAGCATAGGCCTGTCAATGGAAGAATATCCGTCGGATATTTAGAAATCCTATATCCGATAGGTTAAGCACTACCGGATATCCGATATATGATAATATCCTATAGGATATCAAAATCAGAATATCGATTCCGATAGGCTAAGCTTTCGGATATCCGATAAATATCCGATGATATCCTGTTATACCAAAAAAACTTAAAAACCCTTGTAAAACATTTTCATAATTGACACTTATCGGATATGTATCCGACAATATCCGATACTATACTCGAAATTAGGATAAATTACAAATAAGTTCCTATACTATCGGATATTAACATTTCGGATGGGGTCTAATCCGTTTTCGATATGTTAAGGAAAAAATATCCGATAAAATATCCGATAAAATATCCGATAAAATGGATAAAATCCTATAGGATCTCGAATATTCGGAAACGGATTCCGGATATCGTACAAATATTGACAGGCCTATACTAACGTGTCCAAAGAAGAACTTTTTGGACACACTTTCAACTTGGCGTGTTTATTTAAATGTTGAGTAGTTCAACCAATCTAGTATTTTCAAAAAACTAATCATAAACATCTAAAGATGGGCAGCTTGGTGGATTGGTACGTTATCTAAATCCTTCGAGGTCATGCGTCCGAATATGGGCAAAAGATTTTTATTAATTTTTTCAAAACGAACTTTTTAGCCACGCTATTAAACCGGCGTGTCTATAGAATGCACACTATGGACACACATATACTAGCATGTCCAAAGAAGAACTTTTTGGACACACTTTCAACTTGGCGTGTTTATTTAAATGTTATTAGTTCAACCAATATAGTAATTTCAAAACACTAATCATAAACATCTAAAGATGGGCAGCTTGGTGGATTGGTACGTTATCTAAATCCTTCGAGGTCTTGCATTTGAATATAAGATTTTTATTATTTTTTTTCAAAACTAACTTTTTAGCCACGCTATAAAACCGGCGTGTCTTTAGAACGCACACTATGGACACACATATACTAGCGTGCCCAAAGAAGAACTTTTTGGACACACTTTCAACTTAGCGTGTCTATATATCCTACACTATGGACACGATATACTGGTGTGTCTATAAATCGTACACTATGAACACACATATACCGGCGTGTCCAAAGAAGAACCTTTTGGCCACACTTTGAATTTGGCGTGTCAATCAATTGTACACTATGGACACACATATACTGGCGTGTCTAATGAACCAACTTTAAAACCACACCTTAATTGGCGTGACTAACCTTTTGGACATGCCACAACTCCCTAGTGTGGCCATAAAATGGTCTATAAACACGCCCAATACCTAATGTGGCCATAGACTGGTCTATAAACACGCCCAATCAAAAATTTGAAGTTAACGTGACTAAACGGTTGAACATTTGACACGCTAGTAGCCCTGGCGTGGCTGAAAGCACTTATATGAACACGCCCATGGAACATTGCGTGTCTATAGGGTAGAAGTATACCCTATAGATACACCAAAACCAAAAAGGCGTGACAGGGAAATTTATATTTGTCATGGCTAAATGCCATTTCTGTACTAGTGTTTGACCTAATTTGCGCAATTGCATGTATTAGGTCCAAAACTCTTCCAAACAACTTGGAACTTCATGAAACGATCATCATTTGATTCCGTGACCACCCAGGGACGGTTTCATGACCCCTTGGTCGGTCCCTCATCTATTCATAATTAATTAGGTTTTATTACCTAAGGCTCAGACGATCATTTTTCGAATAAATGATTAAACCAGCATTTGATCATTCCTTCATCAATAAATCACCAACTCTTCAAGATGCCTTGGTATTTGCTCACACAAGCATATGGGAGCTGCATGGTTGACTCATGGTCCCATGAAGTCGGTTCTCTTTCATTCCATGGTTAATTTTCAAATAAACCATCAATTGATCAAATTAGGGTTTCTAAGTCCAAGGATTATAATTCCAGATTCAAACACTAATAATTTTATGATGATATCATGATCAGTATTCTTATTAATTATGCTCGGTTCAACTACTAGTATTTTAATTAATATTTTATTTTGGTCACGGCACCAATGATTCATTAGATGAGCAATACTTGCTCAAATCAAGGAATATTGGTCCGACTATCAATATTCAACAAATCAGAGTAATACTTGCTCGCCTCAATTATCAATGTGAGAATCATGCCCACGTTCAATTCATGAGTTTCAGAACATTTTACGAAATCATGTTCAACTCAGTAAATACATGGACTCATCGTCCCATTAAATCATGAAGTCAACAACTGACTGAACTAACCACGAGACGTCAATCGTGTCACTTGGGGGATATCAACTATGGTTTTGGTCTGGCGGTCTACGACACGTGTGTTCAAACACATGATGGAATGTGAGCAAGTTGTGTAATCAATTGAAGGAATTAACAAAGTAGTGGATGGAAAATTAACCAAGTCTCCGCACGATGAGCAACTGGTTTCAAACGCGATTTCCACTTACCCACTCTTTGATTCCATAAACTGTCACACTTCATGGGATCATGGTGTCTAAAATTCCAGCAATATAAATAAGTATCTGAATCATGATTGAAATAACAACAAGAAAAACAACGACAAGAACAACAATAATCTCACGTCTCGCAGACAACACGAGATCAACAACTCATCAATTGAGCAATTACAATCATTCAGAACTTATCATATTCAGAATTCACAACACACCTATAATCTTTGATTACCATTGATTTCACACATTTCTCAGCTTCCCTCCTACAGATCGACACATCCTCTCTTGTGACCGAATTTACTCTGGAACGGCCATTGTCTTAGTTTAGGCCGGAGTACTACAGATTGATCTCTCGAATTCAAAGCACCCCCTATGCAGCGGTGCATCTGTGTGAGGTTGATCATTTTACTCGGTTCAATGAGTCTCCTATGCACGGTAATCTCCTTAATTCCTTGAAAACCAGCAAATCGTTTTCCCCCATCTACAACGACATCACAAGAATTTAAAACATGTAATATTTCATACATATCTTTACTTGTAACTGATGAAGTTCATTTACCTTATGTTGTGCAGGCACCTAAATTAGAGCTGAAACCTCTACCTAATCACTTAAAGTACGCTTACTTGGGTGATGGGGAAGAGATTCCAGTCATTATTGCAAAGAATCTCACATCAGTACAAGAAGAACGCCTCCTTAGGGTTCTGAAAGATCACAAAACGGCTATTGGTTGGACAATTGCTGATATCAAAGGAATTATTCCATCCATGTGCATGCATAGAATCCTAATGGAAGACGATGTCAAGCCAGTACGTGATGCTCAGCGTAGGCTTAACCCCCCAATGATGGAGGTCGTGAAGAAAGAGATCATCAAATTACTAAGTGTGGGGGTGATTTACCCAATTTCTGACAGCAAATGGGTTAGTCCGGTGCAAGTGGTTCCTAAGAAATCAGGTGTTACTGTTGTTAGAAATAAAGATGATGACCTCGTTCCTATAAGAGTTCAAATAGGATGGCGATTGTGCATAGACTACAGAAATCTCAATTCGGCTACCCACAAGGATCACTTTCCTTTGCCTTTCATTGATCAGATGTTAGAGAGGTTAGTAGGATATTCTTATTATTCCTTTTTGGATGGTTATTCGGGCTATAATCAAATTGTTATTGCACCAGAGGATCAAGAGAAGACAACTTTTACTTGTCCTTTTGGTACATTCGCATATAGAAGAATGCCATTTGGTCTTTGCAATGCGCCTGCCACTTTTCATAGATGTATGGTTAGTATATTTTTTGATTACGTGGAAAACATCATTGAGGTATTTATGGACGACTTTCATGTTTATGGTGAGTCATTTGATATTTGTTTAAATAATCTTGAACTTGTGCTTAAAGATGCATAGACACTAATCTTGTTTTAAACTGGGAAAAATGCCACTTTATGGTAAACCATGGAATTGTACTTGGCCACATCGTGTCCTCTCAAGGTCTCGAAGTGGAAAAGGAAGATAGATTTGATTAGGAACTTACAATACCCCACTTTAGTGAGGGAAACTCGCTCTTTTCTTGGTCATGTAGGTTTTTATAGGAGGTTTATCAAAGATTTCTCCAAAATCTCAATGCCGATGTGCAAATTTTTACAAAAGTAGGTTGCCTTTAACTTCGACCAGGAGTACACGGATGACTTTAATAAATTGAAGGAATTGTTAACTACTGCACCAATTATTAAGTCACCTGACTGGAGTTTGTCGTTCAAGTTAATGTGTGATGCAAGTGATTATGCAAAAGAGACTCATACGTTGGATTGTTTTGGGTCAAAAAGTAGACAAGAGGTCACATGTGATTTATTATGCATCAAGGACCCTAAACGATGCTCAAATCAACTATTTTACTACTGATAAGGAGTTGTTGTCTATAGTATTTTCATTAGAAAAATTCAGAGCTTATTTGGTGGGTGACAATGTGATTATATATTCTAATCATGATAAACACTACGGAAGAATTTGTGTGTGTTGTTCAGGTGTTTGATGCATCTAGCAACCTTGTGGAGCATTGAAAAAGAAGGAGGCTAAGAAAATATCCAAGACTCATACGTTGGATTATTTTGTTGATTAGAAGGTTATGGAGAGGGGATTGGGAGAGAAGAATTCAATATGGAAATAAGAGATAAGAAAGGTGTTGAGAATACCGTTGCTGATCATCTTAGTAGACTTGTTGTTGATAGACGCATTTATGTGTCTAATTTGTCCTCAATGTTTCGTATTGTTAGTACTCGTTTTTATCCTTATTATGGTGTTTTGTGTGTTTGTAGGTATTTTTTGGAAATAAAGATTGTAGGAAAATTCGGCTCGAAAAGTTGCTCGGAACACCTCGGAGGACATTTGCTAAAGGCACCCTCATTGTGGATAAGGGGCACCTCAGTTAGGCACCTGCTATTCGCACCCCAGTTCTGGTTAGGGGGACACCATCTTCAACATTTGAAAAACGATTTTTGGCGGGAAAACCATGCATGCAACTGGCAGAATTTTCGATTGATTTTCGAACGTGTTCTAGGGCGATCAAATGGCTAATTCTTGGTAGGAAGTTGTGTTATGTCCTAGAAAACATGTTTTGGGCTTTTGGTTCGATCAAATTTGGCTATAATTGGCTATCCAATTCACGAGCTCAAAGCAGATAAACACGTGTGTTCGGAAGAATTTGTGTGTGTTCTGATCGTGTTTGATGCATCTAGCAACCTTGTGGAGCATGTGTGATAGAAATTGGAGCGTCTTGGACTAAAAAACGCGTGAGAAGCTAAAACAGGGAAGAAAATATCAAGATTATTTTCTTTCACGCCGAGAAATGGGAAGATTTTGGGAGTAATGAGCGAAGATTCTTGGTCCAAAGGTGTATAAATAGGCTCTTTGGGGTCGATTAGAAGGTTATGGAGGGATTGGGAGAGCTACGGAGCATTAGAAAGTCGAGAAAATCAATCACGGAAAAAGCAGTTTCTCGCTGCCGCACTTCGGAATCGTGAAGAAATGGACTTGCAAAGCAATCATTCGTTCAACACGACAACGATAATGGACTGAGCGTCGCATAGCTCTGATCATGAGCGGTTTATATATATCTTTCTTTTATGGTGTTTGCAACAGATTATAAACGTTGCAACACCCGATTTTCATCATTTTCTCCATTTTCTTCTTTGTAAACACATTTTGAGCAATGAAAAACCATTTTGAGCGTGTCTACAACATGAGAAGCTAGAACCCATCACTGGGATGAAGGAGGAAGCTGTTTTTCACCCATGTGGTAATTCTAATTAATTCCTTTATGACTATTTGCACTATTATAATTGATTTATGATTTTTCTTGATTATTTGTGAATTTGTTAGATGTCGCATGCTTAGTCTTAGGTACTTTAGATGCGCCATGCTTGTGAGTTACATATAATTCTTTATAGAATCTACCTTGGCAAAGAATTAGAGTCGATGTTTGTTATTTTATGAGCTTTAATTGTCCGGAATTAGTAGATGAACCGCATGAATGTGAGAATTGGTGGAATCCTGAGTCCCGGTAACTCTCTCCATCTTGTGACATAAATTATATATATATTTATCTTTTATTTTTCCTAAAATCAATTCAACGAGTCCGAGTGAACGACAACCTTTCTTACCACTTTCTACAACATTATTGATTCACATCAATTTTTGGAGCCGCCGACGCGGACTTGTGTATAAATTTGTTTTAGGTTTTATTTTTATTTTTATTATTTTTGTTCTTTTTTACGCGTTTTGGTATTTTTGTTTTCTTTCAGATTTGGAGCTAAGCTAAAGAAAAAGAGAAAGTGCTGAAAAGAAAGGCAAAGCCCAAAAAGGAAAGAAAAGAGAAATCCAAAAGGAGTGAAGAAGAAGATTTTGTAAATTATTTTTTTTAAGTTTTTTTTAGAGACTGTAATTAGGGTTATATTTTTGTAATATTTTTATTTTTGGACTTTTTATTTTTTTTTTATTTTTGGACATTGGACATTAATTTTTTTTTTAAACCCTACGGAAGGGTAGTTTCAAATATAAACTGCACAGGGAAGGACGGTGATTACGATATCACCTCGGCCCCTCGGGTTCGTACATGACATAGGAGTCGTGGCGAGTCGACTTCAACGGTTCATCCCAAAATCTGGAACGGGAGGTAAGAATTCTAAACACCCGCGAATCCCTGTCCGGGTTTATTGGATGATTTCGTTTGCATATATGATGAGGTTTTGAAAACATTTGTTTTTTAAATTCTAGTAAAGGGCAAGGACTGGCCATACAAGATAAGGGTCCGGATTTCATGGAGTTCTCTTCTTGACCGCCTTAGGAAAACGATACCAAAACGCGAACCTAAGCTTAAAATTTGGAATAGAACGAGACCGATAGGGTAACGAGCTTAATAGGAAACTCGTTCGAAAAATATTGGTTACTCTTTTGAGCATTCTTCGAAGTTCATGAAAGTTTCTGTGAGTTGAATCGTGATCGCGCTCGCCTTGTAATGCGGTGAGGCCTTGGTATCAAAGCTCCAACAACTTCCTCGCCTCTATTCAACTTACTTAAACACTCGATTGATTCAGAGGGGTTTGCTCAAATCTGATGTGAATTCCTTTTCGAAGGATTAGAAGCTAGTCTAGTAACAATCTAAGTGGAGCCATCATGCTTTTTGTTTGCTAGAAATCGGTAGGTTTGTTGTGTGAGATCGGCATTGTTTGTGTTTGTGTAGAATTCCCTTGGAGATAGGATGTCGAACTGGTATTACAATAGCCAATACAATGATTATCCAACTAATTTTCAAAATGGACATTTCAACTTTGACCGAGTATGAATAGTGGTTGGGAGCATCCACCTTTTCAAGGTTATGGTTCGTACCATGATGAGCCCAATTACTATTCGCATACTCACCAGTCATATGAGCAAAACAATCCTTCTATTTCTCTAGAAGAGGCTTTAAAGAGTCATTCCTTATTTGTGAAGGAAACCTTAAATATTCCGAGATGAGTCCCCAGGCAGTCAACTAGAATGTCTTTAGAAGAGACTCTTAAGCAATTTCTTGAAAATCTGAGATAGGATTGTTGAAAAACTTGCTCGAAATAATCTTAATTTCCAATACGGTGTCTCCAATAATACCCTTGAAAATGAAGATAGTTATTTACATAATCAAGATGCTGAGGTTATAATTGGTAACACTGCCTGTTTAGATGAGGTTCAACCATTTTCATATTTTTATAATGATGATTATGATAATGTTGATGAAGAATTTGAAATGAGTAGGCATAGTGATCAGAATTTGTTACTCCAATTGAGCTTAATAATGATAATGTTTCTAGTTCAAATCCAAATAATTTTAATAATTATTCACCTATTCAAAAGGACGAGGATTTGACTAGAGATACCACTGTTTTAGGCGATGTAATATTTCCTTACGATTACGGAAGCCAATGATGGTTTAGAGGAACGAGTATATTTTGAGTCTAGCGATTTAGAAAAAATAGACTTAGAAAAACAAGATGAACTCGTAGAGATGAGTGAGGATGTGCACGACTTAGAAGAATCAATTGACCATTTTCAGAATCAGATAGCCTTGAAATTAGGGAAGTTGTGACTAGTCTTTCTAGAGACACTAAAAACTCTAAGTTTGGGGGTGATTATCATTCTCCATGTGCCTTAACTCTTAAAAAGGTCCCTAACTTGGGACTTGAAATTTGTGCCTCAACCATTTTAAAAGATTATCTTCATACACTTTTTCCTGAACCTAGTTGTGTCCATAAAAAGTTCGGTTGTTAGAAACCCATCCTCTGGTTGATGTGGTTAACCTAGGCTATGATACCACGATTGACTTTGTTTTCCCACCAAAAACCTTCCTTCCAATTGTGGGAACTTATGAATTTCGGATGTGTCGAATATTAAGTTGTGAGACTAAACCTAAATGCCTTAGGAAATTAGAATCGACACATTTTCTTAAGAATGACCATTACTCTCATTGTGGTCAATTATTTAAGTCAAATCTTATTGACTTAGAGGATCCTCAGTATTTAGGTTATTATTGTGCGCTTCTAAGATCATATTTGAGTTTTTCAGGACTCTAGGACCTAATGATTCGGATCCCACCTATGAAGAAACGCAGCCAATGAAAATTTTCTATTTAGACCCTTTCATAGAACTTGAACACGAACCACAATTAGATATAAATTTCTTAATCAGGAAACTAAGTAAGGGCTTGCTAGTCTTGTTCATTTTCTTGGTTCATTGCGGTCTCCTTTGGTCGGCTCTATTTAGTTTTGAAGACCCGATTATTTCAACTGTTACTTTATGGTTCGAGTTGACTAATCTTTCCTAAGTCCGGCTGAAGACTCTAAACTTAGCACTTCTTGGGAGGTAACCCAATCTCATGCAACACGGTAATATCTTTCCTTAACTCTTTTGCTTCAAATGGTAGCAGTTTCTCCTTGTTCATGTTTTTAATTTCATCTTTAGAACATTGAGGACAATGTTAGATTTAAGTTTGGGGGTATGGGAGAAACTTTTTAGTTGCAATAAATAAACTCGAGCCTAGAAATTTATGTTTATTAAGGATGGCACTAACCAATCTAAGTGGATGGAAGCATTTTGGTTGTAGGAGTTGAGGAACCAATCTGATTAGATGGAAACATCTAAAGAGTCTATTCATAAAAGCCTGAGCTCGGTGTTAGAAAACATGGTAGTTTCGCCATATCCTCGTGATGGAAACATCGAAAGAATCTGATCACTTCTTTTATTTTTCTTTTTACCATTGCTAGGGTGGAATAGAGTGGCTGAGATACCAAAAAAAAAAAAAAAAAAAAAAAAAAAATTGAGACCAGACCACTAGACCAAACGGAATAAATACAATAAAGTCGACCACAGGTACCCTTGTATATGCCAATTTGAGTTGACCTAGAGTTAGGATTATCGACCCACTGGTCCCCTTGTATATGCCAGTGTGTTGATATTAGTCCAAGACCGATATCTCAGTCCGTTAGGATAGGTTCACCCTAGACAACATCATCCACGTTTTTCTATTCTTAATCTATGTGATTGGTTGACTCCGGTTTATGATGTCCATAAACTATCTGAGTAGAGCTCTGTCACTTTATATGAATTTTAGTATGCTTGAGTGCAAACTCGTGTATGACAATTGGAATTTCGCATCGTGGTACTTCCTCTGTAGTCAATAAGTATGCCAACCAAGGAGATTCTTTAGTGCCTTCCAAGGTTCTGCATAGATAGCTAGGGTCCTGGAGTAAAGGTTTTGTGGGTACACCTCTGTTAAACCCTCTGGAGACGACACTCCACCACTAGGGCCACCTAGCGGTTTAACGGCTTTTGCACGTGCTAAGTGTAGTCATTTTATTTCCTAGATTAGATTTGCTCGGGACTAGCAAATAATAAGTTTTGGGGTATTTGATAGACGCATTTATGTGTCTAATTTGTCCTCAATGTTTCGTATTGTTAGTACTCGTTTTTATCCTTATTATGGTGTTTTGTGTGTTTGTAGGTATTTTTTGGAAATAAAGATTGTAGGAAAATTCGGCTCGAAAAGTTGCTCGGAACACCTCGGAGGACATTGCTAAAGGCACCCTCATTGTGGATAAGGGGCACCTCAGTTAGGCACCTGCTATTCGCACCCCAGTTCTGGTTAGGGGGACACCATCTTCAACATTTGAAAAACGATTTTTGGCGGGAAAACCATGCATGCAATGGCAGAATTTTCGATTGATTTTCGAACGTGTTCTAGGCGATCAAATGGCTAATTCTTGGTAGGAAGTTGTGTTATGTCCTAGAAAACATGTTTTGGGCTTTTGGTTCGATCAAATTTGGCTATAATTGGCTATCAATTCACGAGCTCAAAACAGAGATAAACACGTGTGTTCTGGAAGAATTTGTGTGTGTTCTGATCGTGTTTGATGCATCTAGCAACCTTGTGGAGCATGTGTGATAGAAATTGGAGCGTCTTTGGACTAAAAAAACGCGTGAGAAGCTAAAACAGGGAAGAAAATATCCGAGATTATTTTCTTTCACTGCCGAGAAATGGGAAGATTTTTGGGAGTAATGAGCGAAGATTCTTGGTCCAAAGGTGTATAAATAGGCTACTCGGGGTCGATTAGAAGGTTATGGAGGGATTGGGAGAGCTACGGAGCATTAGAAAGTCGAGAAAATCAATCACCGAAAAACAGTTTCACTGCTGCACTTCGAATCGTGAAGAACAGACTTGCCAAGGAAGTCATTCTGTTCAACAAGCGACAACGATTAAAGTGGACCGAGCGTCGCATAGCTGATCGCAGAAGCAGTTTATATATCTTTCTTTGTAACGGTGTTTGCAATGAGTTATAAACGTTGCAACACCCGATTTTCATCATTTTCTCCATTTTCTTCTTTGTAAACACATTTTGAGCAATGAAAAACCATTTTGAGCGTGTCTACAACATGAGAAGCTAGAACCCATCACTGGGACGAAGGAGGAAGCTGTTTTGCACCCATGTGGTAATTCTAATTAATTCCTTTATGACTATTTGCACTATTATAATTGATTTATGATTTTTCTTGATTATTTGTGAATTTGTTAGATGTCGCATGCTTAGTCTTAGGTACTTTAGATGCGCCATGCTTGTGAGTTACATATAATTCTTTATAGAATCTACCTTGGCAAAGAATTAGAGTCGATGTTTGTTATTTTATGAGTTTTAATTGTCCGGAATTAGTAGATGAACCGCATGAATGTGAGAATTGGTGGAATCGAGTCCGTAACTCTCTCCATCTTGTGACATAAATTATATATATATTTATCTTTTATTTTTCCTAAAATCAATTCAACGAGTCCGAGTGAACGACAACCTTTTCTTACCACTTTCTACAACATTATTGATTCACATCAGTTGTCTCCGAAGAAGAACTTCCCTTACATGATCATTTTCCAGACGAACAATTTTTCTCAATTGAAGATTCAACACCTTGGTATGCTGATATAGTGAACTATTTGGTTACAAGGAAAGTACCTAGTATAATATCTACTTTTCAAAATCTAAAGCTTAAGAAAATAGCAAAGCATTATGTGTGGGATGAGCCCTACTTGTGGAAATATGGTGCTGATCAAATTATCCGCAAGTGCATACCAAACTCTGAATTTCAGTCAATTCTATCTTTTTTTTCATTCTTGTGCTTGTGGTGGTCACTTTAGTGCAAAACGTACCACTCTCAAAGTCCTTGAGAGTGGCTTTTATTGGCATACCATATTTGAGGATGCATATGCTTTTTGCAAATCTTGTAATAGATGTCAACGAACGGGCAATCTAGGTGCTCGAAATCAAATTCCACTCAATCCTATTCTCACTGTCGATATTTTTAATGTGAGGGGCATTGATTTTATGGATCCTTTTGTTAATTCGAATGGAAAATTTTATATACTTCTTGCTGTGGATTATGTTTCTAAATGGGTGGAAGATAAAGCCACCCCTACTAATGATTCTTTAGTTGATTGTGAGTTTGTGAAGGAATGTATTTCTCTAGACATGGTACACCAAAAGTGGTTATCAGTGATGGAGGCTCGCACTTCAAGAAATCATTTCATGCTCTCCTCAAGAAGTAAAACATTACACACAAGATTGCTATGTCATATCACCCACAAACTAGTGGGCAAGGTAAAATTTAAAATCGTGAGATTAAGTCCATCCTTGAGAAAACCGTTAACACTACACGGAAGGATTGGAGTTATAGGCTTAACGATGCAGTCTGGGCGTATAGAACAACATATAAGACATTGATTGGTATGTCTCCATATCGGTTGGTTTATGGAAAAGCTTGTCATCTCCCAGTTGAACTTGAGAATAAGGCATTATGGGAGGTAAAGATGTGCAACATGGTGTATGATAAAGCGGGGAAACATAGGAAACTATAAATCAATGAGCTAGAGGAGATACGTAATGATGCTTACGATAGTTTTCGTATATATAAGGAAAAGACTAAGCTTTTCCATGATAATATAATTTCTCGGAAGAATTTTGTTGTGGGACAGAAAATTATTTTATTTTATTCTCGTCTTAAGTTATTTCCTGGTAAGCTAAGGTCCAGATGGATTGGATCATATGTTGTTACTAATGTTTATTCTCATGGTGCAGTTGATATCACTAGTCTTAGAGATGGGAATACTTTTAAGGTCAATGGCCATAGATTGAAGCCATATTATGAAAACATCGCTTATGTTAATGTGGATGAGATATAGCTTAAATATTTACTCCCTCTAGAGGAGTAGCATAAGGAGATTGCAAAGTCGGGATGACGACTTTAAACCAAGCGCTAAATGGGAGGCAACCCATAAGTTTTGTATCTTAAACCCTTTTATTTTTTGTTTTTATTATTTTCATATCATGTTTGCATCCCCATGTTTAATTTCATTGAGTCCATAATCTATTTTAGAAGAAAATTATGACGAATATCTTTTCGTCAGAAAAATTCAGACTGCGCATAGTTCAGTCCAGAGACCATAACTGTCATACCGTTTATCGAAACATTGTTCCATTCTGATACTTTGTATAAAACACGTAGATGAACAACCTTTGTGAAATGGAGTTTTTCCAAATTCCTTACCAATTTGCACAGTTTTTGCATTTTATCTGTTGTTACATCAGAATTCAGAACTTTCGGTTTTACACATTGAGGACAATGTGAAGTTTAAGTGTGGGGGAGAATTTTGCATAAAACCTACAACTTTTTGAGATTTATATTCCCTAGCATACTTTTAAGTATGTTTACATAGAGAATTCTGACCGACATAACTGAACTTGGAAGTATTAGGGAACTACGTGATGTGATTTTGAAAGTTGTTGTAAAGTGGTAAGAAAGATGTCGTTCCTCTCAGACTTGTGAAGGATTTTTTTAGACTTAAATTCAAAACTAAAATAGAAAACTTACTAATAATTATAGCAAACACTGACAAAGTTGATATCAATATTAAAAGAATACTGAGGCTAAGATTCAACTATTTTCCAAGTTCAAAGTGATTTAATCCAATATTTATATTTATATTTATGCAATTTTCTCATTCAAATTGATTATAAACTATTGCAACAAGTAGATTCTCAAAATAACAAGTGTAAATCCGAAGCATAGAACATCAAAAACCTAGGTCCAAGTATGCTCTATCAAAAGAAATAACAATTGCTTAACAAAAATCATTCAAACAATTTTCAATCAAGGCAAATAATCATATAATAATTGCAAATAAATAGATAAAATAGAATATACCACTTTTTGTTGGAAAAATAGCTTCCTCTATCGCCTCAGCAATGGGGTTTATCTCCTCATATTAACCACTTGCTCAAAATACATGTTTGTTGCTCAAAAGTTGATTAAATAGAACAGAAGGTATAAAACAACGTGTTTGTAACAAATATAATTGTTACAGAACCACTGTTACAAGAAACCTTAACAGAACTGTTGCGAACTCTAAATAATTGTTACAGAAGTTGTGACAAAAGGTATTGAATTTGAAAGAGAAGGCCACGATATAAACGACTGTGTTTTTCTGCTGTTCTAAATTCTTCTTCTTCCTCTCGCTGGTATCTCTGCAACTTGGTGTTTTTATGCTCTGTTCTGTTCTAAACTTTCCCAAAGTGAACGTAGCCCCTGCTCAACTTCCAAATAACCTATAAATACTCAACAACAACCCTAATTAACCCGAGTTTATCTTCTTTTTTCTTCCACAGCAAGTTCTGAGAATAATTATCTCTAACTTTCTATGCACGCGTCTGCTGAGTTATCTTGACTCTCTAACACTCCCTTGAGACTGAATCAAGACCAAATACGTTCAAATCTCGCATAAACCTTTCCTAATCCTTCATGGATTCTCAAAATCCCGATAATATTTCACTTCCCCTGTTTCCTTAAAACTGAAGATATGAACCTATTTTGTCGAATCTGCTCGACATACATTCCTTGTTTAACCAAAACAGGATAATCCCAATCCAATTCAAACAGAAAGTCCGATCAAATCTCCACCAATTACCGAATAAAAATTCATGTGAAACTCTACACCTCTGTTCTGCTCCAACACGACCATGCATCCCATTCTGATCGATCCAAACACTCGTACCAACCTTGTTGTGCTTTAACAATTCCAGCCCAATGAAATTGAATCTCGTCAAAACTCGCCGAGAAATCCAACACAAATTCTGCTTCGCTGCTGCCATTTTTTCCCGCCAAAAAAGAATTTGAATTTTGGGGAAGAAGCTAGTCGCCCCTTATCCTCAGCTGGGGTGCGAATAGTAGTTGTCTTAGGGGTGCCCCTTAGGTTGCCCCTTATCCAAACCGGGGGTCTGTTTAGCAAATGTTCTCCGAGGTGCTTTTGACAACTTTTCGAGACGGTTTTTTCCAAAAAATGTTTATTGGCCAAAAATAGCTACACACACATAAAACACCATAATAAGTACAAAAATGAGCACTATCAATATAAAGAAGCGAGGCAAATCAGACACAAAAATGTGTCTATCAAATACCCCCAACTTATTATTTACTAGTCCTCGAGCAAAAATAAAACAAAAATAAAATCCTAACTCACTGTCGCAGGCATCGTTGATTGCATTTAGCGTATGCAATAAGCCTTTAAACCCCTAGGTGGCCCTAGTGGCCGAGTTATAGTCTCGGGAGGGCTTACCAGAGGTATACCCACAAAACCTTTACTCCAGACCCTAGCTATCTACGCAGAACCTTGGAAGGCACTAAAGAATCTCCTTGGTTAGCATACTTATTGACTACAAGAGGAAGTACCCTGATGCAAAATTCCAATTGATGTACACGAGTTTGTACTCAAGCATGCTAAAATTCATATAAAGTGACAGAGCTCTACTTAGATATTTTCTCGACATCATAAACCGGAGTCAACCAATCACATGGATAGATTAAGAAGATGGATGTAGAGAGAAACGTGGATGATGTTAACTAAGGAGAACCTATCCTAATGGACTGAGATACTGGTCTGGACTAATATCAACACACTGGCATATACAAGGGAACCAGTGGTCGATAATCCTAACTCTAGGTCAACTCAGCTAGCATATACAAGGGTACCAGTGGTCGACTTTATTGTATTTATTTCGGTTGGTCTAGTGGTCTGGTATCAATATTTATTTATTTTTATTTATTTTTTGTATCTCAATCACTCTATTTCACCCTAACAATGGTAAAAAAAAAGAAAAAAAAGAAGTGATCGGGATTCTTTCGATGTTTCCATCACGAGGATATGGCGAAACTACCATGTTTTCTTTTCTAATACCTGAGCTCTCTGCTTTTATGAATAGACTCTTCTATATGTTTCCATCTAATCAGATTGGTTCCTCAACTCCTACAACCAAAATATTGTCCTCAATGTTTATACCCCACCTCCAAACCAAAATATGATTTCTAGGCTTCTACCCCACCTCCAAACTTAAATCTAACATTGTCCTCAATGTTTATCATTAAAGAACAATACCAAAAATATAAATAACATGAGGAAAAAGTAAAGAGAGAAGTCAGAAATATAGTACCTTGGTGAAGTATAACCAAAAACCTACAAAAATAAAATACAACATACAAAACCTCCTCGATGGCCTCGATGGTCAATCAAGGTAAACATGGTCCTCCAGAGGGACCTCCTCAACATTACCTGTAGGAAAATGCTCTAAAAAAAGGCTTCAATCGCTGACCATTAACCTTTGAAGAACTACTACCATCTGGTGTCTCAATATCAATAGCTTCATGAGGAAAAACAGTACGGACCACATAGGGACCGGTCCACCGAGAGCGCAACTTCCCGGGAAATAGATGCAAACGAGTATCATACAAAAGAACTTTTTGACCTGGAGAAAATGACTTTCGTAAAATATTCTTATCATGCACAAGTTTCATTTTGTTCTTATACTCCTTAGCACTATCGTATGCATCTCTACGAATCTCGTCCAACTCATTGAGTTGGAGCTTTCTCTGAGCTCATGCCTTGTCAAGTGAAAAGTTTAACTACTTAATAGCCCAATAGGATCTATGCTCTAACTCAACAGGCAGGTGACATGCCTTTCCAAATACTAAACGATAAGGTGACATTCCAATGGGTGTATTAAACGCAGTACGGTAAGCCCATAAGGCATCAGTAAGCCTCGACGACCAGTCTTTCCTATTAGGATTAATTGTTTTCTCTAGAATACGCTTAATTTCCCAATTGGAAACCTCTACCTGACCACTAGTCTTTGGGTGATATGGGGTAGCTACTTTGTGGGTAATACCATATTGTTTCATTAAAAGAGCAAACAATCTATTATAAAAGTGTGAACCTCCATCACTAATTATAGCTCGTGGCATACCAAAACGTGTAAGTATATTCTCTTTCAAAAACTGGACTACGACCCTGTGGTCTTTTTTTTTTTACACGGAACCGCCTCAACCCACTTAGACACATAGTCTACAGCAAAAAATATGTAAAGATAACCAAAAGAATTAGGAAATGGACCCATAAAATCAATGCCCCACACATCAAAGACCTCAATTACTAAAATAGGGTTCAAAGGCATCATATTTCTACGGGAAATGGTTCCTAAATTCTGGCAACGCTCACAAGAAACACAATGACTATGGGAGTCTTTAAACAACGAAGGCCAGTAAAATCCACACTGCAAAATCTTAGCAGCAGTCTTCGTAGCACTAAAATGACCCCCACATGCATGTTCATGACAAAAGGAGATAATACTGTACTGGTCACTCTCAGGTACACATCTCCTAATAATTTGGTCTGGACAATACTTAAACAGATAAGGATCGTCCTAAAAGAAATGCTTAACCTCGGCTAAAAACCTCGAACGATCTTGTTTACCCCAATTTTGAAGCATTCGACCAGTAACAAGATAATTCACTATATTTGCAAACCAAGGTGATTGGGAAATAGAGAATAATTATTCATCAGGAAAGCTATCCCTTATAGGAAGGGAATTATTAGGGGAACTAACAACTAGCCTAGACAAGTGGCCTGCTACTACATTTTCTGCACCCTTTTTGTCTCTAATGTCTGGACAAAATTCTTGTAACAAAAGGATTCATCTAATCAATCTAGGTTTGGTATCCTTCTTATACAAAAGGTATTTCAAAGAAGCATAATCCGTATAGATTATAATCTTAGAACCTAATAGGTAGGATCTAAACTTATCCAAGGCAAACATGATAGCTAACAGTTCCTTCTCGGTAGTTGTATAGTTCATTCGGGGGTCATTCAGAGTTTTGCTAGCATAGGAAATCACATGAAGTAATTTGTTTTCTCGCTGACCCAGCACAACGCCTATAGCGTAATCTGAAGCATCACACATAATCTCAAAGGGTAAGTTCTAGTTAGGTGCCTGGACTATCGGAGCGGTAGTGAATAAATTCGTAAGCTTCTCAAAAGCCTCTAAACAAGCATCATCAAAGACAAACTTAACATCTTTTGCAAGCAAATTGCAAAGAGGTCTAGAATTCAAGATAAAATCCTTAATGAATCGACGGTAAAAACCCGCATTACCTAAGAATGACCTAATATCTTTTACGGGTTTTGGGACCTGTAAAGTCTTAATAAGGTCAACTTTGTCTTTCTCTACCTCTATACCCTTTGAAGAAACGACATGCCCTAAAACAATTCCTGATTTAACCATGAAATGGCATTTTTCCCAATTAAGCACTAAATTCTTTTCCTTACACCTAGTCAACACTAATGTCAAATGATGCAAGCATTCATCAAAAGATGAACCAAACACTGAAAAATTATCCATAAAGACCTCTAAAAACCGTTCTACCATATCAGAAAATATGCTCATCATACAACACTGAAAGGTTGCAGGGGCATTACATAGCCCGAAAGGCATGCGTCTATACGCAAAGGTACCAAAGGTACAGGTAAAAGTGGTTTTCTCTTGGTCTTCAAAGGCAATAACAATTTGATTATAACCGGAGTAGCCATCTAAGAAGCAATAATAACTATGTCCAGCTAATCTATCTAGAATTTGGTCGATAAAAGGAAGGGGGAAGTGATCCTTCCTTGTGACCTTGATCAATTTCCTATAGTCAATACATACACGCAATCCCGTGGTCACTCGGGTTGGGATTAACTCATTATTATAATTCTGGACTACAGTGATACCTGATTTCTTGGGGACAACCTGAACGGGGCTGACCCACTTACTGTCTGAAATTGGGTAGATAATACCTGCATCTAGCAACTTAAGCACCTCCTTTCGAACTACCTCTTTCATGTTAGGGTTAAGTCAACATTGCATCTCCCTAGACGGTTTGGAGTCTTCCTCTAAATGAATCTGATGCATACACACAGTAGGACTTATACCCTTAATGTCTGCTCTAGTCCACCCTAAAGCTTCCTTATTTTCTTAAAGTACTTTCACTAGCCTACTTTCCTGATCATTTTCCAAATCGGAAGCTATAATCACAGGCAGTAGTCTCAGATGGTCCTAAAAACACATACTTCAAGGTATCTGGTAGTGGTTTAAGGTCCAACTTAGGAGGCTCTTCTAAAGAAGGAGTTAGGGTAGTCTCAAAAGCTGTCAATGGTTCGAACCTAGATTTCCATCTATCAGTATCTAATACAGGAGTAGAATCTAATAGAGCATTCACTTGTTCAATGGTGCTATCGTCATCAAAATCTAAATCAAAATGGGATAGACAACTTTATAATGGGTCTTCAGATAAAATATTTGGTAATGACTCATGTACTAAGGCTTCTATCATGTTCAAATCTTCAACACATGTGTCATCTAGCTCATAAGGTAGCTTGCTGACATTAAAAATGTTCATATCCATAGTCACATTACCAAAAGATAAATTCATCACACCATTTCGACAGTTTATGATCGCATTAGACGTAGATAAAAATGGGCGACCTAAAATCACAGGTATCTGGTTCTCTGGGTCAGAGACAGGTTGGGTATCTAGGACCAAGAAATCTACTGGATAAATAAGCTTGTCGACCTCAATGAGAACATCCTCGATAACACCACGAGGGATTTTAACATACCTATCATCTAACTGCAGTGTCATCTGAGTAGGTTTCATTTCACCAAGTCCTAGCTGTAAGTACACATGGTACGGCAGTAAGTTCACACTAGCTCCTAAGTCAAGTAAATCTTTTTCTACCCGGAATTTACCTATTATGCAAGCAATGGTAGGGGAACCTGGGTCTTTGTACTTTGGAGTTGTGGTGTTCTGAATGATTGAACTTACGTGACTAGCTAAAAAGGCTTTCTTATGGACGCTATGTTTTCGCTTTAGCGTACACATATCCTTAAGGAACTTAGCATAAGAAGAAATTTTCCTAATTGCATCTAATAAAGGAAGGTTTATGGTAACTTACTTAAAAACCTCCAATATGTCATTAAAGTTCGATTCCTTATTTGTTGGTACTAATAGCTTGGGATATGGGCCTTTAGGCACAAAATCAGACCTCCCAGGAACAGAATTGACATCATCAGAAACTTTATCAGCCCCATCAACTAGTGGTGGTCCTGAGGGGTGAACTACAGTATGTTCACTATCGGTCATGGTTACCTGATTGTCTACTACTCTACCACTCCTAAGGCTTCTAATAGCGTTCAACTGATTCGATGGTTTTGCACCTAGTTCATGAACTCCTCTAGGATTTGGATTAGTCTGACTAGGGAACCTTCCGTTATCTCTCTCACTTAAGGTCTTAGTTATTTGGCCGACTTGAAGTTCTAACTTAGCAAGGCTCTTAGCATTAGTTTGAAAGTTCTGCTTGGTTTCCTGCTGAAAACTAATTTGGTTTTATGCTAACATATCCTGAGTTTTTGCTAACATCTTAATAGATTCCTCTAAGCTAGTCGTTTTATTTTCTGGGCATGAAGAATTCTTAGTGTAACCAAAACCTGGGGGAGCATTATAATTACTAAAATGACCTTGACTCTGGCCCTTAGACCAAGAAAAGTTTGGATGGCTTCTCTAACCAGGATTATAGGTTTCTGAATATGGGTCCAAATTTTGACGATTATCAAATCTAGTGTTATTATAGAGAGCATTGGCTTGCTCTTTATTATTCTAGCCTTCCCAAAAAGGCCCCGATCTACCACTAGTATGGCCCACTTCTAAAGTTTCTAACCTTTTCACTATAGCAACAATTTTGGCATTTGATTCATAGCCTCCTTCTACCTTATTAACGTTTCATCTTCCTAGAAGAATTGTTTTCTGGGGTCCCCTATTATTTTCCCATTGTTGGGTCTTTTCAGCGATTTCACTCAAAAATGTCATCGCCTCATCAACTGTTTGGTTTTCAAACCCACCTGTACACTTAGATTCTACTGTGGTTGTAGTGGAATAATCTAGACCCTCATAAAGGATCTAAACTAACCTAACCTTTTCTAGACCATGCTGAGGACATTGGGTTAATAAATCATTGAACCTTTCCATATACCTATACAAAGATTCTCCCTCCTACTGAGAAAATGTGCAGATTTGCGTCCTAATAGACGATGTTTTGTGCCTAGGGAAAAACTTGTTCAAAAAGGCAGATGTAAGTTTTTCATATGTTTCAATTGAATTGGAAGCCAAGCTATATAACCACGATTTAGCTTTATCTTTCAGGGAAAAGGGGAATAACCTAAGTTTCAAAGCATCATCATCAAGATTTCTAATCTTTAGGGTACTACAAATTTCCTCAAAGTCCCTAACATGGAAATAGGGGTTTTTATTTTCTTTCCCTAAAAAGATTGGGAGCAACTGTAAGGTCCCAGGTCTAAGTTCATAATTTGCTTCCGTTTCAGCTAACCTGATACACGAGGGACGAGTAGTCCTAGTCGGATTCAACAAAGTTTTCAAAGTTGTCATTTCTGGTGCTATAGGGATTCTCTCCTCGGTATCTATAGGTATTCTCTCTTCAGTAAAAGACGGACGTTCAAAGCTGGACTTTTCAAATATCGGACTCTCTAAATTAAGGTAATCAAGACACTTCGAACTGCTAGGTTTCTCTTTAACAAATATACCTAGAGCGTCTCTTTTACGTTCAGGTATGCAAAAGAAATAAGGAAGGGGATTATACGCAATCACAAATCAAGGCCGACTCAACCAAAGCAAACCTATAGATTTCTAGCAAACAAAAAGCATGATGGATCCACTTAGATTGTTTCTAGACCATCTTCTAATCCTTCAGAAGGGAATTCGTTACAATTTAAGAAAACCCCTCTGGAATCAATCCAAGTCAAAGTAAGTTGAATAGAGGCGAGGGAAGCTCGGTGGAGCTTAGATACCCAAGGCATCACCGGTATTACAAGGCGGCGCAGTCACGCATTCAACTCACATAAATCATCATGAACTTCGAAGTATGCTTAAAAGAGTAACCAATATTTTTCGAATGACTTTCCTATTAAGCTCGTTACCATATCGGTCTTGTTCTAGTCAGTATTTTAAGCTTAGGTTCGCATTTGGTATCGTTTTCCTAAGGCGGGCAAGAAGAGAACGGTGATGAAATCCGAACCCTTATCTTGTATGGCCAGTCCTTGCCCTTTACTAGGAAATTAAAGCAACCGTATTCAAGTCCTCAACATATATGTAAATGAAGGAATACAGTAACTCGCTGACAGGGGATTCACGAGTGTTTAGAATCTTACCTCCCGTTCCAGACGGGGAATGACTCGTTTTTAGTCGACTCGGGCCACTGACTCCTATGTCAGTGTAAGAACCCAAGGTGCAGAGACAATATCGTAATTGTCCTCCTTCTCTGCAAACAATTTATATTTAAAGTACCCTTCCGTAGGGTAAAAATAAAAAATAATGTCCCAAAGTCCAAAAGTCCAAAGTGTCCAAAAAGAAAAGAAAAATTACAAAAAATAATAAACCCTAATACAGTTTTTTCTAAAAACAAACAAAACCCTAAAAAAAATAAAAAAATAAAAAACTAAAATAAAATTGTTTTTCGTTCTCTTCGCTTTAACCTTTTGCTCCAAGTCTTTACGAAATCACCAAACTCCTTAGCTCAATTTTCTTTATGATCCAAAACCTGTAGACAAAAGATAAATACCCAAAAACGTAAAATAGAACAAAAAAAATAAAAAAAAAATAAAAATAAAAAACTAAACCTAAAAAGAAAAATAAATCTAAAACCCTAAAAACAAGTCCGCGTCGGCGGCGCCAAAAATTGATGTGATTTTAAAAGTTATTGTAAAGTGGTAAGAAAGATGTCGTTCCTCTCAGACTTGTGAAGGATTTTTTTAGATTTAAATTCAAAATTAAAATAGAAAACTTACTAATAATTATAGCAAACACTGACAAAGTTGATATCAATATTAAAAGAATACTGAGGCTAAGATTCAACTATTTTCCAAGTTCAAAGTGATTTAATCCAATATTTATATTTATATTTATGCAATTTTCTCATTCAAATTGATTCTAAACTATTGCAACAAGTAGATTCTCAAAATAACAAGTGTAAATCCGAAGCATAGAACATCAAAAACCTAGGTCCAAGTATGCTCTATCAAAAGAAATAAAAATTGCTTAACAAAAATCATTCAAACAATTTTCAATCAAGGCAAATAATCATATAATAATTGCAAATAAATAGATAAAATAGAATATACCACTTTTTGTTGGAAAAATAGCTTCCTATATCGCCTCAGCAATGGGGTTTATCTCCTCATATTAACCACTTGCTCAAAATACATGTTTGTTGCTCAAAATTTGATTAAATAGAAGAGAAGGTATAAAACAACGTGTTTGTAACAAATATAATTGTTACAGAACCACTGTTACAAGAAACCTTAACAGAACTTGCGAACTCTAAATAATTGTTACAGAAGTTGTGACAAAAGGTATTGAATTTTAAAGAGAAGGCCACGGTATAAACGACTGTGTTTTTCTGCTGTTCTGAATTCTTCTTCTTCCTCTCGCTGGTATATCTGCAACTTGGTGTTTTTATGCTCTGTTCTGTTCTAAACTTTCCCAAAGTGAACGTAGACCCTGCTTAACTTCCAAACAACCTATAAATAATCAACAACAACCCTAATTAACCCGAGTTTATCTTCTTTTTTCTTCCACAGCAAGTTTCGAGAATAATTCTCTCTAACTTTCTATGCACGCGTCTGCTGAGTTATCTTGACTCTCTAACACTCCCTTGAGACTGAATCAAGACCAAATACGTTCAAATCTCGCATAAACCTTTCCTAATCCTTCGTGGATTCTCAAAATCCCGATAATATTTCACTTCCCTTGTTTCCTTAAAACTGAAGATATGAACCTATTTTGTCGAATCTGCTCGACATACATTCCTTGTTTAACAAAAACAGGATAATCCCAATCCAATTCAAACAGAAAGTCCGATCAAATCTCCACCAATTACCGAATAAAAATGCCTGTGAAACTCAACACCTCTGTTCTGCTCCAACACGGCCATGCAGCCCATTATGATCGATCCAAAAACTTGTACCAACCTTGTTGTGCTATAACATGTCCATCCCAATGAAAATAAGCCATTGAATCTCGTCAAAACTCGCCGAGAAATCCAACACAAATTCTGCTTCGCTGCTGCCATTTTTTCCTGCCAAAAAAGAATTTGAATTTTGGGGAAGAAGCTGGTCGCACCCTATCCCCAGCTGGGGTGCGAATAGTAGCTGTCTTAGGGGTTCCCCTTAGGTTGCCCCTTATCCAAACCAGGGGTCCGTTAACAAATGTTCTCCGGGGTGCTTTTGACAACTTTTCGAGCCGATTATTTCCAAAAAATGTTTATTGGCCAAAAATAGCTACACACACATAAAACACCATAATAAGTACAAAAATGAGCACTATCAATATAAAGAAGCGAGGAAAATTAGACACAAAAATGTGTCTATCACTACATTTGGATTTTCTTTCTAATTGGAGTGTTAAATAATAGATTTAATCATGCCGGTGATGCAAATGAGGTGCAGGGAGAAATGCATTATTAGAGTTGTTGATCAATCATTAGTGGAGACTACCCATTTTCATATCAACCAAGGCATCAGACTAGATTTCTTTATAAATAACTAAAAAGATTTCTTTTTGAGTGTGTGTCACCGTATGTTAATTCCGGGTAGAATGGTGAGCTACCCAACCTCCCACCAATAGAAGCACTACTCTTTGATCTATTGAGTGCTAATTTTTTCAATCATGAGGGTGACGTCTATAGACGAAAGCCACCTTCTTGTAGTTTGATTTGCAGTTAGCACCATTCTCTCTCTCGCTAACAACAGATCCATAGAAACACCATTATCATCAACAAGGGAGCGACATCAAAATCTACAAGGAAAGTTGAAGACGTTTGAGTTTTACAAGCAACAATTCAAGGAAGAGCAAAAATTTCATATCCAAGTAAAAGCAACATACAATGAGCAGATTTTTATATACATGTTGAAGACTTACATATAAGGAGCGGAATTTTATATCAAAGTATGAAGACTTATTTACAAGAGTGAAGAAAATCAAAAGATGAGAATTATTGAAGTTTATAATACGAAGACAATACAAGTTGTGAAGATTAAAGTGGTAAAGTACTTCTTTCATCGCCATGTTAATTTTATTTCGTTTTTATTGTTTTAGTTGCAATCTCTTTAAAAATAAAAATAAAATAAAAAAATTTATACAAAGAGATTTGCATTTAGGATGTCATTTTTTCAATAAGGCCATGTGGAAGAAAAATATATAAAGAAGTTTCAAGCAACAAGGAAATTGAGGAAAAGAGTACAAATTGTCGAAGTTCTACAAGTTCAAGAGTTTATCATCAACAGTTGATGACCGAAGACGAAGACCAAAAAGCTAAAGAAGACGAGCCGAAGGAAGATGTTTCTATTAAATGATGTGTGAGTGGTGCTTTGGTCACTACCGGTCGGATGTGAAGGTAGCAAGTACTCCCATCCCTGCTATAGTGGTTGATTTCCTTTCTTAGAGATCATCAGAAAAATATCTTTATTTTCCATGATTTTGTGGAGTCTCTAGAAATAATTCGGAAGGTTTCCTTCCCACCATTCAACGTGTGAAGGATTCTCTCTTCATTCCTACCTGCACACATGTGCGACCCATAAAAAAGCCGTCATATAAAGTGCAATTATCATAAAATCCTTTTAAGTGGGGCTGAAGTCGAGGCGAAATACTTATTGATCGCTCTCATACACACATTCTCTCATTATGGTGTGGTTATTTCTCACTCAAGATTTTAGAATGAATATGTTCTTTGGTATTTCTAACTTCTTATTACTAGCATGCAGAAACTTTATGTCCTCATAGCTCTTTGGATGCTTGGACGCTGGAACGCTTTGAAGTTGGAGTAGGTTTTGTGGCTATACCTGAAAAAGCGGGGGTATAACAACCACACCCAATATTTTGATTAGAAATCTGTATGGACAACTCCGAGTTACTTTCTAGAGAATCAACAAGACAGTCAGACTAATCTATAGAAAATATCTCAAGGAGTTTATTATCTCTATCTCTCAATTTAATATTTACTCAAGCAAATATAAAGAGAGATAGCTTGGATGGTACCAAAGACCAATATCCAAGTGTCAATCAATTTAAATAAACAACCAAGAAGGTCGGATATTCTAATTGATTGAAAAATGCACAACATGTATTATTTCAATTATATAACAAAATATAATACGGAGAAGAAATAACACAGACACCATAATTTTGTTAACGAGGAAACCGCAAATGCAGAAAAACCCCGAGACCTAGTCCAGATTAAACATACACTGTATTAAGCTGCTATAGACAATAGCCTACTCCAATCTAACTTCAGTCTGGACTGTAGTTGAACCCCAACCAATCTCACACTGATCCAAGGTACAGTTATGCTCCTATGCCTTTGATCCCAGCAGAATACTGCGCACTTGATTCCCTTAGTTGATCTCACCCACAACCAAGAGTTTCTACGACCTAAAGTCGAAGACTTTAATAAACAAATCTGTCTCACACAGAAAAGTCTACAAGGATTGATAAATTCGTCTCCCACGAATAAACCTATGAGTTTTGTTCTGTCTTTTGATAAATCAAGGTGAACAGCAACCAATTGATAAAACCAAACTTATATTCCCGAAGAACAGCTCAGCTTTATCAATCACCTCACAATAAACTTAATCGACGCAGCGAAGAAGATTATTGAGGAATCGCAAATGATGAGACGAAGTGTTTGTGACTACTTTTATATCTTGCCTATCGGAGATAGAAATATCAATCCAATTATTACAATTGTACTCGTACGATAGAAATAACAAGATCAGATCACACAACTACGATAAAAGTAGTATCGGTCTGGCTTCACAATCCCAATGAAGTCTTTAAGTCATTAACCTGGTTTTAGAAGAAGAAAACCAAAGGTTAAAGGAGAATCGACTCTATCTTAGCAAAATAGTATCACACGGAATGTGTGGGGATTAGGTTTCCCAGTTGCTAGAGTTATCCCTTATATAGTCTTTCAAATTAAGGTTTGCAATCAATGTTAGCTTAGTAACAAAGCATTCAATATTCACCGTTAGATGAAAACCTGATTAGATACAAGCTAATATTTATCAACCGTTAGATCGAAAACATATCTTGTTATACACACATGTATTGTACGTTTGTAGGCTTGTGAAAACCGTACCCAAACTTGTACGTTAGTTGGTTCAACACTAATTAACCAAATGGTTAGCCAAGTGATAACTTTCATATCAACCATATTCTTATTCACCATAAATAGTCCAAATGACTCAAATTAACTAGTTAGAGAGTTGTTCAATTGCTTAGATCTTTATGTACTACACAAGACACAATTGGAGCAAAAACGATGTGATTCACTCGAAACGATTCATGAACTATAAATCCACGGTTTTCAATAGCATTCCTTAGTTTATTAAGATAAGTTCACAAACATCGTTTTTAGACATAACCTACTCAAGTTCGCGGACTGGGTTCACAGACTTAAGTTCCCGGATGGAGTTCACGAACTCTAGCAGAAATTCTGGGTCTAGAACTTCCGCCAGTTTGTTGAATGGGTTCGCGGACTTAGCTCACACACTTCTCTGGTTTCACTTGATCAACAAAGTTCGCAAACTTCGGTTCAAGCACTAAGGACTTATACATATATGTGTTGCCACAACAATGTTTATATCCTCCAATGGTTATAATGTCTAAACTCTCATTTTAATCATTGAAACATTCTCAGAGGGCGTTATATAGTTGTTATTCACAAACTATTTTTCGTCAGAGCAATTTCCAAAATGATTGAAACATAACATGACTTTCGTCACTAGGTAAAGATGAACTTGGCTAAAGCGAAAGCTTTACCAACACATATTTTGAGAAATAGATAAGCGAGATATACTCATCTCGAAATGTCATATGTGTATATTCTTAGTCTATATAGTAATACGACTTTTGTCTCAAGATAGGAGATAGAATAGATAGACTTTTGAGTGATAGATAAGTTCAAGTATCCACATACCTTTTAGTCGATGAAGATCCACTGGTTCCTTGAGTAGTCCGTCGTCTTCTATGATGATCGCCATGGAGTTATTGAGCTCAACTATACTTTCTATCTTAGTCCGAGACCTTAGCTATAGTAGACTAGAAATCAAAGACTCTATAGTTTTGATCACTAATATTGACAAACATGCTTGAGATAGAAACGCATGAGAGTTCGACCGAGCAGTGCTCTAGCACTACTATCCATAGAGTCAGATCGCTATAAACACAGACTTGTAAGGTCTTGAACGTCTTTGCCTGCTCTGATACCAATTGAAAAAGCGGAGGTCTAACAACCACCCCAATATTTTTATTAGCAATCTGTATGGACAACTCTGAGTTACTTTCTATAGAATCAACTAGACATTCAGACTCAATCTATAGAAAATATCTCAAGGAGTTTATTATCTCTATCTCTCAATTTGATATTTACTCAAGAAAATATAATATGCGAGCCTTTATCAAAGAGAGATAACTTGGATGGTACCAAAGACCAATATCTAAGTGTCAATCAAATTAAATCAACAACCAAGAAGGTCGGATATTCTAATTGATTGAACAACGCAAAACCTGTATTATTTCAATTATATAGCAAAATATAATGCGGAAAAGAAATAACACAGACACCAAAATTTTGTTAACGAGGAAATCGAAAATGCAGAAAAACCCCGGGACCTAGTACAAATTAAACATACACTGTATTAAGCCGCTACATACAATAGCCTACTCCAAGCTAACTTCGGTCTGGACTGTAGTTGAACCCCAACCAATCTCACACTGATCCAAGGTACAGTTATGCTCCTACGCCTATGATCCCAGCAGGATACTGCACACTTGATTCCCTTAGTTGATCTCACCCACAACCAATAGTTGCTACGACCAAAAGTCGAAGACTTTCATAAACAAATCTGTCTCACACTGAAAAGTCTACAAGGATTGATAAATTCGTCTCCCACGAATAAACCTATGAGTTTTGTTCTGTCTTTTAATAAATCAAAGTGAACAGGAACCAATTGATAAAACCAGACTTATATTCCCGAAGAACAGCTCAGCTTTATCAATCACCTCACAATAAACTTAATCGACGCACCGAAGAAGATTATTGAGGAATCACAAATGATGAGACGAGGTGTTTGTGACTACTTTTATATCTTGCCTATCGGAGATATAAATCTCAAGCCAATTATTATAATTGTACTCGTACGATAGAAAAAGCAAGATCGTATCACACAACTACGATAAAAGTAGTATCGGTCTGGCTTCACAATCCCAATGAAGTCTTTAAGTCGTTAACCTGGTTTTAGAAGAAGAAAACCAAAGGTTAAAGGAGAATCGACTCTATCTTAGCAAAATAGTATCACACAGAATGTGTAGGGATTAGGTTTCCCAGTTGCTAGAGTTCTCCCTTATATAGTATTTCAAATTAGGGTTTGCAATCAATGTTAGCTTAGTAAAAAAGCATTCAATATTCACTGTTAGATGTGATTAGATACAAGCTAATATTTATCAACCATTAGATCGAAAACATAGCTTGTTATACACACATGTACTGTACGTTTGTAGGCTTGTGAAAACCATACCCAAACTTGTACGTTAGTTGGTTCAACACTAGTTCCAAATGGTTAGCCAAATGATAACTTTCATATCAACCATATTCTTATTCACACCATAACTAGTCTAAAAGACTCAAATGAACTAGTTAGAGAGTTGTTGAATTGCTTAGATCTTTATGTACTACACAAGACACAATCGAAGCAAAAACGATGTGATTCACTTGAATCAATTCATGAACTAAAAATCCACGGTTTGCAATAGCATTTCTTAGTTTATTAAGATAAGTTCACAAACATCGTTTTTATACATAACCTACTCAAGTTCGTGGACTGGGTTCACGGACTTAAGTTCCCGGATGGAGTTCACAAACTCCAGTAGAAATTCTCGGTCGAGAACTTTTGCCAGTTATTGGACTGAATCTCACGCACTTCTGCAGTTTTACTTGATCAACAAAGTTCGCAAACTTCGGTTCAAGCACTAAGGACTTATACATATATGTGTTTCCACAACAATGCTTATATCCTCTAATGGTTATATTGTCTAAACTCTCATTTCAATCATTGAAACATTCTTAGAGGGCGTTACATAGTTGTTATTCACAAACTATTTTTTGTCAGAGAAATTTCCAAAATGATTGAAACATAACATGACTTTCGTCACTAGGTAAAGATGAACTTGGCTAAAGCGAAAGCTTTACCAACACATATTTATAAAAATAGATAAGCGAGATATACTCAGCTCGAAATGTCATATGTGTATATTCTATATAGTAATACGACTTTTGTCTCAAGATAGGAGATATAATAAATATACTTTTGAGTGATATATAAGTTCATGTCTCCATATACCTTTTAGTCGAAGAAGATCCACTGGTTCCTTGAGTAGTCCTTCGTCTTGTATGATGATCGCCATGGAGTTCTTGAGCTCAACTACACTTTCTATCCTAGTCCGAGACCTTAGCTATAATAGACTAGAAATCAAAGACTTTATAGTTTTGATCAATAATATTGACAAACGTGCTTGAGATAGCAATGCATGCGAGTTCGACCGAGCAGTGCTCTAACAATACCTTTCGCAAGCCCTCACATGACTATAACTCGTCCACTAGGGATACCTAGGGGTTTAAAGGCATGTTGCACTAGCTAAGTGCATCCGTTTTCTCGGCGACATGGAGTTGTTGTATTTTAGTGTCGAATCCATGCTAGTAATTGATTATATTCTTGAAATTATTGTATATATTACGTTTGTTTTGTTTTGTTTTATTTATGTTTTGCTAGGTGAATCATCCAAAAGAAGCAAATTGGCAATTATTTGTGCAATAAAAGAAGTTATCCGCAAGCGGAGAAGGTCCAAAGACCAAGTGGAACTCATCCAAATTAAGGAGTACTTGATATCATCTCGAAGAGGACGAAAAGACAAAGTGAAAGGAGGAAAAATGGAGTCAATCCGACATCATATGAAGTATTTATGAGCATTTGAGGCGAGCTAAAGTTGCAGAGAGGTGTTGATGCACAGAATTGCTAAAGGCATCCATTGGATTACTCAGGACAGACGCTCGGGGGTGTTAAGAGAGTTGAACTGTCAGTCTCGTAAGACTGACAGTGAAAAGCGTGAATGCTACATACACCCCTATGTATGTTAGGGGTTGCCATATTCTTCCTCACGTAACTAACAGGTTCAGCATTGTTCAACGTCGTAACCAGTTTTGCTGGTAATCTTTGTGACGCGGATAGCCGTCGACTTAGGCTAGTGATAAGCAGAGTTTGTGGAGTAAAATTAGGAGACAAGAACAAGAATAAAGCAAGCTGTTGAGATTGATATTATATGGAGAGCTCGAAGTGGCAGTAATGGAGATGGAAGGCAGTAGTGCTGTTACTGCAGATACGGTTGGAGAAGCTTGAGTTTACTGCAGATAAGGAAGACAGGGAAGAGATGGCAGTGAGAACGAGATGTTTATTGATTCTTTTAATCGATGGCTGCTGTTGGAAACTGACAAATGGGTTTGTTTATTGCTGGGTTCGAGCTCGAGTAAGAGAAGAGGAATGTTCTCGGGTGATGATGTTTCAGAAGTCAGGGCAGAGTTTTTTTCTGAATTCGAGTTGGAGATGACTTGGTGTTGTCTGAGACTGGGTTTGAGTTTCAGAATGAGAAAGAGAATTTAACAATGCATGGAACATAGTTTTGCCGAGAAGATTAGAATGAAGAGCAAGGTTTCGCAGTTGGCGGAGAATGATGGCAGCAATGAGGAGAAATAATGGCAACCGTCGAGAATTAATGGTGATGCTATTACCATGGTAAGATACCAGTGAAGATGATGACGAGGATGTTGATGAAGACTTGCTGCTACCATTGATCATTGGGTTACTGAAGAATGGAGTTGAACTATGTTTGTCGACGAAGCTAGGTTGGAGCTGATGGCATAGATAAAAGTCGAGCAGAGTATCGAGAAGGTTTAACGGTGACTGATCGAAAGAATGAAGTTGTTGGCTGCTGCTCGATCCATTTATGGCAGTAGACGGTAACTGCTGGTGACTCTAATGGCTGTGATGTTTAGGAGTTGAATGAGCAAAACAGGGATGTGGTTTGATTGCCGGTGATAAAAAGAAGGAGCTGAGATGGGTTTCGCAATGATGGAGAAGCAGATGATTTTCTCGGAGGGCCTGGTATACGTGAGTTACGGCCAAAAGAAACAAAAATTAGAAGAATGGAAAACTCTCGGCAACTAGAGTGTCTGTGATTCTGTCGGAAGAAATATTAAAACTCAGGGAAATTTATTTCTCACAAAGAGAGAAGTATCCGTGGAAGTTTGGTCGAGAAACTAAAAATCCCGTAACTTTTAAAACTTACGGAGGCATGAGTATCCGTGAGTCTGACGGGAGAATCAAAATCCAGGGAAAATAATGTCTCACGGGAGGAGAAGTGGCCGTGAGAAGCTGATAGAGGTTATTGAAAATTTGCATTGTCAGTTCCACGGAACTGACAAGCTAACAAGGTTAAGCAATGGTTTTTGGGCTGGACTTCTACCATCTCAGTAGACCATTAGATGACTTTCATGCGACTAGACCTGGACGTGTGATGTTTTTGGTGCGATTTTGGCAAGATTGGAGACCACTCGACCGGAATTTGGTGCACGGGCGCAACTACAATTTGGATACTTATATAAGAGATATTTCTAAATCTTTTAATCTTTTATCAAGCCATTGGAGAGAAGAACTCAAGAGAAGAAAAGCTAGGGTTTTGGAGCGATTCATCACAATAACTATTTCTTTATCATTTTATTATATGAAACTCATGGGTTTTGTTAGTACCATGAGCAGCTAAACTTCTTAGTGATTGGGAATGAATTCTAAGTTCTACACATGATTTGAGTTATTATATAAATCTATTTTGAAGTTCTTCACATGATTATTGATTGTTTATACTAATTAGAATATTTATGATTAATTGATAGATTGTTTAGGTGGCCAACTGAATTAATTTGTTGATTCAATCAAATGCTAGTATTGATTTAGGAGATAAGTAATAGTCGAATAATTCATACAAAAGTAGAGAACACAAGACCTTGCAGAGGGATTCTGTGTAGCGATTGTGTTTATAAAAAACACTAGAAAGTGGACCTTGAGCTAAGAGTCTGACTACTAGGATCAATCTATAATTCACAAAAGATAAAGTATTCGGAGAAATTACACCTTGAGTGAGCTACCACTAGGTGGTTTAGACGAATAGAATCTGGTATTAGAGAGCTTCCGTACTCAGTGATATAAGGAATTTAGGGGATATCACTGAGCTAGTTGTTATTCCACGGTTGGTAATAATCTGTGTTTAATTGTATTAATGGATGAATATAATAACTTGATGACGGTTTAGTAACGAAGAAGGATTCCCTGATCATATTTCTCTCCATTGCTTGCAACTTAATTATTTTTAATTGCTTTGATTTTACTTTGAATCTAAAACAAAATCCCCCCATTGTGACATTTTTGACAACTAAACTCCCTGCTCTTCGTGGGAACGAACCTTATTTACTGCTATATTGTTCATTAGTAAAGTAGAACATAAGTGAATTAATTTGAGCACCTACGACACGCATCATCTCCCAGACCCGCTCTCACTACAAGTCTTTTTTCTCACATAAATTTTTCCCCATCACCAACCATCATAGGACACAATGGTTGTGACTCTCGATCACTCTCGTTATTGAGAGGATTCTACAAGAGAATAATTTCTCCTCACCATATAACTCCTCTTATATTGTAGTTACACCCTTGCTCCCCAAGTCTTAGAGAACTTCTAAGAATAGTCTCATCACACCTTAATTAGGAAACCCTAAACTTGAAAACACTCCTCCAAACCGTCATACAAGTTTCCTAAACCAAATACACCTTGTAAACATTCCAAATCCGAAACTGCCATTTAGCCACGGTTTCTGCACCATAAATCATTGTTTTCTGCTGCAAAACTGTTACGAAAAGTCTCTTTTCGGCCATATAGTTTTGTATACATAACAAAACCCCAAAAGGACCATGTTTAATTATAAAGAATGTACTCTCTTCGGAGTGTAAATTTGTTCACCCATCTAAAACCGGGGGTGCACATTTCGGCTCTGTCTATTGGAGGATAATTTGGCACAAAATCAGTGATAGTATGTTACTTCGATTTTAAAATACAAGTTCCCATAAAATTCCCATAAAATAGAAGCTCTCTTTTTTTTATTCTTTTATCACTCTCAAATTATAACCAAAGCTCATTATCATCATCTGTGATGATGTTTAAAGTATAAATTTTTGTTCAACCTAATTCTATAGATTTATGAAACCTGATTGTTTTTATATTTTTGTTTTCTTTTATCCGTTTTTGGTTTTCTTCTCTTTCCTTTAGATTTAGGAGGATAAATACTAGGGTTAGTTTGGGGGTTTCTTCTCTTTACAATAAGAATTAATTTAGATTTGTGTTAAGGTCTATTTAAATTTGGTGTTGGATGTTGATAAATAATTTTTAAATTTTAATAGTTATTATCCATAAGGGTGTAATTTCAAAAATACTCCCATCTCCTCCTTTCCTTAAGAATTGGCATTACGGGGGAAGTATATGTTTTCTTATCAACAATGTATATGTTGTGGTCATCTTATAATTTGGTTGTTTCCTACAAAACTGAACACTTGATTTTGTTCTTCTACTTTTGGTTATGAAGTCTCTGAAAATGTTATCAGCCATAAATATTATCTTATTTTTATAGGTGGGCAGTTTTTGGATGTTTTAGGTTGAAGATATGAATGATGGTAGAGATGATATTTGTAGTCCTTATGAATACATCTTTGAGTGTACCTTAGTAAATACTACTAGGCTATTCTACCATGAGGTAAGTACCTACATCTGTAAGTATTCAAGTGTTAGAGAATTTAGTGATACTATAAGCATGTGTGATGTATGATTCATATACATAAAATCTATGAGAGGCTCAAGTTTCCCTCAAATTTTGTTTGGATAATCACCTGCTTTCAAATTAGGTCATTTTTTCTTCTTCTGAAAATGATAAACTAGCAATCTTATTTCTGTATTAATATCCAATCTTTATTCTTTTACTTAACAGGATCTTGAAGAGGCCACAAATAGGTTCAGAAGAATTAGGAAGGGGTGATTTTGGCATCATGTCTAAAGGGATCATTGAGAAATGAGTTCAAGAAATCACATTGCAGTGAAGATGTTACACAAGGTGTTTGGAGAAGAATGGAAGGAAAGGAATTTAAAAAAAATTCCATGAAATGCTACTTGAGATCATATGTTGCGGGATATGAGTTGAATTGGGAGATAAAAAGGTAAAAGTTAGCTAGTATACAAGTTCGGCCTATGATCCCTTCAAACTAGTGTAATTAAAAATTTAAAGGCGGATTTTGAACGATATGAAAAGCTTCGAGAGGTTATGAAGAAAGTAATAAATTAAATGCTAAAAGGAGAACTCGAAGTTTCTGATCTATTCAGATCATATTTGGTGGGTACAAAAGTGATTGTATATTCCGATCACGAAATACTCCGGTACCTACTAAAGAAGAAAGAAGCTAAGCCAAGACTTATACGATGTATATTATTATTGCAAGAATTTGATATGGAAATCAAAGATAAAATAAGTGTTGAAAATACGGTTTCCGATCACCTTAGTAGATTTGTTATTTTTGAAGAAGAACTTCCTTTACAAGATTGCTTTCCAGACGAACAACTTCTCTCAATTGAAGATTCAACACCTTGGTACACGGATATAGTGAACTACTTGGTTATGAGACAAGTACCTAGTACAATGTCTAATTTTCAAAAACTTAAGCTTACGAAAATAACCAAGCAGTATGTGTGGGATATGCCCTACTTATGGAAATACGGTTCTGATTAACCATCCGCAGGTGCGTATCTAACTCTGAATTTCAATCCATCATTAGTTTTTGTCATATTTATGAATGTGGTGGTCACTTTGGTTCTAAACGTACTGCTTTCAAATTACTTGAGAGTGGCTTTTATTGGCCTACCTTATTCGAGTATGCATATACCTTTTGCAAATATTGTGATAGATGTCAAATAACTGGAAATTTAGTTGCTCGAAATCAAATGCCACTCAATCATATTCTCACTGTAAAGATTTTTGATGTGTGGGGTATAGATTTTATGGGCCTTTTTGTTAATTCGAATGGAAAATTTTATACACTTCTTGTTGTGGATTATGTTTCGAAATGGGTGGAAGCTAAAGCCACCCATACTAATGATTCTCAAGTTGTTTGTGATTTTATGAAGGAATATATTTTCTCTAGACATGGCACACCAAGAGTGGTTATCAGTGATAGAGGCTCACAAATTCAGAAATCCTTCCATGCCTTACTCAAGAAGTACAACATAACACACAAGGTTGGTACGCCGTATCACCTACAAACTAGTGGGCAAGCTAAAATATCGAACCGTGAAATTAAATCCATTCTTGTAAATATCGTAAACACTACACGGAAATATTGGAGTTATATGCTTAACGATGCACTTTGGGCGTATAGAACGACATACTCCATCCGTTTCAAAATAATAAGCAGGTTTGTGTGTAAATTTACATACAAACCTGCTTATTATTTTGAAACGGAGGTAGTACAAAATACCGATTGGTATGTCTCCATATCGGTTGGTTTATGGCAAACCTTGTCATCTTTCGGTTGAAGTTGAGCATAAGGCATATTGGGCGATAAAGATGTGCAACATGGATTATGACAATACGGTAAAACAAAGGAAGTTACAACTTAACGAGCTAGAGGATATATACAATGATGCTTACGATAGTTCTCGTATATACAAGGATTAGACAAAAGTTTTCCACGACAAAATGATTTCTTGAAAGAATTTTTTTGTGGGATAAAACGTTCTTTTATTTAATTCTCATCTTAAACTATTTCCTGGGAAGCTAAGGTCCAGATAGATTGGACCGTTTGTTGTTACTAATGTTTTCTCTTATGGTGCAGTTGAAATTTCTAATCTTAGAGATGGGATAACTTTAAAGGTGAACGGCAATAGATTGAAGCCATATTATGAAAACATTGCTTATGTGAACATGGATGAAATTAAGCTTAGTGATTTACTTCCTCTGGAGAAGTATTTTTGGAGAATTCCAAGTCTGGATGAGGACATTAAACTATGTGCTACATGGAAGGCAACCCATCGGTATTGTATTTTTATCTCTTATCTTTTAATTTTTTTAATTTTTGCATACCATATTTGAATTTACCATCTTAATTTTACTTTGGATGAGTCAATTACATTGAGGACAATGTAAAATGTTAAGTGTGGGAGAGCATTTAGTATCATATCATATGCATATACACAATAATAATAATAAAATCAAATATACTCTTTGATTTCTTGCGTACTTGAGACTTCATCTTTTGGAGTTAATTCTGAGCTATTTAGGATGACACTAAACCTTTTTAGGTTGAAACACTTCTTGCGATTATTGCTTGATTCCCACTTTTTCATTCTACAATCCTTAACTATATATATGTTCATAATTGAATGCGAAACTCGGATATCATGGTAGTCGTTGGAAGATTTTCTCATAATCTATGATTCCTGAATCACTTTCTTTTATTTTTGTAGTTATATGTTTCTCTAAGTGATTTGGTGGGATCATGGTACTGCCATGATGTTTTAGCAAGGATATAATCACTGGTTGAGTATATAAAAGACCCATAAACATTTGTCTCCTACACTCAGAAGACTGATTCAAAAATATATACATATATGGCTCGTCTTCATATATCGACATTTATTAACAATACAAAGAGAAGGTTCTCCCTATCTCCGTCGCCTAAACAAGCGTGGAATGCAGGATCCATGGGAACTAATCATGTAGTTGATGAAATGAGTGAAACCTATCATCATTATTTAGAAAGTCAAATAGACTCGATGAGGTTCTCAACAGTTGGATATCAATATGTGTGTGTTTTCCCTGTCTCCGTTTCCTAAAAAAGCATGGAACGCAGGATCCATGGGAACAATCACATATTTACTGAAAGGAAACATGTGCTTAGAGTATCTAATCATGTTGTCAAGTTAAATGGGTGCTTATCTCAACTATTGTGCTAATATATATAAATCCTTTGACGACATTCATACAAGTATCATGGATAACATCGTTCACCTTAGTCAATATTTGCATACTTCACTATTATATTTCCATTCTCTTATCTATCCATGTGATTTCAGTATGCCAGTGTTGCGACAAAAATGTTGAGAAACATTGCAACAAGTTTTCAATGACTATCTGAGTAGAGTTACGCAATCAGGTTGAATGTCTCACGTAAGTAATTGCTGATGTGTGATGATTGGAATGTATGTGGGATATTTGGAGCTAAAGAACTTACGCAGGCTAATTATTTGCCTTTCTGCTTTGTGTCTATCCTTAGTGGTTCTTCCAATGATATAAATTGGAGTAGGTTTTAGTGGGCATACCTCTTGTAAACCCTCACGAGACTATAACTCGCCCACTAGGGACACCTAGGGGTTTAAAGGCATGTTGCATTAGCTAAGTGTAACCGCATTCTCAATGAAAAGGAGTTGTATATTTTAGTTTAGTTTGCTCTAGGACTAAAAAATTTTAAGTTTGGGGGAATTTGATAAGTGCATGATTCATATGATTTTCGTGTCCATTCCATACTTGTTTTAGCTATTATTCTTGCATATTTTCGTATTATTACTCTTGTTTTCTCTTATTTGTCTCTATTAGGTGAATCATCCAAAAAGGAGCTACAAAGTGCTAACAATAGCTAAGAAGAGAAGTATTCCAAGTATCCAAGTGCCCAAGCTATTCCAAGTATCCAAGTTCCCAAGCCAAAGAGAAGTGGAAGAAGTGGGACGAAATGGAGCAAAGATGCTCAAAATCAAAAGACATGTCAAATACCAATCTTAACTCATTCAAATTAAGGATTTCTTATCACCATCTTTAAAATAATTCAATTACAAACAGAATGCAAAAAGAATGAGGTCATTCGAGTTCGGATGAAGAAGCTATGAGAAAAATAATCTTATTGAATATTGACGTCTACAAGAGGGTATGCAGTACGTGTACCATGAAAACTCTGAATTTCATGGATTGGAGGGTACACATACTGGTATGGTAGGGGTGCACATGGTTTGGTATGGTTATTAACAAAAAAAAAAAACGAAACCGAAGTGCTCGGTTTTTCAGTTTTGACAACCGATGAAAGCATTAACCTTATTCGGTTCGGTTCAGGTTTCATACCGACTCGGTTCGGTTCTTAACCAGCCGGTTTTGGTTAACCGACACTATCAATATTTCAACAGAAAAAAAATTAATAATAATAATTTGTTCCTGATATTCAAATCCCTTTGTTCTTAAGATTCCAAATACATCAAAAAATGAAACACACACAGAAACACTAAAAAATAGATGATCATAGGGGAATTTAAAGTAAAGTAACTTTGCATTTAAGTCTTCCATCTTGCTTCCCCTCTGCTTCAATTTCGTACACCACATCAATCCTTGAGAGCACCTTCCTAAAGACGACATGTTTGCCATCCAACCTGTAATATAGTTAAGAATGGGAAAGATATAAATCTCATCGCAATTATATTGACAAACATGTATTATTAAAATAAACTAAGATTGGAAATAGACTGCATTGTTAAAATATATTGACATGCATGGATGAGCTATATTAAACACATAAACTTCAACTAATTGAGAAGAATTATAGGCTTACCAGTTACGTGTTTCATCTTGAAGTTCTCATAATTAAACTTCTCACCATAGATTGATTCACCGCCTCTTCCATAACCAAGTGTAAAATCACCTCCTTGAATCTTAAAGCTAGGAATGATCCCGTGGAACTTTCTTCCCTTGAAATAGAGAGGCTTTCCAATCTTGCCATATCAAAAAATTCAAGCTATTAACTAGCAAAATAAATAATAACCAGACAAAGTCACATAAAATAAGTTAGCTTCACACCTAGGAGAAACAATAGAGGAGGAGTTTAATTACTTTAGACAAGTAAAAAATTGGTCCACTAATTAATATAAATCTGCATGATTAAAGCTTGTAGATGGTGGATTTTCGACAGAGGGTAGAATTGTAAAACTATAGTCCAGATTCGGCAACCAGATGAGTATTGAGGCTCATGTCTCTCGTTAAAGCATGAAAGCTCATGCCGCAAATCTCTGACTGAGAAGGATGTCTCTCAGAGTACATGTAGATGTGTAGTCTCTCAGCTGAGACCACGGCACATCTCGTGAATACTGAGCAATTTCAGTAATTACTCCTGATCCGGCAACCGGATGAGTATTGAGACTCATGTCTCTATGCATGAAAGCTCATGCCACCTCTAATGGAGAAAGTCTCTTAAAGAAGATGAAGATGTGCAGTCTCCCAGCTGAGACCACAACACATCTCATACTGTATAGAATCGAAAGATTAGACGGCTCCTAAATAACATGCCTGCTAGTATAGAGCAACAACGTCTTCGGGATGCAACCAGGTTTTCCCCGACTATGCAAGAGGAATATGATACTCCAACAAGTTCATATTTCTCAACCCTCAGATGATTAATGCTCCTAGACAGGAATCCCTTCTAGTATAGAGCCATCAATTAATTATATTAAATCGTCTGAATATCCATCAATATTCCGAGCCGTCGTCTGAATATCCAACAATATTCTAC